>JAAGEH010000297.1:18521252-18663325 GCA_011751065.1 Lasiurus cinereus | reverse complement strand
TTCCTCATGTTGTGGTGACCCCAACCATAAAATTATTTCCATTGCTATTTCAAAACTGTGATTTTGCTACTGCTATGAATCATAATGTAAATATCTGTGTTTTCCCATGGTCTTAGGCGACCCTGCTAGCGGTTCTCCACCTGTGGGTCGCGACATTAGAAAGGTTGAAGGTTGGGGGTCACCACCACATGAGGAACCGTATTAAAGGGTCGCGTCATGAGCAAGGTTGAGAACCACTGCTCTAGATGGACCTGAAACATACAGTGATTCCTGAAGGCAAGAAGAGATGCAGAAAGGGAATGGCCAGGTCGTAGGTCAAAGTGCTCAGTGATAGAGCACTAGGGAAAGGCAAATGGCTTGATTACAGCTGCGTGAGAAGAAGTTACTGGAACTCAGAGCCATTTCCCAGAAGCAGAGAGGCAGCACCGCAGAGGCAGGATCAGAAAGGACTCATCCAGCCAAGACCGGTTTGGCTCAGTGGATAGAGCGTCGGCTTGTGGACTGAAAGGTTCCAGGTTCGATTCCGGTCGGGGGCATGTACCTTGCTTGAGGGCACATCTCCACTGTGGGGCGTGCAGGAGGCGGCTGATCGATGTCTTTCTCTCATCGATGTTTCTGACTTTTTATTTCTCTCCCTCCCTCTCTGTAAAAAATCAATAAAATATAAAAAGAAAGGAAGGAAGGTAAGGAAGGAAAGGAAGGAAAGGAAGGAAGGAAGGAAGGAAGGAAGGAAGGAAGGAAGGAAGGAAGGAAGGAAGGAAGAAAGAAAGAAAGAAAGAAAGAAAGAAAGAAAGAAAGAAAGAAAGAAAGAAAGAAAGAAAGGACTTATCCAGAGAGAGCCGGAATCCAGGGAGCCACTGGGAGTCTGAGCTGTCAGCGGAAGGGCACCAGGACAGCCACCAGAGAGGAGGGCCAGGAGAGCCGGGTCCGGCGGTGAGAGAAAACCTGGACAGACCGGAGCAGGGACGGCCGGGGAGTCAGAGAAGGAGACTCCTCGCAGCTCATGATTTGTGAGTTCGGAGGTGCGCAACCACCGCAGGGAGAGAGATAACAGCCCGGCCTGCGCTGCCCTAGGAATTCAGGAAATTGGACTCTCCCGAAAGACACTTATCTGAGAAATGAGCCACAGTGAGCGGGGTACCAGGCGGAGTAATGATGGATCCAAACCAGGCGCGGGCTCGGTGTTTGTCTAAGGGCTGGGAGAGTCTCTTGCTGTCACTCCTCTGCTCGGGGTCCTCCTAAAGGGCTCCTTGCGCCCCGAGTAAAAGCCAAGCTCTCAGATCCGCCAGCCCGCCCTCGCTCTGGGCCCCGCTTTCATCTCCTGATGCTGCCCTGGCCTCCTCCGCCCGCCCCTCACACCCCGGCCTCCTGGGCTCAGCACCCGCCTGCTCCTGGGTTTGAGCTCCGCTCTGCCCCTACCCGAGACACCTCCCCAGCTGGGCCTCAGCTCAGCCTTCAGCTGCCCCTGCGGCCCTGGGCAGGTGTGCCCAGCTCTGCCAAGCCTTTCTGAAACGACAACCCTACCCCGGCCCCCGGGCACTTGGTTAGATGCCGCTCTGCTTTTATTTCTCTTCCTGGCACTTGGCATCATCTGCAACACCCACACTGTACCAAGCAGGCTTCTTTCTCTCCCTCCACACGCGTGCTCCAGATGGAGGGCGAAGCTGTCTGCCCCGTGGCTCCACCAGGGACCCAGGGCCAAGAAAAGTGCCCGGTGCTTAGTTGATGCTTAAAACATGCCTTCTGAATGTCCTCAAAGGTTTTTTTAAATGATGGATGCTTTTAGCACACCATGAATGGGATCACGCCGTAGCTTTCACTATGGGAGACACCAACAAAATCTAATGCAATACAGTGGTACCTCGAGATACGAGTGCCCTAACATACGAGATTTTTGAGATACGAGCCATTGAGTGAGCGATTTTTGCTTTGAAACACGAGCAACATTTGAGATAGGAGTCATCGCGCGGATCGGCCGGCTGCACACGACCCACCAGTTTACCGCGACTCGAGCGTCTCATAGTTTCCCACGCCTCAAGGTTACAGAAGGAATTAAACTCGTATCTCGAGGCGCCACTGTAATGGATGCTTTCAGCACACCTGGAGAGTGGAATCACGCCGTAGCTTTCACTATGAGAGACACCAACAAAATCGGAAGGAATATACCAGAAAAGAGTGAGATTAAAAGCCTCTCCCCCCCCCAAAAAAAAAATGTAAAAGGAGGAAAGGTGTTGTGTCCCAGACAACAGCTCTCTCGTCCTGTCTGCGTTAGAGAAGGCAAGCGCTCAGCTGTGAGACGGGCTTTGCCAGAGGAGGGGGCAGAGCTGGTGGAGAGGAAACAGTGAAGGCAGGCCTGGGGTTGCAGAGAAAGATGCAACAGAAGGGACGTCTCCCCAAGTTCTGAAATACAGTGGTACCTCGAGATACGAGTGCCCTAACATACGAGATTTTTGAGATACGAGCCGACGAGCAAGCGATTTTTGCTTTGAGATACGAGCAACATTTGAGATAGGAGTCATCGCGCAGATCGGCCGGCTGCACACGACCCACCAGTTTACCGCGACTCGAGCGTCTCATAGTTTCCCACGCCTCGAGGTTACGGAACGAATTAAACTCGTATCTCGAGGTACCACTGTAGTCAGAAATGGGGAAAAACAGAATCACGCACGAGTTGACAATTTCTGAAACTGTGCAGTGGGTCGATAAAGGATCCCTTATGTTAACCGGTCTACTTTTGTGTATGTTTGAAATTTTCCAAGAAACGAAAGAGTTGTGTGTTGTTTTTCTTTTCTTTAAAAAAAAATAAAATCAATAAAAAGGAAAAGCAGAACGATAGTGCCCCGAAGAAGCACCCGATGAGGTTCTGGGAGTCACCAACCTCCCAGGGACGTAGTCACCAGAAGCAGTGACAGGAGTTCCATCTCACCAGTCTGCTGGGGCCATCTTCCTGCTGAAACAGAAACGTGCCTGTGAAGATGGCACTTCCCTCAGAGGCAGGGGCTGCGGAACTCGGTCACCCCCTCGCCGCAGGCAGGGGAGCAGCCGGTGTGGCTCCCAGGCCTCACAGTTTGTCACCCCCTCTTCCCCTGTCTTTCTCCACCGGTTAGACTCGCAGGCAGAGAAGCGTGTGATGCCTGGGGCCCTGCGGCGGTTTGAGAAGTGTATGAATTAAGTCGTGTAAAGCTCTTATCTTGGAGTCTTGGCATGTCGTATGTGATCAGAAAAGCCAGCGACTGTTGCCGCTGACCTCCCGTGCAGAAGCATGCCATGTGCCATGGTTCTATACTTTCCACTTCTTGCTTTGTTACCTAGTTATCCGTATTTGTATTGTGAGGGATTAGAGAGGTTTGGAAGTCAAGTTTCATGTCCTCATCATCTTTGTGCTATGCCTTGCAGGAAGAGGATGCTCAATGAATAATCCCTTTAAAATAAGATGGACGAAGGGCATGCAATGGTTACCCTTAACTGTTAAAGCTAGTTTTCAGATTTAAATAACATCGCAAAGTAGGTCAGTACTTCTTCTGATCCCAGGGTAAAGTTTCTTTTTTTAAAAATATATTTTATTGATTTTTTTTAAAAAGAGGAAGGGAACGGGATAGAGAGTTAGAACCATCAATGAGAGAGAGACATCGATCAGCTGCCTCCTGTATACCCCACACTGGGGCTGTGCTCACAACCAGGATACATGCCCTTGACCCGAATCAAACTTGGGACCTTTCAGTCCACAGGCCGACGCTCTATCCACTGAGCCAAACCGGTTTCGGCTAAAGTTTCTTCTCAGACAAAACTCTGAAGAAGTAGAAAATGTGAGGTTTAACATGGGGACACCCAGTCGCTGAAAAGAAAAGCACCTCCCCAGGGAGCTGACATAGTTGTTTTCATCAGAGACCCTTCAAGACCTTCACCAGCAACACAGCATCCACGCTCATGGCAGTCCTGGGAACGACTGTATGATCCTTCACGGCTCTCTACACACTCTGTATATGCAATGCGCTTCCCGCTCTGAGATCTTTCCATCAGGCCTGACACCATGGAGATTTTAATAAATAGTATTATAAAAAACAGCCATATTTAGTGAAGCTAGGAAAGAGCCCATCGAAGTGTCATATCACAAGCTCTATTCTCCCTCAGTGAAGCCGAGGCCTCTGTGAGTACACAGTCACTGTGCCAGGCGGTCACCAGAGCTGTGCAAGTGATGCCCAACAGGCAACCTGAAGGGGAAAAATACCACCACAAACAGAGGAATAAAAAATTACTGAAGAAGAGATGGTTTATGGCTTTAAGTTGCCCTCTATCAGAAGGAAACAGAGAATCTTCCAAAAATAACAACATGCCACTGGATACATACTAGTGCAGGGACACCAAACTTTTTGATTGTCTATAACTACAAAACTACATAATAAAGAGTTCTCAGGATCAGAAAATGTGTACCATATTTTCCGGCGTATAAGACGACTCCCAACTTTTCCAGTTAAAATATAGAGTTTGGGATATACTCGCCCTATAAGATGACACCCGGCACATAAGATGACCCCCAACTTTTGAGAAGATTTTCCTGGGTTAAAAAGTTGTCTTATACACCGGAAAATACGGTATTTGTTCTTCATTTTGTGTTTACTTCTCAGATTAGTGTACTGGTAGTTGTGAGCTTTTTAGTGGTGCACTTGTGGCTTTTCCATTTACCACAGTGTGATCTCATCTTTTTTTAGCTTTAGCCTCACTGTCTGTAAAATGGGGATTGCCCTGGCTGATGTGGTTCAGTGGTTGAACATCATCCTGTGTACCAAAAGGTCACTGGTTCAATTCCCAGCCAGGGCACATATCCAGGTTGTGGGTTTGATCCTGGGTCAGGATGCATACAGGAGGCAATCAATCAATGTTTCTCTTTCTCTCTCATCTCTCTCTAAAATCGAAAATATTTAAAAATTAAAAAATGGAGATAAAAGTATTACTAACTTAAAAAGATCACTGTGAGGAATAAATACAACAATATATAAAATGTCTGTTACCTAAGGAAGCTCTCAACTTGCTCTCATGATTTGCCTTTTTTGCATGTGTCATAAATTTGAATTTAACTTAGTTTATTTTCATTTCTTTCTGATTACAAAGCATTATACGTTATAAAAATGTATACATTATAAAAATGTTATAAATGCAGAATAATATAATTGAGATCATAAATCCTACAAAAAGTCTAAACAGATTAAAAAATATATTAGCTTTGCAACAAATTTCTAATTTGTAAAGGTGGTAGCCATATTATTTTTATTTGTGCAAATCACACAGCAGCTGCCCATGGAGTACATATTGAAAGATCTCATAGTCATGAGTAAGATGTATAAGTAAAAGGAAACACTCTTAAAGAATGATCCCTAGGCTCTTTTCAAAATAAACCATTCAACCAGAATCATTGGGAGAACAAAACAAAAATATAGATTCCGAGGTTACATGTGGCTATACTACCAGAGTGTTCATAAGTATGATGCTCTGCTTGATTATTCTATATAAACTACACATTTTTCTTCTTTGTGCCATGATTCCCATTCGTTCCTATTCTTGTCCTTTTATCCTTAATTTTTTTACATAGATATAGTTAAACCTACATAAGCACAGGCATACTATCTGTATCCTTTATTTTAGATACTCTATTATCAGGTAATGGGAAGGCTAAGCCATTGAGCTCTATAGGTCACCTTGCACACAAAGCCAGTCTGTCAACACAGGAAAACAGCCAAAATGTGGAGACAAAGAAACAGGTCACAAAAGAAAGAAATGGAGGAAAGCAAATGACTGGATATAGAGTTCAAAACCACGGTTATAAAGTTTTTCAAGAATTTTCTAGAAAAGGCTGATAAATCTAGTGAAATCTTCAAGGATATGAAAAAGGACCAACTAGAAATGAAGCATACACTGACTGAAATAAAGAATAATAAACAGTGATCCAACAGCATACTAGAGGAATGCAAGAATCAAGTCAAAGATTTGAAATACAAAGAAGCCAAAAACACCCAACTGGAAAAGAAAAAAGAATCCAAAAATATAAAGATAGTGTAAGGAGCCTTTGGGACAACTTTAAGTATACCAACATCTGAATTATACTGAAAACCTATTTGAAGAAATAATGACTGAAAATAGACTTAGAAGTCCAGGAAGCACAGAGAACCCCAAACAAAAGGAATCCAAAGAGGACAACACCAAAACACATCATAATTAAAATGCCAAAAGCAAAAGACAAAGAGAGAATATTAAAAGCAGCAAGAGAAAAACAGTTAATTACCTACAAGGGAGCACCCATAAGATTGTCAGCTGATTTCTCAACAGAAACTATGCAGGCCAGACGGGAGTGGCAAGAAATATTCAAAGTGATGAATAGCAAGAACCTACAACCAAGATTATTCTACCCAGCAAAGCTATCATTCAGAATTGAAGGGCAGATAAAGAGCTTCACAGATAAGAAAAAGCTAAAGGAGTTCATCACCACCAAATCAGTATTATATGAAATGCTGAAAGGCATTCTTTAAGAAGAGGAAGAAGAAGAAAATGGTAAAGGTAAAAATTATGAACAACAAATACATATCTATCAACAAGTGAATCTAAAAATCAAGTGAATAAAAAATTTGATGAACAGAATAAACTGGTGAATATAACAGAATCAGGGGCATAGAAAGGGAGTGGAATGACAATTCTTGGGAGAAAAGGATATGGGTGGTGCAGGGAGACTGGACAAAAATCCTACACCTATAGAGGAGGACAGTGGTAGAGTGGGAACCAGGTGGAGAGGAACTATGAGGGGAAAAAAGAGGAACAATTGTAATAATCTGAACAATAAAGATTTATTTTTTAAAATAATCAATAAAAAAATAACTAATATGAATCAATAGAAGAATAAAACATACATTAGTTTTATAAGAAAAGGCCCAAATACTCAAAATCTCAGGCTGCATTGGGAGATGTCTTTTTGAAATAGATAGTGCCATAAGTTCCACATGACAAGATGCATAACATACAATCTAAAACTAAAGTAATCAGGAAAATGGCTCCCTTCCACCCCTCCAGATAGTGGTCAATTCCCAAATTATTAGTGTCTTAAAGTTGCTCTAAAAAAACAGATGCCCAAAGTGTTAAAAGCATACATGTGCTATAAAAGAGGACATAATCAACATGGTTACTGAGTGTGTTCAGAACAGACACACTCAGCATTGCCACATCAAAGAGGGATGTTTATATATTTTTTCCTTGGTGGGAGGAGAAGAGAAACTAGAAGCATCTAGCCATACTGTGTCCACTGTATGTTGTTAGATATGAAATGCAGAAACAGAGCCCAAGACAGGCTGAGGGCCTTAAAAAAACATTAGGCCCTAATCTCTCAGTGGGCTTCAAAGTCAGGTTGACATGGTTTCCAATTCTGATCTTATCACTCCCCAACTACTGGAACTGGTATAAATTCCTAAAGTTCTCCGAGCTTCCATTTCTTCGTCTGTGCAAAGATGTTGTGAAGACTGCACGAACCAGGTGCATGTGTGGAAAGTGTCTAAAGTAGCACAAAGCATGTCGGAAGCCTTCAGTAAAAGTAGGCATTATAACCGAAACCGGTTTGGCTCAGTGGATAGAGCATCGGCCTGTGAACTGAAAGGTCCCAGGTTCGATTCCGGTCAAGGACATGTACCTTGGTTGTGGGCACATCCCCAGTAGGAGGCGTGCAGGAGGCAGCTGATCAATGCTTCTCTCTCTTCAATGTTTCTAACTCTCTACTCCTCTCCCTTCCTCTCTGTAAAAATCAATAAAAAATATATATTTTTTTAAAAAGTAGGTATTATAATGATTATCATTAGTGGTCATTTTTCAGCATTGACTCTACAATGTCTGCCTCTCTGTGGTTCCCTTAGATCAGAACAGACACTTGGGGGTTTCATCTTGGGCTAAAGGCCAGCAATGCTGCCACAAGGCCCTGTGCTTGACCCCTACTGCTCCTTCTGGTGACAGCCGGTCTTCTCAGTTTTGATTTCTTTTCGCTTCTGGACTTCCAGTGTCTTCTTCTTGTGTGAACACTCCTGTTCTACCTGCTTATAAATCAGCTTCCTAGGTTCCTCCCTACCCCTGAGATCTGAACTTTGTCTTTGGTAATGACCAGTTCCTACCAGATTATTCTTTCTGTTCCAGCCTCTCTGCCCTGTGTCTTAGGAGAACACATAGCGGGAAGGTTCCGAGGGATCCCTGTTGATGTCGGGCGGTTGTACACCCTTTTAAAATTCTCTCTTTCCATCGCTCTGCACTGTTAGTGCCCCACGGCACAAAGTGGAAGGAAGCGGTGGAGGAGGAGCCGGGTCTAATGGGCACTTGGGACAACAGACCCACGCTGTTTGCTTTGGAAGGGAAAATGGCCTGCATGCTTTCCCCACTGTTTGCAGGAACCTACCAAGCATCCGATCCATCCAATTACATCCCGTTGTAAGGGATGATGGATATTAAAATTATATGGGTCAGGGCTCAAATACAAGTGCCGTTCTCTCAGCTTGAGTGAAATCAAGTATTTACTTTGAGACCAAAAGTACAAATTGTGGGTTGTTGAATCAGCTGGAGTTCTCAAAATAGCATCTGACCTGAAGAGAGATAATTCCACGAAAACACTACTGGAAACCGAAATGCTTATCTAATCTGCGAGTCTGGCAACGTGTTCGGCAGTACGGATCCCGGGTCCTGGTGAAAGAGTCTTCATTTTTATGTCTGGAGGAAATGAAGCCAAGAAAAGGAGGCACCCTTTAGTCCAGAGAAAAGATGTTCCTACGTGTTATAGTTTAAATGATTCCATTTGAGCACTTGGAAAGTTAGAGGGCCGTGAGCCAAAAACAGCTCCATGTCGCTCCGCTGTGTGGAGCTGAACGAAAGCTGGGCCTTATCTCACTTCTCAGGAATACACTAACCAGAGACTGTATGAGAGTTCCAGGGCTAGCATATGCCTACAAGGGATTAGGGAGAAACCAAAGAAAGGAAAAGCAATTTACTCATAATGGAAAGTATAATGGTTATAGATACAAGCATGGAGGGCCGTTCCAGATGGTCAAAAAGGGCTTGCCATCACTAACAGACCATTCCCAGAATGGGCAGGAAAGAGGTCTGGTAATCCCCAATAATAGCGAGAAATGGAATTCCTCTTGGGATCTTTAAAAGCCCATCTTTCCTAAGAGTTAAAAGCACACCGTCCAGTGAAAAAGAAAATAGCTAGTTCTTTTCAGAAAACTAGGTCTATTCTTAGCCTTATTAAAAGAGAACCCAAATCTGATATTATTAGGGTGGGCCTTTAAAAAAGGCAACTAGCTAGGAAGGATAGCTTTAAGAATACCAAGAACGTTTTTCCATGATCCTTATCCTCCTATCTATACATATTTTTCAGTTTTAAAATGATTATTGCTTCTTGCCAAACCGGTTTGGCTCAGTGGATAGAGCGTCAACCTGTGGACTGAGGGGTCCCGGATTTGATTCCGGTCAGGGGCATGTGCCTTGGTTGCGGGCGCATCTCCAGTGTGGGGGATGCAGGAGGCAGCTGATCAATGTCTCTCTCTCATCGATGTTTCTAACTCTCTATCCCTCTCCCTTCCTCTCTGTGGAAAATCAATAAAACTTTTTTTTTAAAAAAGTTTAAAATGATTATTGCTTCTTGAAATAATGGACGCTTATTACAGAATATACAGGCCAGCAAAAAGTAAAATAATAATAATAATAATAATAATAATAATAATAATAAGCTAAAACTAAACCATAACCTTGCAAGCCATAGCTAACCTCTGTTAATGTTTTGGTATATAAAAATCCAGATATCCTGGGTGAAGTAAGTGTGTGTGTGTGTGTGTGTTCTTCATCCAGTGGCTCAATGCCTAAAATTATATCTTACTTGAACTTGGTCTCCTTCATCAAAGTCAAATAGAAAATTAGTTCCTGAAGGGGATTTTTTTTTTATTGACCTTTATCAGTCATTTACATCCCTATGGAAAAAATCCTTTTAGCTGCTTTTGAAAGGGCTAGTGTGAGTCACTGAAAGTAGAAGCTGGAGTTTAGGGCCACTGGTCCCCTACATTCAAATGTTTATGCGTTGGGGAAAAAAAGGACGTAAAAAGGGAGGCTGATAGATGGGAAACCAACATGGCCTTCTGACTAATGCTGACAAAGGCCATCCCTAAGCATAGCAGTTAAACTTTAGACCCACACACACAAAAATATCCCAGAATTCAGAAAAAGCTGTAAATTTCTAAACTACAAAGAAATTATGAGCAACTCTCAATTCAGTTTGTCAGAATTGATTTTTCTATTTATACTTTTATTATATATATATATATCACTTCAAAAATTTAGATTTCAGCCTCTTCTGTATATACATATACTGTATATGTATATGCATATAAAATGTCTCTATATGTATACATATGTGTGGTATCTACACTAATAAAAGAGTAAGATGCAAATTGACTGTACCTTTGCGACACCCACCAGCCAATCAGGAGTGAGTGTGCAAATTAACCCAACAAAGATGTAGGATTAATTTGCATATGCAGGCACCAAGCAGCCAGGGGTGGAGGGGGGTGCTTGAGTCATCGCCATGGCGACAATGCAGGAGTTCCACAGCACCCCAGCTTTTCCAGGCCTCTGGGCAGCGTGGGAAGGCCGAAAGGTGGCTCTGGCCAGAGTGAAGGCGATGTTGGCAGCCAGGAGAAGAAAGGCCTATTCTTACACGAATCTTCGTGCATCTGGCCTCTAGTATATACATAAAAAGAGACACAGACAGTCATGCACAGTCATTCCTCATTATTTAGAAAGTCTGTATTTGCTCATCACCTGCTCACTAAAATGTATTCATAATCCCAAAGTCAATACTCATGGTTCTTTCATAACCATTTGTGGACATACGCAGAACAGCAAAAACTGGAGTTGCTTGGCACACACTTCCCCAACTGAAATCAGACAAAGCAATATTTGTCATTTCATGTTGCCCTACTTGGCACTACTGTGGTCTTGTTATTCCCCCCCCCCACTGAAGGCTATGTATAAGGACACTTCACTGAAGATTGCAGACAATAGAAGGGTATTCTGTCCTAGTGAACTATATCAACAACGTGTACCTCCCTAGTTCTAAATGTTCTTGGATTGTTCCTGCGTGGAGGATTTTGTGTGGTCTCTCTTAGGCAGGCTCTATTTTTCTTCTTTGTCTTTAGGCATGTCTCTTTCTTGTTCTTTTCCCTTTCCAACCTAGCTCATCATCCAAGAACGCACACACGTACACTCTGTTCATTGCTTATGCAGAAGCAGGTTAGTTAGTTATCTTTGTCTCACTTTAGCTCGTTCTGGTCTAGCTCTGAGAACAATCTTTCCAGAACCAAAGCTGTTCACCCATCAAGGTGTTTTACTAAACAACACCTTCCCAAGAGAATTCGCTCATCAGCTCTTCACCATATTTTCCTTCCTGTATGACATTTCTAATGGAAGTCATCAGAACACAGGACTACAGGAAACTAATGTGTGGCCAATTTTGTGTTACTTGAACCTCTGAAAAAATATGTAAGCATGCTTCCCAGTGTGACACTTTATTTGAAGGAAGTCAGACACTGACCTCACTGGAAATCTGCCTTTTCAGCTCCCACTCAGGGTTGTCCATATGCATATTCATGGGCTCGTCCAAAGCATGAATCCCTCTGTTTCAAGCTCATATTCATTCTAATCATTATCTATGGGGTCAAGTCCCTCTGCCACACATGACAGCACGAGGGAGGGAAGAAGTGGGATGAGATGAGAAACAATTCCTGAAGAGTTCTGCTGACTCCCAGAAAGGGAAGGGGGCCTCCTTCTCTGCTCCCATTCCAAAATCAGATCTATGAGCACTCACACCAGGCTCTCTGGGTGCCAAGGACACAAATGTGGGAAGCCATTATCCTGCCTTCAAAGGACTACAATCAGTTGCAGAGAAAGATAAGCATGAGACCAATCCTTGGAAAATGATGCTTTTCCAGGGACAGAGCACAGCTATGAGAGTGAGACCGCAGGTATGTAAGCCTCCAGAAATGTGAGCACTTTGGGGGAGACAAACTGTTTGGTAGCAATGTTGAAGGGGATCGGGCCCGGATCAGCAGGAACTGGAGGCAAGGGACTAGAAAGGAGATGCAGTAATCCAGAGTAGAGATGATCAGTTTTTTTCCAACTCCGAGTTCAAGGAGATGAGAGTGAGAGACCAGATAAGGTGAGAGTTGACTCTATAGGGTTTGGTGACTGACTGTGATGCTGAATGGAAGAGGGAAGAAACAGAACAATGCAAGAGGGCAAAAGGTTCCCAGGTCGGGAGGCCAGGGGCAAGGAGAAGGAACCGATTGGGAGGTGCTACAGGGATGGGCAGGAAAGCAATGAGTTTATTCTTTTCTGCTCTCTGAAGTAAACAATGTCTTCAGAACACAGATGGGAACGGGGATGGGACATTCAAAAGGCAGTCTTGCATCTGATGAATACATATTGAGCCCTCCATAACTGTTAGTTGAACGAAGTACAACTAACTAAGAACTCAGAAGAGGACTGGAGGAGATATTACAGACATTTAGGGTTACAGATGTCATCCAAGAAGCCTCTTGGTCCAAAATTACATCATAATCTTTCCCTTCTTTCCCTCTCCACTCCCCCTCTACAAAACTCCTCTTCTCTTTGTCCTACCAGAAAAATGCTTGATAGCGATACCTAAAGTATTTAGAAGTCACCCACTCATCTGTAATTTAATTGGCGGTATTAATTTTATATAACTATACATGTCCACTTTTATACTATTGAAAAAGAGAAACTTGTTTTGAGTCTTTTATTCCAATATGATCTCCTCTTGATGTAGTCATTTCCATACATTAAAAATTCTCTTAACACAAAATAGAATTTTCTCCAGCTGTGTCCTGTCAGGAGCCCTTGTTACTTGCCACCTTTGTTTTAATAAGTGCTGGAATTAGTTATGTGATTCCTCTTTTTCCTCACTATTTTAAGGAGATCAGATAGAACTAAATAGGGATATGGAATAAATACATTTCCAAACAAAACAAAACAAAAAAGTTTTTAACAGCTTTGTTACTCAATAACTGGAGTCACGAATAAAAGGGGTTTTTACATAAGTTATATATTACCCAGAAGTTTCCAGTTTCTTCCAAGCCATACCTTCAAGGCTTTGCCTATTTAACTAAATCCTCTTATTATTGCTTTCTTACATTTCACGCACATGTCTAGAATGGCTTCTGCGTTACTGAATAACGAATGGGCACCCGTTAATCCTTTCAGAGGCCTTTACTTAAATGAAGCTCTCTCCCATAGCACGCAAGGTGCTGTGAGGGAAATCACTTGGAGCAAGCAGAAGTGACTTTCCTCTCGCCCTCTGGCCTGGCCTGCAGAGAGAAGTGGTGGGGAGGCCAGGCCATCTCAGCTGAAGACAGTGATGGCTCCAGGCAGGAGAGAAGAGAGAGCCATGTCCAGAAGGTCTCGGGTGGCTCTGCCTCCAGGAGAGAACATACTGCCCTCTCTAACCATCACCCTCATCCTCAGTCCCTGGGAATCCCCGGCAATTTGGATCCTTGGCCTGGTGGTAGAAAAAAGGGTGTTTGATTTCTCCCTTTTAGAGAAAGACAAACCAGAAACCACACGGTTTTCTTTTCCTCCCACTTTAGCAGCCTATGGCTTTGGGCCCAAGTTAACCCTAGAAATGTTTGGGTTGATTCTAGAAAAGGAGCTCCCTCTACAGTGTTCACACATGCCTTATTAAACTTATTGCGAATTTTATTTGATTACATTTAGGATTTTTCTTTACTTGTGCCAGTCTCCACTGTTTGTAAAACATGTATGTCTATTGATTACTTTTTAAGTATAGAGCCATCGTGTCAGAAAAAGTAACCCAAAAGGTTTATTAAAAAAAATATATATATAATTTCTGGCTCAGTGGATAGAGCGTCGGCCTGCGGACTGAAGGGTCCCAGGTTCAATTCCGGTCAAGGGCATGTACCTTGGTTTCGGTCACATCCCCAGTAGGGGGCATGCAGGAGGCAGCTGATTGATGTCTGTCTCTCATTGATGTTTCTCTCTATCCCTCTCTCTTCCCTTTCTGTAAAAAAATCAATAAAATGTATTTAAAATATATTCTTCTTTTACAATTTAAGTTAAAAAAAAACACTTTGAAATTGCTGAGACAGTGTGAAGACAACTCATTTTAAAGTAAAGCGGAGGTCCTGTGCGTTGGGGAAAAAGTTAAAACCTTAGAACTCTCTGGTAATTGTTTTTGAGCAGGGGCGGGTGGACTTTGGGTCATTTTTTTTTTCCTCTTCATCCTCCATTTTTCACTTTTTCTTTAATGAGCATGTGTTTCCAACGTTTCTGCCTCCCATTTTCTCCGTAAGTAATGACGCCCGCGTGCCCTTTGGACTCTGTTGCAATGTTTTGGAACTGCCCCCAGGTCCCTCCAAAGCCTGGTCTCTCGCTGTTGCTTGGCTCATGGGGAAAGGCCATGATTTGGACGGGGGTCAGTTCCATGCTTCTGCAATTAAGGATGAGGATAAGTGAGAGCATGAGTAACAGAGCCCCTGGAAAATGAGAGCAGTGACTCAGAAAGTGTACCTAGATAACTTTTCCTGCTCACTTCTCCGTCTCTTCGCATTTCGGTTTCCATTCGCATCAGCATGTGGTTCCCTAAAGGGCTAGCACCGCCGTGGTCAGCCCTGTGCATTCCAAGTCCTCAAAACAGGCCGCAGCACACCCTTCATCTGAGACCACGGATGGTTCCTTAACCGACTCTAGGAGCCTTTGGGTTCAGATACATTTGCGTTACTTCCCATTTTCTGATGCTCCTGTTGTCATGGTTCTCTTATAAAAGAAAATATTTTTTCCATGTAGTTTTAAGAAAAAGGAAGTCATGCCGAAACCGGTTTGGCTCAGTGGGTAGAGCATCAGCCTGCGGACTGAAAGGTCCCAGGTTCAACTCCGGTCAAGGGCATGTACCTTGGTGGCGGGCACATCCCCAGTAGGGGATGTGCAGGAGGGGGCTGATCGATATATCTCTCTCTCATCGATGTTTCTAATTCTCTATCCCTCTTCCTTCCTCTTTGTAAAAGATCAATAAAAAAATATACAGTGGTACCTTGAGATACGAGTTTAATTCGTTCCGTAACCTTGAGGCGTGGGAAACTATGAGACGCTCGAGTTGCAGTAAACTGGTGGGTCGTGTGCAGCCGGCCAATCCGTGCGATTACTCCTATCTCAAATGTTGCTCTTATTTCAAAGCAAAAATCGCTCGCTCGATGGCTCGTATCACAAAAATCTCGTATGTTAGGGCACTCGTATCTCAAGGTACCACTGTATTGAAAAAAAAAAAAAAGGAAGTCATAACGATAGAAATAAGAGCTGTGACGTCAGCCTCAATAGCTCACTGGCACATTCAGACACAAAACTGGGCATAAAACGAGAGATGGCTCACGCCGTTAATGAGACCAAGGTCCATGAAGGCCGCGGGAGAGGAAGAGCATGTACAGCATCCTCTGGAAGGTTACCTGTGGGCAAACACAGAGGCTTTAAGGATGTGGGGGAGGCCTAACTCACCGGAAGTGGGGGCATGGCCAGAGAAGACTTTGCAGAAGAGGCAAAGACCCGGCAGGAAGAGAAGTTAGGGGGTGGGGAGAGGCGAGTTAGGCAATCCAAGCGGAGGGCACATCACTTTCGAAGACCAGAATGAAGAAAGACAGGCTGTGGTGACCCCGGGGTGGCTTGGACACTGACCACAAGGACAGAAGGAAAAGCCACAGCTGGAGCGACGGACGGGGACCTATCATGCTATACCCAGTGAGGGCCGTGGGCAGAGCACCGCAGGACGTTAAAGCAGGTGAAAGATGCGATCGGATGTTGCACAGGTGTAAAGCAGGACTGCAGAATCTGGTGGGCCATCTTACGACGGAGGACACTAAATTCCAGAGATCCAGGGACTTTGACAAGAGCACCCAGCTTGTTCAGGGTACAGCTGAGTCTAGAACAGTTCAGGGCTCTTTCTATTCCACCACATTGTCTCTCTCAAAAGGCAGATGGCTGATCACAGGCCTGTGAGTCAAGCTTCTTCCTCCGGAGTTTCCCACGAGATTTATGTTCAAGAAAAAAGGCTGCCTGCTTCTGAGACAGTTACAGGGTGAGCCTGATCCAGTGTGAAAGCAGTCTGCACTGCCAACAATGGTGTCCTGAGCATCTCCAAGACCCGTGCAATGCTTGCGATAGGAAGAAATGCATGTGAGAGATGAGTGGAAAGATGGGTTCAGAAGCACAGAGGTGTTATTCTTACAGCATCACCAGCGCCCCAGCTTTCTGCTCAAATGACCTCAACCCTTCACGTTCTCCTTCCCTTCCCCTCACTCTGAATGTCTCCACTCCTGTGCCCTAAATGGGGGGCAGTCAGGATGAAAGATTGGGAAGGAGGTTGGAATCATGAAGAGGAAATTCAAAAATAGTATCGGTGCCTTTATTTTTTTCTTTCTAATTTTGGTTGAGCTCAAAATTAGCCTTCTTCGAATTCTTACCATTGGCAGCAACCTGGATGGAACTGGAGAGCATTATGCTAAGTGAAATAAACCAGGCAATGAAAGAAAAATACCACAGGATCTCACTCATTTGTGGACAATAAAGAACATGATAAACTGATGAACAAAAGGATAGATACAGAGGCAGTAAAGCGTCAGACAGACTGTCTAATTACAGCAGGAAGGTTAGGGAGAGGTGGGGCAGATAAGAGATCAACCAAAGGACCTGTATGCATGCAGATAAGCACATCCAATGGATGCAAGACACTGGGGGGGTTAGAGTATGCCTGGGAGTGAGAGGGGGGCAAAGGGAAGATATGTATACATGCAATACATTAATTAAAAAATTAAAAAATAATAAAATAAAATAATTAGCCTTCTTCTAGCCTATTTGCCACCCTGCCGTCACGTGGGAACCCCAGAAATGCTGGGGGGAACCCACCATCAATGCCGCTGAGTCCCCAAGGCTCGGCAGTTAATGCGTTGGTTCCCCTGACCCTCCTCCCGGAGAAGAAAAGTCACCCGGACGCTGAGGGGACCGGAATTCCCGCTGCTCCTGGGCCATTGGGTTGGGGGAAAGGGGGAACTTGGGGGTCGGCCGCCTTCCGGGGGTCCAGCTCCGGCTGCTGGGCTCTGAGAGGGGCTGGAGCCACTGCCCCTTGGAGCCAGGCTGGCCGGAGCGGGGAGAGGCCGCTCCATCCCTCTGTCCTTTTGAACCTGTTGCTGGGCCAGCGGGAAGGCGGCCAGGGGACCCGGGTCCTGCAGAGGGAGTAGCTCCGGGAGCAGAGGATGCTGGGCGCAGGGAGTAGCTCTGTCCTGCGTGAGGCATCGGCCACAGAAGCCCATCGCCCCGCAGATAAGGCGCGTTTATCGGGTCCAGCGTGGAGCGGACGGGAGGAGGTCACTGGCGGGATGGTTTCCTGCCTCTCCATCCTCCTCCTGGTAAAACGCCCTCTTCCCGAGGGGAAGGCATCTCGGTGGTTTCCTTTCCTGGGGGGCTGCTGAGCACCTGACCTCGGGGCCTCTAAAGGGCCTCGGCCCCAGCAGCTCTCCCCCCCGCTACCCCTTCCCTGCAGCCACCTGAGCCGACCTGGCTTCTGGCAGCGGCCTGTTGACAGGGAGCAAGTGACTGATGAGCCAGGAGGAGCTCACCGCCTTCCAGGAAGAAGATGAAAGCAGCCCGGGGTCCCCATCCCTCCCTCCCTCCGGGGGGCAGCGCTGGGAACCCGGCAGAGGGTGGGGAGGAAGGGCCGGAGCTGCGCCACTGGGAGAGGGAGGCTCTGGGGGTGGGAGAGGCCGTAAGGGCAGTCTGGCCACTTGGACGTCTGTCTGGCAGCTCCTGGGCAAGAGCTGGAAGTGAGATGGAGGCAGAGTAGTTGGAAGTTGCTGTGTGGATCTGCCTGGATGGCTGGGGGGGGAGAGACAAGTCCCCCCTCACCGAGGGCACGAAGGAAGGGGCTGTGCTTGGAGCTGGCCATTTCCCACAGAGCCCCCTCCCCGACCCACAGCCCACAACGCCCTAGACCACAACTCGCCTAACCTTTTCCCTGCACAGTTCCCAGCATTCCCTGAGAAAGCTTCCATGCTCGTGACCTCCCGGCTCCGGCTGCTGAGTGTTTGTCTTTGACCTTGACATCCCTGACCCCAACAGGATCCCAGGCTCTTTCCAGTTTTTACCAAAATGTCCCTCCCTTAAAGCATTGGTCCTTATAACAACTTACTGCATGGATGGCCATCAGAACCAGGGATTACACTGTGCTATTCTGAAAGACACGAGAGGATTTTGTAATATTTGTTCCCATCTTAAAAGACATTTCCATACCAAAGGGCGACGCCTGATCCCTCGCCTCCCCTCTCCACGCTCAGTCTTCTCTTCTGGCACCTGAATTTCTGCACCTCACCCACCCTTCTCAGGGGGTGAATGCGCTTTTTCTCATGATGAAGAGCTTTTGTTGATGTGGAGTATTTTTTTTTACTTAGGATATCTTCTAAGTAAAGGAATTTAAGATAATTTCTCAAGCACAATTAACTCCTTGAGAGAACTTTGCATAACAGCTATTAAGACAAAAATTTCACTTCACTAGAGAATCATTTCGTTCACCTCTGCTTCAATGCCCTGTTTGATTGTATGTCTCCAGGATCAAAGTAGATCTCCAGTAAACGTGTTTCATTTAGTTAATGACTTATTAGAGCTACAATCCTACATAGCCAGGTGGACTCTTAAAGTCAAACGCGAAGTTTTTGTTATCACTGGTTCCATGGAGAGCAAAATCCCCACTCCGGAGGAAATCTTTCTTCAGGACCAAGAAAGACTGAGTCGCATGCGACTCCTGAACCCATTAGGCCTTCTCTTCTCCAGGCGCAGGGACAGCCACATTGCTCCAGGAATCTTTTTTTTTGCCTCAAACTCAGTTCCTAAGGTCAGTCAAAATAATGGTCTTTTTTGGCCTCAAACTCAGTTCCTAAGGTCAGTCAATATAATGAAAATCAGTTTGTGTGGTTCCATCTCAATAGTCAAAACACTTGCTTCTGCTGAGAATGTTTAAACAGATTTCATCAAAGATATATTTAATGAGATGTTTACAAATACACAAAATTACTAAGAATGGGACATCAAAACATTATTTGTCCATTATCTGGATCTTTTCAATGTTATTATTTTTTCATACATGACCCAGATCTTTTTTCAAATGACACAAAGCATGACAGATTTAGTTTGAACCTTTATTATAGTTTTATCTATTTATAACCACAATTATACAAGTTATTATTTGTCCTTCTTATTCATGTTTTCTACTTTTATGAAAGGAATTTTATGTGTATGTTTTACATATTAAATAAATATGTTTTTGTTATAATTTTCACTCATGTTTATGCTTTCAAGCTATAAGTGAGTTGTACATGTAGCCTTAGTTTATGTTTTTTAACTGCTGTATAATAAATACTTGTTTTAACAGAAGTTTTATATAACCATTCTATTAGTGTTTGAAAATTAGATTGTTTACATAATTTTGCTACTACAAACAATATTGTATATATTTATGTACGTCTACGTGCCCATACAATATTTTTGTCCAAATTAGGCACACAATTTCTCTACTAACTAGATACCAGTTTTTCTTAAAATGCATTGCAAATGTGTTCTAGTTTGTGGTATCAGGTTTAGCTTTTTTACTATTGTTTCTTTTGTCTTAAAGAATATTTAAAGTATACTTAATGAATAATATTTAATGTATCAACACTTTCTTTTATGGTTTGTACCTGCTGTGTCACATTTACGAAATTTTCCCAACCTTCAACATCATCTAACATTTTCATCTAAAAGTTACAACTTTCATTTTCACCTTTTGTGAAGGTGGAATTTATTTTGTATATGCTGCGTGGTTAGGATGTAATTTTCTCCATACAGAACCCAAATGGCCTAGCATCATTTAGGATAGAATCCTCCCTCATCCACAATGCTTTATAGTGGCAACTCTACCATGTACCAAATTCCCAGGATGTGGCTGTTTCTGGTTCCTCAGTGTAGTATATTGGCATGGTGTGTCCAGTTTACTTTTTCTTCTTCCTGCCTCTTCTTGGAACTTCACTTTAATTTTTATCTTTCCTTTGCCAATTCCTTCTAGTTTTCATTTTTGCTCCATTTGGAGTTAGAAAATCCTTTTTTTTTTTTTGAAATGGCTTTTTGTGAATAGTGACTGCTCTGAGCGTTTATCTAGATAGAACTGATTCCATATGCACAGGGCTCGACTGATAAATGCAGTAAAATATCCAGTACTGTGGTTTCCACTGCCAAAATTCTCTTAGAAATGGAAACCAGAACAGCCTTTTCTTTTTTTTTCTTTTTTTTTTTTCCTTTTAAAGATAGGCCATGGGCCAAGATTTTGTTCATTTAAGGAAGACTAGAGGAAGTAAATTAAATGAAAGAAAAACAAGCTGTGGCCCCAAAAAAGAACTGTGCCCTGTTATGCAGGGCTGCTGTGCGGGGGGACCCGGAGCACAAAGCTACCACCCAGCCTGAGTAGGGTTCCCCAGGAAGGCTGGGGAGTCATCATCCCTGCCTCCTAGTTGGAGGCCTGGAGAATAGACATCCCTGTAATGAGAGGAGGAGATGGTGGGAGGTTGGGTGGGGGGGGGGGATTTTTCAGTTTCTCAAGCAATTGGGATTGTGAATAGAAAGAGGAATTGCCTCAGAATTAGCAGCAGCTAAGGAAGGCAGTGGGAAGGGCACACTGCCATACACTGTTGGCCACACACCTGCCTTGGCATCACAGCTCTGCAATATCCTCACCTTGCCTTTTCCGCCTCTATCCTCCATTCTATTTCAGTGTCACTCCCACGAAGACATGCTAAGAGAGAGGAATCCTTTCCTGGGGATTCTTACCTGTCCAAGGAAACTCCTGCTGGAAATGTTCTCCCGAAAGGCAGACCCAGACCCTCCTGAAATACAGCACAGGCGCTGAGACTTCCATCCCCATCTCCCATGTGGAGAGAGAGACACCTAAAGCATTCCAGTCTTTTGTACACGGGGGCCGCTTAGCTATTCCTCTCTGAGGCTGCTCACACACAGATCTGAGAACGAACATTCACCCCTGGACACTCAGTCATGGCGCCTGTGCACCGAGATCTCTGACCCTGTCCCCATCCCCTCCTTTTCATGTCTTCTGTTCACCCAGGAGATGCTGCTCTTGCTGCAGATGTTGACTGAAGCGTCTAGCACATGGCTTTCATTAATTGCTAGTTTTGGCCAACGCAAGTAGCCTTGCTTTGTTTGTTTTAGACTCTCCCTCTGTCTAGTTATTTAGAGCTGAGGAAACTATGGGATCAGGCAATGAGGAGCAGTGATTTCTACCAAAACTGGTAGTGACAGCAGCGAGGAGGACACAAGCAACAGTTTGGCGTTGCCAGTTACCCAACTGGAACTCAGGAGCCGAGCTCTGCTGTCCAGTGAGTGTCAGGTGAAGTTAGCAGGCCCAAGGCTCAAGTCAGAAAAACACCCCCCAAAGTCTGTTGGTCTAGAACAGTGGTCAGCAAACTCATTGGTCAACAGAGCCAAATATCAACAGCACAACGATTGACATTTCTTTGGAGAGCCACATTTTTTCAACTTAAACTCCTTCTAACGTCACTTCTTTCAAATAGACTCGCCCAGGCCGTGGCATTTTGTGGAAGAGCCACAGTCCAGGGGCCAAAGAGCTGCATGTGGCTTGCGAGCCACGGTTTGCCAACGGCGGGTCTAGAAAGTTCCTAAGTAAAGACCTAGAACAAGATGCCATCGGTGACCGGCAAGGGCATTCTTAAAGGAGCCTTCCTTTGCCACGGTGTTCAGCTCTTGCAGTTAAATTAAAGAGAAGGGTTACATGGATTCTAGCCTCTCCAGAGTCTCCGGCAAAGTTGCCAATGTGGCGCACACCCCCACATTAGCATTGTAGCGTGCTATGTATATGAGACAGGTTTTCACTATATGGTTTGAGACAGGTTAGAAACAAGTTCCCTACAAGCTGAGGCTTTACTTAGGGGAGATCACGATCATCCATTATTTTAAAAAATCCGCCAACATTGAGGAACACGTTTGCCTGGATGCAATTCCTTTGGAAGAGCGGGAATCTTCTGGGAATGGAGATCAGTAGTCCCACCAACCAGCGCAGCAAAGCTGTAGGTGTCTGAGGACCAAGTTCGTTCATTTCTAAAAACTTTTCTTATGAAGAAGGAGAGGCTGTATGTGGCACACGCTCCACCCAGCAGCTGCCCTCTGACCCTGGCTGCAGGTGTGCAAGGAAGCAGCCACCCTGGAAAGCCACACTGCCTTCACGTACTACCTTGTACAGTGGTACCTCGAGATACGAGTGCCCTAGCATATGAGATTTTTGAGATATGAGCCATCGAGTGAGCGATTTTTGCTTTGAAATACGAGCAACATTTGAGATAGGAGTCATCACACGGATCGGCCGGCTGCACACGACCCACCAGTTTACCGCGACTCAAGCATCTCAGTTTCCCACGCCTCAAGGTTACAGAATGAATTAAACTCGTATCTCGAGGTACCACTGTATTTGAGAAAACTGAGAGTCAAGAAGGCCAAGTAAATGGTCCTGAGTCCCCCAAGTTAGAAAGAAGACATGCAGGGACCAGAAACCACATTCCTTAAAAAAAATACAATGTACAGCTTTGTTTTTTACATCTAGATCATTATTCTTCACTTTACTCTAAGTTGCAAATATTAGACTTTTTCTGACATGCTCAGAACAGTCTCTTCTAGTCTGTATGTTAAATTTTTAGGCTTCTCATGAAGTTTTGTGATAAATTAAAGATATGCCATCAGCAATTTTGGAACCTGAAAACAATAATCTTGGACCAAAATTTATTGCCAAAGAAATATGCAAAATTGTGCTCTGTTCTGGAATTTTGTCATAGTGAAGCATTCATTTTTCTCTTGGACCCTTTCTTCCCATGCCCCTTAATTTCCCTCCACCCCCACTATCATCAATGAGTCTCTATAGATAAAATTAGCAAAGAGCCGACAGGAATCTTCCTGATGGACCTCACCACATGCAAACAAGGGTTAATGGGCTTGGACATGATGGTGGACTGGTGAGATGCAGGGATATTCTGCTGTAAGACATTTTAAAAATATATTTTATTGACTCTTTACAGAGAGAAAGAGAGAGTTAGAAATATCGATGAGAGAGAAACATCAATCAGTTGCCTCCTGCATACCCCTTATTGGGGATGTGCCCACAAACAAGGTACATGCCCTTGACCGGAATCAAACCTGGGACCCTTGAGTCTGAAGGTCAATGCTCTATTCACTGAGCCAAACCAGTTAGGGTTATTGTAAGACATTTTGATCCCACTTTAGACTCTGTCCTGCATCTGATTTGTATGACAGTGCTTTTTGCCAATTTCTTCAATGAAACTTGCACAACTATCATCGCTTTATCCAATTCTCATAGAACATATTGAGGAAAAAGCAATCAACACAGAATAAGACTATTACTGCTAAAACAATATGTGGCAAATTTTGTTACAGATGAAAAATTGAACTATTAAAAGTGGGAACTAGACTTGGTAAAAAGAATGTTTTCTGTAAAGAAAATATCAACAGTATCTAAAATTGGACTTACCTCACACATTCTTATGAAGACCTACAAAGCCCCGCCTGATCTAGAGTCCTTCCTTCTATGACCTAATTTCCTTCCATTGCCCCCGACCTTTTCCAGCCACATCTGTGGCAGAGGAGAGTTGGGAGAAGAGGATGAAAGGGAACAGAGAAGTGTATTAGTAGTTTTGGTCTAATTCCTACATGAGTCAACATCAATTTGCCTGATTTTAAGACTCAGTCTAACACGCAGACATCTGCCAGCAGTTAGAACTAAGTTCCCACCCCGAAACTCAAAAGAGTCAACTCTTGCTCTTGCTGTGCCCGTGTCACTGCCATCATCATCCCCCTCCCCAACCCAAACTAACTTTTAACACACACTGATCAGAATCCAGCCTCCAAATGCCAGTCTCCATTATCATGCCAACCTGGGCTGCCCACTCAATGGGCTGTCTCCAGGCACCCCCTGGTTGAGGAAGGTCTTATTTTTGTTCTGATCGTCTCTGTTTGTCAGAGCTATCCCATAATTTCCAGGTAATATAGTTAGTCTATGCCACTGAATTTATATTTTTCATTTTGGCCTACACCCAGGCGCCTTTCCCAACCCAGTGTATGTATCTAATTCCGAGTCCAAACTCTCCCCGTCTACTGCCTCCCTCCTCCTTTCCAGTCCAGTTGCTGGCCTTCTTCTCATCATAGCATTCACGGTCAAGCCATTCTGACTCAGACAGGCGGCAGACCCACAGGTCCAGACGGATACACAGCGATATAGAAATGCCAGCGAAGTTCTCTGAATTAAGTTCAGGAGGACATGAGGAAACTACAGATCACATGTGTTGAAGAGGTCAGTCAACAGATTCTAAGCACCCACTGTGTTCCGATAATACCTCGGTGCCAAATCTTCCTTCTTGAAAACAAAACTGTTCTCCGCTGGCCTCTATACTTCCACCCCCAACTATTTCTTCAGATGCACGACAACAGTTTTTGTGGTTTTTTTTGTTTGTTTGTCTGTTTGTTTTTACTGAATTCCATTTAAATCTCTCAGTCCCAATTTACCTGGCAATTCTAAACCCACAACTTGTTCTGTCGAGCTAGCTTTGCAAAGGAGTCTTGAGTTTCACAATTAATAGACATGTCACAAAACAAAAATAGAACAGAACATCAAACTGGGTTGAAGCCATCTCATGGGTCTTTTTTTTAAAAAAAAAACACAAAAAAAAAACCCAGAAGTGTGGGTTTGTGACATAAGCAGCTGCTCCAAAACCAAACAAATGACAGGACTCAACTCGGAGTTTTAGCCTATCCGAGGGCCGGATTCTGTTTGCTTTGAGGTTTTGTGAAAGGTCATGGGGCCTAACAAAGTTCAGATGAAACTTGGCTGTTTCTCCATCAGGCTCTGGCTCAGAACTGGTGGTGTTTCATGTGGTTTGGAGTTTCAAACACAGCGCTTTGCACAGCGCTAATAAATGATTCTTTCTCAGCATGGAAAGCAATTAAACATATGGCCTCTTGGGTTTTGGTCTTAGAATCGGTATTTATTTATTGGGAGCCAGGAGAAGGCCACATGGCTTAGAAGAGGGGATCGCGCATAATGAGGTGGGTGAATTTGCTGAAGACACCACATTTTGGATGACTGGGGGCCTGGAAAGTGAGAGAGGGACTCCTGAAGAACCAGTAAAATTAGGCCACTGGGAAACATGCTAATGAATGGAATTTAGCATCGGCCTCCAAGGAACAAGTTAGAACTGCTTGCAAAACCCCAGGGAAGGCCACATGAAAAACCTCCAGCACCATCTGTCTTCAGCCTGTGCTGGCCGCTCTGAAGGGCGTCCATCCCACGGGCTTTCCAATGCATGCTACTCCTAGAGCTTCCTCTCTAAGCCAGCCTCTCCTGGGTAGTCAACTTGAATTCCTCTGATTCGCATTGGGTGTGGGAGACTCCCTCACAATGAGTCTCCCTCTAGCTCAGTGGTTCTCAACCTTGCTAAGGCCTCGACCCTTGCATACAGTTCCTCATGTGGTGGTGACCCCCAACCATGAAATTTTGCTACTGTTATGCATCGTGATGTAAATATCTGCATTTTCCGATGGTCTTAGGCGACCCCTGTGAAAGGGTCGTTCGACCCCCAAAGGGGCCGCGACCCACAGGTTGAGAACCGCTGCTCTAGCTGTTCCCTTTTCAGAGAATGGGTATATTGATCTGCTGGGGCAGCCATAACAGAGTATCTGGGACTGGGTGACTCGCACAATAGAAAGTTATTTACTCACAGTTCTGGAGGCTGAAAGTCCAAGATCAAGGTGTTGGTGAACTTGGTTTCTTCTACAGTCTCTCTTCTTGGCTTATGGATGGTCACATCTTTCCATGTCTTTACAGGGTCTCTCCTCCATGTGTCTGTGTCCTGATTTTTAATCTCTTTTAATCAATACACCTGCCCTATTGTATTAGGGCCCAACTATAGGAACTCCTTGTACTTTAATTACCTCATTAAAGACCCTACCTCCATTTCATCCTATCTGATATCAAACTATACAACAAGTATACATACTCTAGTAACCAAAATAGCATGGTACTGGCATAAAAACACACACATAGATCAATGGAACAAAATAGAGATTTGAGAAATAAACACAGACCGATATAGTTAATTAATATGTAATAAAAGAGGAAAAGACCATACAATGGGGTATAGATTCTCTATTCAATAAACGGCATTGGGAAAATTGGAACAATACGTGCAAAAAATGAAATTAGATCACTTTTCTTATACCATATACAAGAATAAACTCAAAATGGATTAAAAACTTAACTGTAAGACTCAAAACCATAAAACTCCTAGAAGGAGACACAAGCAATAAAATCTCTTAGCAATGTTTTTCAATATATTTCCCCAGGAAACAAAAACCAAAAGAAAAAGAAAGAAAGAAATGGAACCATATCAAAGATAAAATGTTTTTGCACAGCAAAGGAAACCATCAACAGAACGAAAAGGCAACCTGCTGAATAGGAGAACGTATTTGCCAATGATACAAGAGATAAGGGGTTCGGTTCATATCCAAAATTTATAAAGAACTCATATAACTGGACACCAAAAAAAACACACAAACAATTCAATTAGAAAATTAGCAGAGGAATCAAATAGACACTTCTCCAGAGAAGACATCTGCACACCTATCAGAATATATATATATATATATATATATATATATATATGCACGTAAATGTCTGGCCAGACACTCCCTGGAGCCCTCCCATGATCCCTCCCCAGCCCTGATTATGCACTGGCACAAGGGACCCCACCGGTGCATGAATCCATGCACTGGGCCTCTAGTCATCAATAAATCAATAAACAACAAATGCTGATGAGGATGTGGAGAAAAGAGAACCCTGACGCACTGTTGTTCAGAATGCAGATTAAAGCAGCCACTATGGAAAACATGGAGGTTGCTCAAAAAATAAAAAAGTAAACTGCCTTACCTTATGATCCAGAAATTCCACTTCTGGGTGTGTATATGAAGAAACGCAAAACATTAATTCAAAAGAATATAAGTAACTCTATGTACATTGCAGCATTATTTACAATCGCCAAAATATGGAAGCAACTCAAGTGGCCATCAATAGACAAGTGGACAAAAATGCTGTGGTTCATATATACAATGGACTATTACCCATAAAAAAGAATGAAATCTTACCATTTGGAACAACGTGGGTGGACCTAGAGAGTATTATGTGAAGTGAAATAAGTCAGAGGGAAAGACAAATACCATATGATTACACTTAAGATGTGGAATCTAAAGAACAAAATAAATGAACATAACAGAAACAGACTCATAGAAGCAAAGAACAAACTGATGGTTGCCAGAGAGGAAGACTGGGGAGAGAGGGTCTTGGTGGGAAAAAAATGAAAGAATTAGAAATACAAATTGGTAGCTACAAAATAATCATGGGGATATATAATACCGCATAGGGAATATAGTCAATGATATTGTAATAACTATGTATGGTGCCAAGTGCCTACTTGAATTAACTGGGGAATCACTTTATAAATTATATAATTGTCTAACAATTATGATGCACACCTGAAACTAATATAAAATAATATTGAATATCAACTGTAATAGAAAAAAACACCATCTCCAAATATAATCACAATCTGAGGCACTAGGGTTTCAATGTGTGAATTTAGGAGGGAACAGTCAGCCAATAACAGAAGGCATCACACCCTTCAGTTGAGTGATGTCATATATTCAAGCTAAACAACTGAGTCAACTCCCCACCCCCTAATGAAGAGGGAAGAAGTGACTTAGAGATGGCTCATCTTCCCCTTGTACTTTTCCGCCTTTGACAAAGTTCACCCAACTGATCAAAACGTGAGAGAGAAAGGAAGCAGCAATATAGCAGACTAAAATGCATAGGCAAAAATTATATTTGTGCTCAGTTGTCTTTATAGATAATTGCCTTCTCATGAATTTGATGGATTAAAATAGGTCCATAAATACTATTCTCCAAATAATTTCCATGTGAACCCTGCAGTATACATTTATGCTTCAATGAAAATTTACTGTGAGCACATATGTTAGAGTCACAGAGTTGTGCTCTGTCAGCACTTAAAGTGGGAGATTCTGACAATACACAAGTAATTGGATAAATAAATATTCATTTATTACCTGGGTTAAGGCACCCACCAATGATTGACAGACAGATGGATTGCATTATTAGTGCCAGTTCTTTATATGTTCCTCCATCCATGGCATTTGCCATGAGACTTTGCCATTTCTCTTATCAAAAGGTGGAATCTTTTTAGTCACATGACTCACTTTGACCAATAGTTGTGACACACGCAGAGACTGCACATTTCTGAGTCTGTTCTTACAAATGGGCCATGGTGCTTAGAACCAACCTGGGCAGCCTATTGGAACCACGGGAGGAACGTGGTGAGAAAGGCTGCGTTAGCAACCATTTGACTGCCAGCCGACCCCCAGAAGTGAGCCTTCAGTCAACAGGCAAGATGACCCTCAGATAGGTGAGCACATTCAGCTGAGACCAGAAAAACTCCCCAGCCTAAATCACCAACCTGCAGGTCTCTAAGATTAATAAATACGAATTGTTTGAGGCTCCAGGGCTTGGAAGTGGTTTGTAACACAGCATAGTTATGGCAACAGCTAACCGATCCAGGCAAATGAAGGCTCCCAATAAATCTGAATAGTATCCGAGAAAGGTAGCACATGAGGGCATTATTGGCCACTCACACCTTGGCTGAAAAAGAGTATCGGCTCTGAGAGATGGGGATGAAGACAAGAGATGGAAATAAGGCAGAATCTTTACCTGGTTGGATGAAGATAGTGTGGTCATTCATTGGCCTGCTTACAATACTTCCGTATAAAATTCAGATTTTTTTACTCACAACATATTCGGTCCTCCTGTGTGGTCCCCACGGTGTTCTTCTAGATCCACTTTCTTCTGAGTCATGGACTCTGTCCATCAGGCTGCCTTGTCCTCTGCCTTCAAAACAAAAGCAAGGACAGCATATTGAAAGGTAGAAAGACAAAGGCATCAGAGTTGGTGTTTCTCTGGCTCTCTCATGTTGGGCTGTAGTTCAGCCATGACTACGTTTTTATATCAAAGTCCACTGCTCCAGCAGGGTGGTCTCGTCTTATAGTGAGAACTCTCACCATGTCTCAGTGACTCCTTCCCATTGCCCTCAGGCCTAGGGATGGTAACACTTCTGGCTGTTGCTAGTCCTGGGGTACTTCATCATCCCTTGTTGCTTTTCCTTAACCCAACCCAAACATTGCACGTAAACATGATAAAGGGACCCTTTTATTGTGCCCTTTGAGAGCACCATCTGTTTCCTGGTAGAACATTCCAGTGCCTGGCTTTTTCAGTCTTTTGTATTATGCACCACTCTCTTCCCAAGACCCAGTCCTGCAGTCCTAGTTTCATCCCCAGTAATGCAGCCATGTCCTTGCTTCTGTTGTATCCTTTTCCTTTTTATTGATTTTAATTTTTTAATTAATATCTACATTATAAATCAAACATTGGCAACCCTACATAGACACGTTTGCTGTGAACAAATTAAGATTATCAGGTCATACTTTCAACGCAACTTCAGAATGAGTTGCAATAAATCAATACATTTTCTCAGAAGTTGTATAATCTCCTTCAGTTTACAATCCATGACATGGAAAGTCCAATATAATGTTAAATAACATACCACTTATCCCAAGAATAAGTTATATAAATTGAATCACTCTTGGAATAAAATAACAACAGAGCTTTAATAGCTCAGTAGTTTTTCTTAAGAGTCTATATATTTTTTTTTTCATAAAAAGTAGCAGTTCTGCCACAGTGCACAGATAAGTTCATTCATTCTGTTTGCCCAATCGCTCCCACCAAGCAGCTTTCGTGTTAGAATTGAAGGACATAGAAAATCATATCCTACATGAAATACTGAACACAGAAACAGTGTGCAAATAATCAACTAAAATTCCATTCTCCAGAATCTTAGGTCTATTAACAGGGTTTTCAACCCACTTAATTAATACTCAGGATAATAGATAGTAGCATCCCCCTCCACTCAGATCTGAAGCGATTCTCATCGAAAACAGCCTGGGGATCCTTAGCCTGTCTGCTGGGGCCTGATACAGGGAACCCTGCTGACGATGGAGGATGTGTGGGTTGCGTGAAAGTGAATTGTGTGCAGGAGTTTTCTGGGTGTGCTGGGGGGAAGTCCCCCAGCTTGCTTTGGCCCTGGCAACTCGATCCTCCATTCAGGCCACGCTGGCGCAAATCATCAGGAGGATGGGCTTGAGTGTGTTGACATAGCTGTGGACCTGACGTGTGGGTGGCCTTTTTGTAAATGCCAGGCACACCTTCACTAGGGTGGTGGGAGAAGTCACTGCACAGCCCGTTAATTCATCCACCCTGATGAGCACATCCTCTAGGCTCATGTCAACGCCCTCCTCCTCGGATTGAGCCTGAGCTCCAGGTAGCAGGGAGGCAATAGAGCCCCTGGCAGGCTCATGCCCTGCTCCAGGGCCTCGTCCTCCCATGAGCCCCAAGATACTGCTCCGGGAAGTGTTACCTGCTGTGCCCACTGCAGGGGGCGCCCTGGGCTGGGCTTCCTCCAAAGAGCTCCCTGAAGCGAGGGCCCAGGCTGTCAGCCCTCCTGTCCCCTTGTTTAGCATGTCTCTCCCCTTCCCTGTCCAGACTCTCACACAAACTGAAAATGTGAATTCAAATGTCACCTTTTCCAGGCTGGCCCCCTCACTGCTGTCCCACCATCACACCATTGTCCCAAGGTTAAGTGCTCTTCTTATATGTTCCCATAGCTGCCTCCACCCCTGCCCACATTACAGCACCAATCCTAGCATTTCAGGCTCATCTATGAACACGTCTGAATCTCTGAGGTAGATAGGTGAATGGCTTCCCAAAAAGGTCCTGTTCACAGCCTAACCCCCCCTGACCTATAAATAGGTTATGTGACATAGCAAGAGGGAATTAAGTTTGCTACTCGTATGCCTATAAAATAAGATTATCTTGGATTACCCAGGTGGGCCAATGTCATCAAAGGAGTCCTTCAAACTGGAAGGGGGAGGCATAAGATTGAGAACCTGAAAAATGGAAATGGGAGAAAGACTTGATTGCAGATGACTCATTCTTTGAGGATGCAGAAAGGGGCCACAAGCCAAGGAATGTGGGCAGCCTTTAGAAGATTGAAAGGGCAGGGAAATAGTCTTCCCTGGAGATGTCCAAAGGAACACAGCCTTGCCAGCGCCTTGATTTTAGTCCACTGAGCTCCATTTTGGACTTGGGACCTCCAGAATTGTAAGATGATAAAACGTGCCATTGAAGCCACTCAGTTTGTGGTCGTTTGTTGCAGCAACAACAGGACATGAATATAATCCCGGGTAGAAGATCAAATCCTAGAGAACAGGGTTCATGTCTTTGTTTTGTCTTGGAGTAGTTCTCAGATGTATCTGCTGAAGAAAATGTGTACACAAAAAGATCCTGTCCACCCCGTATTTTCTGGAAACTTCTTGGTCGATGGTTCATGTAGCAATGGTTTATCTGAACAAACAGATCTTCATTTGTCCATAGAATGAAAGTCGTGCTCAGTTAGTTAGCAATCTGTCATAGTCTCGTTGAGAAAAAGAATTCAGCCAGTTGCGCAGGAGGACCAGGATGGAGAACGGTGAAGGTGCTCACACGGCGTCCTCTCTCGGAAAAGCAGCTCGGGTAACTCCCAGTGGCCTGCCACACGGGACATGCCCCGCTCCCCTGCTGGGTCGGGAAAGAACAAGTTGTTCCCCTGGGGCAGCTGGTCTTGGTTTGGGCTGGATCTGGATTCCCGGGCACCGGTTGCTCTCGCTTGGCAAGAGCCCGGCGCCAGCCCTGCCTTTCCAGAAGGGCTGTCTTCTTACTAATCCGGAGCAGACACCTCCTCTCATCACCACCGCCTTGTTCTGACAGCAGCAGCAACAGCAGACGATCTGCAAATCCCATCCCCTCTTCCTGACAGGCGAGCTGGTGCCTGGGTTTAAAGCCCTTTTGACAATTCTCTCTCTGCATCGCTGACAGCTTTGGACCTAAAGCCAGGAGCCATGGTGTTGAGTTCTGGCTCTGCCTCCCTGTGTGTGACTCCTTGATGAGTCACCTCCTGTTCCCCACCTGTGACGTGAGAGGGGTGGGCTTCTGTGGTCGCTGCTGGCTATGGAATTCTAAGGGTCCCTGAGAGTTATACGATTCCCAAACTCGTTTGTGCTTGGAAAACACCAGTGACCAACTGTCCCTGTTCAGGAGAATATTTTATTAGGACAAAAAGTAAGAGCTAGAGCCTGAGAAAAGAAGGAAGGAGAGGGAAAGACAAAGAAAGCAAAAGATAAGAAGAGAGAGTCAAAGGAAAGGGGAGGAAGGAGAGGAGGGAGAGAAGAACAGAGGGAGAGAGGGACAATTTACTAAGCCTTTCACCTACCTCGGCTCACTCAAACCCTAGGCCAGAGCCTCACTAAGTTTTGTACCAAAGTACTGTACCTTTGTCCCTCAAGGACAGTGACAAGGACCCCTGGAATCCTGTCTGTGGCAAGTAGGAAATCTGAAGACTCATCTAATCTTAAAAATTAACGTGAATTTGTGTTCAGCTCCATAAAGAGCGGTGTCATTTCTTCAGTGGCGTGAAACTGTTGCTACAGGAAGATGCCGCGTGTAAATGAATCCTGTGCTGTGCCAACCACAGCTAACCTCTGCTTCCCTCTGAGGGGGGACACTTCAGTTTGGGAGACAAGGCAGGACCTGGGTTTTGAGAGATGGGATGTGTTCCCCAATCCACTCAGGTCCTGAGAAGACTTTGAGGTTCCCTAGTTTACTAGAGCCAGAGAGACCACGCAAAGAAAGTAAAATCCAACCAGCCTGTCAATGATTGCCTCCGGAAAATTGGGATGATGGTTTTACGGGGACAGTCTATGCCAGAAGATGCTATCTCTGTTTATTGCCCTGTGTATGACAAAGAGACACATGGATGCTCTGCAGTATTGTCAGCAACCTGTTAAAACAGAGTTTTGGGTGTTTATTTTCCAAAGCGACGGAAGTCGAGGGCAAAACTCCCAGGGATTAGAGACCACATGCTTGGGGGTGAAGCAGAAGGGCCGAGCCAGAAGGAAGTCCTAGTCCCCAGCAGGAGGCGGGCCAGTTAGGACTTAGCCATGGACCCAGCAGAGAAGGGAATCGGCCTCATGTGAGAGCTGGAAAGTCAGTCAAAGCCAAGTTCAACACAAAGGAGTTGTGAATATAGCCAGTTTACAATGCACGGGGCTGTGGTGAGGGGAAGAGGAGCATCTCTTGTTGTTGTTGTTGTTGTTGTTGTTGTTATTGTTGTTGTTGTTGTTAAGGAATGAGGTCGCCTGCCTTGTAGGCAAAAGCATCCATCAGGAGAGAGAACCAACACCATTCTGTGGCCAGTACCAACCCCAGAGGTTAACATGTCTTTTTTAAGCCACTGGGAAGAGACTCTGAACCGGACTTTTCCTCTGCTCATAGGAGTTAGGACTTGAAGGATTCAAAGGGACGCAACATCTCTGAACACAGAGAGATGACACATTTCCACACTAGGACTGCCAAAAAGAGCAAATAACAGGAACGGGGCAGGGAAATACGATGCAGGATCTAGGCGCGCACACACACATAGGTGGAATGCTGACTACCACATCTGGCTGTGCGACTTGTGGCAAATTTCACATGCTCTCTGAGCCCGTTTCGTTCTCTTTAAAATAAGGCTAATTAGAGTACTTCTCCCACCGAATTCTGAGTGAGTCCAGTGAGATGCTTCATGGGAACTAATAAATGCGCAGCAAGGTTAGTTTTCTTACTACGTATTAGCTGCTAGGTAGCCGTTACAAAGTAAGTAAACGGTGCTTTGCCTATATTAAGATTCTGAGATCGGGTAGGGAAAACAATTACCGAGGACGATCAATGTTTCTCCAGGGTCCCCAGATTTTATTTTGGACTAGCCGAGAGTGAAGAGAATAGAAGAGAAAGAGGAGAGGAGGACAAAGAGGAAGGGGGGGAAGAAGAAGAAGAAAAGAAGTGGTGGAGGAGAAGATGATGGGGAGAGGAAGAGAAGAAAGAATAAAGGGAAGGAATCATGGTTCCTGGTATTTATCAACAATTTAGCAGGAGACTGTTCCAAAACAAATAATAAATTGGTCCTTTCTCCTCCACTTCGCTCTTCAGTTCGTCCTTAAAGGTTACAGTTCTCCAGCACCCTGCCACTGGCCCTGTGCGCTTCTCCCTTTACAAGCTCTTCGTGGGCAATGCCATTCATTCCTGTGGCTTTACTTACTACCCCTTCTTTAATCCGCACATTTATTTCCAGGCTGGTCATCTCTCCTGACCTTCAAACGCTTATTTACGATCACTAACAAAACATCTCGACCCTGATAGACCCAAGTCAACACATACAAAACAGATCCTGCACATCCTCAGCCTCCTTTATTTCTTATTGAGATAAAGGGCACCTTCACCCCCTCAAGTCAGAAATGTGGAAATCCTGTAAGACTTTTCTCTTGTCTCAACTCTCAGACCCTTTCCTCTCCATTTTTCCTGGAGCCTCTTTCAACTTGCCACTCCTGTGTTTCCTGCCTCCGTTCAAACCCTCAGCCCTCAACTAGATAGATCCTGTGAACAGTCTCTCAACTGGCCTTCCTGTGGCCAGGCCTTTCCCATCCAATCCATCCTCTACAATCAGACAAGTGTGACATGATCCATGACATTTCCTGGCAAATATTTCAAAGACTCCCCGCCTTATTGTACAAGATAAAACTATAAATTCTTTTGCCGCACATACAAAGCTTTATCCATCTTGCTCTTCTCTGGTCCACACCCACATGCACACACATCCTGCATTTCATTCTGAATGAAACCCCGTATCTGAAGATGTTCTTCATCGTGCCTGGGAATTTTCTGATTATCCCATTTGCCTGGCAAACTCCTAGCCAACTTGCTAAAATGTGATGTCTGACGGGAAGCCTTCACAGACTTAGCTCTGTGCAAAATTAAGCATTCTTATGCCACTTCTTTTCTCTAACACTGTCACAGTACTTAACATATTATGTGATTATTTGTTTAAAACATGTTTTTCCAAGTAGCCTGAGAGCCCTTAGGGGGCAGGGATTGTGTTGTATTCATCACTGCATTCCCAGTATGTAATGAAATGCCTAGACCAGAGTGCTAATCAATAATGATCTGTTACATGGATAATTTAATGAATGAATGAATAACAAACACTTAGAATATAAATATGAACCACATCCAGGCTATCCAGAATTTCAACAAATTTTAAACGAACCAGCATTTAACTCTCTTATATTTAGAGAAAAGGTGATAAAGAGCTCATCTAGAAAGTCCAGTGGTTACTCAGGTATGCCACGTTGGGAAGAGTGTCTGATGAGGTTACGAGAATTGCTCTTCAATCCTGAAAATTCCACTTGGTTTGTGTGCCCTATGGCACTCTGGCTTGGGAGAATGGCAATTTATTAATTGTCATCCTATCTAATAAAAGCATAATATGCAAATTGACAGTACCTCTGCTACACCCACAAGTCACACCCACAAGCCACGCCCACCAGCCAATCAGAGTGAGTATGCAAATTAACCCAACCAAGATGGCTACAGCCACCAAGAGAGCAGGAGGGAGATTTGGGTTGCCCCTGGCAATGGAGGAAGCCAAGCTTTCCGCACATGCTGGCCAGCCCACGCCTCCACTTAAAGCAACAATGTTTCAATAGCTGCACAAGCAGAAGGCCTGTTTTCACTCCAGGCTATAAAGTTTCAATTGTAGAAGATAAATAAATCCCAGATACCAGGGCCTACACTTGGGTCACGGGGGTGGTGGGGAGGGGCAAGGCTGGCCTGCAAACCACCACAGGCCCCTCAGCCAGGCTGCCCCACGCCCCAAGGGAACACCCACCCTTATCCAGGACACCCTTCAGGGCAAACCAGCTGGCCCCACCCGTGCAGCAGGCCTCTATTCTATCTAATAAAAGAGTAATATGCAGATTGACCATCACTCCAACACACAAGATAACTGGCCCCATGTAGTCAAAAGATCCTGCCCCCATGTGGACACAAGATGGCCACCACAAAATTGCCAGCAGGGGAGGAAAGTTGGTAGGAACCAGGCCTGTAAGGGAGGGTAGTTGTGGGTGATCAGGCCAGCAGAGGAGGGAAGTTGGGGGTGACCGGGCCTGCAGGGAAGGGCAGTTAGGGGCAAACAGGCTGGCAGGAGAGTTGTTAGAGGGTGATCAGGCGGTAGGCATAAGTGGTTAGGGGCAATCAGGAAGGCAGGCAGGTGAACAATAGGGAGCCAGCAGTCCTGGATTGTGAGAGAGATGTCTGACTGCCCATTTTCCAAGTAGGATCAGGCATAAACAGGCAGTCGGAGATCCCTCAAGGGGTCCCAGATTGGAGAAAGAGCAGACTGGGCTGAAGGACACCCCCCACCTGTGCATGAATTTCGTGCACCGGGCCTCTAGTAAAATATAATTGCCAAAGACTTTGCCAGCTCTCTGTTGTCACCACTTTCTCACCCGGAGAGTCCTCAGAGAAAACAAGATTATAATCAGAAGGTAAGTTGGATAAGCGTGGAATAAGCAAGGAGTCACCCCGACTTACTCACCCATCTACCTACTCAGCACAATCTCATCATCCATGATGAACAGATGGAAATAGCCCTCTATTCGTATTGAGTTATGGTGTCACTTAATAGACCAACCAGAGTGTCTTCTTTTGACAGCGATAGAGATGCTCTGAAAAATTCTACCCCTTCAGTTTCTCATGACTTTATGCAATCAATCCCGTTGGGTTGTCTGGGAAGACACAACTGAGCCAGTTTCCATTTTAGACAGGCTAGTACAGTCATATGCATTCCTGAGGCTACATTCAGACTAATTAAACATTTCAGCCACTCATGTATATTTATTTTTGTTTAAAATATTACATATATTAGTACATATATCCCCCATTGACCTTCCCCCAGCCTCCCCTACCCCCTGTTGCATGCCTTCATCCCACCCCCACCCCCTGTGTCTTGTGTCCATGGGTGTGCTTATATGCATGCATACAAATTCTTTCATTGATCTGTTTCCCTCCCTAACATTCCCCAGCCTTCCCACTGTAATTTGACAGTTTGTTCGGTGCTTTTCTGCGTCTGTATCTATCCTTTCATTTCTCAGGTTATAATGTTCTTGATTTTCCATAAATGAGTGAGATCATGTGGTATTTTTCTTTCATTGCCTGGCTTATTTCACTTAACATAATGCTCTCCAGGTCCATCCATGCTGCTGCAAATGGTAAGAATTCCTTCTTTTTTTATAGTAGCACAGTATTCCATTGTGCAGACATACCATAGTTTTCTAATCCACTCATCTGCTGATGGGCATTTAAATTGTTTCTAAATCTTAGCTATGGGGAATTGTGCTGCTATGAACATAGGGGTACATATATCCTTTCTGATTGGTGTTTCTAGTTTCTTGGGATATAATACTAGAAGTGGGATTACTGAGTCAAATGGGAGCTCCTTTTTTAGTTTTTTGAAGAAACTCCATACTGTTCTCTCTACTGGCTGCCACAAGTCTGTATTCCCACCAGCAGTACACTAGGGTTCCTTTTTTTCCGCATCCTCACAAGCACATGTCATTTGTTTATTCATGGTTGCCAATCTGACAGGTGAGATGGTATTGTCGGTTTGATTTGCATCTCTCCAGTAATTAGTGACTTTGAGCATGTTTTCCTATGTCTCTTGGCCTTCCTTCTGTCTTCTTTCAAAAAGACTCTATTTAGGTCCATTGCCCATTTTTTTGTATTGGATCATTTATCTTATTAAGTTGTATTAGTTCCCTGTAGATGTAGGAGATTAAACCTTTATCAGTGATAACATTTGCAAATATGTTCTCCCATACAGTGGGCTTTCTTGTTGTTTTGTTGTTGGTTTCTTTTGCTGTGCAAAGCTTTTTATTTTGATGTGGTTCCATTTGTTTATTTTCTCTTTAGCTTCCATTGCCCTAAGGAGCAGTATGGGTGAAAAAATTGCTTCGGCATATGTCTGAGGTTTCTCTGCCTATGGATTCCTCTAGTACAGCGGTTCTCAACCTGTGGGTCGCAACCCCTTTGGGGGTCCATCGACCCCATCACAGGGGTCGCCTAAGACCATCAGAAAACACAGATATTTACATTACGATTCACAACAGTAGCAACATTACTGTTAGGAAGTAGCAAAGAAAATAATTTTATGGTTGGGCATCACCAAAACATGAGGGACTGTATTAAAGGGTCCCAGCATTAGGAAGGTTGAGAACCACTGCTCTAGTATTTTTATGGTTTCCCATCTTATGTTTAAGTCCTGTATCTGTTTTGAGTTAATTTTTGTGTATGGTGTAAGCTGGTGGTCTAGTTTCATTTTCTTGCATGTATCTGTCCAATTTTCCCAACACCATTTATTGAAGAGATTGTCTTGACTCCATTGTATGTTCATGCCTCTTTTGCCAAATATTAACTGAGCATAGTGGTTTGGGTCAATATCTGGATTCTCTATTCTATTCTATTGGTCTATATATGTCTATTCTTGTGCCAGTACCAGGCTGTTTTTAGAACAGTGGCTTTGTAGCACAGCTTGAAATCTGGTATTGAGATCCCACCTACTTTGTTCTTCTTTCTCATGTCTGCTATGGCTATTTGGGGTATTTTTTATTCCAGATGAATTTTTGGAGAGTTCTTCCTAGGTCTGCAAAATATGCCATTGGTATTTTACTGGGGAGTGCATTGAATCTGTAGATTGCTTTGCATAGTAAATGATGTTAATTCTACCAATCCATGAACATGATATGTTCTTCCATTTGTTTATGTCTTCCTCTATCTCTTTTTTTCAGTGTCCTTTAGTTTTCTGCATATAGGTCTTTTACCTCCTTAGTTAAGTTTATTTCTAGATATCTTAATTTTTTTTTTTTGGTGCGATGGTAAATGGGATTGCTTTTTTAGTCTCTCTTTCTGTAAGTTCACTATTGGTGTATTGAAATACCACAGATTTATTGGCATTAATTTTGTATCCTGCTACATTGCCAAATTCATTTATTAAGTCTATGAGTTTATTAATGGTATCTTTCAGGTATTTTATGTGCAATATCATGTCATCTGCAAAAAAGGACAGCTTTACTTCTTCTTTTCCAATTTGGATGCCTTTTATTTCTTCTTGTTGTCTAATTGCTATGGCTAATACTTCCAGTACTATGTTGAACAAGAGCGGTGAGAGTGAGCATCCCTGACCTATTCCTATTCTGAGGGGAAATGGTTTTAGTTTTTGCCCATTGAGTATGATGTTAGCTGTGGGTTTATCATATATGGCTTTTATTATGTTGAGGTATGATCCCTCTATTCTCACCTTGTTAAGAGTTTTTATCAAGAAAGGGTGTTGGATTTGTGAAATGCTTTTCTGCATCAATTGATATGACTATGTGGTTTTTATCTCTCAATTTGTTTATATGATGTATCATGTTTATTGATTTGCCAATACTGTACCATCCTTGCATACCTGGGATAAATCCTACTTGATCATGGTGTATGATCTTTCTGATGTACTGCTGGATCCGATTTGCTAGAATTTTGTTGAGGATTTTGGCAATTATGTTCATGAGAGATATTGGCCTGTAATTCTCTTTCATTGTGTTGTCTTTATTTGGTTTTGCTATTAGCATGATGCTGGCTTCATAGAATGGGCTTGGAAGTGTTCTTTCCTCTTGAATTTTTTGAAATAGTCTGAAGAGGATAGGTTTTAGTTCTTCCTTGAATGTTTGGTAAAACTCCCCTGTGAAGCTGTTTGGCCCTGAGCTTTTATTTGCTGGAAGCTTTTTGATGACTGCTTCAATTTCTTCCATAGTTATTGGCCTATTGAGATGTTTAGATTCTTCCTGATTGAGTCTTGGAAGGTTATATTTTTCTAGGAATATGTCCATTTCCCTCAGTTGTCCAGTTTGTTGGAATAGAGTTGTTCATAGTATTTTTAATTATCCTTTGTATTTCAGTGGGGTCTGTTGTTGTTTCTCCTCTTTTGTTTCTGATTTTGTTTATTTGGGTCCTCTCTCTTTGCTTCTTGGTGAACCTGGCTAGAGGTTCATCAATCTTGTTTATCCTTTCAAAGAACCAGCTCTTGGTTTTGTTGATCTTTGTATTCTTTTTTGGGTCTCAATGTCATTTATCTCAGCTCTGATCTTCATTATTTCCTTCCTTCTGCTTACACTGGGCTTTTCTTGTTGCTCTTGTTCTAATTCTTTGAGTTGTAGGGTTAGGTAATTTATTACCATTGTGTCTTGTTTTTTTCATTAGCCTTGTAGAGCTATGAACTTCCTCTCAAGACTGCTTTCACTGTGTCCCATCGATTTTGGATTGTTGTGTTTTCATTGTAATTTGTTGCCACTATGTTTCATTCTTCTTGATCTCTCTGGTAACCCAGTCATTGTTTAATAGCATGCTGTTCAATCTCCATGTGTTTGATTTTTTTGGATTTTTTTATTGTAGTTGATTTCCAATTTTATGCCACTGTGATCTGCGAAGATGCTTGATATGATTTCTATCTTCTTGAATTTCAAGAGACTTTGCCTATGACCCAACGTATGGTCTATCTTTGAAAATGACCCATGTGTACTTGAGAAGAATGTATATTCTGTGGCTTTGGGGCAGTGGTTCTCAACCTTTTTTAATGCTGTGACCTTTTAATACAGTTCCTCATGTTGTGGTGACCCCCAATCATAAAATTATTTTCGTTGCTACTTCATAACTGTAATTTTGCTACTGTTATGAATCATAACATAAATATCTGTGTTTTCTGATGGTCTTAGGCTCTAGAGCAGCAGTTCTCAACTTGTGGGTCGAGACTCACAGGTTGAAAACTGCTAGCAAGGTCTCCTAAGACCATCGGAAAACAGATATTTACATTATGATTCATTAACAGTAGCAAAATTACAGTTATGAAGTAGCAACGAAAATAATTTTATGATTGGGGGTCACCACCACATGAGAAACTGTATTAAAAGGTCACAGCATTAAAAAAGGTTGAGAACCACTGCTTTGGGGTGAAATGTTCTGAAGATGTCAATTAATTCCATCTGGTCTAGTGAGTCATTTAGGATTGATGTTTCTTTGCTGATTATTTGTTTAGAGGATTTGTCCAATGGTGATAGTAGGGTATTAAAGTCTCCTACTATGATTGTATTGCAGTCAATCTCTCCCTCCAGGAGGTTTTTATTTTTGTTTTTTAAATATATTTGGGTGCTTCTGTATTGGGTGCATATATGTTTCCCAGAGTTATTTTTTCTTGCTGGATTGCTCCCTTTAGTATTATGAAGTGACCTTCCTTATCTCTTGTTATATCCTTCACTTAGAGATCTAATTTTTCAGATATAAGAATTGCTACCCCAGCTTTTTTCTCATTTCCATTTGCCTGAAAACCTTTTTCCATCCCTTCACCCTCAATATGTGTGCATCTTTTTTTCTGAGGTGGGTTACTTGTAGACAGCAGATATATGGGTCGTGTTTTCTTATTCAATCTGTTGCCCTATGTCTTTTGATTGGGGCATTTAATCCATTTACATTTAAAGTTATTATTGATATCCCTAACCTGTTTGGCTCAGTGCATAGAGCAGTGGTTCTCAACCTTCCTAATGCCACATCCCTTTAATATGAGGAACTGCTTTAAAGGGAGGTGGTTCTCAACCTTCCTAATGCCCCGGTCACCACAACATGAGGAACTGCATTAAAGGGATGTGGCATTATGAAGGTTGAGAACCATTGGCATAAAGCATCAGCCTATGGACTGAAAGGTCCCAGGTTCAATTCCAGTCAAGGGCATGTATCTTGGTTGTGGGCACATGCCCAGTTTGGGGGTGTGCAGGAGGCAGCTGATCAATGTTTTTCTCTCAATGTTTCTAACTCTCTATCCCTTTTCCTTCCTCTTTTTTAAAAAAAGCAATAAAATATATTAATAAATAAATAATAAAGTTATTATTAATAGGTGCTTATTTGTTGCCATTTTTATTCTTTATCCCTTTGCTTCCTATTTATTTTCTTTTTTTTTGTTTTTGTTTTTTTTACAGCAGATCCTTTAGAATTTCTTGCATTGCTGGTTTGGTGGTAATAAATTCCCTTAGTCCTTTTTTGTCTGTGAAGCTCCTGATTTCACCTTCAATTTTGATTGATAGCCTTACTGGGTACAGTATTCTTGAATTCATAGCCTTCCTTTGCATGAATTTGTATATTTCATACCATTCCCTTCTGGCCTGATGAGTTTCTGTTGAGAAATCAGTTGCTAATCTGATGGGGGTTCCTTTGTAGGTAACGTTCTGTCTCTCTCTAGCTGCTTTTAAGATTCTTCCTTTGTTGTTGGTGTTTGCCAATTTAATTATAATGTACCTTGGCATTGGTGTTTTGGGGTTCATTTTGCTTGGGACTCTGTGAGCCTCTTGGATTTGTGTGGGGGTTTTTTCTTCCCTATATAAGGAAAGTTTTCTGTCATTATTTCTTCAAATAGGTTTTCTATTCCTTGCTCAGTTTCCTCTCCTTCTGGAACCCCAATTATGCAGATGTTGTTTTGTTTTGTGTTGTCCCAAAGTTCCCTTAGGCTCTCCTTCTGCTTTTTAATTTTTTTTTCTAGAAGCCGTACTACTTGGGTATTTTTTCCTACCTAGTCTTCTAGCTCACTGATGTGGCCCTCTGCTTCTTCTAGTATACTCTTGATGCTTTCTATTGAGTTCTTTACAGCAGTGATGTCATTTTTCATTTCTTCTTGGTTCTTCATTTCCTCTTGGTTCTTACCATTTTTTCATTCTTTTCAGCCACCTTATGACCATTTCTCTGAATTCTTTCTCTGGCAGGTTGCTTGCCTCCATTTAGTTTACTTCCTTTTCTGGTGATGCCTGCTTTTCTTTCATTTGTGGGCTATTTCTTTGTCTCCCTGTGGTCTCTCTTCTCCAGGTGTCTGGTTATGTAGTTCTCTCTCTCCAACAAACACTCTCCATGGGACCCTGAGATGTTCTTTCTATCTGTTCTAGGACATAGCTCGGGACACATCTGTCTATTCCGTCTGCCACTCATGTTTAAATTATTGCTTAGAGAAAGGTAATATTCTCAGAGAACTGAACTCACCCAAAGTAAGTTTTTATGTGATATAGATATAGATATAGATATATATGGCAGTTGATATCCGCTAGCAGGGTAGCCTAAGACCATCGGAAAATACAGATATTTACATTATGATTCATTAACAGTAGCAAAATTACAATTATGAAATAGCAACAAAAATAATTTTATGGTTGGAGGTCACTACAACATGAGGAACTGTATTAAAGGGTCACAGCATTAGAAAGGTTGAGAACCACTGCTCTAAATGAATTCTGATTGAGGTATGCCCATGGACAGATCCAGGTTTTGTGGGGTCTGGATACAATGGAGGTTCCATTTCAATAAAAATAATACATAGCTATTGTTTTCATTCAAGAAATATTTTATACTTATTTTTTAACATAACATTTATAGAGAAGTAAATATTTATTTATAACAGGCAGAGTAATTTTAACAAATTACATTTTTTAAAAGGTGACAAATACCATAAGCATCACAAAATCCAGATAAATATAGTAATACAGTGGTACCTCGAGATACGAGTGCCCCAACATACGACATTTTTGAGATACGAGCCATCGAGTGAGCGATTTTTGCTTTGAAATACGAGCAACATTTGAGATAGGAGTAATCGCACAGATCGGCCAGCTGCACACGACCCACCAGTTTACCTCGACTTGAGTGTCTCATAGTTTCCCACGCCTCAAGGTTACGGAACAAATAAACTCGTATCTCGAGGTACCACTGTAATAATAATAATGTATATCATAAATTGCATCAGATATTATTGCATTTCACTACATTATTTTTAATTAATGTTTGGCAATTAGAAGGCCAGACTTTAAGCAGAGGAATCACTTAACCAGATTTGCATTTTAGATATGCCTAGAGTCATAACACAGAAATGCTGCTTAAAACTAAGTCTTCTCGCCCAGCCTGCATGGCTCAGTGGTTGAGCACCGACCTATGAAACAGGAGGTCACAGTTCGATTTCTGGTTGGGGCACATAAGGTTGTGGGCTCGACCCCCACTGGGGGGCTTGCAGGAGGCAACTGATCAATGATTCTTTCTATCTCTCTTTTCCTAATTCTTCCTCTCTGGAATCAATTAAAAAAAACAAAAACAACTGTGTTGTGTAGTGTACATAGTTCTTTTGTTGAGAATGTTTTGTGGCAAAACTCACTGAAATGATAGAGTTACGTTGTCGCTTCACAGTGATGGAAACTGTCGTTTTTTGGTAAATGTATTTAAAAATAACTTTTCCAGGGTCTTATTTAGGAGGATGTTGTTAAAAGCAGAAGAGCATGCACAGTGCACAGCACTGACTCCCTGACAAGAACTGGTGAGAGGATCAAAATGGATCAAGATCCAAATTGGCTCCAGACACAAGCATGCTGGAGGATTCTGGCCTTCAAATCCAGAAGAGACATCTGCTGATGGAAGTCCACTGTGAGGCCCGATTTCTCTGAAGGGCTTTCCCAGAACTGAAAAATGAGGGATTTTGTGTATGCATGTATTTTTCCTGGGTCTCCATGTACCACATGACTGAATCCTGAAAGAAACATTCGGCTAACAGGGAATGCAGATAGCCACACGGAATCAATAATCAGAGCCCTAGCAAGGTCAGCCCTGAGGTGGCGGCTGTCCCTCAAAGAGAAGCTTCTATCATCCCACACTCCTGAGCATGACAGAAGCAGGTATTTCCCAGCTCAGACATCTCTGCAGAAGGCAAGTGAAATTCATTGCAGACTTCTGTTTCCTAAAGCTAATCACGCTTCTCTGTATGATGGCTACATGTCAGCTCTCAGCAATATGCCCTTTGAGGCTCTTTAATTCACTTGTGGCCTACTTTTTACCATTTTGCAAACCCCCTCCTAATTGCTGGGCATTTTCACATGCAACTAATTATAAGAGAGAGAGATCCAGTTTTTTCCTTGTTTCTGTCAGAAGCAGAACTGTCAGGAAAGCTGTGTACTGATTTTTTCCTAGAATGTTGCTCATTTTCACAACAGTGGGATTCTTTTATACATATATTTTATTGATTTTTTACAGAGAGGAAGGGAGAGGGACAGAGAGTTAGAAATATCGATGAGAGAGAGACTTTGATTAGCTGCCTCTTGTACAATCCCTACTGGGGATGTGCCCGCAACCAAGGTACATGCCCTTGACCGGAATCGAACCTGGGACCTTTCAGTCCGCAGACCGACGCTCTATCCCCTGAGCCAAACTGGTTTCAGCAACAGTGGGATTCTTTATAACAGTTACTATCTCCCAGAATAAGACACGCATTCACTTGCCACCCCACAGTACTGCAACTCCATACACTGCATTCAGATCTGGAAGTTTGGATGCTGACTGCATCAGTACACACACAGATACGTAGTTGGATCTAGACCTAAGGATTTTTGTATCAAGGGTAGGTCCTGTTACAAAACTAGTCTTTTCTTTGAGAAAAGGATTCATATGATGGCCCATGTACAGGAAAGTGCTCAAGAAACTATGCAATCATAGAGTGTTAAAATCTATTTTAAAGTATAGAAATTTACATGTCTATTTTTAAATGAAACTACTCCATGACACCTGGAATAGATGACCTCATAAGAGATGGCATCATCGCTCATTCACATTAGCTGCAAGTTTTACAAGTTTTATGACTGTCTCCTGTGTTCATAGTTGCTTCCAAGGCAGTATCATTCTGTGGCATCAAGAGAGCTGAGTTAAAATGGGGGGGGGCACAGGGGATGTATTCTTCACAGGAATCCACTGAGATCCTGGCCAAAACCCTTCAGGTTACACATAAGAATGGATTAGAGGAAGTAAAGAAATGTGGTTGCATTTCATCAGTCTACTTGGGCTTAATAAGTGATTAAGTGATGAGTTTAAGATTAAGGCAAATCATCTCTATTTTCTCATTTCTGAAGAATAAGAGGCACCTTTCCCCTCTTTTCCTACCTTGAGCGCTTCATTCGGTCCCTCTTCTCTCTCTCTTCAAAGAAGAGGCTTAAAACAATATGTTATGCTAGGATTATACTTTAAATTCTCAACAATGAAAGCCATCCATGGCTAATGACCTAGAGGTGTTAAGTGAGGCTCTAGAATGAACATTCGTCTCCCAGCTGTCTACTGCCCTCCACAAAGCTTTCATGCATTCCATACACCCTGCTAATTAATCTTCCTACATGCCCAGCATCACTTCTTTAATAACCCTTTATGGTGGGAAGGAAATCTTATTGAATGAAGTGTGGGATGCAGAGGAAATGACTCCAGCATTGGCTCCTGAGAGTACTGAGTGTGAATCTCAGCTCTTCTGTTGACAAGCCAAGTGTCTGGGGAAGAATCAGTTGTTGTCTACCACCCTCCATGCCTCAGCTATAACATACTAAGTTGCAATGACTGAGTAAAGCGAAGTGTGTCTGATCAGCAATTTCATGTGTCAACTTGACTGGGCCATGAGGTGCTGATGTTTGGTCAGACATTATTCTGAGTGTGTCTATGAGGGTCTTTCTGCATGAGATGAAAACGTGAATGTGTAGACTGAGTAAAGCTGATTGCCCTCCCAATACTGTGGACCTCATCCAACCAGTTGAAAGGCTGAATAGAAAAATCTCTCTCTTTCCCCCCCGCCCCAATTCTTCCTGCCTGATCTGATGACCTTTGAACTAAGACATTGGCTTTTTTTTCTTGCCTTCAGACTCAACCTGAAGCATCATCTCTTCCTGAAGCTCAAGCTTGCCAACCTTCAGAATGGAGCTGCACCAGCTCTCTTGAGCCTACAGCTTGTTAACCACCGGCAGACCTTGGAACGTGCCAGCCACAATCCAATATTTTAAAATAAATGTATATCTCATAACATTATATATAATATAAATGGTGGCTTTGTTTTCCTGAAGAACCCTAATGCAGTGCAGGCAGTAGCGTCTTAGCAGATGTGCTTGATGGCCAGATGTTTCTGGATTTCATTTCTGCTCTACCATTGTTAGCTGTGTAATTATGGCAAATTAAAGTCATTTGTCTACACCTCATTTTCTTTCACTTTAATCCATACTTTTGGAGGCTGTTAAGAAGATTAAATAAATACATTGTATAAAGCACCCAAAACATGGTAAGCTCTCAGTAGATGGTACACTATCATTATTCCTTTACACAGAAGTCTAACATGCAAATGCCTCAAGGTGCCAGAGGGAAAATATAAATGACTGAAGGACTCTGGCACGGTTGATTCCTCTACTCCAGAGCTACATTTCACAGCAGCATCACTTGGTTCATTCGCATCCAAGAACAAATACTATTGAAATGCTGGTCCAATAAGCTTTTCGTCCCATATATTTTTTCATGTGCATGCAAGTCATCAGTCTTACTATGCTTTGCTTAATAATGGTACCCTAAATTATACTCTTTGAAACAGATGAATTTTGATTACATATTAAATATGTAGGTGTCTCCCTGACCAGTGTGGTTCAGTTGATTGGAACGTCATCCCTAACACATCCCTAATGTCATCCCTAATGCAAGTTCGATTTCTGGTCAGGGCCATATCTAGGTTGTGGGTTCGATCTCCAGTCAGGGGATGAACAGGGGGCAACTGATCAATTTTTTTCTTCAAATCGATGATATTCTCTCTCTCTCTCTCTCTCTCTCTCTCTCTCTCTCAAATCCAACAAGCATGACCTCTTGCCTTCACCTACACCTGGGACTTTTGACCATTTGTTTCACCCCAACCTCCTGTCAGAGGTCATCTCTACAGGGACTTCACTCAGTTGCCACCACATCAGTGAACTTCACAAAAGCACAAACCCAAGAGCACTTTTACTCATTCCCCTATCACCTGCCTCTCCCTCCATCCATAGGGAGTCCCTGTTGCTGATGAGGCACAAGATGCTGTAAGATCCATTTGGTTCCTATGCATGTCCAAACCAGAGTGTGAGGAAGTTACTATCTCTGGGGCACGTATTTGACCATAGAAGATTTAATGATCTTCCCAAACAAACCATTCTAAAGATGATCTCATGATATTGAACAGTCAGTTGCGCTTGACATCAAGTGGTGGCCAAATGGTGACATACCTTTATATTTGTACTCCCTTCTTTCCCTACCACCCATTTCTCCTAATTTCTGCTTCCCAGGTATTTCAATCCCTAAAAGAGTAGTAGCATGCAGGCTTTGATGCTGGGCTCTGCATCAGGGGAATCTAAATAGTACATAAAAGGCTAATATGCAAAGTGTCCCTTGGGAGTTTGATCACTCTCTATGATGTGCGATGGCATGGAACAAAGGAAGGCCTTGGCCATCAGCCAGCAGCCAAGGAAGGAAAACCCTGGCCAGCAGCCAGAAGGTCTTGATTGGCCATGATTGCCGACCAGGACTAGAACCCTATCTGTGCATGAATTTAATGCACCGGGCCTCTAGTCTAGTATAAAACAGTGGAGACAGAAAGGTGCCCTGAAAAGCAGATACTCAAGACAAGATTTTAGAGGTTGATTACTCAGTGGTCTGAAAGCAATAGAGACCTCACTGCTGGTGGTAACTAGGATGGTGACAACCCTTGAGTTGTAATGGCATGACAATTATTTGGCATTTCATCTGTGTCTAATTGGGATAAAATGCATATGGAAGATAAGACATTGAGTTATTCAGTACTATGGTATTTGAATAATATGTAAGCAATGAGAATAATGGATTTGTGCGAGGCTGACTTCTTATGCTCATGTTGGAAGCTTTGAAAATATAAATTGATAGGTTTAAGACATCCACTGAAAACCAGAAGGCCTTTGTGGCTGCTCTAAGAAGACTCTCATCTCTCAGTTGTGAGGCAAACTGTGCTGAAAACCAGGCCCAGGATCTGATGTAAGAATTGCAGAACTGAAGTTGAGACTGGATAGCTAGCCTTGACAGGTATCTCATATCAAAGTGAGTTTCCAAATTGATTTCTTACAATATGGAATAGAAATATTCATCTGGATTAGGTGCCTCTCAAGTTGATATTTGGTCTTTCCATGATGCTTGCTCCTCGCACTCTTCATGCCATCATACTAGGAACAAGAAGCAGGCCTCAGAATAGTCTGAGAGGAGTACAATAATTCCTTAAGTTGAAATGTTTTATACACCAAATAATTACAGAACTTGCCTGATATGTGTGGCAGGAGAGGAGAGAATATGTTTGGGGGTAGGTTTGGAGCGTAATGAATTTGAAAGTGGAATATAACTTGATAATTGAGAATTCGTTGACAGAAGGCAGATTCAATGTTTGGCAGATAATTGAATTGAATTTGGCAGAGCTGGCCCTAATATTTTGCAGGGTTGTTTACTTAAAACTTGATTATGATAATTGCATAGGAACATGAGGAGAACTTGGTCAGGTTATCTTGGCATGGCGACAAAGACTCTCTCCTTAACCAAACTTTATTCGGGCTCCTTTAAACCCTTTTATCAACTAGTCCTCAAATTTGAGCTTCCATGTCTGTCCTCATCTAGTCCAACTGTAGCAAAATATACTACCTCAGTTTAGTGAGAATCACCCTATACCTCGTCACTTATTGTATCTGATCAAATTTCCCATCTTTCACCCTTAATATCTGATCACTATGGCCTGCTTTCAGCAATAATTCTATTAAGTCACTTTAGCATGAATCCTTCTACCCTCTGCGTCTCCTCATAGTAATTTTTCATGCACTGACCACTCTCAGTCTTCTTATTGGCTTTAAACCTTCAGATTTATTTGCTGTATCTGGAGTTGGGCCTAATCTTTCTTCCCTTTTGCAATGCTCTTATTGTAATAGTCCTGAACAAAGTCTTCCTAGCCATTTTAACAAGTGTTGAATATTTTTTTCTTTTACAACTAGAGGCCCAGTGCATGAAATTAATGCATGGGAGTGTGTGTGTCCCTCAGCCCAGCCTGCACCCTCTCCAATCTGGGACCCTTTAAGGGATGCCCAACTGCCTAAACATGCAGTAGGACATCCCTCTCAGAATCCAGGACTGCTGGCTCCCAACAGCTTGCCTACCTGCCTGCCTGATTGCCCCTAACAGCTTCTGCTTGCCAGCCTGATTGATGCCTAAATGCTCTCCTGCTGGCCCAATTGCCCCTAGCTGCCCTCCCCTGCTGGCCTGGTCACCCCTAACTGTCCTCCTTTACAGGCCTTGTCACCCCTGTCCTCCCCTGCAGGCCTAGTTGCCCCCAACTGCCATCCCCTACAGGCCTGGTCTCCCCAACTGCCATCCCCTGCAGGCCTGGTTCCCCCCAACTGCCCTCCCTTGTAGGCCTGGTCCCTCCTAAATCCCCTCCTCTGATTGCCTACAACTGCCCTCCCCTGCAAGCCATCTTATGACGGCCATTTTGTGTTCACATGGGGGCGGCGATGTTTGACCACATGGAGGTGGCCATTTTGTGTGTTAGAGTGATGAGCAATTTGCATATTACCTGTTTATTAGAATGAATGGTATTGACAAAGAATTCAGATGGCTGAGAGAGATGGAATATTAGTATACGAATGCATTGACTATTTAGTCAATTTATTTTTATTAAGAGTTAATAACATGGGGATAGGGTAGTCTTTTCAACAGATAGTGCTCAGATTACTATATATTCTTTGCAAAAGAAGGAAATTAAATTCTTACCTCATCCCATATACAAAAATTAACCCCAAATGGGTCAAAGACATAAGTATAAAAGTCAAAGTGTTAAAAACTCTTAGAAGAAAACATGCATGTTAATATTTGGTCCCTTAGATATGGCACCAAAAATATAGTCATTGGAAGAAAAATAAATAAATTGGACATTATCAAAATTAAAAATGTTTATGCTTCAAAGGGAATCAATAAAATGTGAGAAGATAAAGAATGGGAGAAGTTTTTACAAATTATATGTCTGTTGAGAGACTTATCAGGGATATTCGAGAAACTATTACTACTCAATAATAGAAAGAAAAATAACCTAATTACAAGTTGGAAAAATATATGAGTAAACAGTATTCTAATCAAGGTACACAAATGGTCAATAAACACCAGAAAGGATGCTCAACATCATTATCCATCAGGGAAGATAAAAATCAAAACCAAAATGAGATACCCCTTCACACTCACTAGGATGACTATATCAAAAAGACAGACAGAATGCTGAATGACATGAGGTGAGATGTGGCTGGCAAGCAGCAGAGCTCGGTCATGAAGTGTGGGGTGAGGCCAAAAGTGAGGTGACCGACACAACCTCGTGCACATTAGCACCTGCACAACAGCTTGCACAGGGGTGAGCATAGTCAGCCAGCCTGAAAGTAGACTTCATCCATGGGACAACAACATTCAAGACTAAAACAGGAGACCCCATATAACTCACACAGGTAAGGAGATCAAAGAGACTGCACGGCTGGGTCCCACACATACTACATAAGGTGACCCACAAAGAGTGGGAAGTACAGCAGTTTGACCTAATACCCAGAAACAAAACAGGGGGGACAGCAAAAATGAGAAGACAATAAACAACTCCCCAAAGAAAGAAAAGGAGGAAACACCAGAAAGAGAGCTAAATGAAATGGAGGCAAGCTATTTATTAGCTATAGAGGTCAAAGTAATGGTTATAAGGATGCTCAAGGAACATAGTGAAAATTTCAAGAAACTCAGTGGGTACTACAATACCATGAAACAAGAAATAAAAACTGTAAGTGAGAATCAGTTGGAAATAAAGAATTGGAAAAATACTTGAGTGGACACTATTTTAACCAAGATATACAAATGGAAGGAATCAAAAGTTGATTAGATAAAACACCAAGAATACACTGGAAGGAATCAAAAGTAGATTAGATAAAATCTGTGACTTGGAAAACAAAGTAAAAAAAAATACCCAATTAGAGCAACAAAAAGAAAAAAAGAATTAAAAAGCAGGAGGAGAGTCTGGCCAGCATGGCTCAGTGGTTGATTGTTTACTTATGAACCAGGAGGTCACAATTCAATTCCCGGTCAAGGCATGATTTATTACAGAAATTAGCTCATGTGGTTATAGAGCCAAAAAATCATGAGAAAACCCACTAGAAGTCATAAAAGAATTTAGGTAAAGGAGCAAAGTTCAAGATAAATTCTCAAAAGTTAATGCCACTCTTTAGAACTGGCAATAACTATCCAAGTAATATATCAATTTAGAAAAAGATCCAGATCCTATTTATAATACAGTGGAAATAAAGTAAAAATTACTTGGAAGAATTTTGGGGAGTTTATTTTAAAATAATAAGTATTACTATGAATATTTTTTTATATTTTAAGTATAGAGAGATAATTATCATTCAAGTATTAAGAAACTTGCAAAAATTGACTTTTCTTCCCTTAATATTTTTAATTAAAGGCTAGATTAGTATAATATTTTAGAAAACAGTGCTAGTTTATAAGGGGGAAAAACATGAGAATAACAAAAGTCTGAAAAAAAAGAACAATAAGTGTATTTACCTCTATTTGTCATTACAACCTAACATGAAGAAACCATAATTAAAATGAAGGGATACTTAAGCAAAATTAAAACCATTCGATAAGAAGAGTCCAGAAATAGACCCAACTCTCTATAAAAACTCAACATATGCTAAAATAAGCTCTCCAAAATAATCCTAAAATAATTTCAATAAATTATTTAAAATTCAGATATATAGCCATTTCACAGGGAACTATATTGAAGAGCTGTCTTACAGCACATATCAAAATAAACTGCAGATAGAACCAAAGAGTTAAATAGAAAATGAGGAACTGAACACTTAGGAGAAGTGTTTAAAAAGCTCACCACCATCACCGCGACCAGGATAAAGAAACTTAAAAGTCATGAACAAGATAAATTTTTATATAAAAAAAAAATGTGGTATGTTGTCCAAATGGCCACAGTTCTTTGCTGTACCTCTAATCAACAAATGGAGCCTCCTTTTCCATTCCTTGACACTGGGTTTGCTTTGGCCAATGGAATGTAGGAGAAGCCACACTGAGTTCTGCATCTGGGCCTCAAGATGCCTTACACACATGCTCCCATTCTTGTTCTTGAAGCCCTTGGTATTGCTGCCATCTGAGCAAGCCCAGCCTCGCCTGCTAGATAATAGGACACCACTAAAGCGGAGACAAGCCATCACAGCTGAAACATCTTAGACCAGCCAAACCTCAGCTGACCAGGTTGCTGCCAGCAAACGCTTAAGTAAGCTCAGCCAGCCACAATTATTCCAGCCACCCAGCTAAGCAAGCCCAAATTGCTGACCCATGAACTGACTATGTTTATATTTTAAGCTACTAAGTGTTGAGGTGGTCTCTTACACAACAATAAATGCTGTTCTGGATATGAATTGCACTCTAAGGGAAAATTATCAATAAGGCATCCCTCAACAGATGAAATTTATTACGGAGAGAAAAAAGTCACTCAGAATATGTGCAGCAATCCTCGGGAGGTGATCTCCAAAGTGGAAAAGTCATGATGGTTCACACCATAAACTCTGTGTTTCATGTATTCTCAACTATAAACATACTTCTGCCCCACCCTGAACATATGGTTCTTGACTTTTTCCATCTGACTTATTTCACTTAGCCTGATATTCTCAGTATCCATCCATGTTGACATAAATGGCAGTATTTCATCTTTCCTAATGGCTGAGTAGTATGTGTGTATGTACTTAGTGGCCAGATTATTATGGTCTCTGAACACATAATAATCTGGCCACTCAGTGTATATGCTATATAATAAAAGGCCAATATGCAAATTGTCCCCTCGGCCAAGAGTTCAACCAGCAGGCAGGCTGGCTAACTGCCCTTGTCCCCTCCCCCTGGTCAGACTGGCCAGACTCCACCCATACACGAATTCATGCACCAGGCCTCTAATACACACACACACACACACACACACACACACACACACACACACGGAGTGGCCAGATTATTGTGCATTCAGAGATCATAATAATCTGGCCACTCTGTGTATACCTTCCATTGTATATAGGTACCACATCTTCATCCAATCATCTATCAAAGGACACTTGGTTATTTCCATGTCTTAGCCATCATGAGTAACACTGCAATGAACATAGGAGGACATATTTCTTTACAAATAAAAATTTCAAATTTAGGGAGTAGACACAGAAGAGAGATTGTTGGGTCATATAGTAGTTCTATTCTTAATTTTCTGAGGAACCTCTGTACTGTTTTTCATAATGAATACGGATATACATTCCTACAAGCAGTGTATGAGGGTTCCTTTTTCTCTACAACCTCTCCAATACTTATTATTTCTTGAATTGCTGATGATAGCCATTCTAACAGGTGTGAGGTGATATCTCATTGTGGTTTTGATCTGCATCTCCCTAATAGCTAGTAAAGTTAAGCATCTTTTCATATATCTGTGGGGCAGTTGTATGTCTTCCTGTGAGAAGTGTCTGCTCAGATCAGAAGTGTTTCCTCAATCAAGATGAGGAAATTAAGGTATGAAAAGAGATCATTAATATAATTATAGGTAAAATGTATAATCTCAGCATAATTTAAAACATCACTCTCATAAAGGGATGAGTATTACATCTCTAAAAGAAATATGATTTTGGAACAAAGATGCCAATTGGAGATGTTAGAAAAAAAATTATTGAAATAAGCATTCAATGTATTTTCTGGCACAGTTAAGGATCAAGTAAGTGAGTTAAATTTTGGCCTAATGATTTGTCTATAATTGAAAAAGAAACAGAGCTATTTGGGATGGAGGAAGGATTAAGATAGGAAGAACAGATTCAGAAGTTCCAGTGTTACTGGAAAAATAAGACAATACAGATTAGACACTATCATAAAATAACAACTAAAATTTCTCAGACTAAAGAAGAGTCCTGAAAAAGCAGAGTTCTGACAAAGTGAAAAAAAATATCAAAATTTTGGGGTAAATGAAAGCAGTCTTTGGAGGAAAAACTCATAGTATTAAGAACCAAAACCAGAAAAAACAGGATTCAAATCAATTATCTAAATTTCCACCTTAAAAACATAGAAAAAAAAGTGAATTAAACCCAAAGTAAGCAAAATAAAAATAAGATCAGAAATTAATGAGAGACAGAAAAGGGAAAATAATAGAGATATATCAATGAAACCAAAAGCTGGTTCTCTGAAATAATTACTTATTGCTAAAGCTCTGGACAGATTGATCAGGAAAAGGAGGACATTAGTAGGGGTCATATAGATAATTAAAGGATAAAAAATGTTAACTTGACAAATTTTTGAAGACACTGGTTATCAAAACTGATACAAAAAGAAACAGACAAATCTGAATGGTCCTCCCACTATGTTTAAGTGATTGGATTTGCTCATTAGCAGCTTTCCCAAAAAGTCCAAGCCCAGATAGCTTCACTGGCAAATTTTACCAAATATATGAAGTTATACCAACTATACATGAAATCTTTCAGAAATAGAAGATGAGAGAACACTTTCTAATTCATTTCTTTTTAAGCCAGCATTACTCTGAGAGCAAAAAGTGAATATCACAAGCAAACTACTATATAGTATTCACTCTCTCTTAAGAACATAAGCATAAAACTCCTTAATATAAATGGACATAGGCATGTTACTTAAAACAGTGGTGACAGTATGTTATCCTCCAAGACTTTGATTCTGACTTCAGTGACATAATAATGCAAGGACAATTGGAGAATTTTTTCTGTTGCCAAGTTTTCCTTGGTCCTTGCCCATTGTTTAATTTGATGTTTCTAGCTTTGGATTAATTCTGTGTATTACCCAAAGGACTTCCAATAAATGCATTCTGCTAAATTTAGAAACCAAGAACCTGAACAATAAATGTATCCCTGATAAAGTACCTGTAACAAAAAAATCTGGACTTGTACAGAAACTGGTATTTGGGGTAATTTGCAGGGAACCTCGGGAAAATGGAAGGAATTTAGGTTTGGAAATCTAATATCATTGGGATAAAGCCTGGGAAAATTCATTAGTATTCAGGGACAGTAATCTGGCATAACAATTGATTATCACCTATGGTCATCAGAAATGAATTGCTCATTGAATGTGACAGGTATTAATATTACTAATTAAATGTCTGTAATCATTAAACATGAATTCATATGATGCCCATTTGGCACACTTATTATTTTGAGTAATCCCATGTGTCAGGACCTAATAAAATAAAATTTATAGATTTCCATAGGCATGGTGGTTAGGGGTGCAGATTTGGAAACAGGAAGTCATGAGTTTGAATCCTGACCAGATCACTTGCCACCTACCTGACCCTGGGCAAGTTACTTAATGTTAACTCGTGTACAGTGGTCCACAGTGGGCCTAGAGTACTGTAAATTCCTAATAAGTGTTATCTATTGTTATCATCATGGTTCCAGAACTTAAAGCCAGTTCATTGAATACATTTTAATACCCTCAACTTCCCCTCATTCTGATTCTTCCCTAATCCTAGTTGAAATTAGTGAGGCTTGACTGTACATTCAGTAGGCTGTATAAATATTGAAAACAGAGTCACATAAGTAACCAACCACTGTGTCCTATTTTTTTTTTTTAAGCAAAAAGCCTCTAGTTATTTTCTCCCCCAGAAATCCTTCACAGGCACCCCCTTTGGGAACCATAGCAATACCATACAATTCTCTCAGGATCCCTCATTATACTGAACGAACTGAACCATATTTCTGTTGTCCGGTCAAAAAGCGTGGCAGTTCCCACTTTTAAGAGCATGTTTTCTAAACATCTCTGGTAAATGGAGATCTTGACTTTATGCCCAGGACACCCTGAGAGCTGCTGTTACAGGAAAAAAAAAAAGAGTGGGATAATACATCCCAATTCCTCCTCCTCCGTCCCCCAATAAGAGTTGTTTCAGTTAATCTTGTATTCACTCTTCTCTGAAGGCTGCCCCCGCCCCCCAAACCATCAGACCATTGTGTTTAATACAGGCCTTTTGACTCAGCCCTCATTACTCACACTTTACTGATTCTACTTTAAACACTGGTGACTAAAACGACAATTTATCACGACTGTGTTGCCTCGCGGTGGGGGGGATCATTTATTTCCCCGGTGAAGGCCTGGATATTTATTAGCGGGGCTGCGGCAAGCTGGTCAGGGGAGACCCACGCTCCAGGGGATGAGCTCTGGGTCCAGCTTCAGGGCCTGCTCCACCCACCTCCGCCAAGACCCACCAACCTTGCTCCCCAGGACAATCCCTGCCTGGCGCCTCGGGGTGCAGAGATGGTACCTGGAGAGTCTGGTCTTTTGGAGGCTCCCCTTCTCCTGGGAAAGAGAGAGGCAGCCCTCATAGCCTCCTCAGGAAAGCCAGCGAGAACCCTGAGAGCAGAATGGGGGACTAACAGAGAAATGCTGCCTCTGGAAGAACTCGCTGGGGAGTGGCACCCCGGAGCATCTGATCTGCAAGACGTTGCTCAGGTAAGGGGGGTCCTGCAGGAGAAGTGGCCAGCCCCAGGCCCCTAACAACAAGGGGAACCACTCCTGCGAGGGGCAGGCAGCATCTCTGCAGTACAACTGCAGTGTCTGGCAAGAGCGGGCTGTTATAAATAGCTGGTTGCGGCAGCAAATTAATAACTGGGAGCAATGGGAAGGAATTGGGGGTTTGTGGCGTGTCTGTGTCTGCTGTGTGCCTGGCGCTGGGCTGGACTCACATGCATCATTTCGTCTCATCCTTGCAACAACCCCAAGGGTGAATGTTGCTGTCCAGTGGGCTCTGGGGAGTTGTGTAAATTGCTTCCTTTACTTTTCCACGGCTAATAAGTGGGAGAGTCGGGGAACTACTCAGATCTGTCCGCCGAAAGGCCCTTCGGGTGCTGCATGCCATTTCCCTACTGAACCCAAGGCACTGGGGAGCTCACTCTGAGGATGGAGCTTGGAGGTCCCACCACTGGGGCCACTCCCTGACTTAGCGCATTGCCTCTAATACAGCGGTTCTCAACCTGTGGGTCGCGACCCCTTTGGGGGATCCATCCACCCTATCATAGGGGTCGCCTAAGACCATCAGAAAACACAGATATTTACATTACGATTCACCACAGTAGCAAAATTACTGTTAGGAAGTAGCAAAGAAAATCATTTTATGGTTGGGGGTCACCACCACATGAGGAACTGTATGAAAGGGTCCCGGCCTTAGGAAGGTTGAGAACCACTGCTCTAATGGAATGTGTTATCTGGAGGTGTAGGGAAGCCATCCATTAGCAGGAAATTGGTGGACACTCGTTTCTTTTCCAGAATAGAGGGAATGAGACCTGGCGCAGTTAAACTCGGCCTTCCAGTTCAGTAGACTACTGGGGGAGAGAGTGTGAAGAAGGCACGGGGACACCGAGAACTGGAGGAGGAAGAGGAGAAGAAGGAGGAGAGGGAGGAAAGGAAGAAAACGCCGATGGGCTGAAAAGGGGCATCGGGGCATAATGCTTTGCGCCCCTCTCTTGGCAAGGCACTGAGCTGCAAGCGCCGGGAGATCCAGAGTCTGAGAAGGTTCCCGGCCTGTGCGGCGGGCCCACGATGATGGAGGCACGCTGCTGAAGCGAGGGGTACAACTCCAGATTCGCAGCAGGCCCCATCCCAGAGCAGCTGACAATCCCTTCTCCTCAGAAGGTGTCGTTCCTCGGATGTCAGGGGAAAGTCATGGAAGGGATTTGGGGGGGAAAGGTGGGAAGCGCTTGAGGAAATAGGCAGGGGTGTTGAGGATGAAGTCCCCGGCCTCCTGGTCCTCTGTGGAGACCCCCCCCCCAGCAGGGCACCTGCCCAGCCAGGCCAGAGCCGCCTTTGGCTGGGAGGCTTCTGGCTCAGCCAGCCCTCAGAACCCGCTGCTAGTACAGTGGTACCTTGAGATACGAGTTTAATTTGTTCCGTAACCTTGAGGCGTGGGAAACTATGAGACTCTCAAGTCGAGGTAAACTGGTGGGTCGTGTGCAGCCGGCCGATCCACGCGATTCCTCCTATCTCAAATGTTGCTCATATTTCAAAGCAAAAATCGCTCGCTCGATGGCTCTTATCTCAAAAATCTCGTATGTTAGGGCACTCGTATCTCGAGGTACCACTGTACAACCTCCCTCCTTCACTCAGATGAAGGATGGCTCAGGAAAAGGGATTTTCACTCCCCTGCTTCTGGCAAGTGAAGGACCTGACCATGGCTCTAATAAAGAGAGGGAGCCATCCCCCATGACCCCCATTTATCAGCTTCTCCTTCTCCTTTGCTATTCCTGCCCAGTGGCTCCTTCCTATTGGCTCCTCAACCAACCCCAAAGCATCCCCACCTGGCGTGCATAACACTGCCATAAAGAAATGAGGGGGAAAACGTGTCTCAGAAATCAAAGCCGCTGAGGGGTCAGCTCAGCAGTGAGGGCCTCAGAGGAGGCTTCCCGAGGACTCCCGGCGAGCGGAAACGGACAGCGGTCCGAAGGCCAAGCCACAGGCAGCGTCCAAGTTCCCCCAGGATTGCATCAGCGTGGAAAGAAGCTGCGGTGTGGCCTCGCCCGGCCTCACCAGGAGCCAGCCCATCGGGGCCCCGCTCCAGGCCTCCCCCTCCGGCCTGTCACCGGAGGTCCCGGCTCATTGTTTGGTGGAGTCCACCATAAAGCAGAATTCTTTCCAGAGCCTTGATTAACCTTATTAGAGCTCGTAAAACTCCAAGCGCTGCAGCCTGTCCAAATGTCTCCCTTTCCTCCTAGATATTTGTGGCTGAGGGCAGGCCTGCTGTCAGTTTTCAATTAGTAGAGAGATGTGGCGAGAAGGAAAGGGAAGCACGTTGGAATCCACAAGCATCTCTTCTTCATTCCCTGTGGAAGGGGGGGGATCGAGTGCCCAGATGTCAGGAAGGGGTGAGGTAGATAGAGAACACCTCCATCGGGTTCATGTTCCAAGTCAGCTGCTGGCTGGTGAGATACATGTCATGCGATTACATAGCATAACCTAAGCCATTCCATTCTGGCCATACTGATTCGCGGCTTGTGTGTGGTCATGGGCTGGATGGTGTCCATTCATGATAAAAGACGGCCCTGGCTGGGTTCTGGGTTCGTGGAACGGTTCGGTAGGGTCCAGCGGAGCTTAAAGCCCTTTTGCCAAAGCTCTCCCCACCACCCCTTCTCTCCCCCTAATTGTAAAGCCCATGTGTATTTTAACCAAGATCTCTCCCATCTGCTTCTGATTCATTTATCCGTAACTCATCAAACCTTCGACCAGGGCGTCGTGTTCCCCAGGTTCTGCACGGGTGTGCCAGGTTGAACCCTTCTTCCCTGAATATCAAGAAGCCGTGTTTCCCCAGAAGATGCCATGCTCTCCTCCCCCGGGGTGGAGGAAGTGCATTCGGAAGGGAGGGTGAAAAGAACGACTTTCCAAATCCCAACCCCGCTGGTGCTTCTGTCCGCCGCCGTGGGCTTGGCAAAAGATCCCCTCTCGTCCCCAGGGCTGACGTGATGGAGCTGTTATTGTTATGGTGTGTGAGCGTGTGTGTGTGTTGGTGAGCGTGTGTGCGCATCAACTGGCCGTGATTAAACAGGGTTCGTGGCATTCATTCAGATGATGGGTGGTCTTCACTCCTCTGCAATCAGCCCAACTGGCTGGCTGCAGGATTGTGGGGCTGGACTGAATCTCTCCTAGGACTCTCATGGCGCTGGGTTTTATCCACCTGTCAACCGGGAGCATGCATATGCGAAGCACGAGCGCTCAGAAACAGGAGAGAACTCAAGGGCTGGGAGTTCTCTCGGCGCTCTCCCACCCAGGCAGCGTCGCTCCCAGCGGGGGGAGAGGACACACGGCAGATCTGCTCTCCTCATGGACAAGGGAGGGCCACAATCACGACCACAACGCTGTGCTGGCTGCTGGCACCATGTCAGTCCAGCCCTGCATCTCCTTCCAATGAGAGCCACAAGGGAGACCCTGGCCATCTAAGGCTGCCCCATAGCCCAGGGCACAGATGCCAGGTCAAGTGGAGAATGCTCTCTCCCACCTGTCCACCCAGTGACAGAGAAGGACATCGACATCTCAATCCCGTCAAACCCAAAGCTTGCTTTAAAACAACAACAAAGTATGGAAATCTTAGTCATGATTCTAGCACTTCTCAATGTTCAGGTACAAATGGTTTCAATTTATCTATCATTCCTGTTTTCTGTTTAAAAAATTCTTTCCCTATACACTCAGATTACCCCGTATCTTCCTACCTATTGAGGAAGTCAGATACCATACAGAAAATTTCACACAAAGTTATAGTGTGGAGTGATGTGGAGCATTTGCACTTGCATGTCCAAGTTCCTAAGAAAAAGGCTTCTCAAAATCAAGGGCAACACTCAATAGACACTGGGATTAAATAAGACAGCTTCATTCGGCAAATATGAAAGATGTGATCGTATGTGAGAGTAACAGTTCTCAGCTGTGTAATGACAGACCAGCGTATCACAATCAGTTGTGAGATGTGTTACAAGTGATCTGTTGCCTCTAATAGTTGAAGTACTGACATTTGCGAATGATTCACTTTTAAATCATACTGAGACACAGCCTTGTGGTTATCCCTATAATTATATCACTTCAAAGCACCACATTCCCTGAGAGGAAAGGATGTTACCTTAAGGATCCCTGGAATCGCACAGAGACACACAGTGGATACACCCCTGGAAATGTGTCCTGCATGTTTGTGGTGGGAAACAGTTGTGACTCACTCCTCTGGAAATCAGGGGCAGAGAGGTTCGGCTTATGACATGTGCAGGGCTCTGTTCTCTGAATCTCTGCCCTCTTCCACCTCTTCGCTTGCTCTTGAATCTGGCTTCCCCTCTGGGCCAAGACAGCAGCCAGCAGCAAGAGGTAGGGAGCATCTTGCCTTAGTCCTCTCCCTTCAAAGACGAGGCTGACTTCTGTTCTCTTAAGGACAAGAAAGAACTTTCCCGAAAGTCTCCAGCCACCCTCTCCTAGACAAAAATTGGGTCGTATGTGCATTCCCAAAGCATATACTGACAAGTGGATTTGATTGCTTTGATTGGCCAGGATTAACCGGGTCTCCCTGCTGAAACTGGAAATGGGGTAGCTTCTTCCTACATCCTATGAACAAAACTGGGATATTGTTGTGAAGAAAGGAGAGAATGGAGGCGGGTAGGCAACCAATGGTGTTCACTAGAGTCTTTGGGTCTTTTTCATATTAAGTTTTGCGCCAATACCCTTGGTCTGTTTAGGTGATGCATTGATGTAATCCAGTGGTTCTCAACCTGTGGGTCGCGACCCCTTTGGGGGTCGAACCACCCTTTCATAGAGGTCGCCTAAGACCATTGGAAAACACCTATTTCCCATGGTCTTAGGAACCAGCACACCGCTTCTCGGTGTAGCAAAGTGTAGCAATGTAGTTTACTGTTGTCATATGAAGAATGTTACCCATGCTACACCATGATTCAAGCCAAAAATTTCATTTATTTGTAATTAGAAATAAATATTTCACAATCTATAATTACATATTGTTTTTGTGATTAATCACTATGCTTTATGTTCAATTTATAACAATGAAAATACATCCTGCCTATCAGATATTTCCATTACAGTTCATCACAGTAGCAAGATTACAGTGATGAAGTAGCAACGGAAATCATTTTATGGTTGGGGGTCACCACCACATGAGGAGCTGTCTTAAAGGGTCGCGGCATTAGGAAGGTTGAGAACCACTGATGTAATCAATGACTATAAAATAATTAATGGTGAAGCTCCACTCTCTTGCCTTTTGGTTTGTTGTTGTTGTCTGTTGCCTTTTTGCATTATGGAGGACCTGAGAGCTTTATTTGGCCGATGGAGACCACAGCTGAAAGGTACTGTGGTCCTTTGAGTCTCTTCTCCCACTGGGCAGCAGTTCCACCAGGAAGTGACCACCAGGCCCATCAGCTTGTCCGAACTTAAGCTCCCTTCCTGGAGAAGGAGCCAACTTGACATTCCCGTGTCGCAAAGCACTCAGGCTTTTGCGTGCAAACTCCTCCCTCCTAGGGTTTCAAAGGGCAGGCCATTCCTCAGATGGGGAAGGCGACGGGGCGGGACACGGGCGCATGGCTCACATTTTCCGGCCCGTGCTATTTTTTTCCATTGACTCAAGCAGCAGCAGCTGCTGCTTTTTCGAGAGCCATGTTTGCTTACGATGACACAGACTGTTTCTGAACTCTGACATGGTCATCTTCAGATTGGCCGGTGTGATATAACCTCTTTGGAATCAGACTCCGTTTGCTCTGACTGCCCTTGTGATTCTAAACTAGGGCCCGGGGTTTCAAGAACCATTCATTCATGAACATGTAGACATAGAAGTTTCCTCCAAGCAAAAAAAAAAAAAAAGGGGGGGGGGAATCAAGATGGTGACAGCTGATCCTTTGGCATTGGCTGGTTCAGAGTTGCCCTTACTCAGCTAATTCATTATGTTCCTACCCTGAAAGGTTCCAGAACCTCCTATCCTCCCCTCAGCCACTTCTAAGGACCCCTCTACAGGTTCAACTTTGTTCTTTGACACCTTTCTGCACTGCTCAGAGCTCTTCCTCCATTGCCCTATCCTACTACTACCTCCGTTCATTTCAATCCTCTGCTCTGCCCAAAATTAGTAGTTTAGTATATTACTATTCCTGGAGTCCTGACTTTCATATGAGTCAGTCCTAGTTTCAGCTCTGCTGTATCAAAATGAAATTCTGTTCAGAGTGCATTGTTCTGTATAATTAAAAATATCACTAGGAATGGGTCAAATGTGGCCTCCATCATCACCAATTATGTGAACTTCAGCACGCGTTTTTTTACCTCTCATGCTGTAGTTGTTGTGTATTTATGAAGGGCCAAGTGTGTGACCAGCACTATGCACAGCTCTGTGACAGTTCCTGCACCTATGAAAAATGAGCTGATCATAAAACTCATCTCATAGGGTTGTTGTAAGGATTAAATGAGATAATATGTGTCCAGCGCTCAACACAATGTCGGATGCATAGGAAACTTTTAGAGACGATGGCTAGTGTAGTTATTATTGAGAAAGCACCTAGTCTACCCACCTGCCTCTCTAGTACCATCCTTCTGAGGCATTCAGGGGTTCTAGAATCTCTTCTGGATTCGTTCCAATTGGTCATGCTTCCTGGATATCCCACAGCTATAGACTGGGCAGCTATATCCAACAGGACTGCTGGTGATGTCAACCCTACTGCGTCCCCACACAAGGTGGTGGGTGCGAGCCCCTGTACCAGGGTCTGCGCCTAACAGGGGATGGTCAACAGGGCACAGGGTTCAGTCATTCCAGACTCAGATCCCAAGTACTGTGGTACCTCGAGATACAAGTGCCCTAACATACGAGATTTTTGAAATACGAGCCGCTGAGCAAGCGATTTTTGCTTTGAGCAATGTTTGAAATAGGAGTCATCTCGCGGATCGGCCGGCTGCACACGACCCACCAGTTTACCGCGACTCAAGCGTCTCATAGTTTCCCACACCTCAAGGTTATGGAACGAATTAAACTCGTATCTGGAGGTACCACTGTACTGTGTCCCCGGTCTTTCCTGAAGGGTGAGCGTGCCGTGCCCGGGGAAGAGAGACGCGGTTAAGTCTTCAGCCCTACATGCTACATGGCTGTTCTAAACCGTGAGGTCTAGTGACACCCGCGGCAGCTTCTCAGGTTTCAGACGTGCCCCATTCTTCCAGCTTTCCAGATGTTCCTTTCTTTCTCTCTCCCTCTAGCCACCCACTCTATCCCGATCCCCGTTCTCAAGTGCCCCCAGATTGCTTACTGCCATCGAGCAATTTCAAATTAAGTTAGGGAAAAAAAATAAAAAAAACTTCAGGAGAGGGAAAACCAGCTGGGGAAGTTCGTATTTAAAGAGAAACAGGAGTGGAAATTTACCACCGGCCTCGCTGCGCCATGTGGTTCTCACGGACCATTCCTTGCATCCAGGCAGGCCAGATGAACTGGTGCAAGGCCCTCCAACTTAGAGAGAGGAGATGGAGGAGAGGGGTTGGGTTACTGTCACCACAAATGGACAGCCTATGTGAAGCTCGTTGAAGGAAAAGGGGACATTTGTCAGTGTACCAGATCCCTTCTCTTAGCCACGACAAACATTAAAGGAACTTGCTTACCACCTATGATGTCTTGTCTGCAAGGAGAAATTCCCTTCTCCTAGGACAAAAATCTTGGCAAAAAACAGCTCTGGTTGAAAGGTTTCTATTAAGAGAGAGCACGTGGGCCCTGGCCAGGTAGCTCAGTTGGTGTGGTTAGAGCATCCTCCCTCCGATACACCGGGTTTGTTGGTTTGATCCCAGATCAGGGCACATAACAAGAATCAACCATGAATGCATAAATAAGTGGGACAACACATTGATGTTTCTCTCACTCTCTCTCTCCCTAAAATCAATATTTAAAAATAAGAAGGAAGGAAGGAAAGAAGGAAGGAAGGAAGGAAGAAAGGAAGGAAGGAAGGAAGGAAGGAAGGAAGGAAGGAAGGGTAATAAGGTAGGTTGTTCTGCCTTAACTTATCCTTTTCTCTGTAAAGTAGAAATAAAAGCACAGTACGATCTCTCTGCTCTAAAGGAACTCCAGGGGCCTCCGTTGGCATCCTTTTCACTAGTCTGTCATGGTGTTTCAGAGACTTTGTTTGTGCTTGTGACGGAAATTCTTAAAAAGATGTCTGGGTTAAGTCAGCAGAACCCTTCCTGGGAAGGGATATCATGGAGAAGTGAGCCCACTGAGAAGTTATTTTTCCTATTGAATGGTGGCTACTCATTGGTGGAGGGCCAGGGAGTGATAAAATCACACACAGGGCCGGGAGCCTTGGTGAGCACCTGTGTCTATAGGGCTGCTCTGACCCGGGGCACATGCCTAGGTTGCGGTGAGATCCCAGTTGAGGTGCAGATGAGAGGCAACCAATCAATGTTTCTCTCTCTCTCTCTCTCTCTCTCCTCAATAAAAACATGTCCTCGGGTGAATATTAAAAGAAAACAAACTACACCGAATTTCCCAAGACACTGGAAAGACAGCCTCACAACTTTCAGACATACAAATCCTTCTGGCGCTGGAGTTTCCACAAAAGCAGAACCATCTCGGATGCTCTGTTTCTGGAGCAAATCTAAGGGAGGCCACAGAGGAGGGCCCGGGCCTGGGCATCTGCCAGGGCAGAGGGTGATGCTCCCACTTCCGGCCCCCCGTGTTTGCAGGTGCAGGGGCAGCCCCGAGTTGGGTTATTTCCTCTCCACAAGCCAGGGGCTCCTCAGAGGCACGTTAGGCCTCTGGCAACACGGACTTCATGACCACAAAGTAGAAATGAAATAACGCGCATACCAAAACATAAACACATTGTAAAATGCATCCAGCCTCGGATTCTACACCCAGCGGCCCCGTGTGGGTTAGCAGAGGGGAAGCTAGGCTCGCCTCTTGGGGGGGAAGGGGGGTGATGTGGAAGGGAGAAAGGCCTCCAAACTGACAGCTGCTATCATTCCAAAACAAGTCACTGTTTATAAATGAATTTTTTTTTGCGATAAATTATTGAATTACATGAAAACTCTCTGATTGCCTGCTGCTGCCAGATTTGGTTTTGGTCTCAAAAGCCAGCATGGAATGTACTACAGAGAGAGAGAGAGAGAAAGAGAGAGAGCAAAATTAAAAATTGCTGGCCTTTTCTCCCAAGATTCCCTTCCAAATTCTCAAGTCTCCCACTAAACTATGATTCTTGTTCTGGCGTTGGACACCCAGCAGGCTCTTTGGAACATTTATAACATATATGGCTTTCGATCAGAGACATGCCGGCCTATGCTGGAAAAATATATAGGTAGGAATGGCAGCTCGGGATTCACTGTATGATCATTAGCACCTAGAAATCGGGAAGCAAAGAGGAACATAACTTTGCATGAGCGTTCACTATGTGCCAGGCTTTGTGCTGCTTGCTTTGAATGATTTTCTCGTTTAATCCTCACAGCAAACGCAAGTGGTCATTATTACACCCATTTTACAGGTGGGAAAACTGATGTGTGCGTAAGTTACGTGGTTTACCTAAGCACAATGAGAACATCTTGTCTGGCACCAGGCATCTAGCTCCAAAACCCAGGCCCTTTCCCCAGTAGCACACTGGTTCCCACCACAGTTGAATAAATGACTACCTTTGGTATTAATACAAAAAACAAAACAAAAAAACAAAAAAAAAACACCACTGTGCTCTTTTCCACCTTGATACCTTGTATATTACCTTTCAAAGAGGCCTTTGGAAAAAGTAAAATTGATGATGAAAAAAATGACTGTCTTCCTTGATTTGTTTTTCCCCTCAAAAATTAGATTTGCCTTATTTGGGGGCCTATACTATATTCCTGGGAAAATCCAGTCGGTTCCTTGGAATGAGGAGGAAGAAGAAATAATAGCATGGGCTTCTGATCCCAATTTCACTCCTCCTTCACCAGGCACATCTCTAAACTCAGCCCCTTCCTTATATAGGGAATGGTAAGACTTCATCTGCCTGTCTCAGAGGTGGTTATACTGCTCACATGATACAGTGTCAGGGAAAGCTTATGGTAACTCATAAAGCTCTGACCTGTGTAAGTACCGTATTTTCCAGCGTATAACATGACCCCCCAACTTTTCCAGTTAAAATACAGAGTTTGGGATATACTCGCCCTATAAAATGACACCTGGCATATAAGACAAACCCTAACTTTTGAAAAGATTTTCCTGGGTTAAAAAGTCATCTTATACACCGGAAAATATGGTAATTATTATGTCCCAGACTCTCTCTGATAGTTCAAAAAAGAGAGGAAGATATTTTAAGAACAATAGTCTAGTGTTAGCCAGTGGTCTGCTAATAAATGGGATCTCTAGGGGGGAAAAAATAACAACTGATTTTTAGTGTTTGCTGATTTCTATAATGTAAATTCTCCCAACAAGGGCAATTTCAAACTACCAACAATGTATCACTGAGCATAAAAGTGGGAAGAAGTGTTCTCATGAGTTAATACCTGCCAGTTGTAGCATACCACTAGTTCTGACTGAATTCCAAAATAGCATCTATATATATAAAAGCCTAAGGGACCGAATGACCAAACAACCGGTGGACCAGTTGCTATGACATGCACTAACCATCAGGGGGCAGATGCTCAATGCAGGAGCTGCCCCCTGTTGGTCAGTACGCTCCCACAGCAGGAGCACCACTCAGCTCACCAAGGGGTGCCAGACACTGGGGTCACGGCTGGCAAGCACAAGTGCGGCGAGGCCAGGATGAGCGAGAGCAGTATGGCACTCATCCCAGGCTCAGGCTCTTCCCCGGCCGCGTGCTGTTTCGCACACTACTTCATCCCTTGGGGGATGTTGGACTGTGAGGATCAGGCTGAAAGCGGCAGTCCAATAACCCCCAAGGGGTCCTGGATTATGAGAGAGTGCAGGCCAGGCTGAGGGACCCCACCGGTGCACAAATACGTGCACCAGGCCTCTAATCTTTAATAAAAACACCTACCACACCTGGAGTCATATTATAAAAAGCTCAACATATAGCCTCTCGCCCCTATGTGTAATTGATTTTTTACAGAGAGGAAGGGAGAAGGATAGAGAATTAGAAACAATGATGAGAGAGAAATATTAATCAGCTGCCTCCTGCACACCCCCTACTGGGAATGTGCCTGCAACCAAGGTACATGCCCTTAACCAGAATCAAACCTGGGACCTTTCAGTCTGCAGGCTGATGCTCTATCCGCTGAGCCAAACCGGTTTCGGCCCCATGTGTTCTCTTAATGATAGATAAACAGATCAACTTCTGCACCACAGAGTCTGGATGGATGGTATCAGAAAGAAAGATGTTTTCCCCCAATAAGACCACGATCAATGCTTTCACGCTCTGACAGAAAGCTCAGGCCCCATAACCCAATCAAACAGATCTGGCCATTTGCTGCTTTGATTCCTCTGAGAAGTGAACATCTGACTGATAGGAGATTCGCATACTGTCTGGAGGGAAATGTCTGCACTCCAGGAAAATATTATTGCTGTATGCAGACACTGGGTGCCAAGAACAAGAACTCATTCCACTCACTCTTTCCTTGTTCACAGTATAACAGGAAGCCGTAGACTTGGCTACATGCACACACAGTGGCTTACTACACGATTATTCCTCTCCCATGGAAAAGACGGGAAATATGTCAACCACAACTGAGGCACATCCAAGTCCCAGGCTTCTTCCACTTCCCCTCTCCACTGTCCTCATGGTCCAACATGTTGCCTGGAGCTCCAGCCATGACATGTGAGTTCCAATCAGCAGGATGGAGATTTCACCTTGAATGTGAGTTTCACCTTGAATGTGAGTTTCCACGCAATGCTTTCCTTGTATCTCATTGGCTAGAAACTAATCATATGACAATGCCTAACTTCAAAAGACGCTTGAAAATATACCCCTTTATCTTGGAGGCAATATGCCTTGCTAAATATCAGGTTCTTTTATTAAGAAGGAAGAAAAGAATAAATCTTGGAATAGGCAATTAATAGCGACTGGCACATGTTCACTTGTATCTATACACTAGCTTCCCAGAGGATAAAGAGAGAAGGAAATCCATGTTTTTCTTTTTTCTATCTATAGCTCAGTAGTTTTTATTTCCTGTGGGTAAGATGAGAAGTTAGCAGTCTACAGGTAATTTAAATTGCATATCTAATGCGGGCCAAATAAATAGGAACAATATTTCTGGGATGTGTGTGCAAAACCTTTCATAATAATCTGATCATGGCCGAAACCAGGTTGCTCAGTGATAGAGCGTCCGCCTGTGGACTGAAAGGTCCCAGGTTCAATTCCGGTCAAGGGCACGTACCTTGGTTGTGGGCACATGCCCGGTAGGAGGTGTGCAGGAGGCAGCTGATTGATGTTTCTAACTCTCTTATTTCTCTCCCTTCCTCTCTGTAAAATATCAATAAAATATTTTTTTAAAATAATCTGACCATGATTATTTGGAAGATAGCCACAATCATATAGAGTTTGTAGGTAACTGTTATGGATGCATTTAGACAAATGCATCAATTTCCTACTTTGATAAGAGTGAGATATGAATCCGGCTCTCACTGATGCTAGAAAAAAAATGGGGGCAAGCCTCCTCCTTCTAATACCATCCATCCAGATTCTTTGTGGCATGGAAGTTGGAGATCTGTTTATCACATGAGTCCCATTCAGAATGTTTTGTTTGGGCTCACAAATGTCTGTCTGTAGCTTATGCCTACCTCCTTCACCTCTTGTTCCTATTGGAACTAGTGAGTAGCTAGTCAGGCCATCAGGAAAATTGCCAACTCTTCCAAGAAAGGAGTCTCATGCAGCCAAACTAGGCTCTATGTCTATAGTCTTTCCAAAATGGCATGGGAGGAGAACCAGAGACACACATGAATCTAGAGAGAAGCTTCCCAGTGACCCCTGCAAAAGCTGCATAAACATGTAAAAACACACAGGAGAACACAGAATAGCCATCCTGCTGAGGCTAGAAGTATGTGTAGATTGTCAAGCCACATCTAGAAATGAGATGTATTCTGGAACCGCCAGCCCACCCCTATCCCTTTTTAGACCAGAAGAAAAACAAGTGCTATTGGACATTTCATTTAAATCTCTAATTTGCAACTTTAATTCTATTTAATGTACCATTCCATGACCAATCAGATATACCAACGCTTTCCACCTGCACTCATCCCCAAAGAGTTAACATCTTTGGCTTTCTAGATTTCAGCTGTCTGTTAACATACAGATTATCCCATAGCTGAACCCAGGCATGCAAAAGGCGAAGCCTTTCTTTCATTTATTCATTTGCTCAGCGAATAATGAGCACCTGCTCTGGGCAGGTATCATGTCATCGGTGGTGATATTCCCAGTGAGCAAGATATTCCCAGGCTGCCCTCGTGGATGTTGCGGGCTTAGGGGCAAAGGCTATCATTGCACAAAGGGGCAAAGAGGCCTGAAGAGGCTGGTGAGGGAGGGAGGGGCTCCATCAGCAGGAGTTTGGAGCCAGCTCAGAAGTTGGGGGCTTTATCCTGAAGACAATGAGGAGTTATATCAAGGAGCAAAAGACACTTCAGTAGTTTTTATGTCTTGGCTACTGTGAAGGCTTCAATGAACGTAGGGGTACACATATCTTTCTAAGTGTTTTCAAATTTGGGGGGTAGCTACCCAAAAGAGAGATTTGGGGTCAGAAAGTAGGGCTTTTCTTAATTTTTTGAGGAACCTCCACCGTGTTTTCCAGAGTGGCAGTACCAATTTACATTCCAAACAGCAGTGAATGAAGGTTCCTTCTTCTCTACAACCTCTCTAATACTTACTATTTCTTGTCTGGTTGATGACAGCTATTCTAACAGGTGTGAGGTGATATCTCATTGTGGTTTTGATTTGCATCTCCCTAATTGCTGGTGAACTTGAGCATCTTTTCATATACCTGTTGGGCTTTTGTAGGTCTTCTTGTGTCTATTCAGGTCCTCTGTCCATTTTTTAATTAGATTATTTGTTTTGTCATTATTGAGCTGTATGAGTTCTTTATATCCAATAGAATATTACTCGGCCATAAGAAAAGATGAAGTACTGCCATTTGCGACAACATGGATGGACCTTGAGAATATCATGCTAGGTGAGATAAGTCAGGCAGAGAAAGTCAAGAGCCATATAATTTCACTCATAGGTTGGGTATAAAACTGAAAACAACAAATGAACAAACAATCAAAAGCTCATACACACAGATAATAGTGGTGACCAGAGGGGAAAGCAAGATGAGGGGGAAGGCAGTGAAGGGTAAAGCGGGTGAAATTTATGGTGATGGAAAAATATTTGACTTGGGATAAATACACAATGCAATATACAGATGATGTATACACTGGAAACCTATATAATTTTATAGGATTATACACTGGAAACCTATATAATTTTATTAAATCGATGTCACCCCAATAGATTTAATTTTTAAAATAAACAAACTTTTAGACAATAAAAAGGCTAGATATTTTGTTACTTGCACCAAGAGCACTGTCAACACCTGAGTACTGCAATGTCAGCCTCCAGCAATACTTGCCTCTTCTCCAGCCTAGCACTGGTCACTTTTATGGATGTTGCTCAGGGGGCTGCCTGCCTGGGATGACCTTGTCTGCCAAATCCTTCTGGGTGGAGAATTAGAATCTCTCTAACGCTTCTCTTTCAAGTCATGTACACACATCACCTCTTAACGAGTTTGAGTTTAATAAAAAGCTACCAGCCTTCCCTGAGCCAGACAGTGGCCCAAGAGAAGGCTGGATGTGTATTGGAGGAGTGAGGTGTATGTCACCAATGTCTGTCTGTAGCCTATGTCTACCTCCTTCACCTCTAGGCGGAGTCTGCATAATATGGGGCAGCAGAGAGCTTACCGTATTTTCCGGCGTATAAAATGACTTTTTAACCCAGGAAAATCTTCTCAAGAGTCAGGCGTCGTCTTATATGCCGGGTGTCATCTTATAGGGCGAGTCTATCCCAAGCTCTATATTTTAACGGGAAAAGTTGGGGGTCGTCTTATACGCCCAGTCGTCTTATACGCCGGAAAATACGGTACTTCCTGCTCAGCCTTGGAACTGCAGCTGGGAAGTGTCCGTTAGCTTTTGATCAATAGATTAAAAACCTTAACACCCAGAGGAGGGTTTTCCCTTGCATTACACAGAGAGAGCACCTTTCAACAGGCAACACACAGAGTCTAGGTTAGGAATGAAGAGAGAAATGATTGATAATCCCCCCTAGTCCATCCCTGGAGGAAAAAAAAAAGGGGGGGGCAGTACAAACTACCTGACAAACACAATTCTAAAGACACAGGCTGCCCAAAGATATGTTCCCACTTCAAAATTTCCCTGTGGGGTGGCTAAAGCCAGGTCCCGGAATGTTAATGGAGACCTGATCGCACGAATGGGCCAGGAATTATCAAATGCCTCATGTGACCAGTCATTTAAACCAGATCGTTAGGAATCCAGTTACGGTGAAGTTCCAACTGACGCTGAAATCTATTATTATATGTATTGCAAAGAAACAGTGAGCGCCCGAGTACCCTCACTTTAAATCTCAACGACACCGCGGCATCGGATCCCTTTCCTGCCGCTTTGAACCCTGCGGCCGCTGACCCTGTCCTGTCTCTTTCTCGTGTGGGAGTATTTGAAGTGACATCTGTGACTGTGTCACTCTACCTGAGCGAACAGGGGAAGTTCGGTTGCCAGGCGCTGTTTTGCATTAGAAGAATTTAGTCTGATCCGCCCAGACCCAGTGGGTGAGCCAGCTGCCTGAGCCAAAACCCTATGGCCTAGCAGCATCGTGGCCACTGTTGTCAGCTCTGTCCTGTGTGTTTCATGGAAACATGTTAATTTGCCTTCCTTATGCCACTTCTTCTTTACTCCCTAGAAATACCCACTTGGATGGTGTGCTATACAAGGATATACAGTGGTACCTCGAGATACGAGTGCCCTAACATACGAGATTTTTGAGATACGAGCCGCCGAGTGAGCGATTTTTGCTTTGAAATACGAGCAACTGTTGAGATAGGAGTCATCGCGCCAATCGGTCGGCTGCACACGACCCACCAGTTTACAGTGACTCGAGTGTCTCATAGTTTCCCACGCCTCAAGGTTACGGAACGAATTAAACTGGTAACTCTGGAAAGACATTCACCAGAGCTATGAAGGGCCCCTGTCCCCTGACAGCAAAGGTTTTTGTAAAGAAAAATAGACAAGAGTAGCCACACCTTACTCTGGCTTCCTAGGAACCCCAGAAAAAGAATAATAATAATTCCAGAAGTGTGCTTTACTTCTTCAGCCTGAGTAACAGAAAGGTTAAACTGTTTCCCAAAGTCCACTCGAGAATGATTCCGACCCTGGGGAAAATGGGTTTTGGTTAGCCCCAATGCCTATTAATACTAATGGCTAGAGGGGCGCGTTACTCTGCCAGAAAAATCTACTCGCAAATCTAAGAGGAAGGTTTTCTTCTGTGCTTTTCTGAGAGAGAGGACCCCGAGTGCCTGGCAAACACCCGCTCAGAGTGGGGTGCACTTCAGGCAGATGGCAGGGACCCATGGAGGCGATACTCCTTTGGGGTGGTATTGTGTCACTCAAGAAAGAGATCTCCTAAGGCAGTGGTTGGCAAACTCATTCGTCCACAGAGCCCAGTATCAACAGGACGACAATTGACATTTCTTTGGAGAGCCACATTTTTTAAACTTCACCTTCTTCGAACGCCACTTCTTCAACACAGACTCACCCAGGCCGGGGTATTGTGAGGAAGAGCCACACTCAAGGGCCAAAGAGCCGCCTGTGGCTCTCGAGCCACAGTTTGCCGGCCAGGGTCCTAAGGGTTTTCTTACAGAGAGACAGGGCACTCTGTTCTCAAGAATGAAACCTCCCTCTCCGGCCACACAGAACAGCACTCGGAGGCTGAGCCTTATTCGGGATAGAAACACGGGGGGAACCAAGGCCTGCAGCTCCCCACGGGCCCGGGCCTGCGGGCCTTGTTGCCCTCAGCAGCTACTAGAAGTTTCCTGTTCAAGTGCTGGGCCATGGCAGTGACCCCCACACACATGCACCTGATTCTGCTGCCTCTCCTTCTGCCGCTGATGACCAGCTGATGACCCTTGTGTCTTAAAGGGACCCTCCCAGGGAGGGCCCTGCCGGGTGTCCGCTCACCACGCGGTACCAGGTCCCTCTGCGGGCTGCTCGCCGCCAGGGAAGGATGAACTTTGGCCACCTCCTCCTCATCCCCACTCCTCTCTCGGGGCTGAGGACAGACGCGTGTTGCTAGGCGACAGGAATTCCCAGACTCGGAGATGGCTAAAGGAGAACTCTGGCTTTGATTACCAGCTTAGAGCGCGGACGAGAGGCGAACAGGCAGGAGGCTTTCCAAGTTTTGAACCAAGGAATTTGCTTCAACCTAAGAAACCCAAGCCTCGCTGACAGCAGCCTGTAATTACTTAACTTTTAAAGTAAGCCATAGGCCCGTCCCCCGCCCCCCAAATTTGCACCCAAGAAGTCATGGGCTCCAAAGGAGTACAGGTCTGAAAACGGGCATGTGCACCAACTCGGTCACAGAGGAGCTGAGAGGACAGGGGGCAGGGGACAGCCTTCCAGGGAGTGCGGCCAGGCTGGGCCAGGTTGGCTGGCCAACGAGCTCAGGGCAGAGTGAACTGACCACTGCAAGTTTTTGTTGTTTTCTCTTTATCTGCTTCTTCAAATACAAGTCTCCCTGGTGGCAGCCGGCTCTGCCTCCTGCTTCACAGTGTTGGGGGCACAGCCCCAGGGCCCCCCTGCCTCCAGCCTCCCCTCCTGCAGTTCCTCCGCCTCCACCTGCACAGCCACCTGCGGGCCAGCCGCACACCGGTTCCACCTTCACCCCTGAGAGCCCCCACCAGGAGCGCCCCGCTCCCAGAAGGACCCCCCCACCTGGCAGCGGCCTCGGCGGCCCACACCCACCTCTCTCTTCTCTCGGGGCTCCATTTCCCCGACGTGTGGCTCCCGAGGGCGCGGGCTACTGAGGGCGCTGCACCAGCCGCCGTCCTCCTCCAGGAGGGGCTGCGCCCCCCCTCCAGGTGAGGGGGTCACACTCAGGCCCCGGCCGCCTCCTGGTCTGGAGGAGCCGGGCCGAGGCCCGTGGGGAGCTGCAGGCACAAGTCTGCCCCGTAGACCCCCGGCTCCGTGACTTCCTGCAGAACCACTTCCGGGCAGGAGGGGTCGCTTATCAAGAAGAGGGACCGCTCATCAAGAAGAGGGGCCACACCTGCCTCCCCTCCGCACCTGCCTCCCCTCTGCAGGCAGCGGCCCGGGCCGGGCTGGGAGCATCTCCGGGAAAGGCTCCCCTCCAGCACCGCTAGGGCCTGTGGAGCCAGAGGCCTCGGAGGGCCCTCTGCTCCCCTGGGGTCTGCTTCTCCCTGAGCCTCTTCCCCAAACCGCTGGCCGTTCTTCCAACCACCCGGAGCCTCTCCCAGGCCCTGGGCCAAATTAAACAATAAAATTTTCTGCAGCAAAAACAAACAAACAAACAAAAACCAGACACACAAAGTGTTTCCCTCGCAGTCCTCTCCCACCATTTTATATTAATGTGTTGATTAAAAAGAGGCCCAGGCTTACCTGCTGCGATAAAAGAGCTAAAAAGGCACTGTTTCCAAGAAGATAGGAGTTTATTTCTCTTTCCTATAATAGTCCAGAGCAGCATCGTCCAACAGAAATATAAGGCAAGTGACCTTTGTAATATAAATTCTCTCGGAGGCACGTTGGGGAGGGGAAAAAAAAACAGGTGAGATTAATTTAAAAATATATTTCCTTTCACCTAATAGGTCCAAAATGTGATCATTTCAGCATGCAGTCAATAGAAGACATTGCTGAGATGGTTTGCATTCTTCGGGTTGTGCTTATTTATAGCCCATCTCCAATGGACAGTGCGGAGCGAGGAGGGCAGGAGGGCAGTCCGGGGCAAGTAGATGGTTTGGCTCTCCAAGGTTAGCCAGGAATCCGCAGGTTCTTCCATTTCCCTCTGCCACAGTCCCCTGGAGAGGAATTTCTCAGCCTCAGCACTGTTGCCGATTGAGAGCGCATAAATCTTTGCGGTAGCAGACTGCCTAGCGCATTATGGCATGTGTTTCTATACCGACTATTGTGTTCCCGTCTCCTGCCCACTAGATGCTAGACCAGTGGTTCTCAACCTTCCTAATGCCGCGACCCTTTAAGACAGCTCCTCATGTGGTGGTGACCCCCAACCATAAAATTATTTCCGTTGCTACTTCATCACTGTCATTTTGCTACTGTTATGAACTGTAATGTAAATATCTGATAGGCAGGATGTATTTTCATTGTTACAAATTGAACATAATTAACGCATAGGGATTAATCACAAAAACAATATGTAATTGTATATTGTGAAATGTTTATTTCTAATTACAAATAAATGAAATTTTGTCTTGAATCGTGGTGTAGCATGGGCAACAGTCTTCATATGACAACAGTAAACTACATTGCTACACTTTGTTACACCGAGGAGCGGTGTGTTGGTTCCTAAGACCATGGGAAATAGGTGTTTTCCAATAGTCTTAGGCGACCCCTGTGAAAGGGTGGTTTGACCCCCAAAGGGGTCACGACCCACAGGTTGAGAACCGCTGATCTAGAAGCACCATCTCCCTCCCCTCCGCCACACTATGACAATCCAAAATATTGCCAAATGTTTGGGGAACAGGGGTACCAATCACCCCTGACAGTGGTTCTCCAGCTTAAGTGTGTATCAGAATGACCTGGGAGTTTGTTAAAACAGAGGTTGCTTGAACCCCGACTGCCTCAGTAACTCAGCGCTTTGATAGTTAGTCTTTCTCATTTGATCTAACTTTTCAGGTTTTTCTTGATAGAAATTTTGTTCTGCTACAAACTCTTCCGCTAACAGGTTAGAGTTTCTGTTAGCTTTCTTATTCTGCTAAAAGTGTGCATGCAGGTGGCAATGCTAGAAAATATATTTGGAGTAGGGTATTGTCTCTGCCCTTTGTCACTGGCTTATAAATCTCACAATAATTCTAGGTTATTAAAAGTCACTTGCCGCCGAAACCGGTTTGGCTCTATAGAGCATTGGCCTGCAGACAGAAAGGTCCCAGGTTCGATTCTGGTCTATGGCACGTACCTTGGTTGCGGGCACATCCCCGGTGGGGGGTTGCAGGAGGCAACTGATCCATATTTCTCTCTCATCGATGTTTCTAGCTCGCTATCCCTCTCCCTTCCTCTCTGTAAAAAAAATCAATAAAATATATTTAAAAAATAAAAATAAAAAATAAAAGTCACTTGCCTGTCCGTTATTTGCTCTGTGAACCATGGGCCGCCAGTGTGGGTAAAGGATCTCAAGACAGCTGAGTGAAAACTGGCGCTAAAAGCCATTGACTGGGTCGCTTTGGGGGAGATCATACCCTGAAACCAGAAGATCATTGCTAACACCCTGAAATCCTGGAATGAGACCCTCACCTCTAGGTTGGCTGCTCTGCCTGAAAAACCACCTGCTATCAACCGGTCTTATGACAAAGCCAATGTAGCAGAGGCCGGCTTAGTCGATGACTATGAGAAGCAGTTTAATGCCCTGAAGGTTCCTGGGCCAGAGGATAAGGACAGTGCCCTGACGGATGCTGAAGAAAAAGAAGGTGTGAAAAGTTGTGTCTTTCTCAACGACCAGGATTGAGCAATACGAGAAAGAGCTGGAGAAGATGAAGAACATAATCCCATTTGGACCAGCTGACCACTGAGGACTTGAATGAAAGAAGTCTTCCCAGAACCCAAATTAGACAAAAAGAGGTATCCTGACTGGCCTCACAAGCCAACTGAGAATTTATAAACTTGAGTCTGAGAGGAAGCTCTGGTCCTTGTATTATAAACTCTGGACATTAAAAATAAAAGTAAAATTAAAAAGTCACTTGCTTGCTTCTCCATATATGTTAGCAATATCTTTATAGAGCTATTTATTATTTTTTAAAGAATAGATGTCTATGCCTCAGGCCCATAGTTTCATAGAATCAGTAGGTCTGCCTGGGATCCCCAAATAAGCATTTCTCAGGAGCTCCCAGGTGACGGCGGTGCTCTGAGAGCCACTCCCTGGGCTGTTCGGCTCCTCTGCCTGACTGGCTCACCACCATGTGGCACTCTTGCTATCAGGGAGGCAGGCTGGGAGGAAACAGAGTACAGATAAATATGGTATAAGGATGTAATGGGGAAGTTGCCTGTGTGCCTTTTGCTCCATTGCATTCAGTTTGGACTCGTGGCCATACCTAGACGCAAGGAAGGCTGGGAAAGGCAGCATCTAGCTGGGTAGCTGTGTGTGTGTGTGTGTGTGTGTGTGTGTGTGTGTGATGTGCACTGAGTCGACTCTGACTCCTGGTGATCCTATACTGGCAAATGAATGATATCCACAAAGTCCTGTCCTCAACAGCCTGGCTCGTGCCCATAGACTCATGCCCATGGCTTCTGAGATGGAGTCAATCCATCTCACATTTGGTCGTCCTCGTCCCCTGCTGCCTTCTATTTCCCCAGCACTACTGTCTTTTCTGGGGAACCCTGCCTTCTCCTGTTGTGCCCAAAGTAGGGTGGCTTCAGTTCTGTCCTTCTTGCCCTCAGGGATGTTTCCGGCTTAATTTGCTCTATGTCTACTCGTTCACCTTTCTGTCGAGCTCTTCTCCAGCACCGTATTTCAAAAGCATCACTTTTTCCCCTAGCAGCCTTCTTCACTATCTTTCACACCCTTTCATAGTCAGTAGGAATTTAAGGATCTGGATGGTCCTACCTTGTTTGGCTCAGCAGATAGAGCATCAGCCTGTAGACTGAAGGGTCCCAGGTTCGATTCCGGTCAAGGGCATGTACCTTGGTTGCGGGCACATCCCCAGTAGGGGGCGTGCAGGAGGCAGCTGATTCCATGGATGTTTCTGACTCTCTACCCCTCTTCCTTCTTCTCTGTAAAAAAGTCAATAAAATATATATTTTTAAAAAGGATATGGATGAAATTGATTGTCTCATTGATGTAAAAATTTCAGAAGTGAGACTTCAGGCCTGGGTGATAGCACAGGTTCAGAATGTCATCAGGGTTTACGTTCTATTTTGTGACTCTCCTTCATATTTTGGCTTTATCCGCAAGTTTACCTCTCTTGTATCACATGACTGCCTCTTATTCCCAGGGTATATTTCCCTCATTCATATCCAGGGGAAGAAGACAGTTTCTTCTGTCCTCAATATCATACAATAGTTATAAACTTCCCTTCAGTTCGACCAGTTTAGGTCAAGATCTATCACTGAAATCACTGTGACTAAGGAACTCTGGTTCCTTGTTTGGCTGAGATCAATCAGCACTAACTTCTGGAGCCAGGGTGGGGTTGGGGGTATCGTTGGGGTTGGGTGGGGTGGATGTAAAGCTTCTCAAATCACAAAGCTGGGGGATTTTTGTCTACTTAAGAATAGGGGAGAGGAGAGAATCCATTGGCAAATATACTTCTTTGGTTTCCTCCTTTCTTTCCTTTAAAATCATGTGCATCTCTTTTCCCAAAAGAGATACCCCTACTGGCTGGGTGACTCAGTTGATTGGAGACAATCAATTTCTTACATTGTTTAGGTCAGTTTGGTTTAAGCTCTCTGTGAAGTGTGGTTTCATCTGAATTCGTTTCTTCGTTGGCACCTAACAGCACTGAATCAACGCAAGGTCAAGTTGACCTCCTAAGCCCCTATGGTGAGCCCCTCGCCATGGAAGCCCTTAGCCTGTATTACCTCATGGAAGTCTCCCCGTAACCCTAGAGGTAACCACAAATCAGGAAATGGGGAGTCAAAAAGATTAGCTGACTTTCCCAATGTCACTCTGAGAATAAGTGGCCGAACTGAGAATTGAGCTCGACCAACTCTACATCCAATGTGGGTTTTTTGTGTGTATTTTTTTTTTTTTTTACAACTTGGGCCTCCTATTTTATTTTTCGAACATGTATATAAATAACAAAGGTTTATATGTTTACTTAAACTCCATGTGGAAAACCATTCTGACTTTTGAAAATCTGATTCGATGATCAAAAACACATGTAGAATATTAGTTAGAAGGTGGTGTACACTGTAGTCGGGTTTTATAGGCATCTCGGGCAGGTCCTTCAGAGTAATTGGGATGTGGAATGTGGAAGTCATTTTTATGGGGAAGCTGGGACATGGCCTCCTGTAGGCAGCCGCAGGCAAAAGAGTGAGCCTATCAAGAAAAAAAATCACATTGAACCTGGTGATAAGGTTCACGAGGATGTTAATTAAAAGAAATCTCAGATTTCAAGGCTGCATTGGCGATACACTTTCAGGCAATGGCACGTGATCCTACATAGCAAAAATATAAGGTTTTACCCCAAGATGTCAGTATTCTTTTGAAAACTGTGTGTTTGGCTTACAAGCTGCCTGTGGAATTCCTCTCTCGCTCACCTACCCTCTTACAGCGCCTGCTGATGCTTCTCAAGCCCTCTCGCTCAGCCACAAAGAGGAGAAAGATGCCTGTCTTATATTTTGCTTGAGGATGATAAAGTATGGCTGACCATGCTATTTTAACCTACTGCGAAGCCTTTTATCTGACTGTTATTCAAAATGATTGTGCTCTTGTCAGGATTAGGAATAAGAATTATTCATTTTCTATCCACACTAACACTTTTGTGTTTGAATTTTGTTTTTGTTTTTTAAATACATTTTATTGATTTTTTTTTCAGAGAGGAAGGGAGAAGGACAGAAAGCTAGAAACATCAATGAGAGAGAAACATCAATCAGCTGCCTCCTGCACAACCCCTCACGGGGGATGTACCCGCAACCAAGGTACATGCCCTTGACCAGAATCAAACCTGGGACCTTTCGGTCCGCAGGCTGATGCTCTATGCACTGAGCCAAACTGGTCTTGGCTGTGCTTGAATTTTGGATTAAATACCTGATCTATCCCTAAGGGAGAAAATAAAATTACGCATGCTTTTATCTTTATCCCATACTAAGGCTCCATTTTCCTTCAGAAAGTTTACATTGAAAATGCCCTCAAACTTCCTGAATTTCACTTGAGGAAGTTCAACTTCCCCAATGTTAATTCAACGATAAAAATGGTTTGGAACTCAGCTTGGTCCAGCAGCCTCTTTAGAAGAGACTGCTTTTACCACCTAAACAGGCGCACAATTATCACTATAAATAAATGCTCAAATGCTTTTATTAATAAAAGGCGCTTGATGGGATCTTTTAACACCAGGTGCTGAGCTATAAAGTAGATTGAATATGTTTACCGTCTCATTTGTGTTCTTAATTTGTCTCTTATGAAGTAAAATGTATTGAAAATGTTTTCTCCCTGCACTAGGCTTTGACATGCTCTCTGTGTAAAAAGTTCTAATTAGGCCATGTCCCCCTCCTGGCCTATGGCAGGAATTGTGTAAAATTTGGGTGCTCACTAGACCCAGTTATTCATCATGGGTACTACCTGAAACACATGTTCTTCGCCATTGGACACGATGTGTCACTGCTGAGTAGAGGCAACTAAGATCCTTCACATGCTCTTTCTTCATCGGTTGGCCAACCAGATGCAGAGTGCCCAGCAGAGAACTCTGAGGCCTGAAGGGACAGGGGAGCCACTAGAAAGCAAAGGCCTGGGCTCCTGAATGACAGGTCTTGGGATATTGTGGAGATTAACCCCTGATCAGATGAATCATTAGCGAATATGTTCTCCCATCCAGTGGACTCCTTTTTCATTATTTTTTTCTGTTTCCTTTGCCCAAAGCTGGGGACAGTGAAGAGAGCACTGAATTTGGAGTAGGAAGGATCTGGTCTCAAATCTTAGCTCTGCCATTTGAAAACCTGAAGCTCCAGTTTACATAATTAAAGAAGCCTTTATTAGAGGCTTGCTAGAAGCATTAAAATAGGTAATGCATATGAAAGTGCTGTCAATAACATTTCAGACATGAGATCACTCTTTTTTTTGCTTTTTTAAAATTTTTTAACAGTACGTAAGAAACATTTTAATAAAAATTTCATAACTTAATTTTTACAATATCCTGTTATACATAATTATTATTAGTGAACTACAATGTTCACTAATGACTGATTACTACAATTAATTAATTTCCCTTATGCACCTTACATACAGGTGCACCATTATGAGATCACTCTTGTGGAGAGACATGTAGCTTTCAAATGACTACAAAACATGTCTCTCACCGTATCTATTTCAGGGACACGATGATTGCTTGGTTTCCCTTGCTGGCTCCTCCTCCAGAAAGCTGAGCGCTCTCTTGGTCTCCATTTTCCCCTCTACTCTCTCTGGGCGATAATATCTGGTCCCATGACTTAAATACTGACAAGTTCCAAACCTCTCACACAAGATCCAGAGCCATTCGTCAATGAGGTATCTCCTATTGCAGCGGTTCTCAACCTGTGGGTCGTGACCCCTTTGGGGGTCGAATGACCCTTTCACAGGGGTCGCCTAAGACCATCGGAAAATGCAGATATTTACATCACGATGCATCACAGTAGCAAAATTTCATGGTTGGGGGTCACCACCACATGAGAAACTGTATGCAAGGATCGAGGCCTTAGGAAGGTTAAGAACCACTGTCCTATTGCATCCCGCAGGTATCTCAAACTACCCATATTTTCCGGCGTATAAGACGACCCCCAACTTTTCCAGTTAAAATATAGAGTTTGGGATATACCCGCCCTATAAGACGACCCCCAACTTTTGAGAAGATTTTCCTGGGTTAAAAAGTCGTCTTATACGCCAGAAAATACGGTAGTTCAAAAAGGAACTCGCTGTGTTTCTTCCATTCCTTCCACACCCTAAACCCTTTCCCTCTCTCTCCTTCTCTCCCCCTTCTAATCCTTTATGTTAACTTTGAATCACAATAATACGTCATCATAATATAATACCATTTATTGCGGACTTACTAGCTGTTGGGCATTGTGCTAAGTGGTTTTATATGCATTTTCTGAGTTAAGCATGAAAGCAGCCAGGGGAGGTGAGCACAATGCAGTGGCAGCCTGATTTTATGGAGGGAAAATGCGGTTTAAAACCATGTTAAAGGGCCCGCCAATAGGGCCTGGGGCCGTGTGGCTTCAGAGTCTAGCTGTTCACCACTGTGCCCTTCCTCACCCTGCTTCCTGTTGATTCACCTTCCATCCCACTGGTCACCAAAAGCACTTAAGTTGTACCTTAAAAAATAAATATTTTGCAATTCCTGCCAGCCCTCTCCTTTCTGGTCCTACTGCCAATTACTTGGTCTTGATGTTCAGTATCTCTTACTAAGATTTATTTATTTTTACTGTGTATCAAGCAGTATGTTAAGCACTTTAAAAATATTATCTAGCAATCCCATGAGATGGGTCTTTTATTATCTGGAATTTGCCGATTGCAAAACTGAAGCGCAGAACAAATAAGTAACCTGCCCATGGCCACATAGCTACTAGATGACGGGGTTGTGGTTTGAACCCAAACAGTCCGGCTCCAGGCTATGGTCCTAGCCATTACAGCACCGTGTCCCTTGAGTATAATCATGGTAGCGTCCTCGGTGACTTCCTTGCCACTAGCTCTCTCCTCAGCCTTAAGAAATTCTCCAGAATTTCCTTCACAGAAGTGTAACTCTCAACCTTTTGCTCACTTATAGCCCCCACTGACTTCCTCTGGTTACAGTCCCTACTGCCTTTTGTGATCCAGATGTAAATAGCATCTGGGCCTCCTTTCCCATCGTGCACCACACCAGCCACTGGAAAAGCATTGTCCTTGCCTGTGCCCTGTGCTTGCATAGGTCGTTCCCTCTCTATGAAATGCCCACCCCGGACATAAGTCAACTCCTCCTTCAAGACTCCAATGTCATCTCTTCTTAAGAAGATTCCCTTCTTCCTTTTTTAGTAGTTGAGCCCATTACATTCTAATAATCTGCAACCCTCTCCTCTGCACGTCTTCCTGGCCTGCATCTCCTCAGAGGGGGCTGCTAACCCTCTAGGCCAGCGGTTCTCAACCTGTGGGTCGCGACCCCTTCGGGGGGTCGAACGACCCTTTCACAGGGGTTGCCTAAGACCATCGGAAAATGCAGATATTTACATCACGATGCATAACAGTAGCAAAATTTCATGGCTGGGGTCACCACCACATGAGGAACTGTATGCAAGGGTCGTGGCCTTAGGAAGGTTGAGAACCACAGCTCTAGGCTAACACCTATCTTGTGCCTTATTTCCATTCTTTCGGCGATGGCGTGGGCTTGCAATCCGCATCAGATGGATGACACTGTCAAGTTTATATGATTTGTCCAGAAGCTCAAAGGAGGGTGTTGGAATAGGAGGCTATGAAATGACCATTTGAGCAGAGGGTAAATAGTTTCAGAAAAGTAAGAAAAAGATTGAAAGCTTGTATTTCTTTCTCTGGACAAAAGCAGAGTAATTTGCAGATACAGGCATCTGAACAAATAATTAGATCCATCCTTTGTAGCGTTTAATTTTTGTTTCATATTCACTATATAACTATAGTCAGGCAGCCAGAGCACACACATGACTCCCACCATTTTGGGGAGCTTATAGTTCTTGGGAGAGTGGGTCATCTGGATGAAATTCGTGCTCACAAATATCCCACAAATATTAACTGGTGTCTTTTCCTGGTTGGTTACCTCTTCTGGCTTGTATTTTTCCTCTGTCACCATTCTTTGTTTTTTCCTCTTTGTTTTATCTCTAGTTTTCCAATAACAGTAACAGTTACCATTTATTGAGCACTTACTATGAACGTGGCACCGTTCAATGTTTCTAAAATCAGTTCTCTCTTGTGAGTATCAGAGTGAAATGAAATGACTGGGTCTGATGTTTAACTGACAGTAAACATCTTTGAACACATGTTTTTACATACCAGTGTTCTTACCACGTCAGCTAGACCTCCAAACATGTGGTTGCAGTATGAAGTGGACAAACCATCCTGCTCTTGAACCACCCTACTGGGTGGGTCACCATCCACATTTCCACCAGCAAAGGGCAAAGTGTCTGTTCGCCTGCTTTTTGCTACCAATCGGTGTTGGCAAACTTTTTCATTTTTGTTAATCTGATGAGTACTGAATGGTTTCACTTACATATCTATGACTCTAGAGAATTGTGCATCTTTTCATTTGTGTTTGGACATTTTCAGTTCTTCCTCTGTGACTCCATTTATAAATGTTTCCCATTTACCACGGGATTTTATTTTTCTGACCAATTTCATGTTCTTTATACTTAGAGCTTATAATCTCCCCCTTCCTGGAGGCACATCACGAAATGTGCATCAATAGGGCAATGATCAAATAAGTTATGACCCCACTATCCCCTAGGATAATGTACTTTAAAAGACTGGCCTACATCTGTCTTTAGTGACCTGGAGAGATCCCTGGGACCTAACGTAAATGATAAGATGCAAGTTGCAGGCAATTTATTTAGTATGATTCTTTTCTGTTTGCATCAATTAGATAAGCCCTTCTATGTGCATTTATGTATGTGTATATAGATTGTATATAGATGTACACTGAGTGGCCAGATTATTATGATCTCTGAACGCATAATAATCTGGCCACTCAGTGTGTGTAAGTGTGTGTGTGTGTGTGTGTGTGTGTGTGTGTGTGTATTTTTTTTTTGAGGCCCAATGCATGAATTCGTGCATGGGTGGGGTCTGGCCAGCCTGGCCAGCGGGAGGGGACATGGGCAGTTGGCCAGCCTGCCTGCTGGTCGAACTCCTAGTCGAGGGGACAATTATCATAGTAGCTTTTTATTATATAGGATATACACTAAGTGGCCAGATTATTATGTGTTCAGAGATCATAATAATTGGCCACTCAGTGTATATACTGAACATATATCTATATATGTATGCATATATACACATTTTATTTACTACATACTAATTATTTTAAAAATGCATTTATGCGATTATTATAATAGACATATATGGTTTATGGCTAGAGTAAAAACTCAGAGAAAGTTGTGAAAGGGAACACACCACTCTAACATCTTCAGGAGAGTGGAATTAGAAGGGAGGTGGAGTAGACACTTTTGTCCTTATAACTCTTCAACTACATGGGGACTTGCTTCAAGGATCATGTATTAAAAGGTATTTTTTCAGAATTCTAATAAAAACAGTGAATTATAAAAGAACACTGAAAAACTTTACCCAAACCCCATTATATAAAATATACAGCCCCAGATATATTTTTAAGTGCCAGAAACTAGAACACTTAGGTCATTTTACCTTACCTTTGAAAAACAGTTCAGTTCCCTCATATAACACTTTAAAGGACCCTGTACTCTTCTTCTTCTGGATTATCTACCAAATTCCTCTCCTCCACCCAAGTCTCAGAATATATTTATTAACAGGCAGATCTCAGAAGTGAGTAAGCCCAAGGACAGGAAGGACGAAACCTTCAATGGCTGGGACTTGTCACTGCCAAGCTGACCTCTTCCCCCAGCAGATCCTTCACAGCGTGCGGGGTGCTCTCCAGAGCCACAAGGACCTTTCCCAGATGAAGCTGTGCCTCAACTGCCCAACTTCCCACTGATTACAAAAGTTCTGCCATGAAAGCTTTCCATTCCTTTTGTTTACACCTTTATTTCCCTTCTAGAAAGAGAGAGGAGGGAGGAAGGGAAGGAGGGAGGGAGGGAGGAAGGAAGGGAGGAAGGAAGGGAGGGAGGGAGGGAGGAAGGAAGGAAGAAGGGAGGGAGGGAGGGAGGGAGGAGATAGAGAGAGAAAAGCAAGCAAGAAAGAGAGAGAAGGAAAGAAAAAGAAAAAAGAAAGAGAGAGGAAGGAAGGAAGGAAGGAAGGAAGGAAGGAAGGAAGGAAGGAAGGAAGGAAGGAAGGAGGGAGGGAGAGAAGGAGGGTGGGAGAGAGAGAAATGAAAGAAAGAAAGAAAGAAAGAAAGAAAGAAAGAAAGAAAGAAAGAAAGAGAAAGAACCTCCTAGGAGAGGCAACATACCAAGACTGGTGTGTAACTGCATCTCACTGGCCATGGGTTTATGTGTTTCTTCTCCACAATAGGATTAAGTAAGAGGGAAAGACCTGGGTTGCTCTTACAGTGGGGAAGGGTAAAGATAGCACTGGAGGAAAATTAGAAGGCAGGGTCAGGGGCATAAAAACTTGGCCTAAATCACTCTTTTGCCTGAGGCTAAACAACTCTCTTTGATACTAGCCGATTGTGGTGCGAGTGGAAAGTAAGATCTGTAAGAAAAGAGGGACCCACAGGATTCCAACAAACTAATACTTGGTAGCTAATAGTTTTGGGTTCTGGATGGATGGCTCTAGAAATCACCAAAGACCATCCTGCCTTTCAATGCTGTTTTTTTTTTAATCCACCATCACTTAACGCCATCTTACATGCTTCATGAAAGCAATCAGATATGCAAAAAATAAGTAAATATAATCCAGGCTCAGCCAAGTTATTGAATGTATCTCAGTGACAATTCGTTCCAACAGTAACAAGAACATAATAACCCTTACCTCTCAGAACTCTGAGGAAGACTAAATGAGATAACGCATGTCTGGCACGATGCCTGGCCCTGGGGAGAAGTTAGTGCCATGTTCATTGACAGGGGAGGTCCAGGCAGTCCCAGGAAAGGTCAAGGCTCAGGACAACCGACTTTCTCTCACTTAAAACCAAAGTATTTTTGGATGGACAATCCATGTTAATTTGCGTAATCTCTTGCCTCGACTGTGCTTATTCTGGAGATAAATAAATGACTTCAGCCAGCGGCACTGTCACTCCAATCTTTCCTATGAGTGCCAGGAACATGTATCAGGGAAAGAAAGAAGGAAGAAAAGAAGAGAGGAGAGAAGAGGAGAGGATACGATTTTGTTGAACAAGCGACTATGCCAGCTTATTCTTCTCCTAATAACTTGACTGGCATTTACATCAGACATCAACCTGCCAGAAATATCAAGGACCAAGCACCTTAAAACAAATCCTCTCTCCCTTCTTGTTGCTTTCTGCCTACAAGCATTTGGCTGGCATTAGGCCAAGAAAATCCTATTTGCTTTCCGTTTAGATGGTCCCTTTGCTCTTCCACATGGAGCATCACAAGACCTGTGTGTTGTGTAGAAAATATGATTCCACACACAGCTGGGGTCATTCTTCAAGATCCTCCATCCAGGCATGAGTCAGAGTGAAAATGAGCAACTCAGCCTGCTGGGCAAAACACACACACACACACACACACACAATCACAAAATTTATAAACCAAAAGGGGAAAGTGCCATCAACTCCTAAATAAATCTGCCAAAAATTAACTTGTAAAATCCTTTTTCATCAAGTGAGGTACTGGCGGAGAGGACAAAATATTTTAAAAGTTTAAACTAATTGTTTCTGTGCTTATTTTGCCTGTCATGTATTATCTAGATGTCATCCTTTCTTGTTCTTTCTCTCGTGCTCTTTCATGCATCAGAAGTCTCTCTAACTTCCAAGCATATAAAGACACCAGAGGCCCGGTGCATGAAATTCATGACGGGGTGTGTGTGGGAGTGTCCCTCAGCCCAGCCTGCACCCTCTCCAATATGGGACCCTTCAAGGGATGTCCAAATGCCTGTTTAGGCTCGATCTTACAAGGGTCAGGCCTAAACGAGCATTCGGACATCCCTCTCACAATCCAGGACTGCTGGCTCCCAACCACTCGCCTGTCTGCCTTCCTGATTGCCCCTAACTGTTTCTGCCTGCCAGCCTGATCACCCCTAACCACTCCCCTGACGGCCTGATTGATGCCTACCTGCCCCCCTGCCAGCCTGTTTGCTCCTAACTACCCTCCCCTGCAGGCCTGGTCACCCCTAACTGCCCTCCCCTGCAGGCCTGGTCCTCCCAACTTCCCTCCCCTGCTGGCCTGATCACCCACAACTGCCCTCCCTTACAGGCCTTGTCCCTCCCAACTGCCTTCCCCTGCTGGCCATCTTATGATGGCCATCTTGTGTCCACGTGGGGGCAGCCATCTTGTGTGTTAGAGTGATGGTCAATTTGCATATTATTCTTTTATAAGATGAGATAGGATAGAGGCCTGGTGCACTGGTTTGCTCTGAAGGGTGTCCCGAATCTGGGTGGGGGTTCTCTTGGGGCATGAGGTCTATGGTGGTTTGCAGGCTGGCCACACACCCTGGTAACCCAAGAGGAGGCCCTGGTATCTGTGATTTATTTATCTTCTATAATTGAAACTTTGTAGCCTTGAGTGGAGCCAAGCCTCCTGCTTGCTCTGTGGCTGCAGCCATTTTTGTTGGGATTTATTTATCTTCTATAATTAAAACTTTGTAACCTTGAGTGGAGTCCAGGGGGTGCGAAAAGCTTGGCTTCCTCCATCACTGGGGAAACCCAAACCTCCTGTTCGCTCCGTGGCCACAGCCATCTTGGTTGGGTTAATTTGTATACTTGCACCTGATTGGCTGGTGGGCATGGCTTGTGGGTGTAGTGGAGGTATGATCAATTTGCATATTACTCTTTTATTAGCTAGGATTCTGAAACGCACACATATACACACACACATCTCTTTCTTATTCACCACATTTCTGCTTCCTTTTGCAACAAAAATTCTGGAGAAGTTGTCTGCTTCTCCTGTGTCCTCATCCCCATTTCCAACTAATATTTCATCCACTACAGTTTCAACCATCATTTCCCAAAACTTCCTTTGTCAACATCACAAATGATCTTCTTGCAAACAAACCCAAAGGACATTCTGTGTCTCAACAGCTTTGATACAGTCAATCATTCTTCCTTCTCGCCTTCATCCCAGAGCCACTCTTACCTTGTTTTCTGTTCACTTCACAGCAACCCCTTCTGCTAGCTTAACTGGCTCCTCCTCTAGCTGATCTTTCCTTCCTTCCTTTTTCTTTTCTTTCCTTTCTGCTGTTCCTTCTTTCTTTGATACATGCTTTTGGCACTCATAGAACGAATTAGAGGGACAGTGCTTATGTTTGAAGTAATCTATTTATCCCCAGAATAAAATTAGGTTTCCCTGGGCTCTTTGCTTCTTCATCTACACCCTCTTTAGAAGGTACTACTAATTTTATGGCTTTAAAAACATTAATGGCTTCCAAATTCATAAACCTTTCTTCAAAGCCCTAGTCTCGAATGTACCACTACCTTCTTGTTAGTTGTATTTCATAGCTATTTCAATGGCACCAAGGCCAAAACGGTATCTTTGATTCTCTCTGACCCCCTGTCCACTAACCCCTCAATCCCATCCAAACCCTTTCAACCCACGGTTTTCTATTTGAGTAAATGGCACCAACATGAACTTGGGAATCATTCTTGATCCTGTCCTTACAGTGCATGGCATACACACACACAAACACTTTTAATCCATCCATACATCTTGACAAGCCGCTTCTCCAAAATACAGCTGTAATTCCCACTATTTTTTTTTTCACATTGACAAGGAAAAATGTTTCTTTTTTATCCTTCCAAAGGGAAAAAACAGTACCAAGTAGTCGGAATTTACAAGACTAATTTTATGTAATAAAGAATTTATAGCAATTGTAAATATTCAACAATAGATTGTCCTGCTTTAAAAAGTTGCATACCCCTTACCTGGCATATTTTTCAATATTCAAAATGAGCATGTTTTTTAATTGTTTTTATCCTCACCCAAGGATATTTTTCCACTGATTTTCTTCCTTTTTTTTTTTACATTTATTTTTTTTTATTTAAAGCCCCTTCCCTCAGCAATCACCCCACTGTTGTCTGCATGTGAGTTCTTCACTTTTTTTTTTCCTCAATCTTTCCACTTCCCCACCCAGCCACCCAACTCCCTTAATAGCTGTCAGCCTGCTCTCTATCTATGAGTCTGTCTGTTTTGCTTGCTCATTCATTTTGTTCAGTAGAGTCCACATATGAGTAAAAATCACACGGTATTTGTCTTTCTCAACTGGCTTATTTCTCCTGGCCAAATGCTCTCCAGGTCCATCCATGCTGTCACCAAGGATAAGATTTCCGTCTTTTCTATGGCCGAGTACTATTCCATTGTGTGAATGTACCACAGCTTTTTTTATCCACACATTTACTGATAGGCACTTGGGCTGCTTCCAAATCTTGGCTATGGTAAATATAATGTGGCAATGAACATAGAGGTGCATGTATCCTTTCGAATTAGTGTTCTGTGTTTCTTTGGATAAAATCCCAGAAATGGAAGTCCTGGGTCATGGCCAGGGAGATGGGCATTCTTTGTCCAGATGTCTTCAATCAGGTTTCGTTTCCCTGAGTCATTCCCAAAATAAAACCTTAACTGCCTTGTCTCAAACACCTGAGATAAGAGGGGCTATTTATAGAACAACAGAAATTTTGGAGTTATTTGCATGATATGTTCATTGACATGACAGATTTTTCCTCACCACCAGTAACACAGAAGGTTACACTTTCAATTGTTTCAGATATATTGATGCTAGATAGATGATAGATAGATAGATCATCATTAAAGAAACATTATGATCTATAACAGAGTATGTCAATTTTCACCCAAAATAGAAATTTTAAATTTTTTCTTTGCACTTTGAAAGGAAGATTTGCACAAATTTGTACACATCTGAGAAGCTTTATCCATATTTGTTGACATATATTTCAAAGTCTATATATTTCCAACAGCAATCACTTAAAATGAACCATGATTAAGACAGTTCAAAAAGAGCGGCAGAAGGCTTGATTTTAGCATCTTACCAGAGCAGAATTTTGCTACAAATAGTCAAACTCCAGAGGCTACAGTTTTAAAATTCTCTGCTCCCCTTCCTGCCATTCTGCTCACTCTGACTATGACCCTTTGCCAACGACAAAACTCTTTAGCTCCAGCCTCTTCCTTGAGTCCCAGGTCCACCCATATCCCTCACGGCCCACAAGGCATTTGTACTCCAGCATTTGACGGAATACCTCAAACACAACTGCTCATCCATCATTCTTGCCTCAAACGCTTCCATCACCCTTTACATAGACCACTATTCTAGTCCTTATCGTACTCTAATTTAATGATCTACCGATGTTTCCATCTCACTTTCCAGAATATGAGTTCACAGAAGAGAGACCTTGTGAAAAAATCTATGTGTTCTTACTTTTAGCACATGACAAGTCCTTGATAAATGTGTATTGAGCAAATATCTGATGTAGTACCTGCATGTGTGATTCAGGTTCATAAGAATGTAGCACTTGCAAGCTGGATGACTAGGTGGGAGGGGGTGGGATAAAAGGTCAGAGCATAGAACAGTCATCATTACAGGCACCGAACCTATCTTTGCCACATCATATGAAGTTGAAATCATATGAAGCTCTAAATCGTCATCGCTGCCTTCCTCACTTCTATGTCAGTTCTCTCGGCAATGGGTTTTGCCAGAGTGTGGGAGAATTTCATGTTCAAAGCCTCCGAGAAACCCGATCCTTCTTCCTTTTCCAAGTGGGTCAAATGTCACACAGTGAGCAGAGGTGACTCAGATGAGTGAAAACTGCACCAAGACACTGTGGCCCTGTGGCGTCTCACGCAAGTCACAATTGTCCTCGCATGTGGACACAACCAAAGATGCCTCCTCCCAATGCTGTAAAATTCAACACCCCCCCCAGCGCTCTAAGAGTTTGTTTGCAAGGCTGCACAGAAAAAGCGTTCACCTTGGCTGGAAGAAAAAAAAAAGCGCTATTTCAGTGTAACAGAATCTCCAATATCAGGAATATGGAGTCATAAAAAAATGCTGTAAGTAAGATGGGAGGTCAAGAATAATTACACTGAGACAACAGCATCAATGGGGACTGTCCCAGGCACTCCGGGACTTGAGGTTAATCCACGCTGTAGAACAGTGGTTCTCAACCTTCCTAAGGCCGCAACCCTTGCATACAGTTTCTCATGGGGTGGTGACCCCCAACCATGAAATTTTGCTACTGTTATGCATCATGATGTAAATATCTGCATTTTCCGATGGTCTTAGGCGACCCATAGGTTGAGAACCACTGCTGTAGAGAAAGGATGGAGGGGTTTAGAGCTGAGGCTACATTCCTGTCCTCTTGCAGACCCCGCGCTGATGAAAACACGCACAAAGTTCTCAGCAGGTTGTACCCTCTAACCCCGAGTTTGTGCTCAGTGCAGACACCTCATTTCGTACCTGATATGATTACTTCACCCATCAAGAGCTTGTAACATGGGGGGTGGGGTGGGGTGTCAAGGCATGATAGATCTTGGCCAGTCTATGTAAATCCTCTCTATTCAGTTAGCCACTTATCTTTCAGCAAGCCCCGGTGAACACCAAGTACAATTTGGGGGGAAATGGGGGCTCTGAGCAGAACAGTTACAAACATGAATAAGATATGTACCTCCCTTCAAAGCCGGAACCGGTTTGGCTCAGTGGGTAGAGCGTCGGCCTGAGGACTGAAAGGTCCCAGGTTCGATTCTGGTCAAGGGCATATACCTTTGTTGCGGGCACATCTTCTCCTGCATACAGGAGGCAGCTGATCAATATTTCTCTCTCATTGATGTTTCTAACTCTCTATCCCTCTTCCTTCCTCTCTGTAAAAAATCAATAAAATGTATTTTTTTTTTAAAAAGAGTCTGTGTGCTAATATGTGAGACACCTGGAACCAAGTCATTACAGTCCAGTGTACTCAAATGCCAAAAGCGCGTGTTTCTCAAGGCGGCATACCTGGCTAGTCAAAATTCTTGAGCCGCCGGCATCACACATTAACCTACAGAACATCATTTTGTGATGCGACACCAGGTGAATGTCACCCTTCCTGGTCTCACTTTCCCTCCTGATGTCATTGGTCTCTTAGTTCACAACACATACTTCAGAGTTATAAACTTACATGCATTTCAATATCTTCCATAATTCAGATCGTTAACCAAAAAAAAAGAACTCGGCTCTTCTTCCCCTTTCTTCTAGCTTTAAATTATCTGGCTCTGAGATTCTCCTTTGCCTTTAATTCCGTAAGAATGAAGGTTTGCTTTAGGGGAGTACTACTTATTAAGGAAATGTGGCCATCTCAGCCAAACTGCAGAATACACCGCGCAGGTCTGAGAAGACGGAAGAATGGACGGTCTGACATCCCCCTTCATTCTCTGCCCACCTCGGCTGCCAGGAAGGCAGCAATAGTGTGAACAAACAGAAGAAAGCCCTTAATGGTGGGGGAGAGGAGGAGGAAATAGAATATGCCAGATGGTAACAAGAGCTGGAGAATAAAGCAAAGCAGAGAAGGAGGAAAAGGAGGACTGGGATGCTGTGGAGGTTTTAATGAGGTAGTTAGAGAACAGTTAACTGAAAAGCTGACAGGTAAGCAACAACCCAATGAGGAGGGAGAGTAACAGTAACAGAACATGAGTCAAAGCGATAGCGAGGAAGGCTGATCAGGTAGAGCTCCAGAAGGCGCTGGAAAGATTTCGCATTTTGCTCTAAATGAGCCGGGAAAACTTGAGGAATTTGAGCAGAGACAAGATCTGAGATAGAAATTTAAAATTTTTTTTCTGAATACTGTCAGACAAAGACAGAATTAAGGAGACCGAAGAGGAAGCTAACGCAATAGTCTAGGCAGGAGATGATGAAGGTGTGAATCAGCGTGCAAGAGGTAGAAGTGATGGAAGTAGTAGAATGACTTTACATGTATAGGATATTCCCCTCCCCCCAAAAAAAAATATCTACACACTTTAACAGCTGGCAGCTGTTAAATGAAAATTAAACGTATTTTCATAAAAACTGTCTTTGGGAGGGGGGCACCCTGCCCTGTATTTTGAAGATAAAACCAGGAGACTTTTCATACAGATTGGGAATAAGATTTGAGAGGAAGACTAGAGTCAAGAACAATGCCCAAGATTTTAACCAGAAAAATTAGAAGTTTGGAGGTGCCATGTACCGAGATGAGGAAGACTGCAAGATGAGCATGTTGGGGAGAAGGGCAGGTCAACAAGCAGCATGTAGAACAAGCAAACATTTCAAACAGTCCCCCCCCAAAAAAGAATAGTCTCAATTGTGGATATTCAACATTCTTTTCAATCTCCTAGCCAATGCAGGGAATATATATATATATATATGAAATATACATATGTGTGCTATTGATTTAAATAAAAATATATCCCTGTATGTCTAATAGTCCAAGTTTTCTTGGTTAAGAGCAATGGTTAGCCGAAACCAGTTTGGCTCAGTGGATAGAGCATTGGCCTGAGGACTGAAAGGTCCCAGGTTCGATTCCGTTCAAGGGCATGTACCTTGGTTGTGGGCACATCCCCAGTAAGGGGCGTGCAGGAGGCGGCTGATCGATGTCTCTCTCTCATTGATGTTTCTGGCTTTCTATCCCTTTCCCTTCCTCTCTGTGAAAAATCAATAAAATATATTTTTTAAAAAGAGCAATGGTTATCTTCCTTCGTTTGGTCTCAACTGGCGAGTGGGCCGCTGCCCACTTCCCCAGGAGGACAGAGGAACACCTTGGCAGGGAGGAGGGGGGGTGCCACAGGGAGCTTGTCATTGGAAAGAGCCTCCCTAATATTGCATCTGTCTCTTTGGGAGCCTGCCTCCACCTCTAGCTGAGAATCACTTACTTTTAGCCAAGAGAATTTTTTATCTTCTATTTTCTACTAATTTGCCTATTCGTCTCTCATCAGCTTATTTAACCAGACTATTTTATTGACATAGTATTCTGACATATTCAAGTTGAGAGTTCTAAAAAAATAAAGGTGAGAGCTCTGTTATTCATACATCTACTCCAAAATAGTAGAAAGCAATCCCATCTGAAATTCAGCTTATTTGCAAAAATGATTTTAAAACTTTATTTTTATCTATCACAGAGTATTATTTTAAAGTTTCCAGATAATGTTTTAAAATTCCTCTCCATTGTTCACCAAACATCATCTTTGCAAAGACATTTAACCAGGAGGATATTTTAAACTTCATCTGCCTTCAGAATTAAAGCTTAGTAACTATAATTGCAAAACTGGTGAATAATTCATGCCTTCAGTAGCATACAAACATACTGATTTGTAAATTGTTTTGTGGAAGTACAAAAGAACATTTTGGTATGTTAATATTGCGATCATTTAACATTTGTTAGATATAATTGAATATATTTGTGGATGAAAATTGCAACATGATTCTTTTTAAGCCCCCTCCCTTAGAATCCTAATCACCAATCTTTTTAAAAAAAATCAATATGTCACCTACTAGGGCTCACCAAATTGTACACTTTAAAATGGTGGGTTTTATGTTAGGTAATTTTATCTCAGTTTTAAAATGCTTACTTCATTATAAGTCAGATCTTGGAAAATAAGCTTAAGATGCTAGGACAAGTCATCCCTCCCTAATAACTGGCTTTTTTAAACAACAGAAGGTCCCTTTGAAGTATCGAGCTCTGCCCCATAAGCCTCCTTCCCTGTGGTTCTGTAAAATTACAGGCTATTTATTTTGCATTGAACTCTTCCCACAAACTCGTATTTTGGATACAGGGTACTGTAAAACAAGCGTTTTTCGCTGCTGACGGTAAAGCCACTGTCCTAATCTGTCGTTCGGTTTAAAATCTGATAATAATGGTTACTTTACCTCGAGAGAAATCCTACAGGCAAACATGTCATGAGTGGCCCAGTTTGACTGAGAACAGATCCAAGCCACTGGTCATATAGGGTAAACACTTAAGACATTTAACCCAGTCCACCGGTACTAAATGGAAGGGGATGGTCATCTGGATTATGAATCACCTAATTGACATGTCAGAAAATAAGCATTTTATTGACAGAAGGTGATTGTAGGGGAGAGTCATTTTTCATGGAAATCGCCAGATACCTTTCCTCTCTCCCTCTTTGTATTCATGCCCCTCCGGTGAAGGGAGGTGGGAGGGAGGAAGGCAGCAGTGAGAACAGAATTAATTCTCCTCTGCAGGTCAGCACTTAATATGCAACCACTTATTTCTTGCTTTGGCTTTTGTTTCAGCAGCGCTCCAGAAATCTGTCCTTGTTCAAGGTTCCTAAACAAACGTCGACTTTTTAGGAAAGATCTTTAATTTCTCTGTCCACCCTGTTTGGTAGTTTTAAGGAGGAATTGACAAGGTCCATATCACTCCCTTGACCATCTCTTTCTCAGTTGTTAGGCGGACAGTGTCATTTTTTAAAAATTAAATCTTTATTATTCCGATTATTACATTTGTTTCTCTTTTTTCCCCCCTATAGCTCCCCTCCACCCGGCTCCCACCACTCCCTCTACCCTTACCTCCCCCGCCATTGACCTCATCATTAGGTGAATGATTTTTGTCCAGTCTCTCCCTGCACCCTCCTCACCCCTTTCCCCGAGAATTATCACAGACAATGGCATGGTAAAATCACACAGCCCAACACACACACACACACACACACACACACACACACACACGTACACGTTTGTTTACAATAATGGGGATGCATTAACTCCACAATGATCTAATCTGTAAGATACTTGAGTTAGGAACCTGTTAACATTTTTGCATCTCCTCTTAACCCTGCCCTATCCTAATGTGTTTAAAACTGCTGCTTAGGCCTAGTAACTACTTGATAAATATTGGTTTAATTTGTTAATTAAATGTCTGCTGATTTAATTGCAAATTGTTAGTGTTTTGATTCCAGAAAAGTTATCAGACACCCTCATGATAGTATTCATGAATTTTATCTGAAAAAGCATGTTCATTTTTAAATTAAATCAAATCATTGCACTGATGTCTTGGTTAGAACCCTATTTTAACTATAGACTATATAATAGGCCATCAATAAGTATTTGTAGACATCAACTTACGTGGATTCTTTTATGTGACCAAGTTTCCAAACTAACTTTCTGATTTCTAAAAAGTTGTCTCACATTCTACAGCATGTTGATATATTTCCCACCTTTCAAACCCTCTCCTGGGAAGAGGCCAGCTTTAGCCTATCTTACTTCTTTCTTAGTGACGTGTTGGCTAAAGGAATTCTTTAATATACTTCATTTTACCCTGTAGAAATAAGGGCTCTAGGTGTTCTTATGTGTACACTCGTCAGAATCAAAGCTTAAACTTTAGACCTTCCACATGACAGATAGCATAAAGAAGTCACCACGCAAAGTTAAATTAAATAATCAACAACGTGACGTATCAGCGGTGTGAGATTTGTAGGAAAAACTACATACCGTTTTGAAATACTAAAACAGTGGTTCTCAACCTTCCTAATGCTGCGACCCTTTAATACAGTTCCCCATGTTGTGGTGACCCCCAACCATAAAATTATTTTCATTGCTACTTCCTAACAGTAATTTGCTACTGTGGTGAATCGTAATGTAAATATCTGTGTTTTCTGATGGTCTTAGGCGACCCCTGTGGTGGGGTCGATGGGCCCCCAAAGGGGTCGCGACCCACAGGTTGAGAACCACTGTACTAAAATGTTGCTTAGTATTGTATTAATTTTTATGCCAAAGTGCTTCTTCCTTATTTGTTTTATAAATGATTGGGTTATGGAATTGCCTCCCCTCAACTGCTTCAACCCTGACCCAGGTGAGGGCCCAGCAGTTTCTGCTCTTGTGTGTGTGTGTGTGTGTGTGTAGGAGAGATCATGTAAATATACACTGAAAATTTCTGATCTGTTCAGAATTGGCAAACACCGGTCCCCAGGAATGTGTGACATCCCCAACCCTGCTTTTTCCCCTTAAAGAGAACAAGCTTCTGAAACGACACTCCTGCAGCGGTTCTTTTTAAAGGAACAAGCCACTCCTTGGTCTCTCGAAGGAGTGAACAGCATGTGGTTGAGACACAGAAATGAACCCACGAAGAAATCAAAGCAGAACCCACTCTGAGAACCACGGGCAATTACTTCTGAGCAGTTTTTAGATCCCTGGATTGGTTAGATTAGGAGGATGGTGAGGGTCTTGATGTCACAGGCCCTTGTTATAAACCTCCGGAATGACTTCCTGGGTCCGGGCAGAGCCCAGGAGGAGCCGGGAGCTCACCTGATCCCAGTGGGAGGCGAGGTCCGCTTTTCCATATCAATGGCGGCCTTTAGAGAAGGGCTTTTGTGAGGACAGTGACAGCTCAGAGATCGCAGCGGGGGCTTTCGTCATCTCAGAGAATGTACATCCCAAATGGCTCTGTCTCCCCAGAACATGGTTTACTTTATACGACTAGTGTAAGCTCAATCAATGCAGGGGTGGGCAAAAGTAGGTTTACATTATAATACCAAAAAAAACAAAACAAAACAAAGAAAAACCTACAATAATTAAAAAACAATAGTAAGTACAAGAATAAGCCAAAAATGGTTTGGCTCAGTGGAGAGAGCGTTGGCCTGCAGACTGAAGGGTCCCAGGTTCAATTCCGGTCAAGGGCATGTATCTTGGTTGCAGGCGCATCCCCAGTAGGGGGTGTGCAGGAGGCAGCTGTTCGATGTCTTTCTCTCATCGATATTTCTCTCTATCCTGCTCCCTTCCTCTCTGTAAAAAAAAAAAAAAAAGCCATAAAATATATTTAAAAAATAAAAGTAAAAAACAGTAGTATAAGAATAAGCTGCCTTTCACCTACTCACAACTGTAAGCCTACTTTTGGCCACCCTGCATGTGGTATTTATTAATGATTTAGGGGGAAGGGCGTTGGGAATAGGGGAAGCATATTACCTAAGACTGGGGTAAGGAAATGCTACTTGTCCCAATAGCAGTGACACTCAGAACCGCCCAAGGTAGCAAGCACTGTAGGGAAACCTGGCAGCGGAGAACAGATCGGCCACTGGGGCCAACTCTGCCCTGAGATTCATCTTCACTCTGGGGCAGGTTTCTCCATCCTGGCATTACGTGCATTTTCAGCTGCATCATTCCTTGTCGAAGGGACTGGGCTGTGCATTGCAGGATGCTGAGCAATACCTCTGGTCTAGTCGCCGGAGGCCTGTAGAATCCCACCCCTCACCGGTTGTGACGAAGAAAGATGTTTCAGACGTTGCCTCATGTCTCCTCGCAGGACAGTTGCCCCCAGAGGGAATCATTACTTCCTGATCTCTGGCCTCAGGAGCAAACGGTTCCCTCCCTTTAAAAATGGCCACGTGTGCCCGAATACCTTACTTCTGGGGTAACCCAAAGAGAACGTGAATGCAGGGAGTAGCAAGATCTCAATAATCTGGTTGACGAACTGCAGCTGACACAAAAGCACAGGGGAGACGGGATTCTGAGATTTCTCCGACCTCCGGGTGGTTTCTTCTTGAAGAGTGCCACCTGGCACCTTTGTCAAGAAAAATCTTCCCAGCGCTTGGGATACTGGAAGACTAGACCCAGAGTTCTTTCTCTAGAACTCCCTTCTCAGGCCTTCTGTCTCAAATCCTGTTACTGGCCTGAGGAGATTCCTCTTTGCTAGGTCACCGACACAGGTCTGATCTCATCAGGGTAAGCACACCTGCGTCTAAGAAAACGACCTTGGCATCCCCTCTTTAACATGAACGCCCTGTAGGTTCAAGGGAGCTGTCTCCTTATGCGGAGTCATCCGTTAGAGCAGTGGTTCTCAACCTTCCTAATGCCGCAACCCTTTAAGACAGCTCCTCATGTGGTGCTGACCCCCAACCATAAAATTATTTCCGTTGCTACTTCATCACTGTCATTTTGCTACTGTTATGAACTGTAATGTAAATATCTGATAGGCAGGATGTATTTTCATTGTTATAAATTGAACACAGTTAAAGCATAGTGATTAATCACAAAAACAATATGTAATTATATATTGTGAAATATTTATTTCTAATGACAAATCAATGAAATTTTGTCTTGAATCGTGGTGTAGCATGGGTAACAGTCTTAATATAACAACAGTAAATTACATTGTTACATTTTGCTACACCGAGGAGCAGTGTGTTGGTTCCTAAGACCATGGGAAATAGGTGTTTTCCAATAGTCTTAGGCGACCCCTGTGAAAGGGTCATTCGACCCCCAAAGGGGTCGCAACCCACAGGTTGAGAACCACTGCGTTAGAGCAATATGTTAGTCCGGTTATTTAAAAGTCACCCCTGCGCTCACATTGTTCTTCTGAGCATGCCCACTGCTTCTTTAGGGTCCTTGAGAGCTGTTGAGGAAGACTTGGTAAAGAGGGAATGGGAGCTATTCGCTTTTTGGATGCTCAGTTGGATGCTGCCTTCTCAACACGTCTGCACTCCACCTCCTACTCCCTTTCTGCATCTTCTCTTCTCTAGATTTATCACCATCCGACATACTGTATATTGTACTGTATTACCCTTTTATTATTAAAGATGATCTGTTTCAGGATGATCTTTACCTGCAGTGATAGGTCTGCTAGGTCAGTGGTCAGCAAACTCATTAGTCAACAGAGCCAAATATCAATAGTACAACCATTGAAAGTTCTTTGGAGAGCCCAATTTTTTAAACTTAAACTTCTTCTAACACCGCTTCTTCAAAATAGACTCACCCCGGCCGTGGTATTTTGTGGAAGAGCCACACTCAAGAGGCCAAAGAGTAGGAGACTGACATGTCTGCTCTAAAGGCTTTTAGTTTGTTTCTCATCACAGCGACACACAGTTTCCTGCATTCTCTGCCCCTGGGGTGTTTTCTTGCAAAGAGGAAACATTAATTTAGACTTTTAGCCTATCTGCCCTAAATTAGCCTCATAAGCTCTCTGTGTTCTCCAAGACCAAGGGAGAAAGAGTAAACAAAACAAACCCTGAAATGAAGTAGAACCAACAGATGCAATGTTGCCTGGAGAAAGTTTCTGCACAGCCATTTGAGCTGGGTGTAATCCTCCCTGCAGAAACCAATGAATAAACCAGTTCTAATGGGTGTTTGAGAACGAATCCATGGGGAGTTTAGGAACCGTGATCAACTTTCCAAAACCATTTGGAAATACACTCAGGCTCAAAGAGGTACATATTCCAAGTCATGAAGAAACCAGAATAGAACATGTGTCTGTTCCTGACAGCTTTGGCTGCACCATCCCATGTCATTGGTCCTCACGCAGCCACACCGCGATTTTTGCTGATGTGTAAGTCATTTAACCTCCCCATAGGAGATGTTTTCTGATCTGAAAAATGAGATCTCGGTAATTATTTTAGTCCCACAACCTTATGGATATATTTCAGATTAGGAGTTCTCATACCTGACTTCTAATAGGAATGTGAGATGAAGATTTGGTCATGGAAACTTATTTGCTAAATATTCCCTGTTGTTAATTCTCTTACCTTTCCTAGATAGGACTTTCATTGACTCGACAGTGTCTATGTTGCCTAAACTGTCCTCTGAACACTTAAAGTTTCCATTGCACCATCTCCTACTCCCTCCATCTTGGCCTAACTAGAGCCTACTCCATTGGTAAGTCCTGGCACGAGCATTAACCCCTCCAGACACACATTCATTCACCTAAGCAGAATGAAGTTTCCTTTCTCTGCATAAGCCCATCATTGCGATGAACACAATATATTAAAACTAAAGGCCTGATGCACAAAATCTGTGCAAGACTAGGCCTTCCTTCCCTCGGCTGCCGGCACTGGCTTCCCTCTGGGCCCAGCTTCGTCTAGAAGGACGTCCGGAATGACATCTGGTCTAATTAGCATACAGTGGTACCTCGAGATACAAGTGCCCTAACATACGAGATTTTTGAGATACGAGCCGTCGAGCGAGCGATTTTTGCTTTGAAATACGAGCAACATTTGAGATAGGAGTAATCGCGTGGATCGGCCGGCTGCACATGACCCACCAGTTTACCGAGACTTGAGCGTCTCATAGTTTCCCATGCCTCAAGGTTACAGAACGAATTAAACTCGTATCTCAAGATACCACTGTATTACCCTTTTATTATGATAGATGATCTGTTTCAGGATGATCTTTACCTGCAGGAATCATATCTCTTTTATCTTTGTACCCCCGATGACTAGTCTAGTAACTAGTCAATAAAAGGTAATGGAAAAAAAGGACATATTTGATGACACTTGCTTGATGAACCTGTGACTATAACAACTTGCCCTGCAGAAACAAGAACTCTAACCAACGTGCTGCTCTAAAGAAATCGGATTTTATCGACTTGATATTGTGTCCTAAACTAGGAGACTAAGGGATAATTTGGGGAGTGAATGATTAATCAACTTTTAGAACAGAATTTTAAGTAGATATAAATTGTATGGCCCAAGTGACAGATGAAGTCCTTATGAGGGCCTCTAAGGCCCACCTCCACCCCTTTCCTGTACCTCTGACCTCATCCACTCCTCATTCTCTCTCTTCCTTCCCTCTGTGAGTTCAGCCAGGGGCACATCGGACTTCTGTTTCAAGGCATTTGCATGTAATATTCCCTTGGCCTAAATCCCCACTCACCCCCCAATTAATCACATGTCTCCATTTAGGTCTTAGCTCATAAGTCACCTTCGTTGTGAAGCCTTCCCTGACCATCTCATTTAAAAATTGCATTAGCAATCCTACTCCACCTCCTACTCCCTTTCTCCATCTTCTCTTCTCTAGATTTATCACCGTCCAACATACTGGATATTGTACTTATTTACTTTGCTTACTGTTTGTCTATCTCCAATAAAAAAAATAATTATAATTATTATTCTGAAGGGCAGGCTAAATATGATTGTCCGCAATCATCAGAGGAATCACTAATTATTTAAAAAATTAATAATAATTCTAAACTTACCTAACTAATCGTTGCTAAGTAAACATTTGTTAAATAATAAATTCAATAGTTTCTCTTATTAGCAGCTTCACTTCCTGCAGTTTTAGTTACCCACTTTCAACTTCAATTGAAAATATTACATGGAAGATTCCAAAAATAAATAATTCGTATGTTTTCAATTGCGTGCTGTTCTGAGTAGCATGATAAAAATCTCCCGCTGTTCTGCTCTGTCCTGCCCAGGACATGAATCATCCTTTTGTCCAGGGTTTTCACACTGTACGTACAGTACAATAAAATATTTTGAGAGACCATGTCTGCATAACTTTTAATACACCATATTGTTATAATTGTTCTATTTTATTATTACTTATTGTTCATATCCTACTGTGCCTAATTTATCAGTTAAACTTTATAAAAGGGATATATAGAGAGTATACAAAGTATTCTATCTGCAGTTTGGGGCATCCATTGGGGATCTTGGATCATATTCTCCAGGGATAAGGGGTGACTACTTCTAAAAAAATAGCCCAATACACAGTCAATACACATAGCCTTGCCCAAATTATCTAGATATTTTCTAGTAGTTGATAAATATGGCCAAAACCTGACCACACCACTTGAGTATCAAACCACCCATCTGACATCTCCATCTGGATGGCTACTAGGCATCTCCAGCTTATCCAGAGTAAAACCAATTACATGATAGGCTTCAAACCACATGTTCCTTTCCAAGTCTTCTCCAGCTCAGTACACGAATACCTTAGACATATTTTGAATTCATTTTCAGAACACCACAATAAAGTGAATATCGCATGATTCACTGTATTGCATGAATTTTAGGTTCCCCAGTGCATATAAAAGTTATGGTCATACTATATTGTAGTCTATTAAGTGTGTAGTAGCATTGTGTCTCAAAAACAATGTAAGTACTTTGGTAAGTACTTTATTAGTCAAAAATGCTCGCTATCACTTGAGCCTTCAGTAAGTCATAATCTTTGTGCTGATGAAGGGTTTTGCCTCAGTGTTGATAGCAGGGTGGTGGTTACTAAAGGTAGGGCTGGCTGTGGCAACTTATTAAAAGTAAGACCACAATTGCCAAAACCAATTTGGCTCAGTGAATAGAGCATGGGCCTGCAGACTGAAAGGTCCCATGCGATTCTGGTCAAGGGCATGTATCCTGATTGCGGGCACATCCCCAGTAGGGGGCGTGCAGGAGATGGCTGATCGATGTCTCTCATCGATGTTTCTAACTCTCTCTCTCCCTCCCTCCCTCTCTGTAAAAAAAATCAATAAAATATTTTTTTTTAAAAAAGTAAGACCACAATGAAGTTTGCCACCAATTGACTTTCCCTCTCGCTATTTCTCTGTAGCACGTGATGCTGTTTGCTAGCATCTTACCCACAGAACTCCTTTCAGACCCGAAGTCAAGCCTCTCAAACTGTTGCTACTGTTTTATCAACTGAGTTTATGTCATATTCTAAATCCTTTGTTGTCATTTCAACAATCTTCACAGAATCTTCACCAAGGAGTAGATTCCATCTCAAGAAACAACTTTCTGCCCTAGCCGGCTTGGCTCAGTGGACAGATCATCAGCCTGTGGACTGAAAGGTCCCAGGTTCAATAAAATATTTAAAAAAAAAAAGAAAGTCAGCCTGTCTTTGAAGCTTTGAAGCATGTACTGACTTCTCTTTAGCTATGAGAGTTCTAGATGGCATCCACTTCCAGGTCAAGGCTGTTTTGTTTACCCTGGAAATCGGTTGTTCGGTGTAGCCACCTTCATTAGTTCTCTGAGCTAGATCTGTGTAACTTGCTACAGCTTCTCCACCAGCACTTTCTGCTTCAGCTTGAACTTGTTATGTTATGGAGATGGCTTCTTTCCTTAACCTCATGAGCCAACCTCTGCTTGCTTCTAACTTTTCTTCTGTAGCTTCCTCACTTCTCTCAGCCTTCGTAGACTTAAAGAGACATGGGTCTTTCTCGGCACTAGGCTTTGGCTTTGGGAAATATTGTGACTGGTTTGATCTTTTATCCAGACCTCGAAAACCTCCTCCATATCAGCCATAAGGCTGTTTTACTTTCATATCATTCATGTGTTCACTGGTGAGTAGCGCATGTAACATCTGTCAGGAACTGTTCCTTTGCATTCACTATTGGCCAACTGGCCCAAGAGGCCTTGCTTTCAGCCTGTCTTAGCTTTGGCATGCTCTGGACATTTTAATTATGATGTGTCTTGGTGTGGTCCTCTTTGGATTCCTTTTGTTTGGGGTTCTGTGCGCTTCCTGGACTTGTAAGTCTATTTCTTTCACCAGGTGGGGGAAGTTTTCAGTCATTATTACTTCAAATAGGTTTTCAGTATCTTGTTCTCTCTCTTCTTCTGGCACCCCCATAATTCGGATGTTGGTATGCTTGAAGTTGTCCCAGAGGCTCCTTACACTATCTTCACGTTTTTGGATTCTTTTTGCTTTTTGCTTTTCCAGTTGAGTGTTCTTTGCTTCTTTGTATTTCAAATCTTTGACTTGATTCTTGCATTCCTCTAGTCTGCTGATAGGTCTCTATATAATATTTTTTATTCCAGTCAGTGTATGTTTCATTTCTAGTTGGTCCTTTTTCATCTCTTCTTGAGTCTCACTAAATTTATCGGCCTTTTCTAGGAAATTCTTGAAAAAGCTTATAATCATGGTTTTGAAATCTATACCCAGTAGTTTGTTTTCCTCCATTTCTTTCGTTTGTGATCTGTTTCTTTGTCTTCTCATTTTTTGCTGCTTCTCTGAGTTGGTAGAGTAGCTTTGTGTGCTAGGTATCCTATATGGCCCAGTAGCTCCGCCTCCCCAATTACCTGAGGTGAACTTCCTTGGTGCACCCTTTGTGGAATGTGTGTATAGCTGTGTTGTAGTTAAGTCTTGATTGTTGGTATCACTGGGGGGAATTGACCTCCAAGCCAATTGGTTGTGAGGATCACTCTGGGAGAATTTCTGTGCTGGAGTCAGCCTTATGAGACAAGACTTGCAAAACTGCAAAAGCCTCTATGCTAAGCTTGGATGGGGTGGAGTCTCAGGGCTGAGCAGACAGCCTTGGCTTCCCATCAGCCCTGTCCTATGCACCCCCTGGGTCTCAGTGTCCCTCGGTAATTGCTGCAGCCCTCTCTGCGCACACTCACACTCGCGTGCCTCCAGACCTCTGCCTTTCTGGCTCTCCTGATTTTCCATGCACTTCAGGGACCTGTATGAGTCTGGATCCCCAGGGTTTCTCTGAAACTAGGGTTCAGATATGCTCCTGGCTGAACTTTGGAAATGGAGTTCAGCACAGTTGGGAGGTTCGGTCTTCCTCCCACTCAGCTTTTGGCAGCTTCTCTGAGTCTCCATGACCCCCTCTCTTTCCTTCTAGTTGTAGAATTTCCACTCAGCCAGCTTTCCTGTGATTCTGGATGATGTCCATCTGTCTTTTAGCTGTAGTTTTGAAATTGTTGAAAGTGGTTTTTCATAACTTTATTTTTTTACTGGTGTTACCTATTACTTCCCTTTTATCTCATCATTATCTATAAACCTATCTATCTCAGATGGAAGCAGAAGCCCCTATATTGGTTACCAATGTCACCCCAATAAATTCCATAGAATTTTGCAAAATAAAATAAAAGAATGGGAGCTCTTTGGCCAGATGCTCACTAAGCTGAAATATCTGCTGACTCACTCTGGACCTTTGGAGAGCATGATGACCTCTCCCAAATCTGGAGATTGATGTCTGCTTAGTGTCTGGATGTAAAGAAGGCTTCAGGCCATGAAATGAGAAGCAACTGTAATGTAGTAAGTGTGGAAAAAACCCGGTCTTCCTCGAATCCATCTCAGTTCTTCCGGAAAGCATAAAAAGAAAGCATCCGTGGTTTCTCACTTTCCACCTAAAAGAACACAGAGGCCAGAGGAGGATGGAGAGGTGGTGGGACTGCTCAAAGGGAGGACTGGCTACCTTTGCTCCACAGATCTTTACCTGGAAGATGGGAGGGTTGAGCTGAATGCCACCTGAGAAAACAGCAGGCCACATCAGCAGAGACCCCAAGAATAAATGAGAAGTACGCATATAAATTAAACCAGAGGATTTAACATAAACCATCCAAAACCACTCGATACATAGATACATTGCAAACCTTCAAGGGCAGGAACTCGAGAGGAAAGAATAATATACGGAGCCTTACATTTGAGTGAGTCTAGTAACTTTCACTCCAGCCTATATGACATCTCTATGCCAAATAACTCTAGCTCAAATGTTGTGTGTATAGAATTTGACTATTGAGAGAACTAGAGATGATTGTTGCCTCAATCCCAAAAGAAGAAAATTATATTCATTATTACTATTATTATTACTGCTTGATGCTACTATAAACCATGCATTTTTCTAAGTCCTTTACTCACATTCTATCATCCCGTATTTTTACTACCCCAATTTTTTAAAAATATATTTTTATTGGTTTTATACAGAGAGGAAGGGAAAGGAATAGAGTTAGAAACATTGATGAGAGAGAGACATCGATCAGCCGCCTCCTGCACACCCCCCTACTGGGGATGTGCCCGCAACCAGGATACATGCCCTTGACGGGAATCAAACCTGGGACCTTTCAGCCTGCAGGCCAACGCTCTATCCACTGAGCCAAACTGGTTTTGACTACCCCCATTTTTAAAGGTAGAAAAATTAACCCTTGGGGAAGAGAAGAAAGTTGTCTAAGATTGTCAAGTTATTATGTATAGACCCAGGACTCAAACTCATCTTACTCAAAAAATGGTGCCCTTAACCAATATGTATCCTGCCCCCCAATTTTTTTCTCCTTAACCCTCCAAATAAACCCTCCTCAGGATCAGGCTGACCTTATCATATGAGGACCTTCTTTTTCATCTTTGTTCATGTTACTCCTTCCACCCGGAATGCCATTTCCTCTTCATAGTGCACAAACCTTTGCCATCACTCACAGCTCATCTCAAGCCTCACTGGCCTTTTAAGAGAGTATATAAAGCACAAAAATCATATGTAGAGCATGGGGTGATGTAGTTAAGCACATAGAGATATGTTTGGAAAATATGTCTGACTGATTTCACAAAAATAAAGACGTTTTCATTGTTTACTTTCACATTAAATTACATTTTGCATTAAAAAAATAAAGAAGTCCCTATATGTCTTGTAGTGTTTAATGTTGAGCCATCCAAACCTTTTCTCGTTTGTTTTTTCTTTATATGTAACTAATTTTAGGGGATCTTCTCTTTATTTCTGGTATTCTGGAACTTCGTGAAATGTCATGATATTGTATTTTTAGGTCTATTTTCATTCATTGTACTTGGTTCTCAATGGGACTTCCTAATCTCAATGTTCATAGTTTTAATCTTGGGCAGATTCAGAGCAGGGAGGGGCAGAGTTCTTTTTAAGGAATTTCCTTCTTTTGACTTTTCTCTATTCTTTGCTTTCAGCCTTATCGTGGGACCTAAGTCTGATCATTTTTCCATTTGTTTTCTGTTTTAATTTCCCCTCCCCTGAGAGATTTCCTTTGCTTTATCTCTCATCCTAGCAATCTCACGGGGTATTTTTGAAAGTTTCTATGATTTACTGTTTTATCTTTGCTCCTTTTGGGTTTCTCTGTCAATATTTCTCATTTTCATGTTAGACACTTTTCTCCAATGACGATGATTTAAAGGAAGAAATGTCAGAGTGAGCCAGAATTCTGTCATTCCAGATAGTAAAGGAGCTCTCTTGATGATCACTTATGTTATATCCGAAGTAGCCAAACTCACTGGCCAAAAACGGGACAATTTAAGCTTCAATGGGATAAATATCAATAGGTTGGAACACATTAAATGTGTTTAAATTCATGAGTTCATAAGAACAGTGAAGCCAAACAAAGCCGAATTGGTCATCATTGGAAGATATTAGTGAACCCCTCATTACTTAGAAAACTGCAAATGGAGAGAAAGAATCAAGCATTTATCATAGCTTTCCTAAAGGTAAGCAAATACTGAGTGAGGGGAAGCTTCTCCCTATGAAAGCATTCTAGAGAAGGACGATAGAATTAGAATTTCACCATCTTGCATCTCCCTAATAAATCAATGGATCAGCGTAAACCACTGCTCATATCAGAAAGGAGAAAAATAGCCAGATAGTATGTGCCTTGATGGAAAAATATAATACCATCTGGAAATTTCTCTTTCTAAGAGCATTCAACCTAAATATGATCACACCTTAACACCCAATTTACAGGAAATCAACAAAACAAAGGAACATGTCAAACTACACCACATGGGTGCACCCATTAAATCATACCATATGGAAACTGTCCAAGAAGGAAACCCTGGTTCCTTCAACAAATAAATTACAAACAAAAGGAGAAAGACAGAAAGAAACGCTCTATATGTACAGAGATTGAAAGACATATGAACCAGTTGCAATGAGTAAAACTGATTTTAACCTGTATCCAACAAATACAAAACTATGATATTTATAAGACAATTGAAAATTTGAACACTAAGTATTGGGTGATATTAAGGAATTATTCATTGATCTCTGTTCTGATAATAGTTTTCTGATCTTTTTAAAGAGTCAGTATCTTTACAAAAATTGAGATACAACCTAAAATAGTTAAGGCTGAAATAATATAATGTCTGAGGTGTGCTTCGAATAATACACGTGAGTAAAAGTAGATAACAGTATACATAGTAAGCCTGGAGTTACTCATTGTTAACACTGAGCAATGGTTGTATGAGGGTTTATTGTATTATTCTCTCTACTTTTATATACATTTGAAACTTTCCATAGTAAGAGATGTTTAAATAAGCTATTTAGAAATTCTGTGTGTAACCAGGACTTGTGGGATGAGAGCGTCCACTCTTGGGAAGTGTGTCAGCAGGCCAGCGATGTGGTAAGGAACTCCCAATCAGTTTCTCCAAAGAACAGCTTCTCCAGTATTGGCTGGAGCGTAGATCCCAGCTCTTTCTGTTCTCAGAGGGGAAAGGAGGAAAGCACCCTTAGAATATTCTTCTTTGTGGAGAATTGTACTTCATCCTCTTGCTTCAGTTCAGCACTCTCTCTACACCCCCTGCTCTGGGACCCCTGAATGATTTCAAGAATATCACTGTTATTTTGGGGAGATAAAGTTTGTTAACACGTCAGGGAGATCTTGGGGTTCAATTGTTTTGTCTGTAGCATTTCAGTTCGACATCTCCTATTTCTAGTTCTACAGTTCATGCTTGTCCTTAGGGTTTCCTGGCACCTATAAATTCTTAAGTATTACAGGAGGAGCTTAACAGGGGACAATTGATTTGCCTGTCTTCAATATCTTTCTTGGTTCCTCACCAGCATCCCTCTTAAAAAAAAAAACTCGCCTATATTTCTTTTAATATGATAACATATTAGGGGCAGGGTGTGGGGCTGGGTAAAATGGGTGAAAGGAGTCAAAATGGATAAATTTACAGTTAAAATATAAATAAGTCATGGTATGTAATGAACAACATAAAGACTGTAGTTAATAATACTGCATTGCATATTTGAAACTTGCTAAAATATGTATTTTGAAAGCTCCCATTACAAGAAAATAATTTCTGTAACAATGTATGATGGCTGGTGTCAACTGGACTTACTATGCAATCATTTCACATATACGAAAATATTAAGTCATTATGTTGTACACATGAAACTACTATAATGTATATCAATAATACCTCAATAAAACAAATGGAAAAATAAATAAGAAAGTTATATTAGGGATTTTAATTTTTATCTAATATCCCCTGGAATATATTACTATTCTTTTTTCTAGTTTCATCCTTCTGTCTGGCTTCACTGCAAACAAAATAAGATTTTGTTTTGGTCTTCAATGTTGTTTTTTATTAAATGTATCGGGGTGACTTTGTTAACAGGATCATATAGATTCCAAGTGTACATTTTTATGATACAAAATCAGTAAATCACACTGTGTGCCCACCACCCAAAGTCAAATCATCTTCTGTCACTATATATCCACCCCTTCACTCTGGAAACCACCACATTGCTGTCTGTGCCCACAAGTTTCAATTTTATATCCCACATATGAAATCATATGGTTCTTAGCTTCCTGACTGACTTATTTCACTCATCATAATATTCTCTAGGTCCATTCACATTGTTGCAAATGGTAGTATTTCATCTTGTTTTATGGCTGAGTAACAACCCATTGCATATATGTACCACGTCCTCTCTACCAAAGTACACTTTGGCTGTCTCCATATCTTGGCCACTGTGAATAATGCTGCAATGAACATAGAGGTGTATATTTATCTGTGAATATGTTTATTAGTTTTTTTGTGTTTTTTAAATATATTTTATTGATTTTTTTTACAGAGAGGAAGGGAGAGGGATAGAGTTAGAAACATCGATCAGCTGCCTCCTGCACATCCCCTACTGGGGATGTGCCTGCAACCAAGGTACATGCCTTTGATCAGAATCGAACCTGGGACCCTTCAGTCTGCAGGCTAATGCTCTATCCACTGAGCCAAACCGATTAGGGCTATTTATTAGTTTTTCAGGTAGATACCCAGAAGAAGGATTGCTGGATGGTATGGTAACTCTATTCCTAATTTAATGCCATATTGTTTTCCATAGTTGACTGTACCAGTCTACATTCCACCAGCAGTGAATGAAGTTTCCTTTTCTCCACAACCTCTCCAATACTTATTTCTTGTCTTGTTGATGACAGCTATTCTAACAAGTGTGAGGTGGTATCTCCTTGCAGCTTTGATTTGCGTCTCCCTAATTGCTAGTGAGATTGTACATCTTTTCATGTATCTGTTGGCCATTCGTACGTCTTCTTCAGAGTGGTGTCTGTATTGGTCCTCTGCCTGTTTTTTAATTGGGTTGTTTGTTTGGTGTTGAGTTTTATGAGTTCTTTATATGTTTTGGATATTAAACCTTTGCCAGAGCTATTGTCACCTCCCATTCGGTTTGTCACCTTTCTTCTTGTTGTTGTCAGTTTCTTTTGCTGTGCAGACGATTTTTAATTTTATATAGTCCTATTAGTGATCCTTTTAATAGTAATTTAGGTTGTAATCTTCTGTATCCTACTATTCCAGGTACAACTCCTTGTTCTATTTTCAATCTTCTAAGAACTGATTCAACCAAAGAACATTTCCACCTCTAAGTGCATAACAGCACTTTTTACAATAACTAAGATCTGGAAACAGCCCAAGTGCCCATCAGTAGATGAGTTGATAAAAAAGCTGTGGTACATTTATACCATGGAGTACTATGCAGCATTAAAAAACGAAGGATCTCTTACCCTTGAGACAGCATGGAAAGACTTGGAGAGTATTACGCTAAGCGAAATAAGCCAGAGAAAGATGAGTATCACATAATCTCACTCAAATGTGAAATCTAGTGAACAAAATGAACTGATGAACAACATAGATCCAGAGACAGAGATCAATGGAACAGACTGCTGAACCTCAGAGGGAAGGCGGGGGAGAGGAGAGAGTGGCAAGAGATCAACCAAAGACCTTGGATGCATCTGTGCATAACCCATGGACACAGGCAATAGTGTGGTGAAGGCCTGGGGTTCTCTGGAGGTAGAGGGAGCGGAGGAAAGCAGATAAAATCAACGCATCCATTTAACTGTAAGACTAGTTAAGACTCTGATTTAAAATAAAAGCTGCCTCACGGGGAAAGACTCTATCTGTTTATCTTGTTTACCATCACACCTGTCACAGCGCCATGTGCGGGAGTCGAGTCATTTTGAATACTGTTTACAACATTCGCTTTCTTTTTTTTTTTTCTTTTTTTTAAGATTGTGCTGTGTGGCAAGAGGTCAAAGGCACAAGAGCAGATGATGAAAACTCTTCTGCTCTACAAAGAAAACAGGAAAATGTCCAGAGCCCAGCGCTGGTCAGTAATGTATGTGCCATCATTCTTTCGAGAGCTGCATTTGAAATATTTTTGGCTTTAACTTTCCTTCCCCGTGTACCAATCATCTCAGTTGTTAAGTTTGTTTAGAAAGCAATTTTTAAAAGATTATCCTGATAACCCCCAGCCAGTTTGAGACGGGGGACGGCTGCTGATGTGGAACTCTTAAAATGTCCATTAGTACACTTCCCTTGTCACTTATCAGCCCCAGGGTCAAGCCTTTGGTATGAAAGTTGTTTATAAACTGGTAGCTTTATTTTTAAGACAGAAAGGCAGGGCTGGCGAGCAGCTGGGCGGACGGCGTGCTGAAAGTTTTCAGAGATCAGAGCACATTATGAGCAGCCTGGTTTGGGGAGTATGGTAGGACTGAACCACTAACCACTCACCTTCTGCTGGAACTTGATGCAACGGGTCTCAATCTCTTTCTAAAACTCTAAGGTATTGTTGGGAAGCCAATTTTTTTCCTATATAACCCTTCAACAAAAGGAGATAATAATAACTTTTACTTAGATGACACAATTTTATGAAGCTTACGATGAACTATTTCACAATGACGTTGGCATTAGGGAACCCTTCCGTAATGCTCCCCAGGATTTTGAGGTGTGGTTATAGAGACCAAATTACCCTGATTCAACCAGCCTACAGAGAATCACACCTTCTTTCAAATACCAGCTTCCCCAGTGACTACAGTGGGTTATTTGTTAGCTGAGGGCCCAACATTCATTGATTCGGGTCTCCCGCTAAGATTTTTATTCATACCATCTCCTCTTCCCTAGCCAGATATCCATCGTAGAAGCTCACCACCAACTCCAATTCTGATTGGCTTAACCAACCTGTGTATTCCATTTCTCTGGCCATCCTGTTGACTCAGGGGTATGTGTGTGGCACATGTGACTTTTGGGAACCAATGAGAGTTGATCTGAGGATACTTGCTTTCGAATCTTGAAGCCCTGAAGTGCTACAAACCTTTAGACAACCCTGAGGTAGGTCGGCCTGCGAATTGTGCTGAGAAATGATCGGAACCACAAACAGCAGAGATGGGGCCATGATGATTAATCTCCTTTTAAAGCCTCATGTACTGAGGACATCTTGTAAGATTTAAAAACAAAACAAACCAAACAAACCCTTTATTATTTAAGCCAGTTCGGGGTAGGGTTTCTGTCACTTCACACAAAAAGAGTCTGCATGCCTACGACAGTCCCTGAGAATCTACCCTTGGGTAAGCACCATTCAGATTCAACTGAATTTCTTGGTTTGTGTGGCAAAAATGAGGAAAGATTTAACCAAATTTTTGTGCCTTCTGGAAATACCATCTGGAAATTTCTACTTATTTTGAAAATTAACTAATATATGTAGGGGATTAATATAGATCAGAGGTGGACATAGAGAGGTTGAGCAATGGCCCAAAGCGGGAGAGGGTGTTATCTTAAAAAGTAAAAGGCCTTCCAACGTGAGACGCAGTAAGCGCCTGTGTGAGATCAGTAAGAATAGCTACTCAAGACACAACACTTCGGACAAGCTCACAGAGTCTTCTGGTGAGGAGACCACGGCCATGGCTATTTCTTAGAAAGGACAGGGGAGCTATTGCATCAGTAGAATAGAGGAATTTCTGTGGGTGCAGATAACGCACGGTGACGTTAATTCCAAACAATGTTTTTCGTTTTCAGCACAGTAGCCATCAGTCCGGGAGCCATAGTAACTGCTTTTTTGTTATGCTTGCAGACAGCTTTGTGTTGCCCTCGGCCCAGTCCAAAGGTTATTTTTCTCCGTTTAACATCTCAGAGGTTTGAGTCATCAGACCTGCAAGGCAGTTCCTCTGGCGAGGCAGCTACGGCCCCATTTAAAGTGAATTCCTTGATATTCCTGTTTACCAGGAAGCGATGAACTTCATTTCTAGGAGACTTTCTATGTGCCTGCTTGCCTGCTCATTCTCTCCCTCATACTGATGGGTCCCCCGTGTATAATAATGTGTAACTTTCACTCTGTCAACACACTCCTCTACTTTATGGATTTTCCAAAAAACTCATGTCAGATATTTAGATAATTCTTTTCATACCAACCAAGCAAAGTACAGTGGTACCTTGAGATACGAGTGCCCTAACATACGAGATTTTTGAGATACGAGCCGTCGAGTGAGCGATTTTTGCTTTGAAATACAAGCAACATTTGAGATAGGAGTAATCGCGTGGATCGGCCGGCTGCACACGACCCACCAGTTTACAGCAACTCGAGTGTCTCATAGTTTCCCACGCCTCAAGGTTACGGAACGAATTAAACTCGGATCTCGAGGTACCACTGTACTCTCAAGGGAGCAGAGTAATAATATCTTCCTTAGCCAACTTTGCCAGTCCCAATGCTACAAAACTCCTCAGATTGTGTGACAGAGAGAATAATGTCCCCAACACCCCACCCACACACACACAAACACACATACACACACCCCAGTGATGTTCATAAACTAATCTCCAGAACCGGTGTATATGTTAGGCTACATGGCAAAGGACAATGAAAAGTGCAGATGAAATTGAACTTGCTAATCAGCTAACTGTGTTTGAGAGAGGGAGGATCCTGGATTCTCCCGATGGGCCCAATTAATCACAAGGGACCTTAGAAGTGGAAAAGGGAGGCTGAACAATGAGAACCAGAGAGGTGGCAGGAGGACCGTGAGGTTGGGAGAAGGACCTCAGCCCCGTGTTGCTGTCTGTGAAGATGGAGGTTAGAGGCACAAATCAAAGATGGTGGGCAGAAGCCAGAAAGGGCAAAGAAACGGGTTCTCTCCGAAAGTCTCCAGAAGGAATGCCAGCCTGCCTACGCCTGGAGGGATCCCAGGGAGACCCAGGTCAGACTTCTAACCTCCAGAACGGTAGCAGAAGAAATGTGTATTGTTTTTAGCCACTAAGTGTTTTGTCATTTGTTAGAGCAGCTAACGACCAATACAGGCCACCATGATGCTTTGTTCAATTGAGCTTTCTCTCACTAATAGGGAAGCTCATTTTGGCCAGGCAAGGTTAAGCAGGAAGGTTGTTTGAACTCTGGGAAAGTCATTGGACACACCCTCTACCTATCTCCAACAAAAGCTGGCAGGTCGTTGATTTTTTTTTTTTTTTTTAATCACAGGGACAACTTGGGTAATGTTTTCTGGATGTCCTCTCTCACTTATGCATTAACACAAAATGTCTGGCCTCTATAAGAATATGTCACTACATTACTTTTCTATACACCCTCTATTTCTACCACAGAATCAAGGTATTTTGGTTGATTTTTGTAGGAAGCATTCTGGTTCAGAATCTTTCAAAAATATAGACTTTTCTGCTTTTTTAAATAAAGAATGCTGTCTACAATTTAGCTTTTGATATTTAGATGTAATCAATGTTAAGATATTAAAGTTTATAAAGCACTTACCATATGCTAGGCACTATAGTAAGCTCCCACCTGCATTAGTTAATTTTCAAAATAAGTATTTATCATTGCTGTGCCCCACTTACAGAGGAGAATACTGAGGCTTAGACAGGTAAAATAATTTGTTCAATATCTCAAAAATAATAAATGAGAGCTCTGGGACTTAAAACCCAGGTCTTACTAACTCCAAGACCCAAATCTTCCATTCTATACATATCAAAAGTATGGATGTTTGAGATGAATAATTCTGGACAAAATCTAACCAAGTTCTGGAAGTCATTTGTAAGCGATCCTTTTCGAATTTTCTTTGTTTACTGTGGCTTTAGTCCAGTTTGTTTGTTGGTTTGTTGTTTTGACATAAATCCTAATCTTGTTTTGTGTGCTATAAGATTTAATTCTTTCTTTGAAAAGACTCCAATCTTGGTTACTTGAGTATTCAAAGTAGCTGGGCCCTGCTTCATTGAGGTTGAACTGTACAAATCTAGATTGGCACCACTATTTTTTAATACAAACAATAACAGCAGCTTGCCTGGTGCTGCGTTAAGTGCTCAACCTATTTAGATGTAACCCATGTTAAGATATTAAAGCTTATGAAGCACTTATCATATGCTAGACACTATGTTAAGCCCCTACCTGTATTAGTTAATTTTCAAAATAAGTAGTTATCATTGCTGTGCCCCATCTACAGATGAGAACACTGAGGCTTGACAGGTAAAATAATTTGTTCAATGTCTCAAAAATAATAAATGGGAGCCTGGAGCCATGACACATGAGCTGGGCCTTCACATTTGCTTAGGAATCAGCTAGGTGAAGAGGCTGAGGGGAGGAAAAGAGATTCCCAGGAGAGAGCAAGGAAAGCAGAGACAAAGAGATATAGAGCAATTTGACATATGAGCAAACCCATGGAGTTTAACAAAGCTGGAGAATAAAAAGGAAGGAAGGCAAGGGTGGGAAATGAAGCTGGAGATACAGACAAAAACTGATCTTGGTGGTCTTCATAGTCTATGGTAGGGATCTATGATGCTTCTCTTGGAATGTGAAAGCATTTTAAGTTAGGGGTTAATAATAATAAAATGTGTCAAATGAAGAAATCTTCATCTTTTAGATGCAAATGTTTTATGTAAAACTATAAATGTGGGAACAACCTAAATGACTACTAACAAAGAAAATGTGGTATCCTATATAATAAAAGCCTAATATGCAAATTGACCAAACAGCAGAATGACCAGTTGCTATGATGCGCACTGACCACCAGGGACAGATGCTCAATGCAGGAACTGCCCCCAGCCCATAGGCCCCAGGCCAGCCAAGGTGTGTACTAGCAGGGAACCCCCCACACACACACCCAAAAACTCCCAGTCACCCTATAGATCAGCCCTGATCATCAGGCAGGCCTAGGAACCCTACCTGTACACAAATTTCATGCACCAGGCCTCTACTATACATATAACAGAATATTATCAGACTTAAAGTAGGAAATTCTGTCAGAGGCAACATGAATGAACCTGGGGGGAATTATGCTAAGTGAAATAAGCAGTTCCAGGGCAAATACTCCATGAGTACACTGTTATGAGGAATCTAAAATAGTCAAACTTATAGAGCAAAGAGTAGAGTGGAGTTACCAAGGCCTAGGGGACAAGGAAAATGGTGAATTGCAGGTATAAAGTTTCACTTATGCAAGATGAGTTTGTTCTGAAGCTCCACTGTATATCACTGTGCTTGTAGTTAACAGCATGGTATGGTGCCCTTACAGTTTTGTCATGAATGTAGTTTGCTGGGGGTCTTGTCCAGCATCTAGAAGGGTTCAAGAATCTGGAGAAGGGCTGCGTATAAATTATTAAAAAGTCTAGAGACGAGCCGAGACCGGTTTGGCTCAGTGGATAGAGCGTCGGCTTGCGGACTGAAAGGTCCCAGGTTTGATTCCAGTCAGGGGCATGTACCTTGCTTGTGGGCACATCCCCACTATGGGGCGTGCAGGAGGCAGCTGATCTATGTCTGTCTCTCATTGATGTTTCTGACTTTCTATCTCTCTCCCTTCCTCTCTGTAAAAAATCAATAAAATATATATATATTTTTTAAAAAAGTCTAGAGACGAAACATAATTTTGGAGTAGCCAGAGGAGACTTAACTAAAGAAACCAAGTCCTCCTGTCTCTGGACCCCTTGCTTTTTATTAACACAAATTGTCCTAAAGCAAGGTAGATATACATATCAAAGGCAAGGTTTAGTATACAGAATCCATTGTCAGATTGGAGGAACTGCCTATGGCTGTTCATGTGTTTGGCCAGCAGGAGGCAATAACATTTAGATTGAAATGCCCTTAGCTGTCTGGCGGCAAGCAATAATACATGCATCCTTTACAAGTTTGGGGAAATGCTCTTAGCCATTTCCAACAGGCAATAATTTGTATTTTCCAGCCCTTACCGAAGGCTCAAGGTCCACCAACTTTTTGATGAACTTCCTGCATTTATGACCTGCTGGAATTAGCTTCCGGCAGTAGCTCTTACATTGTATGTTCTGACCACACTAAAAAGACATGCAGTAGTCTGCCTTTATCTACAGTTTTGCTTATTGTGGTTTCAGTACCCAATGTCAACCTCAGTCTGAAAGTATTAGGTGGAAATTCCAGAAATAAAGAGTTCGTTTGCTTTAAATTGTTTTATTATGAGCAGCCTGATGATATCTCAAGCTGTCTTGCTTCATCCTGCCCAGGACATGAATCATCCCTTTGTCCAGCGTCTCCACACTGGATACACTCCCTTCCCCTAAGTCGCTTAGTAGCTGTCTGGGTTATCAGACTGACTGTCATGGCATCATGGTGCTGGAGTTCGAGTGACACTTATTTTATTTATTAATGACCCCAAAGCACAAGAGTAGTAACACTGGCAATTCAGATATCCCAAAGAGAAGCCATAAAATGCTTCCTTTAAGTGAAAAGGTGAAAGTTCTGGATTTAATAAAGGGGGGAAATGTATGCTGAGTTTGCTAAGATCTACAATAAGAAGCAATCTCCTGTCCAAAGGATTGTAAAGAAGAAAAAAATAATGCTAGTTCTGTGTCACACCTCAAACTGGCAAAATGTATGGCTACAGAGCATGATCAGTACTTGGTTAAGATGAAAAAGGCATTAAACTTGTGGGTGGAAGAGATAACAAATGTGTTCCAATTGACAACAACATGTTTCACCTGAAAGCATTGAGCCTCTAAGAAGACTTCAGCAAGGGATCCCTTCAATGAGTGAGCACATTTACAGAAACTTTTATTGCAGTATACTTTTAGAATTCTTTTATTTTATATTAGTCATTGTTGTTAATTGCTTATTGTGCCTAATTTATAAATTAAACTTTATCTTAGGTATATATGTGTAGGGAAAAAATATAGTATTTATAGAGTTTGATACTATCCACATTTTAGGCATCCATGAGGGGTCTTGAGTATATTCCCTGCAGGTAAGGGGGAGACTACTATATACAGAAATCTTGGAAATGGGTTTTTTATACATTTGGCCTCAGGTCTGCAAGAAATCTAAGGAAGATCTTGATTTGGTGTCTACCTTTATCCACAGTTTTGCTTATCATGGTTTCAGTACCCACTCTCAACCTCAGTCAGAAAATATTAGGTGGAAATTCTAGAAATAAAAAGTTGACAAGTCAACATGCCATTCTGGTGAAATGCTATTGTGAAATGCTATTCATGCTTCATTTTTGTGTTCGCTGCTGTCAGATGCTTGCCTGGAGGGTTGTGCTGGGCTTGGTAGAACTTCCAGTCTTGGTTTTTTTCTGCTACATCTCTGTATCTTTGTACAACCTGAGAGAGACCTTAACAGGCACCCTGAGAGCACATGTCCCGGGAGGTGTACCTCATTTGACACTCACATTCTTCAAAGAAAAAAATAACTAGAAATATAACAAGTCTGAAAAGGCAGGGCCCCCACAACGCACTTTTCTGAATCATCTTAGCAGGACAATGGCGAAAAGATGTCACTGGGAAAAAGATGTGGCATAAGAAAGCTGGCGTTCAATCTCTCAGTGATGGTAAAACAACCCCTAATAATGTCATCCAGATTTATGGCTGTGCTTTAGGAGACACGTGCACCAATAATAGTATCCTGCTGGAACCGTTTTGGCTCAGTGGATAGAGCATCAGCCTGTGGACTCAAGGGTCCCAGGTTTGATTCCGGTCAAGGGCATGTACCTTGGTGAAGGGCACATCCCCAGTAAGAGGTGTGCTGGAGGCAGCTGATGGATGTCTCTCTCATCCATGTTTCTAACTCTATCCCTCTCCCTTCCTCTCTGTAAAAAATCAATACAATATATTTTTTAAAAATAATAATAACAGTATCCCGTGTGCAGAATATGCTCTAAGAGAGCATGCACCATTCCTTAGCTTTCTCTTCTTCCAGGGTCCAGCATGGGCCTACCAAGCGGAATGAGGTAAAGAGTAGTAACTGAATGAAAGAGTGAACGTTACAGAGGATGTAGATGCCAAAACAAAAGCCCAATGCTGCAGAACCCAAAGGGATGATCTTAGAGATCCATCTGTGCATCCCCCTCCTTTACCAGCTCCTGAAACAGAGGTCATTAACGAGTTTCTTATCTATACAAATCAGCCCAGAGGAGAGAATTATCCTGGCCAAGCCTCCCAAGGAAAGAGCCCCTTGAGCAAAGTGAGTCATAAGCACCTCTCCTAATTGTGGGAACCAAACGGGGGCCGGTTGTAAAAGGAGCAGGCAACGTGTTCCCACAAACCAGGGGGAGAGGCCCAGAGACAGTGTGTGACAGTGTGTGACAGGCTCGGGAGCATTCTCCTCTCTCTTATCAGACCTGCTTCTATCCCTGGGGGAGGTGACCGGCTGCTTCATGAAACAAAATCTGCGGTCCTTGCGGTGACTCAATCGCACCGAGAGCCACTTTCATCGGAGAGCAGATGGAGAGAATGTATATAAAGGGGGAGGCCTCCGGGAATACAGGGATGGGGTGCCATCCTGTGAAAGAGAAAGAGGGCCTGTCTCCCATGGACCAGCAGGACACCTCTGACCGCCCATGGACTGAAGACTCACTTTGGCTGGTGTTCCCGGTAAGAGTGACGGGTTACCCCAAACCACTCCCCCAGTGTGAGTCCTGGCTTTCAAATGTCCAAGAATCTCTTTGAACAGCCCCTGCCTACAATTCGCTTTTCTTCAAATGTGTGTGTCTGTCTGAGAGAGCAAACAGAGCCGTGGGTAGAATGTCACCCTCTCTGCAGCTAGCATCCCGGACCACATTCGAAGGTAAACGTAAAAGTCACCCCCAAAACCATGACGTTGGACTTGAGCTCTTCTTGCCCAAGATTGTCAGAAAGAACCATCAGGGTTCTCCCTACTCGCAGAGCTGGCGTTCCACTCATTTCTCACCTCATTCGGGTACACACCGGGTTGCCTTCTCTTTGTCAGAAACACAGTGGTACCTCGAGATACGAGTGCCCTAACATACAAGATTTTTGAGATACGAGCCGTCAAGCAAGCGACTTTTGCTTTGAAATATGGGCAACAGTTGAGATAGTAATAATCGCACGTATCGGCCGGCTGCACACGACCCACCAGTTTACCATAATTCGAGCGTCTCACAGTTTCCCACGCCTCAAGGTTCCGGAACGAATTAAACTCGTATCTCGAGGTACCACTGTAATTTCATTCATTCGTGCGCAATGCTTTGTGCTGAGCTCCTTCTTACATCCTCCTATGAGCAAGCAAGTCTTGGTGGTAAGGCTCACAGGACTTGCTTTCTAGAAGAGTGGTCCAAAGTAGGGTGTGCACTAGGGGGTTGCTCATCAGCAGAAGCTTCCTGGGGTCCCCGCTTCCCTCTCCCCACGGGATTAGGTTCTTAAAAGAGAAGTGCCACAGGCCTGGGATGCTGTAATTATCCCAGCCATTTAAGGATTACCCTCCTGGGAGACTGTAATTATCCAAATATTGTTGCATTCGGGGATATTGTACTTACAAGGGAGCGCCTTCATTTTTACAGGATCTCTCAAGGGAGCCCACAGGGTGTGGCCTCTCTCCCGTGGCTCCAAAAAGAGAGTAGAAATAAACAAGTGCATCTGGCACGAGGGTGGGGCCGGGGTGAAGCCAACCCACCCAAGGGCTTGCGACGTGGGCAGAGGAACCAGCTTCCTCTGTGGCCTTAAGAAATGGTTATCAGCCGAGCTAGGCCACAACCCAACGACTTTAGTCTCTCTCTTTGTCCCACCCATCCTCTCCTCCACAACCATCCACAAATACCTCTTCAGGCTGAAGTCCAGCTATTTGGAGAATATTTTTAAAAGTTCTGAGCATTGAAGATGCAACTTGTTCCTGAGGCTTGTGTATCTATCATATTATTCACATCATAATATCCCTCCACCCTGAGGGTTGATCCTTCATTACTCCCTCTAAATCCAATGAAATGCCACTTGCTATAGAAATTATAGCAAGAGAGCATGACCCATTCCTTAATTTTCTCCTCTTCCAGGGTCCAGCAGGTGTCTACAAGTGGAATGAGGTGAATAGTAGTAACTGAATGAAAGAGTGGATGTTACGGATGATGTAGATCAGCGGTTCTCAACCTGTGGGTCGCCTAAGACATCCTACATATCAGATATTTACATTATGATTCATAACAGTAACAAAATCACAGATATGAAGTAGCAACGAAAATAATTTTGTGGTTGGGGGTCACCACCACATGAAGAACTGTATTCAAGGGTCGCGGCATTAGGAAAGTTGAGAACCTCTGATGTAGATGGAGGCATGATTTGGAGGCATGAGAAAAAGAACAGGGAACTACAGTGTGGCAAAGAGATGCTTAATTCACTTCAGTAAACCTCCTTTTTTTTTCATTCTCACCTCAGGATATGTTTATCGATGAGAGAGAGAGAGAGACAGAGAAAAAGAGAGAGAGAGAGAGAGAGACATCAATGTGAGAGAGAAGCATCAATTGGATGCTTCCCCAGTGCTCCTCAACCAGGGATCGAACCCAGAACCTAGGTATGTGCCCTGACTGAGAATCACACCCTTAACCTTTTGGTGTACAAAGAACACTCCAACCACCTGGGCCACCTACTCAGGGCTCAGTGAACCTTCTAGATTAAAATAGCTAAAACGCAATTTTTTGCTATGTGGCAAGCACTATTCCAAGAATTCTGGGTCCCTTACTCCCGACAGCACGCTTACGAGGTATGCATTGCTACCGTTCCCGCTTTACAGATGAGGAAGCCGAGAACCAGAGAGGTAAGGTGGCTCGCTCAGTAGCTGGTTTGTCAGAGGAGAGGGACCAATTCCCACACACATTACCAGAATTTACCTGCCACTTCTTAGTTGTTTGGTTTGATTAGCATGTTGTCACCAGCAGGGTAGATGAGTGTCATGTTCTGAATGTCCACATGGCCCGGGTCCCTTTGAACTAGATGATGACAGTGAACAGGTGAGTTACCCTTACCCTAGGACAATACTGTAAATGGCTTTGGGCACTATGGCAGGTCTCCCTGACGCAAGTTTCATGCTCGTATCTTACAATCCAGCACGGATATAGAAATCAAAATTCCCAGAATACTATACCACAGGATCTCACTCATTTATGGATAATAAAGAACATTATAAAGTGATGAACAAAAAGATAGATACAGAGGCAGTAAAGCATCAAACAGACTATCCAACTACAGTGGGAAGGTTAGGGAGAGGTGGGGTAGATAAGAGATCAACCAAAGGACTTGTATGCATGCACATAAGCACAACCAATGGACAAAAGACACTGGGGGGTGAGTGGGAGAAGGGATGGGAAGATATGTACACATGTAACACATTAATATAAAAATTAAAATTAAAAAAGAAAAAAAAATTCCCAGAATACCTCTGGCTATCACTCCATCTCAAAATATCTGAATTTCCTCCAAATGATAATATGAAACTTCCCTATGATATGATCTATTAAAAATCAGGACCTCAAGTTTCAAACACCAGTGGGCAGGTATTTAAAACAGCCCTCGATCAAATGTCTCCCTGCATACCTGCGGAATCAACCTAAACTGTGTGACCCACAAATGGCATACGGATTGGAGGCCTTCCCGGGGTAAACCTCTGTACAGAAAGGAGCTTTAAAGATCCAAACAAGGGCAAACTAAATCCCATAAAGGTCATAATCATGATTTCCTATAAAAATATTCCCATTTACACACCCATTAGGTCCTGGTCATATTGCTGTGCTTTAACCATTTGCACACCAACAAACATGGGTTGAATGAATGAATGAATGTTTAGGGTGTAGTATTAGTCCAGACTGTTTTCAGAAGTATCCAGTGGTTTATAAAGAAAAACTCAGCCCTAACTGGTGTGGCTCAGTGGATAGAGCGTCGGCCTGTGGACTGAAGGGTCCCAGGTTCAATTCTAGTCAAGAGCATGTACCTTGGTTGTGGGTACATCCTCAGTAGGAGGTGTACAGGAAGCAGCTGATCGATGTCTCTCTCTCATCCATGTTTCTAACTCTCTATCCCTCTCCCTTCCTCTCTAAAAAATCAATAAAATATATATTTTTTTTAAAAAAAGAAAAACTCAAACTGGGTTATCATTTAACATATATATGGTGGTGAGGATTTACTCTCTGGTATAACTAGCAAATTTCAGGTCGAGTCTGGTTTTAGATGCAGATGAATCAGGTGGCACAGACAATGTTATCAGGGTGTTTCTCTCCATCTCCTTTTGTCTCTATTTCTAGATAGGTTCTGCCCAGCAGAAATACATATTATACAAAAGGGTTGGAGTTCACTCTGATTAAGTAAACTCGCCACCTATTCTGATCCCTCCACCAATCACAGGGACAGGAGAACTAACTCGGTGCTCCCATTCATCCTCCTGAGTCAGTGACGGAGAGACTCGGAGCGTTTGGTTTCCTGATAGGCCAGCCTGCATCTCAAGTCTATTCCTGGCCTGGAGAGCAAACCCCTTCAGAACTACAGGACAGAGGGCAGGAGGGGTCTCCCCAAACAGACACGTGAGTATTGTTACCTACCACAAGGGGCAAAAAACAGCAAGCTCCTTTACTTTTTGTTTCATGCATCACTTCATGTTTTAAAATGAAAGGAAAAACTGCTGATGTCAAGTGATTTTGCTTAGCCACCTTCGGAGATGACTCCACAGTATTGAAAAGTTTGGATTTGCTGAAACTGGTGTGGCTCAGTGGATAGAGTGTCGGTCTGCGGACTAAAGGGTCCCAGGTTCGATTCCGGTCAAGGGCATGTACCTTGGTTGCAGGCACATCCCCTGTAGGAGGTGTGCAGGAGGCAGCTGATTGATGTCTCTCTCTCATCCATGTTTATAACTCTCTATCCCTCCTCCTTCCTCTCTGTAAAAAATCAATAAAATATACTTTTTTAAAAAAAGAAAGAAAATAAAAGTTGGAATTCAAGGCGATGACAACAAATTGTAGAACGTTAGCCCCTGGGAGCACACCGACATCATTATCACCGCCTGAGACTTGGTAAGTTGTAAGTCCAGTCCTTCTGCCTCTTTCTACAGTTTGGAAAACCTAAAACTAATACAGGCAAGAAAGACACGATAGGAGTCTGACTAATGTCTAATGAATGAAATACACTGACGAACAAATAGATCCAGAGACACTGAGGCATGCCACAGACTGAGGAACCACAGCGGGGAGGGGTGGGTGGAAAGAGATGAACCAAAGAACTCATATGCAAATCTGCAAAACCCATGGACAGACAGACAGTAGTGCTGCGAAGGCCTGCAGAGGGGGTGGGAGCAGGTTGGAGGGGGTCAATGGCAGGGTGGAGGGGGTAGAAGGGAAGGGACATCTATAACGCTTTCAACAATAAAGGAAACTTTTAAAAAATGAATTTAAAAAAAAAAGAGCAACAAACTTTCAAGAACGTATGCCCCTAAATAAGTGCTTTCTTCAAAGGTGCCACAGCACGTGGGACCTTGACCCCAGCAGACCACTCATCAGGAGCCTCCTGTAAAGTTGCCTGCAGAGTCCATTTTCAAATGTCACTGGAGATGGGAAACCTTTTCCCTCCTGCTGATTGTAGAAGCCTCAGAACTGGCACAGTTCCTGCTATATGTCAGGTGCTTAATAAATGCCATCGAGTGAAAAGGGTCACATACTTCAAATCTCTATAGATGGGCTTTTCCAGTAACTTTGATACCACCCCTTACCTCCTGCCAAAGAACCTCTCTTTCGGGGCTTTTTTTTTTTTAATATATTTTTATTGAATTTTTACAGAGAGGAAGGGAGAGGGATAGAGAGCCAGAAACATTGATGAGAGAGAGACATCGATCAGCCGCCTCCTGCACGCCCCCTACTGGGGATGTGCCCGCAACCAAGATACATGCCCTTGACCAGAATCCAACCCGGGACCCTCCAGTCCCCAGGCCGATGCTCTATCCACTGAGCCAAACCGGCTTCGGCTCTTTCAGGGGCTTTTGTCTGTTTGCATCATAGTCAAGAGGATAAAAGGTCCTGGATTATTAGTAAATGTCTCTCTGACGGTAATTTGTACATTGTTTCCAGCATGCTAGTCTGCTCTTATCAAAATGACTCAGTGGGGAGTTTCGGAAGATGACGGCAGAGGTAGATGCCGACACTCACCGACTCCCACGACCACAGCAAGATGACAACTAAAATACGGAGCAACCATCACCCAGAACCGCTGGAGAGCGGACCAAATGGAAGCCCTACAACTAGAGAAGGAAAGAAGAAAGCACACGGAGACTGGTAGGAGGGGCAGAGGCGTGGAATGGGCTGGCCCAGTACCCAGATGTGCTGCTTTTTTAATCGGGAGGGAGATGGTCTCTGTGGATGTCACCCACAGGGTCCCAGCCCCACACCAGACGCCTAGCCCAGGGTCCCAGAGCTGGGAAAAGAAGTCCCTCCCGGCAGCACAGGCTGTCAAAACCAGTATCCCAGAGGCTGCTAGTGACCCAGCTATTCCTCTTAAAAGGCCGGCACCACCAACTGAACTTACAAGGCCCTGCTTCCTCTCAGCTCCAGCACCAGGGTGAGGCTCTAGGGAACACACACACAGATGAGGAGGAACTGGATTGTCTGGCCTTGGGCCAGGAACTTGGGGGTGGCTTTCTCCCATACAGGGGTGCTCACAGGGATGGTTGGTCCTCTGCTGGGACCTCCTCAGTGGCAGGGCTGACTGGCAGCCACTTCTCTTTGCTCTGCCCTGGTGACTCCCTGAGACCCCAACTCATCCAATTTACAACCCCATGCAAGCTTTGTGCAGTGGCTTCTGCCTATGAATGGCCTGTCCTGGCTCAGGCTAAAATCTCTCAAACAAGCTGCAGCTGGGTGGTGCTAGCAGTGAGGCGCTAAGGTCATGTGGCTACTCAGTGGCCCAGCCAAGATCCGTATCTCCTTCTTGCTCTCTCACACACTCTCGAATGCTCGCATTGTTAAAATCTGAGTGACCAGCAATCAATTTTTAAACAGTGCACCCGTCTCTAAAACAGTTGGACTAGGTAATTTTTAAAATATCGTGTAGCAACAGAATCCACTTTTCAAACAAAACATTAACCATAACCTCAATTTAAAAAAATAAGTCCTGTGACCTCTCTCTAGTGCAAAGAGGAAGAGGTACCTAGAGCCCTTCAGCTTCTCTGCTAAAACCTAACTGGAAAAAAAATGTGATCATCCTCGAGTTTCTTTTCCATTCCTGGTTGAAAAGGAAGAGGAGATAAATTTATTGCGATGAAAATCTATCGCCTGGCCGGTGCACCTCAGTGGTGAGCATCGGATTCCTGGTCACGGCACATGCCCGGGTTGTGGGCTTGACCTCCAGATGGGGGCATGCAGGAAGCAACCAATGGATGCTTCCATCTCTCTATCCCTCTCCCTTCCTCTCTCTCTAAAATCAATTTTTTAAAAAGATTGCTGGCCATTAGTAGCCAATACCCCTGACCATCTCCACTGGGTTTTCAATAATATCCCACGGATTGCTAAGGCTCTGCCAACAAGTGAGTTTATTGAACCTGCCTACACAACAGAGTCCCTGGGGAAGCTTTTATTTATATTTTTTTTCGCCACTTGCATTTTTTTAAATATATTTTATTGATTTTTACAGAGAGGATAGAAAGTTAGAAACACTGATGAGAGACATCGATCAGCCGTCTCCTGCGCACCCCCTACTGAGGATGTGCCTGCAACCAAGGTACATGCCCTTGACCGGAATCGAACCTGGGACCCTTCAGTCCGCAGGCCGATGCTCTATCCACTGAGCCACACCGGTTTCAGTGCTGAGGAAGCTTTTAAGAATAGTGCTGCCTGAGTCCCACACAGAGCCAGTGAGATCAGAATCTCCAGAGGTGGAGCCAGGCATGTGTGTGGATGTGCCTGTGCATGTTTTCAGTCTCCCCACCCCCCCACCCCTGCCCCGTGATTCTATTCTGCCTCTGGGATGGAGAACCCCTCTCTTAAACTCCTCGGCCTAACATTAGAATCCTCCCTATGATCGATAATCCCACCTCAGCCTGATTTCTCTACCTGCTCCAGGTGGTGCAGCTAAGTCAGCCTCCTCCCCAACTCCTTCAAACAACTTGCATAATTACAGTGACGGGTGGCACTCATCCCAAGTGTCTAAGAAAAGCTGAGGATGCCTCTTGGAGCGAGAGAGAGGCCTGGGTGACATTTTGCAGGAGAGAAGTGGACACAAAAGGGTGGGTTTCCCATACCCAGAGCTCGGCTAGAGTGAAGGTTGAGCATGCCTAACTCATGTGTGGGAGCAGCATACAACTGGGGGAAGCCATGAATGAGAGAAACAATGGAGGAAGAATATTCTCCAAAGCACTGGAGAACACAATGCAAGGAGCACTTAAAAATCAGTAAGGTAAAAAAATAATAAAATAAATAAATAAATAAAATAAAATAAAAATATAAATACTATCATGGAAAGTGAATAAGGTGAAAACAGACCAGCCTCTAAGTCAGGGGTTCTCAACCTTCCTAATGCCGCGACCCTTTAAGACAGCTCCTCATGTGGTGGTGACCCCCAACCATAAAATGATTTCCGTTGCTACTTCATAACTGTAATTTTGCTACTGTGATGAACTGTAATGTAAATATCTGATAGGCAGGATGTATTTTCATTGTTACAAATGGAACATAAGTAAAGCATAGGGATTAATCACAAAAACAATATGTAATTATATATTGTGAAATATTTATTTCTAATGACAAATAAATGAAATTTTGTCTTGAATCGTGGCATAGCATGGGTAACAGTCTTCATATGACAACAGTAAACTACATTGCTACACTTTGCTACACCGAGGAGCGGTGTGTTGGTTCCTAAGACCATGGAAAAATAGGTGTTTTCTGATGGTCTTAGGCGACCCCTGTGAAAGGGTCGTTCGACCCCCAAAGGGGTCGCAACCCACAGGTTGAGAACCGCTGCTCTAAGCTATATGCCATCCTATATATGCACCTGTCTCCAACAGCCAGCATCTATTTCAGTCCCCAAACCGCCTGAACTAAACCAAAAATGGGAACTGCCCCCCAGCTCCATCACCCTCCGCCAAACCTCATCATTTCTTACCAGCGTAAGCCCAAAAAATCTTTACCAGTTTTAAAACGGACCAAGTTCATCTCATTGTCTTTAGATGTGGGCAGAAGCCATGTGCATATTCAACTTCAATGCAGTCACCCAACAAATACCCCCGGAGGGCCCATTCCAGGCGGACACGGGGTTCGGCCTGATGACCTCAAGCCGAGGAGAACAGGCGCCTGGTTACATGGGAGAGAATGACAAATAACTGGCGACAGCTGTGAGATAAGAACCGTTCTAGAGGGTTCCGTGGGAGCTCCAAGAAAGTGGTCCTACATGTGCCAGGAGGGGCCCTTCACGGAAGAAGAGACTTCTGAAGGGAAGGGAGAGCTGGAATGGTCTTTTATGAGCAGAGAAGAACATTCCAGGCTCAGGGCTCACGAGGGAAAGGCACCCAGGCAGGAAAAACCAGAGCCTTTATGAGCAATTGAGGGGTCACTGGGGGGGCAGGGAGGCAGGGGGGCCGATTCTGGGGGGCCTCTGAGACTTTTTGCAGAGCTGAGACTTTATCCTATAGGTAATAGATGACTCAGAGAGGGTGATGATACGATTGCATTTCTTTCTCCCCCCTCCCCCCTCCCCAATGGAGGCTTAATTAGAATGGGTACGACCTGAGCCAGGGAAATTAGTTTGAGTCGGTTTAGCAATGTAGTAGACACTACTCAAGTTCACCTATCTACAATGTTCTCTCCTTCCTAAGCCCGTGTGACAGCTACAAGGTCCCATCCGCACTGCAGTTGAAATGAACGTGTCACTTCGAGACTGAGGCCCCCAAGAACCAGTAGCCACCTCAGCTCTCTCTCTCCTTGAAGCCTACCGTATTTTCCGGCGTATAAGACATTTTTTTAAAAATATATTTTATTGATTTTTTTTTACGGAGAGGAAGGGAGAGGGATAGAAAGTCAGAAACATCAATGAGAGAGAGACATCGATCAGCCGCCTCCTGCACGCCCCCCACTGGGGATGTGCCCGCAACCAAAATACATACCCTTGACCGGAATCGAACCCCGGACCCTTCAGTCCGCAGGCTGACGCTCTCTCTATCCACTGAGCCAAACCGGTCTCGACAAAGACAACTTTTTAACCCAGGAAAATCTTCTCAAAAGTCGGGGGATCATCTTATACACCGGGTGTCATCCTATAGGACGAGTATATCCCAAACTCTATATTTTAACTGGAAACATTGGGTGGGGGGTCGTCTTATACGCCAGAAAAGACGGTAAATCCTTAAGCACCTCCCAACCTGCCCCCCTCCCCTCCACCCACAAACAGCATCAGCATTTGCATAAATAAGAAATAAAGATTCGTTGTGCTAAAAGACATGGAGAAAGAGAATGAATGCCTCCCACCCAGGACGCTGTCTTTTAGGAAGAGGGGAGAGAGATGCCGACGGGTCCATCCAAGAATAACACGAGGCAGTGCACGGCGGGGAGGACGATCAAGCGGACAGGTTGTCAGGCCGGCGGGAGTCTGGGAGGCCTCATGGAATAGGTAGCCTCCGGAAGAGCCTCGGAGAATGTCCAGGAGGATGTGAGGGGGGTCACGGAGGTCACGGGGCAAGTGGCTGACAGGAACATCACCCACATGCCTGCTTTCGCGGGGCAGGGCCGGCCTTCTCGTGGGCCGGAATCTGTAAAAGGATGGTGACAGCTCAAGTTCCATCTGATTGTTTTTCCAAGTGAGGAAGACCGAGCCCGGTTTGTTTTTGTAGCGAACCATATTTTTAGTGGAGTCCATTATGAATCTTACATTTTTCAAGCTGTCTCAAAGCTTATTTTATGTTGACATATTTCAAAGCTTGCAAAAATTCTTGCTCCGGCCGGGGATGGGGGAGCTCAGAAAATGAAAGGGAAATGCATAGACAAGAGCATGACTTCATAACCCACTTAAGAAGAGGGAACGAGAGAGAGAGAGAGAGAGAGAGAGAGAGAGAGAGAGAGAGAGAGAGAGAGAGAAACGCTCACTTGTGGAATCCCTCCGGTTATCGTCCTGCTATTTTAAAACGCTCCTGTTTATAGTCAGCCCTGCTTGGTGAGAATTCAGCGCAGACCAGGTGGCCACCTTCTTTTTTTAAATATATTTTATTGATTTTTCACAGAGAGGAAGGGAGAGGGAGAGAGTTAGAAACATCAATGAGAGAGACATCAATCAGCCACCTTCTGCACGCCCCCCACCGGGGATGTGCCTGCAACCAAGGTACATGCCCTTGACCGGAATCGAACCCGGGACCTTTCAGACCCCAGGCTGACCCTCTATCCGCTGAGCCAAACCTTTTTCGGCTGGGTGGCCACCTTCTGCTCAGTCCCCCCAGTACATTCTCTCTAGGATCACGAGACACAAGGAACCCTTACGCTTCCTTTGTCTCCGTGTCCCCTGGCCTCACGCACCACCCAGCAAAGATACAGACTCCTGGACTCAGCACTGGACTTGACGCCTTTAAGAGAGTTTAGCTTCCACCACCTGATCCCCCCTGATTTGTGGGGTGAGGCATTCAACAGATGACCAACCACCATACAGAAAGCCGGGGACCGCATGCCGAGGGGAAGATGCAGAAGAGGCGACTGATTCTGCCCTTCAGAAGCCCCGGGTTCTCTGTTCCCGTGGCGGGGTGGGGAGACCAGAGGCTGCTCCCGCTGGCTGCTCAGGTGGACCTGCGTTCCCCCCGCCGGGGGGAATCGAACGGCATCCTCCGATCTTGGAACGGTGCCTCTCCGCTAGCTCTCTCTTGGGCAGGAGCCAAACTAAAGTCTCAGCCGCAGCCAAAGTCAGCACCCTCTCCTCTTCCAGCCGGAGCGAGACCTCCGAGAGCCCCAGAGACGGGCGGCCCTCCATGCCGAGTCGTCTCCCTGGCGTGGAATCCATTCGGTCACCCCAGATTTTCACACAGAAGTAGTTCGGGAGAGAGAAGCCATTCTCCCCCTCTGTCGGCCTGCTGGATGGGGTTTTCCTCAACCATCCACCCAGCTGGTGAACAAAAGTCTTCATAGGCCTGGCGGCCTACACAGGACTGACACAAAAGGAGCTCGCTGCTCCCCGGGGGAAAGAACATGTTCCCCCTAAAATTTGATCATGTGATCATCAGAAACAGCAAGAGCAAGAATTCACTCTGCTCCTCCGTTCAGCTCCCTAATGCCCCTGGCTGCGATGCCAACAGGAAAAGAGGGTGGTGAGGCTGGACTCAGCAGCAGAACGTGCTCCTCCTTACAGGCATCTGCTAAGCAAATCAAAATACAGCGGTACCTCGAGATACGAGTTTAATTCGTTCCGTAACCTGGAGGCGTGGGAAACTATGAGAAGCTCGAGTCGCGGTAAACTGGTGGGTCATGTGCAACCGGCCGATCTACGCGATGACTCCTATCTCAAATGTTGCTCGTATTTCAAAGCAAAAATCGCTGGCTCGATGGCTCATATCTCAAAAATCTCGTATGCTAGGGCACTCGTATCTTGAGGTACCACTGTACTAACAACTAGCCAAAGCCGGTGTGGCTCAATGGCTAGAGCGTCGGTCTGTGGACTGAAAGGTCCCGCGTTCGATTCCGGTCAAGGGCATATACCTTGGTTGCGGGCACATCCCCAGTAGAGAGTGTGCAGGAGGCGGCTGATCGATGTCTCTCTCTCTCTCATCGATGTTTCTAGCTCTCTGTCTTTCTCCCTTCCTCTCTGTAAAAAATCAATAAAATATATTTTTTAAAAAACACTAACAACTTTTTTGCATAAAAAAAAACCAAGGGCTTTAATTTTCACTTATTGTTGTCTACTTTAGTTCCATACATCATACACAATGGTTAACCTAAGAGCAAAACGCGCTCATTTCACAGAAAAACGTAACGTAAGCCGTTACCGCGAAGGAGTGGGGCGCCGGGAACGGCTGGGGAGGGTCCCCGCAGGAAACTGGTCTCCGGGCTCTCCTCTCCATTTTCTCTTTGTGGCTGGTTTGTTGTCTCTCGTATCTGATTTATTTCCAGGCCCGGCTTTCCAGAGTGAAAACATTTATTTTGTTTTGTCAAAAAATTGCCTTGCAAAACACACTGTTGCTCCGAGACGTTTAATTGAACTGGCATCGTCCTGTGTTAAAACATCTCGGTGTTAAGTAAACTTGACCCGTGGCACCGAAGCGCTCTTTCCTCTCCAGCTGTGCCATGCCACCGAAATGCATTTGCACATATGTCATAGCGCCACTTCTCCAGCTGAGCACGAGCGCGCCTCCCTCGGAGAAATAATGAGGGCCTGCTCCTCACCTCCCAAACTCTCAGCCTCGCCTCTCTTTGAAGGCAAAAATCTTTGCATCAAAGGTAGAGCGTGTTTTAAAAATAGTTTTTTGTTCATTTCGGAGAGGATGGGAGAGGGAGAGAGAGATGGAAACAACATCGATGATGAGAGAGAATCATTGATCGGCTGCCTCCTGCACGCAACCGGGGACTGAGCCTGCCACCTGGGCATGTGCCCTTGGCCGGAATCGAACCTGGGATCCTTTAGTCCACGGGCCGACGCTCTATCCACTGAGCCAAACCGGCTAGGGTAGAGCATTCTTATTTCCTATTCCAGGTGAAGTGTCTTCCCCAGAATCAGCTGCCAGGAGTGAGTGTCCACCCATAGAACTGGACTCCCGCATGCGCTGAGGGGTTGGATTAGAACTGGACCAAAGTCTTCAAGAATCCTAAGAATCGGGTAAGGGCATAGGCACAATCACATTCACGACGGTATTCTTCTCAATGGCAAAGAAAAAGAGACAAGATGCTCAACGTTGGAAGATAGTTGAGAAAATGATAGTTTCATTCTTGTGATGAAATAATGTGCCTCTTTTAAAATGGTTAATAGAGCCAAGACCAGTTTGGCTCAGTGGATAGAGCATCAGCCTGTGGACTGAAAGGTCCCAGGTTCAATTCCGGTCAAGGGCATGTATCCTGGTGGCGGGTACATCCCCAGTAGGGGATGTGCTGGAGGCGGCTGGTCGATGTCTCTCTGTCATCGATGTTTCTAACTCTATCCCTCTCCTATCCTCTCTGAAATCAACAAAACACTATTTTTTTATTTTATTAAAAAATCAATAAAATATATTAAATAAATAAATAAAATTGTTAACAGAGTTTAGATGGCACCTGGAAAGGGGCATTATAGCCCTGGCCCATGTTACTCAGTGGTTCAAGTATTAGTCCGAGCACCAAGGGTTTGTGGGTACAATTCCTGGTCAAGGGCACATACCTGGGTTGCAGGTTCGATCCCCAGCCCTGATCTTGGAGTGCATGGGGGAGGCACCCAATCAATGCGTCTCTCTCACATCGATGTTTGTTTTTCTCTCTCCCCCACCCCCTTCTTCCTCCCTCCCTTCTATTCTCTCTAGAAAATCAACAGGGAAAATATCTTCAGATGAGGACTTTTTTGAAAAGAAAAAGAAAAAGAAAGGAAAAGAGGGGGAAATGAGGAGAGGGGATGGGAGGGAGGGAGGGAGGAGAAAGAAAGAAATGGGCATTATATGGCAAGTTTAAAAAGTCAGACTGCCAAGTACAGAATGGTCTCTGTGACATATAAAAGTAAAGTGGAAAAGCTTGGAAAGTAATAAATCATCTAACCTGTGTCTCCTCCACCGTGATGAGATGGGGATGGGGATGGAGGCGGGGTGTGGGGAGTAATAATCCTGTTTTGTGTTTTTTATGTTTTCCCCAATTACCTCCACGGTTGGCTACCGCTGCTTTGCAGATATTCAGGCAAAGGAAAGCAAACAGGGTCTGCCTCCCCGGAACACGGCCTGGTTATCACCAGGACCAACGTCTAACTCCCTTCAAGATACTCTTGTGATCTTTTTTCTTAAAATACATTTTTATTGATTTTTTACAGAGAGGAAGGGAGAGGGATAGAAAGTTAGAAACATCGATGAGAGAGAAACATCGATCAACTGCCTCCGGCACACCCCCCACTGGGGATGTGCCCACAACCAAGGTACATGCCCTTGACTGGAATGGAAGCTGGGACCTTTCAGGCCATAGGCCAACGCTCTACCCACTGAGCCAAACCGGTTTCAACAACTCTTGTGATCTGGGAATGGCATAGTAAGCGACTCATTTGAGAGAGGACTGGGTCCCGGGAGAATCTGGAGACACAAAATCCTTTAACTTCCATTTTAGAACGCAGGAGGGAGGAGATATGGAAGGAAACATCACCGAGCGAGCAGAGATGGCCTGGCCGTTCTGAGGACATCACAGCGCAGCCTGATGCGAGGACAGGACCAAAATGGCCAAAATGGCAGCATTTGACTTTACAATCCACACCCATGTGTCTAAGGGAGGAGGCGGCGGGGGCACACGAAATGCACATGCTTCACTCCCCCTCACCCAATTGTAAAACTCTTCTATTTTTTTTTTTTGGGGGGGGGGACCTGATTCCAAGATTTCCAAATGTCAGTGCCCTTACTCCCATGCTTAAAGCAATCAAATAAAGCTTAACAAGCCCCAGTGCTATAAATACACCCTCCTGCCTCTCCCCTTTTCCCCCCCTCCCCCCCAATTTAGATAGGCAGAGAGGCAGCACCTAGCAGAGAAAGGAGTTTTGCCTGGCTTCTTCAGGGCAACACCAGAGCTGGGAATAGAACCCAGAGACTGCGTCCAGCCCTTTGTTTAAAATATAACAAGATAGGAGAGACTTTCCCAAGAGCAAAAATAATGAAGAGGAGTAGATAACCGAGAGAAACGCTCCATTCTTAAATGTGGCGTACCTCTGGCTTGTTAGGTTACTTAAAAAAAAAAGAAAGAAAGAAAGAAAAGAAAAAGAAAAAGACAGAAAAGAGCCCCTTGTGGTTACAAAAATCACATAGCTATGTTATGAGGACCAATAAAACTATTAGCGATTGGCTCCCGGCCAAGAATCCATTAATGACAGACTGGTATCTCTCCAGGAATGTAAAATGTTTTACTAAATAAACACTCGGAGCAGGAAACATTCGACTTCTGTCATGATGTAAAACCTAAGTGTGATTCTCTCCTGAAGTGGAACGGCAAACAGGCCGGCTCCCCCGGAGGTGGGGGTTGAGCAGAAGGCCCCTCCCCGGGACCGGGAGGAACCCACGAACTTGAACCCCGGGCCGCGGCCCTGGCCCAGCCGGCTGCACACAGTGGAATAGGGCGGCTGGGGAATGCCAGGGGTGGCGTTTCAAAACAAAATAAAAGAAGGGACTTGTTTAGGAGGAAGTGGAGTTAGCCACCCGGGATAATGGTTAGTAATTAAACTATAATGACTGATTTTTACGGCTTTTCAAGGCTAGGCAAACACAAGATGAAGGCTAATTGAAATATGAGATTAAAATAGCCATTACTTTTTGTTACAGGGGGGGGGCTCCCGGCAGCTTTTCTCACCCGTATTTACATTTTTCTTCGGTGTAGCGAAAGCGTGCAAACAATGACCTATAAAGAGATCACCAATTCCCTAAAAAAAAAAAAAAAATGGAGCATCTGATAATAAATTAAAGCAGGAAAAAGGCCTCCCAACTCCTGAAACACGTAGGATGCTATATATGTATCCCATCATATTTAGGATTTTTTTCGTGGGAACTTACTCTGTGTTCTTGCCGACTACAAGGAATCGTTTCTGATCTGATTAGGCCCGAATTGGCATTCGATTTCATCAGGATTCAAAAGTCCTGAAGAATCAGTGAAGAAGATCGACAGGAGGTTAAACCAAATTAACTGTCATTCAACCAAACAGATTATTTTGACCAAAACGGTCACATTTAACCAAAGAATACCCAGTTTGCTATTACCTAACACATTCTTCCCAGCTTCTTTTTATTTTTTTTTAATATATATTTTATTGATTTTTTACAGAGAAGAAGGGAGAGGGATAGAGAGTTAGAAACATCGATAAGAGAGAGACATCGATCAGCTGCCTCCTGCACACCCCCAGTTGGGGATGTGCCTGCAACCAAGGTACATGCCCTTGACCGGAATCGAACCTGGGACCCTTCAGTCCGCAGGCCAACGCTCTATCCACTGAGCCAAACCAGTTTTGGCTCTTCCCAGCTTCTGACATGAATCTGCTAAGTAACACGCTGGATGTTTTTCATCCTTAGGAAGCCAAAATAGGTGGGTGTGCTGTTTTGTTTTGTTTTTTAATGACAAGACCTGAATTATATTCTTGAAAGAAACTCAGGCTGTCTGTCAATGATGAGCCAGTTCAGACATTTCTATTTGTCAGACAAGATCATTTTCGGGCTATTGTTTTTCATTCTCAGCTGACAGAAGAAACGAAAGCCGGGTCATATATTGTGTCACTCAAGATAAAAAATTTAAAAAAATGTGAATTTAGGTACAGGCTTCAAAGCCAACGATAGGAAATAGGAAGACAGTTACGGCACCAGCCAATGATACCACCTCACAGCCGCGCACAAGCTTCACTGGGCAGCTGGGGACTGAAGGGGTAGCTCTTTAGAATGCCAGAGTCACGCTGGACCCCTGATCTTTCAAATACTATTATCACCTGCCCTAACACAGAGGTGGGGACATCTCTGCATGAGGACACCCCCCCAAAGGTCGCCATGGCAACAGCACTCACCAAGCCCTTCTTTTAAATCCAGCATTACCTGTATTTCCATCACAATGTCCAGTGTAAGTGTGTTTTTCTTAACCCACAAAAATGCTGCAGGAAAGCACACTTTTGAAGTCTATTTACTACACATGCTTTTCCAGTACAGAAATAATTCAGGCGACTACTTTAACAGAACTAAATCTGAATTAGTAAAAAAAAAAAAAAAAAAAGGCCAAATGATAGAATTTTACAACAAAATCTAGGTATTTCAGATATATATAAACCGCTTGCTATAATAAATAACCTTTTATAATTAGAGAATCTCTCTAAACTTAAAGAACCATAATAAAAACTTCTATTTTTCTTAAATGCTGTTGATTTTTCACTGCAATCCACCTTTACAAGAACCGTTAAGTCTACATCAGAAAATATATTTTTAAATGTCCGTAAGTGTATATTGTAATTACTGGCATCTATTGGCCTGTGCAGATTTATGACTACTGTTCAGAATCATACCCCTGAGAATATGTAATATTCATAAATTGAGTTCAATTACCATAATATCAAAGATGAGAAAAAAGGGAAAGATTTTTACAATGTTGGACAACCAAAAGAAAATTTTGTGATGCAAAAAAATTAAATGATCCTGTCAAGATCTTACCACATTCTGCCAATGTCTGAAAAGCAGTTTATGCTCTGCAACCTGACTCACTAGTACACTATTATTTGCTTAGCAAACATCTTATTCCATGCCAACGGCACCTTCAAACCCAGTTCAGGATGAATTATCACGCCTAAGTGAGCGAACTCTGAATTAATGGGTTTTTGTCATTTGGGAAGAAATCTCTGCCCACAACCTGTTTTATCAAAAATCCTGCTACCTGTTTCTGGTAATAATCATCCCTGATTGGAACCCAAAGTTAAGAAAAACATTTTCCCGAGTCCTGTAACATCAGTGTGACAACATTTTTTTTCCCCAAAAAGATCTTTCTGTGGCCTTTATCGGTAAAAATGACTTTTTAAAAAATAAACTCAGGAGAAGAAACTTTTTTTGACATGCTACAACAGCACAAAATTGACAGTGATTAGTAAAAGAGGAAAGATTAGGCTAAACCTGGAAAACCTCAGAACAAAAGCGTTCAAGATTAGGAATGGAAGCCGCTTTGAAACCACAAAGAAAAAAAATGAAATAATGGGCTGCATATTACAGATAAAGCTCGATAAGGTAAATGCATAGAATTTTTTAGATTCTCTAATATCTGGTGAACTAATTATTGTCTTGAAAACAAAAGGTGAACTAACTATGCAATTATTTGTAATATATACCAAGAAGCCACAAAAATAGCATTATTGAAATGGCTTGCAAATCTAGGTTTGCTTTTTTGCATTATAGAAACTAAAATACACCTGGAAGATTTACACTAGTGCCAGAAGACAGCAATGTCCTTCTTAGGTCTTGGTATTAATGTGTGTGTGTGTGTGTGTGTGTGTGTGTGTGTGTGTGTGTGTGTGCATGCGTGCATGCGTGCACACCAACAACTGGCAACAGTGTCCCACAAACAGACAAATGTTAAGGGTAGGAAATGTAAAGGTGGAAAAGTGATAAAGTCCTTATGACTCTCTTAAACGGAGTTAAGACCTATTAGGTCAAGCCCTGCTGGGTAAATAAACTGCTCCCCGGTGTAAATTAGAAGCGCTGGAGGTGCATTAACTTTTTCAGGCCCCTGAGGTACTGTTTCGTAAATTACTGTTCCAGTGAACTAAACGACACCCGAGAGGCCTGAAAGAGTTAATGCACCTTCAGCAATGAGCAATTTACTCCCGGCTCACCGGTAGGAGATCACACACCTGCACACCCTTGCCTCCCCAGCCGAGCAGTGTGGATCCGATGTACAGTATCCGTTCATTCCCTCATTCACTCGATCCATGTCTGTTCACTGAGCATCAGCTCTGAGCTAGGCCATGTTCTAGATGCTGAAAATATAACCATAACTTTCACAAAGTCTGTTGGGGGAAAACGAACACTCAACAGGAAGACAGTAAAACAGGGTGATGGGACCATCTCAGGGGGATATAATTATGAGCGCCAGATACAAGGCTTAGCAGAGAACGAGAAGGTTGGTGCACCTGGGCAGAGGGGACAGTAAGAGGAGGGTGCCCATTTTTACCAGAAACTCCCTGCCTTACCCATTCGTGCTGAGGAAGCAAAAGAATGAGGAAAATGGAAGTGGTGGTGGGACAGCCATCGTTTCTTGACATTATAAGAGAGAAATGTCTTCGGGCCGCTCTGTAGCCTTGGGCAGAGCTTTCCAGGAGGAAAGAAATAAGCTGCAAGGGATCCTGGAAGAAAAATGAGATGACCGGTAATGGTTTTTAAAGAGATCCTGTCCTAAATTGGTTAAGGTTTTCCAGAGAAAGAGAACCAACAGGATGTGTGTGTGTGTGGAGAGTGACAGAGAGAGAGAGAGAGAGAGAGAGAGAGAGAGAGAGAGAGAGAGAGA
>JAAGEH010000297.1:18489923-18521242 GCA_011751065.1 Lasiurus cinereus | reverse complement strand
AGAGAGAGAGAGAGAGAGAGAGAGAGAGAGAGAGAGAGAGAGAGAGAAAGAGAGAGAGAGAGAGAGGTTATTTTAAGGAATTGGCTCATGCAGTTATGGGGGCTTGGAGAATCCCAAATCCTCAGGGTAGGTGAGCAGGCTGGAAGCCCAGGGGAGAATTGCAGTGAGATTTCAGCAGTCAGCTGGCAGCATTCTTTGTTGCTAAAGAAGCGGGGGAGGGGCAGTATGTGAGTCTTTGTTCTTTGAAAGCCTTCAACTGATTGGATAAGGCCCACCTACATTGCTACAGGCAATCTGCTTAACTCAAAGTCCACTGATTTAAATGTAACTGTATTGAAGCTTATCCAAAAAAGCACCCTCACGGAAGCATCCTTTCTAATAAAAGAGTAATATACAAATTAGCCATCACTCCACCGTGCCCACCAGTCACATCCACCAGCCAATCAGGAGCAAGTATGCAAATTAACCCAACGAAGATGGCTGCAACCATGGAGAGAGCAGGAGGGAGGCTTGGGTTTTTCCCATTGATGGAGAAAGCCAAGCTTTCCACACACCCAGCCCAGAGCTCCACTCCAGGCTACAAAGTTTCAATTATAGAAGATAAATAAATCCCAACAAAAATGGAGGCAGCCATGGAGCTGGAGAGAGCAGGAGGCTAGGAGGCTCCTGGCAATGGAGGAAGCCAAGCTTTCTGCATACCCTGATCTGCCTTGGCCTCCACTTAAGGCTAAAAAGTTTCAATGATAGAAGATAAATAAATCCCAACAAAAATGGCTATCCCCACAGAACAAGCAGGAGACTTGGCTCTGCTCCAAGCTACAAAGTTTTAATTGTAGAAGATAAATAAATCCCAGAAACGAGGGCCCTCCCTTGGGTTGCCGGGGGATGTGACTGGCCTACAAACCACCATAGGCCCCTCACCCAGGCCACCCTATGGGAATCCCCACCCTGATCTGGGACACCCTTCAGGGCAAACCAGCTGGCCTCCATCCATGCACCAGGCCTCTATCCTATCTAATAAAAGAGTAATTTGCAGCTTGACAATCACTCCAACACACAAGATGGCTGCCCCCATGTGGTCAAAGATCTTGCCCCCATGTGGACACAAGATGGCCACCACAAGATGGCCAGCAAGGAAGGATAGTTGGGAGGGACCAGGCCTACAAGGGAGGGCAGTTGGGGCAATCAAGCCTGCAGAGGAGGGCAGTTAGGGGTAACCAGGCCTGTACGGTAGGGCAGGTAGGGACAAACAGGCTGGCAGGGGAACAGTTAGGCATCAATCAGGCTGGCAGGGGAGTGGTTAGGGGGTGATCAGGCTGACAGGCAGAACGGTTAGGGGCAATCAGGCAGGCAGGCAGACAGGCAAGCAGTTGGGAGCCAGCAGTCCTAGATAGTGAAAGCGATGTCCAACTGCCCGTAGATTTAACTCAAAGTCTACTGATTTAAATGTAACTGTATTGAAGTTATAACAGTCAGACATCCGAGTAGTCAGACATCCCTTGAGGGGTCCCAGATTGGAGAGGGTGCAGGCTGGGTTGAGGGACACCCCACTCCCATGCATGAATTTTGTGCACTGGGCCTCTAGTCCAGAATAAGATTTGAGCAAATATCTGGGTCCTGTAGATCAATCAAGATCATATAAAATGAACAGTAACAGGTCCTGGCCAGTGTGGCTCAGTTGGTTGGAGTGTCACCCTATTTACAAAAAATGGCAAGTTCCATCCCCAGTTGGGCCAGGTTCAGGAGGCAGCCAATTGATATCTCTCTCTCTCTCTCTCTCTCTCTCTCTCTCTCTCTCTCTCTCTCAATATCAATTAAAAAAAAAAAAACTTAATGAACCATAACAATTCAAAGCTTCCAGGGTCTTGAGTACCTACTTCTTTTCCTCAAACACCCCATGCCAGCTGTAAAACTGAAGGTCCTGAGGCAATTCTGCAGTGCTTCAAGGTCAGATCTCTAAGAAGCCTAGAGCCCACAGCCTCTGCCATTCTGATGTGAATCTGACTGTGGACTCACTCAGACCTGGGCTTGAATTTTTTTTAATTAATTTTTTATTGTTGAAAGTATTACATATGTCCCCTTTTCCCCCCATTGACCCCTTCTAGCCTGCTCTCAACCCCCATTCCAGGCCCTCATGACCTATTGTCTGTGTCCATGGGTTAAGCATAGATACATACAAGTTCCTTGGTTGATCTCCTCTCACACACCCACCCACCTCTGCTTTTGCTCTGAGATTCCACTGTCTGTTGGAATGTCTCTGGATCTATTTTGTTCATCAGTTTTTTGTGTTCATTAGTTTCCACATATGAGTGAGATCATGTGATACTTGTCTTTCTCTGACTGGCTTATTTCACTTAGCATAATACTCTCCAGGTCCCTCCATGCTGTCTCGAAGGGTAAGAGGTCCTTATTTTTTACTGTGGCATAGTATCCCACAGTATAAATGCACTGCAGCTTTTTTATCCTCTCATCTACTGATGGGCACTTGGGCTGTTGCCAAATAGCACTGCTATGAACATAGGGGTGCATGCATTCTTTCTGATTGGTGTTTCATGTTTCTTAGGATATATTCCTGGAAGTGGAATCATTGGGTCAAATGGAAAGTCCATTATTTAATTTCCTTAGGAAACTCCATACTCTTCCATAATGGCTGCACCAGTCTGCATTCCACCAGCAGTGTACTAGGGTTCCCTCTTCTCCACATCCTCACCAGCACTTGTCATTTGTTGATGGTAGCCATTTTGACAGGTGTGAGGTGATACTTCCTTGTCGATTTAATTGTATCTCTCTGATGGTCAGTGACTTTGATCATTTTATCATGTCTCTTGGCCATCTGTATGTCTACTTTGAAGTGTGTGTGTGTGTGTGTGTGTGTGTGTGTGTGTGTCTTCTCCTCATTACAGCAGTCCCTTTAGCATTTCTTGCAGTACTGGTTTGGTGATGATAAACTCCTTTAGCCTTTTTTGTCTGGGAATCTCTTTATTTCATCATCTATTGTGAATGATAGCCTTGCTGGATACATAATAATTGGTTTCAGATCGTTCCTTTTCATTACCTTGAATACTTCATGCCATTCTCTTCTGGACTGTAAAGTTTCTGAAGATAAATCCACTGAAAGCCTTATAGGAGCTTATTTGTAGGTTATAAATTTTTCTCTTGCTGCCTTTAAGATTCTTTTTTTGTCTTTAATTTTTGGCATTTTAATTATGTGTTTGGTGTGAGTTTGTTTGGGTCCTTCTTGCTTGAGACTCTCTGTGCCTCCTGAACTTATATGACTTTTTTCCTTCACCAGATTAGGATAGTTTTCTGCCAGTATTTCTTCAAACACATTCTCTATCCCTTGCTCACTTTCTTCCCCTTCTGACACATCACTTATGCGAATATTGCTATGTTTCATGTTGTCTTACAGCTCCCTTAAGCTGTTCTCCTATTTATTGTTTTTTTCGTTTTGGTTATCTGAGTGATTTTTTTTCTACCCTGTCATCTAATTCACTGATCGGATCCTTGGCTTCCCCTAATCTGCTGTGTATTCCTTCCACTGTGTTCTTTATTGGTGCTATGTCATTCTTCATAGTTAGTGTATCTTTTCTCATGCAGTTGAGCATCTTTTTACTCTATGTGTGATAAACTTCTTATCTCTATTTCATTTAGTTCTTCTTCTGGAAAATTCTCTTGTTCTTTCTATTGTTTTGTTTTTCTCTCCCCATTTGAGTTGCCTGTTTGTGTATTAGGTAGATCTCCTACACCTTCCAATCTCTAGTGTAGGACATCAGACACTTTCTGATTGGCCCTGAGTATCCTTTTTGGACCTATCAGCAATGCATAGCTTGTGTCTCCCCCTGCTGGGGGAGGGTGCCTTTGGAAAGGACCAAGATGTGTACCAGGATCTGCTTTTGCTAGCTCTGGGCCTATAATTAGATCAGGCAAAGACACAAAGTCTCCAGAGATGTGCCTCTCCCGGAAATCTGATTATCAGCCTTGATTAGCCTCTGTCGACAGGGTGTGGCAAGAGGTCTTCCAACAGAGTGGGGCAACTTCCTTACCCCCAGGCAAAAACTGCCTGAATAGCAAAGTTACACCACTGGAGAAAGATTTCCGCTGCAGAGTGAGGGAATGACTCAGCACAGGAAACCATGGTGGCTGCCCTCTGACCTCCAAACCTAGAGCCCCCAATCATGGCTTCTGCTCAAAAAGCTCCAGTCCACTCTGCCCTCCCTCTGCCAGAGCCCAAGGTGAGTGGCTACACACTAAATTTTGTGTGTTGGCCCTTTAGGAGGGTGCCTACATTTCCAGCCATCTCTGGTTGGCAGACAGCAACCCTGCCGCTTTTCACAGCCAGGTGTTATGTAGGTACCTTTCTCAGTGCCAGTGCTCTGGGCTCCACTTGGGTTTTACGACCCCAGAGTTTTCAGTGGGAATCCCCCCACAGCTGAGCTATCTCTCCAGAGCTTCAGCTGCTGTCTGTGGGAGACTGTCTAGCCCTTTCCCACCCTGCACTTCCTACCAGTCTCTATATGGTCTCCATTTTCCATCCTTGGTTACCCAGGTTCTCTCTAGCTAGTCTCCAGGTGATTTTTTTCAGGGTGGTTCTTCTGGATTTTAGTTGTATTTCCAGTTTGGTCCTGGGAGTGTCAATGTAGCTTCCACTTACTCTGTCACCACTTTGGAATCTCTGTTACAGGATATTCAAATCTGGGCTTGAATTCTGGCGGTCACAGAATAGCTGGGTCAGTGCCAACACATAACATAACCTCTTTGAGCCTAGCTTTCCAATTTGTAAAAGGGGGCAATAATAACAACCACCTCAAGGGAGCTTTTGGTGACTATAAAACGAGATGATAGAAACTGTGCCCAGATCATTCAAGAAATGCTAAGGAAATTCTAATTATTCACTAGAGAGTCTTTTCATGTCTGTTCCCCCAAATCCTTTAACACTTATGCATGTGCACATGTGTATTCATATGTGCATTTCTGTGTAGACAAGTGTGTGTGTATATGCATGCACACATACACACAGATGCCAAGAGCAGGGATATGTCCACTGCAAAATGCTGCTGCTTAAGTAAGGAAACCAGAATTCCCCCAGTGACCCAACATGTTTCAACAACCAAGGAGAGAATAAATTTATTTAGAAGACACATCACATGCCTCAGAGAGCAAAGTAACTCTTATCACACTCTCTCTTCCTCTCTCCTTCCCACTCCTTCTCTGAATTTCCTCAAAGGCCCCTTTTTTCTATATGTTTCGGGAAATTGTACAGGCCCAAACATTGGCTTATGCATTCAGGAAACAAAAGTGAAGCAGACGAAGTTGATTTTTCTCAAGGGTATTGAAGGAATTGGCTCCAGAGAGTGTTTTTGACACATATGTAGAGAAACTGGGAAGCAAAAGAATAACGTTTTCTAAACAAGTTCAAAAAAGCATCTGCTAAATAATAATTAAATGTTGCTGTTAAACATCCACACGAGTTGAGTATTTTCTGGGTAGCATAATCATAAATCCTAATAAAGACATGCCTGTAGTAAAACCAACATTTTGCTGCTAACAGGCTGCCAATAATCATGATGGGTTAAACCTGAGAGATGTCTGAATAAGGCTGGAGCCCTGGGTCTCTCCCCTCGGGTCACTCACATATTTTTCAGTAGCCAGTCCCTTAAAAGAGAGAATCTCTTTGAACCAGGAGAGTAAGTGCAGCTTGCAAGTTGGGTCAAGTTGGGTGAGACAGCTCACGTCATAAGGCACCAACAAGCCTCACCGCTCCTGGCCAGGCAAATCCTGGCCTGGGTGTGTCATAATTGCGTTGCTGAACGTAAGGCAGCCTATTTAGAAGCTGCTCCACTTCATGGGACAGCTTTATAAACAGGTCACCCGCTTCTACAAGTGAGAGGAAGAGGCAATTACTTCCAAGAATGGAGTATTTAGCCATTGCCTGTGGGGAGCACCAATTGAAGACAGCCAATAGACAGTCAACTTGTCACTAAGTGGAAGATAACCTAAGATTTTTTTTTAAAGTACTCTGCTCTAGTTCAATTCTAAAATAATAAAAACATATTCAAGGTGGGTATTTAAAAATCTAATGGCCATCCTAGAGCACAGCGGTCTGACATGTCACAAGCACTTGGTGACAATGGCTCGATAGGGAGCAAGGTCTGAGATGCCAAGCGGAAAGGATGCTTTGGGGCTTCGGGTCTCAGCCAATTCATCAGGCAGTTTGTGAGTTGAAATATACAGTTAAGTGGAGAATACAATATCTGGGTGAAAGATGTCAGACAGGACATTTTCCTATTCATTCTCTATTCCCGTTTACAATAAGCTCCTGCAATACAGGTAGGCTGAAGGTGGCAACACTCACGACTGCTAAGCAGTCGAACCAAACTCAAAGCCTTTATTTGCCAACTAGAGGCCCGATGCACGAAATTCGTGCAAGGGACTCGGCCCTCGCAGCCCCAGCTTCGCCTGGAAGGTCATCTGGAAGGACGTCTGGCTGTCTGGTCTAATTAGCATATTAGACTTTCATTATTATAGATTCAATGTTAGTGGTCATTCCACTCAACTACGCTGCAAGTAACCATGCATTTTTGAGGGCCAGAATGTATGTGAGGTAGGCGTGTGTGCTTGTGGGTATATGTATATCCCCATTTCATCTTGTCAACAGGAAGCTATTATTGAAAGTTTTGTTGGTTTAGGACAATAACCATATACATGGCCATTTTAGAAGAATAGCTTTATGATGTTGGAAAATGTTCATGACATTGTTAAATAAAATATTAACACAATGATACTATCATGATTCCAATTTTGTAAGAAGCAGGCTATAGATTCATGTGACTGTATGTAAGTAGATGTGTAATCATTAATAAGAAAAAATTAAGCATGGAAAAATCCACCAGATGTAAATATACCAGATGTTAGTAGTGGCTATTGATTCTGGAGAATGGTCTTATGGAAGATCTAGCTTTTTAATTTCTTCCCTCTTCCAAGTTTTCTTGAGAGTCTGAGACTAATCAACAAATGACAAGTGCTGGCGAGGATGCAGAGAAAAAGGAACCCTCGTGCAGTGCTGGTGGGAATGCAGACTAGTGCAGCCACTGTGGAGAACAGTATGGAGCTTCCTCAAAAGACTAAAAATGGAGCTCCCATTTAACCTAGTCATCCCCCTTCTAGCATTATATCCCAAGAAACTAGAAACACCAATCAGAAAAGATATATGCACCCCTATGTTCACAGCAGCACAATTCACCACAGCTAAGATTTGGAAACAGCCTAAATGTCCATCAGCAGATGAGTGGTTCAGAAAACTATGGTACATCTACATGATGGAATACTACGCTGCAATAAAAAAAGAAGGAATTCTTACCATTTGCAGCAGCACGGATGGACCTGGAGAGCATTACGTTAAGGGATATAATCCAGGCAATGAAAGAAAAATACCACATGATCTCATTCATTTATGGAGAATAAAGAACATTATAACTGGAGGAATAAAAAGATAGATACAGAGGCAATAAAGCACCAAACAGACTCTCAAATTACAGCGGGAAGACTGGGGAGTATTGGGGAGGGAGGGAAACAGATTAACCAAAGAACCTGTATGCATGCATATAAGCACACCAATGGACACAAGACACTGAGGGGGTGGGATGTGCCCACTACCAAGGTACGTGCCCTTGACCGGAATCAAACCTGGGATTTTTCAGGCCGCAGGCTGACACTCTATCCACTGAGCCAAACCAGTTTTGGCAAGACCTCAGTTTTTAAGTTGCAACACCAAATCCATCCTGCATACCCACTCCCTGTCACATTGCTTTATTTTTTCTCCATAACATAATCACTTTCTAACAAAACTGTTTATCATTTACTTACTTTTTATTTTTAATTATAGTAAAATACACCTAAAGTTTACCATCTTAACCATTATTTTTATTTTTTATATATTTTATTAATTTTTTATAGAGAGGAAGGAAGAGAGATAGAGAGTTAGAAACATCGATGAGAGAGAGACATCGATCAGCTGCCTCCTGCATGCCCCCTATTGGGGATGTGCCCGCAACCAAGGTACATGCCGCTGACCGGAATCGAACCTGGGACCTTTCAGTCCTCAGGCTGGCGCTCTATCCACTGAGCCAAACCGGTTTCGGCTTAACCATTTTTAAGCATACAGTTCATTACATTCACAATCGCCAAAATTCCATCTTGCTAAACTTCAAACTCCATACCCATTTAAACAATAGTTCTCCATTCCCCACCCCCTCCTCAGGCCCTGGATGTTACCATTTTATTTTCTGTTTCTGTGAATTTTACTACCCTAGGTATTTCATCAAAGTGGAATAAATATTGGACCATCTGTGACTTCCTTATGTAATTTTGCATAATATCCTCAAGCTACACCCATGTCGTAGCATATGTCAGAATTCCTTTCCTTTCTTTTTCTTTTTAAATATATTTTATTGATTTTTCACAGAGAGGGAGAGGGATAGAAAGCTAGAAACATCGAAGAGAGACATCGATCAGCGGCCTCCTGCACGCCCCCTACTGGGGATGTGCCCGCAACCAATGTACATGCCCTTGACCAGAATTGAACCTGGGACCTTTCAGTCCACAGGCTGATGCTCCATCCACTGAGCCAAACCAGTTTTGGCCCTTTCCTTTCTTAAGGCTGAGTAATATTATGTTGTATGTAGAGACCACATTTTGTTTATTCAGTCATTCATTGGTGGACACCTTTTAGCTGTTGTGAATAGTGTTACTATGACCATAGGTGTATAAATATCTTCTGAGACCCTGCTTTCAATTTGGGGAGCCGGGAGGGGGGGGGCGCGGGTGAGGGTAGCGATACACTTAGAAGTGAAATTGCTGAATCATATGGCAATTCTATTTTTTATTCTTTTGCAAAAATGGTCATACTGTTTTCCATGGTGACCATGCCATTTTATCTTCCCACCAACGATGTTTCCATTTCTCACCAACGCGTGTCATGTTCTGTTGTCATCGTTGTTGTCCTAGAGTAGCCATCTTCGTGGGTGTGAGCTGGTATCTCACTGTGGTTTTGATGTCCATTCCTCTGTGATTAGTGATGAACATATTTTCATGTGTTTTTGGTAATTTGTATACGTCTTCTTTGGAGAAATGCCTATTCAAATCCTTTGCCCGTTTTTTTAACTTGGCGATTTGTTTATTTATTTCTGTTGCTGTTGTTGAGTGGTAGGAGTTTTTCACATACTCTGGATATTATTCTATTATTACATATATGATTTTTAAAATCCTCCCTCCCCTTCACCCATAGGCTACCTTTTTTTGTTCTGCTGGTTGTGTTCTTTGATGCACGGAAGTCAGTTACTTGCTGTGCTTGCTGTTTTTAAATATATTTTATTGATTTTTTACAGAGAGAAAGGGAGAGAGATAGAAAGTCAGAAACATCGATGAGAGAGAGACATCCATCAGCCGCCTCCTGCACGCCCTACTGTGGAGATGTGCCCGCAAGCAAGGCACACGCCCCCCACCGGAACCGAACCCGGGACCCCCCAGTTCGCAAGCCGACGCTCCATCCACTGAGTCAAACCGGTCTCGTCTGTACTTGCTGTTTTGTTGGGGGTCTGCTCCTCTAGCATGTAAGCGCCACGGGGGCAAGGATGTCTATTTTATCACAGCTGTACCCCCAGTTGGGCCCCGGTGGGATCTCAAGAAATATATTTGTCCACTAGGTGAATGAATGAGTGGACGCATCAGAGATGTGGCCCAGGCTATTTGCAGTCTCAGAGACCCACGTGCGCTGCCAAAGTGGATGAAATCCAAAGCATAGCTAATCCTTATTAAAAAGAATAGCGCTTGAAGCCGAGACCGGTTTGGCTCAGTGGATAGAGCGTCGGCCTGCGGACTGAAGGATCCCAGGTTCCATTCCGGTTGGGGGCATGTACCTTGCTTGCGGGCACATCTCCACTGTGGGGCGTGCAGGAGGCGGCTGATCGATGTCTCTCTCTCATCGATCTTTCTGACTTTCTATCCCTCTCCCTTCCTCTCTGTAAAAAATCAATAAAATATATTTAAAAAAAATAAAAAAAGAACAGCGCTTGAAAACAAGAGTTTACAAACAGGTTTCCTAAATGAAGGGCTTTGAAAACAAAGACAAAACCTTCTCTCCCGCAGGGCTGATTCCCAGGCTTCCCAGAGAGCAGGCCGCCTCTTTGGAGTCCATTCAAGGGACAAGGTTGGATGCTGTGCACACAGCTCGTGCTCTCTCCCTGCTCCCTCTCCTTCGCCGGGACCACCGGGACCACCGGCTCTCCTCCCTCACCCTGCCCCTTCATGCCTGGCCTCCCTCCCAGCCCTCTTTCCCTTCTGGGCCGCTCCCGAGGGCCCTCTCTCAGATTGCAGGGCCCCCCGACTGTGTCCCCATCTCTGCTTTATGTCCAAGGTCCCGCCCGCTCTGTCAGGGATCACTTTGCCTCCATTGTTCTCCCTCAGACCACACAGGAGCTCAGGTGCCCGTGGCTCGCAGGAGGCCCGTGGGAGTGCGGGGCAGAGGCAGGGGAGAGGACAGTGATTGAACAGTACTTAGGAGGGGGTGGTGACATGTCAGCCCCGCCGATTAATGACGATGGCAATTTAGGATCTGCTTTTGGTTTCCATTGCCGGCCTTTGCCAAGTTCTCGAGGTGGTGTTTCGAAGGCTTCTGGGCCTGCCCGGTGCTGCAGAGCGAATTTCCGCCACAGGGGCATTCTAGGACCAGGGGGTGTGGCTTACGAGGAGGGACATGCCCAGCACGGTGTGTCCTGTCATTAGCGTGGGTCCCGTCTGGTTAGGTGCACCTCCTCATTCGAGTCCACCAGGATCCACCCAACCCAGGGCGGCCCTTTAGAGACAAGAAACCTCCATTCTTTCATTACAAAAAGCTGTTAGGGTTTCCCTTCTTCCTTACTCTCTCTTCTTCTTTTCTTTTTTTTTAATATATTTCATTGATTTTTTTTACAGAGAGGAAGGGAGAGGGATAGAGAGTCAGAAACATCAATGAAAGAGAAACATCGACCAGCTGCCTCCTGCACGCCCCCTACTGGGGATGTGCCCGCAACCAAGATACATGCCCTTGACCGGAATCGAACCTGGGATCTTTCAGTCTGCAGGCCGACGCTCTACCCACTGAACCAAACCGGTCCCAGCATTACTTCTCTTCTAAGTTTCTATATTGACCCAAGGGGTGCAGGGGGAAGGGGTGATAATTACACTTCCCAGCTGAGAACAATAGACTTCCACCAGCTTTGTTGCAGAGGGGGGTTCTAATAAGTTGCTTCATGTAAATGCATCACAGTAAGGCCCAGGGGAGAGGAACACTAGGCCCTCCTGCCATAAAAAGGCCCACGGAATCATTTGGCCAAGGCATTAGGGGTGAGTTCATTATCTGTTTGACCAACTACCGCAGGCTCATCTTTAAGGTGATAATTTTGTACGGCCCGCGAATGTGGTTATAAATACAGTGGTACCTCGAGGTACGAGTTTAATTCGTTCCGTAACCTTGAGGCGTGGGAAACTATGAGACACTCGAGTCGCGATAAACTGGTGGGTTGTGTGCAGCCGGCCGATCCACGCGATGACTCCTATCTCAAATGTTGCTCGTATTTCAAAGCAAAAATCGCTCGCTCGATGGCTCGTATCTCAAAAATCTCGTATGTTAGGGCACTCGTATCTCGAGGTACCACTGTAATTCCATTTCATCCACTTCCCACCCTCCCCCCGCCCTGTGCTTTATCAGAGGAAGATTTCACCTGGGACTTAGCTCTGAACTGCTTAAACTATGGAAGTCACTGGAAGGGCTTATGGACAGCGATTTTGTCAATGGCCACCTGCGTGGTAGGATATTGTAGACAGTTATCTAGTTGTCGGGATCTATACTTGGCAGCAGTGGCTGCTCTTGCTCTTCAGTGGAGCGTCTGTTTAGCCACTTCCTGCAGCGACTTCTGCCCTCAGAAAATGGCATGATGCTTCCAGCGGCTTTACCTGGGTCCCATGCTGCCATCTTGCATTGGCATCAAGGGTTTGCCGGGTGGGCTGTGGCTCAGTCCGAACTCAGTACTACCAGTTGCCTATGCTAGTGGGTGAGGCAAAACCAGGCCACAAAAAAAGAGAAAAAGGAAAGAAGAGGAGAGGAGAAGAGAGAAGAGGGGAGGGGAGGGGAAGGGAGGAAAAAGAAAAGAAAAGAAAAGAAAAGAAAAGAAAAGAAAAGAAAAGAAAAGAAAAAAGGTGAGATAAGAAGCAGGAACTACGCAGACTCCCAGTTTGTGGAAGTCAGTACTTAACTGGCCAAGGAAACGAAGACAGGCAGACCAAGATGAGATGGCTCAGTGTCTCCATCAGTTTAAGCTGCTGTAACAAAAATACCAGGGACGAGGTGGCTTAGGCAAGAATAGTTATTTCTAACAGCTCTGGAGGCTGAGGGGTCCAAGGCCTAAGTGCCAGCCAATTCAGTTCCTGGTGAGAACCCACATCCTCGTTGGCAGAGGGATGCCGTCTTGCTGTGTCCTCACGTGCACGGGGTTGGCAGGAGAAAGGGAGAAAGCTCTCTCATGTGTTTTCTTAGAAGGGCAGTCATCTCAGTCTGAGGACCCCACCTTCATGACCTAATTACCTCCCACAGGCCCCCTCTCCAAGTCCCACCACATTGGGATGAAGACTTCCACATACGGATTTAGGGGGAACGCAAACACCGAGTCCATAGCATTTGAGTCACTGTCAGAGTGATCATCTTGAAGGTTCAGGAGCAAATGAGAGCACTCCATTATTCATGCTCTCCACCAACCAGGAGCCAGAGAAGATGATACTTGGCCATGGTGTCGAGATTTTGGGTAAGAGCGCCAGGCTGAAAGTTTACCATGAGATGGTCAGGGTGCTGGTCACAGATCTTGCTAATGAGCAGAGTGCCCTGGGGATTCAACTGTTTTTCTAAAACCTCATGTCTCCCACCAGCCAGCAAGCCAGGAGGAAACCCTGAAACCTCTTACAGCTCTACGTCCTTGCTCTGGTGGAACTGTAATGATTATCAAGATAACTTTAGATCCTTTATCACGATGAAGTCCTTCATCTCTTCTTCCTCCTCCCTGTGGCCCTGGCCTGCTCCAGACTGACTAATGATAAAGCTGTCTGGCCTAACCATCCGGCCGAAAGGACCGGAACAAACATAGTCTTCGGTTGATAATCATCCTAGAGATCCTATAATCAGCACCTGGAGATCTGGTCTGGCTACAGGTCACTTCTCTGTGCTCTGCACTGAACACCAACCAGAACTTAGCACTCACGTGACTGCAAACCGGACAGAGGCTACCCTCAGGGGTAGAATGGATTTTTATTTTTTACTCGCCTCCAAGTATGTGGAGAACAAGGGACTCATACTTTTTTTTTTCTGCTTCTCGGACACTTTAAGAATGGCACTTGGCCTCCAAGAGCTGCAGCCACTCGATCCGAGTTCAGACTGCTGCGGCTCTAGTTCCTTCTTTGTTTTTCTAATTGTTGGAAGTGTCTTCTCTGTCCTAGTAACTGGTACTGTACTTAGAAGAGTGTTCGACCCCAGTTCCGTGATGCAATAATCATTGACCATTTAAAATGAAAAAAAAAAAAATGTAAAACCAGTTTGGCTCAGTGGATAGGGCGTCGGCCTGCGGACTGAAGGGTCCCAGGTTTGATTCCGGTCAAGGGCATGGACCTTATGGGCGTGCAGGAAGCGGCTGATCCATGTCTCTCTCTCATCGATGTTTCTAGCTTTCTATCCCTTTCCCTTCCTCTCTGTGAAAGATCAATAAAATATATTTTTTAAATAAATAAATAAATAAATAAATAAAATGGAAAAACAAAACTTTGCACACTGTCAACTGAACAGATACTGCTCGTGCTCTTTCTCTCTCAGACGTCACACGTGGGTAGGCCTGGCTGGGAAAAGGGGGAGATTTCGGTAGCATCAGGATGGCCCTTTCTCAGGGCTCCATTCCTTTCTGCTGCTCACTTTTCCTGTTGTCAGGACTGAAGAAGCACCAGCTACACATACATCAAGATAAGAGCCGCACTTCCATTAATGAAAGGAGAGGGTTCCCTGGGAATCAAAGCGTGTGTGGTTTTTTTTTGTGTTTTTTTTTTACATTGCAAATGGTAGAGGGGGATTTATTTCAGGGTCTTATCTAGCTTTTGATCATCTGGACAGGCTTCCAGAAGGAGAAAAGTTGGTGTTTATCTTAAAGACGAAAACAGCTTCTCCTGGCATCCACTACGTGTTGCAGCTGCTTAGACACACTTCTCTGGAGGCAAACAGGGGGAGCCCGTGGAACCCCGGGATACACGGCGGTAGAACAGGAACTGTTACTAACGCAACCGGTTTGTAGAAGTTGCGAGGACTCTCAAAGTCCCCACCTCACCGCCTCCGTGGACAGCATCCTACAATAACCAGAGGTTAATGCCGTTAAGAAGCGAGTGACCGTTTGCATTAAGAGAAGCGGAACAGAGAAACAGAAAGAGCCACGTTCGTCTGGTTCCCCGCTCCAATGTGGGACCAAGACTTCAAGAGGGAGCAACGTTCCCCGAGATTGCCAATGTCAGAACCAGCCGTGGTTCCGGGTGCCTGTTAACAGCACGACTTGATTAACTTGTTTTGAGCACATCGATGCCTCCCCCCACCCCCGCCCCCCGTGGCTCTCTCTGAGGTCCAACGCTTGGACTTCTCCCCCAGGCTGCACACCAGCCACCACATCATCACCCGGGACTGCCGATGCCTGGTTTCAGTGAAACACGTCGGCCGATAAGACCTTATCTTTTTCACCTTCTGATTCTTCACAGTGTTTTCCAGACGCTAACAAACTTTTTTAAAAAATGTATTTTATTGTGTTTTTTTATTGATTTTTTACAGAGAGGAAGTGAGAGGGACAGAGAGTTAGAAACATGGATGAGAGAGAGATATCGATCAGCTGCCTCCTGCACGCCCCCCCACAGGGGTTGTGCCCGCAAGCAAGGTACATGCCCTTTGACCGGAATCGAACCTGGGACCTTTCAGTCCGCAGGCCGACGCTCTACCCAGTGAGCCAAACCGGTCTCGGCTGATTTTTGTTTTACAGTGAGGAAGGGAGAGGGTCAGAGAGTCAGAAACATCGATGAGAGAGAAACATTGATCAGCTGCCTCATACACACCCTCTACTGGGGATGTGCCCACAACCAAGGTACGTGCCCTTGACCGAAATCGAACCTGGGACCTTTCAATCTGTAGGCCACTGAGCCAAACCGGTTAGGGCAGATGCTAATAAACTTTTACCAAGCAAATGAAAGAAACAACGGATGGATGGATGGATGGATGGATGGGTGGATGGATGGATGGGTAGGTGGGTGGATGAATGAATGGGCTTTTATCAGATTTCCAGCGTGTAATTATCATCACTACAAGTTGTTCTCTTTGTGCACAGGAAAAGAACAATTGAATCCCCAGGGCAACTTTAATTCCTAAACTGATGTCCGCTCCCATGGTGCTCCTCGGATGTGCGATGTCTGGCTAGCCCTGGTTAGGTCCTCCCTGCCTTTTAACCTCATTTTTAGAACCTCTCAGAATCTCTCTGCTTCCGCTCCTCTTCCTTTCCTGCACTCAGCTAATCTCCCTTCTGGTGCTTTCGTTACCGTGCCCCTATCCTTTTATCAGATCTAAGGCTTTCTACGGCCAGTAAGAAAACCCCGTCCAAAGGGCTGGAGTGCAAGATAATTGGTCTATGGCTCACGTCACTGAAAATCCCAGGGCTAGAGCCAGCCTCAGGCCTGGGGCTCAGATTATATCGTGGGGACCCAGTTTCTCTCTTCACCTATGAATTGTCCAGCATGCTGTCTGTATTTTCTGAGAGGCCCTCCCCCCTCAAGGTTGGAAAGTGTCCGCAGCAGCTCCAGTTCATGTCCTCCCAGGTTCAAATGCGGCATAAAAGCAAGGGCCCTCTCCCTCGATAGCTCAACACTGAATCGCAGGATTGAGCCTCCTTGGCTCTGATGAGTATACGCATACACGTGTACCCATCACTATGCCCAGGAAGCAAGCACACGGTGCATATGAGACCCAGTGTCACATCCCAGTGCTGGGACTTAGCGCAATCAACTAAACGCTAAGCACTTGAGCTAAAAATGTCGACCGAGGGTACCCTGTTCCCCCGAAAGTAAGACATCCCCCCAAAATAAGTCCTACTTCCAGTTTTGCCTCTCGCTGTCATAGAAGGCATCCCCCCGAAAATAAGACCTCCCCGATAATAAGGCCTCCCCCGAACATAAGGCCTCCCCGGAATAGAAGGCCCCCGAAGCTACCGTCAGGCGTCTGGCTCCTGATTTAAAGAGACCTCGCCCTGCCTGAACAGCTCCGGCTGCGCTGCGGCCCATCAGTGAGCTGGTTTGTGATGACAACGACTACCATACCGTCTACAGGTCATACATTTCCTTTTTTTTTTTGTTCAACAATAAATGTGTACCGTCTTCTTCTTCATGGAAAAATAAGACACCCCCTGAAAATAAGACCTAGCGCATCTTTGGGAGCAAAAATTAATATAAGACACTGTCTTATTTTCAGGGAAACAAGGTAGTTTCCCCAAAACCTGCTCAGGGCATCTTAACCCCAGAAAGTGGGTATGAATGTCACGTGGCACAAACAGCAAACACTCCCTAGCGTCTAAACTTGCTTTCTAGTTTTTCTTCTTCTTTCTTGGGTCATTGGCATCCACATAATTCCACATATTCCCTCTTCTTATTTTTTTTTTTAATTTTTTGTATCATTACTGATACTGCGGTCCCTACATCAACACATATTAGTTCCATTTTTGTCCCCAGAGCCCTCGAACTCATAAGCAATGTCTCTTTTTTTTTTTTTCTTTCTGCCTTCTCCCACAATGCTCACCTGGATTTTAACCCGCCCCCATCCTCTCCAGGAACCGGCCTACCTGCTGGCTGTAAGCCTCGCCCCAGCACCATCACATCTGCTGGAACTGTTTGCTTTCTCTGGTGGCCACGGAATCTCCCTCATTTTTTATCAGCTTTTTCCTTCTGTTTCCATAACCCCATCAAAACCAAATATACCCAGGCTTCCCCATCCATCTTCGGCCACAAGACAAAAAACCACTTTCATTCAGACTTGGCAGCGCGCCAGCCTCCGCCCTTCTCCTTCCTGCTCCCTGTCCCCTCCCCCACGCCACTATCACCCCATCTCAACCCCTCCAGGCTTAAGCCTGTCTCTGCTTTCTTTCACCCAACTCTCTGCTTGCATCCCCTGAAGTTCGGTTTCTAGGGCTGTCTCCTTTCACCGCCCTCCCAAAGATCTCCTCACAGTCAAAATATTTGTCCTTTTTCTCCCTCACCTTCCACATCCAAACTGCCCTGCAGACCCTTCAAGTAGACCCTGCAAGCGACCCTGAGCTCTGTCCTCTCGTCTCCATCCCTTCTGCCAGGTCAGGAATTCTCTCAAAGCTTACCCTCCGGTCTGTCCTTCCATCCAATGCTCAGCGTGGACTTGGAAAACATTCCTCATTTGCATGAACATTTCATGGTGAACCCTGGGAAAAGAATTCATATGCTCCAGCTTAGAATTCAAGACTGCTCATCACGTGCCCTTCTCTGCTGCGGCCATCCTAGGCCGTTCCACGTGCCAACTGCATTGCCCTGCATGTGCCCACACTGACCCTTCCACCCTCCTGTTCCAATAAAGGCTCCTGACACCCTCCTGTTCGCTACTTCTGCAGGGGAGCACTCCGATCTTTCGTCAAGACCCCCATCTTCCATCTCCAGCTCTTGGACACCAGCTTCAGAGCCCTCTCCCCACCTCCGAGCAAGAGTAAGCTCTTCCCGGCTGTGTCCTCGGAGCGTTATCACTCTGACTTAGAACTGTGTGTGTGTGATGGTCTGAAAGTGCGAGAACACTGAGAGTCGCCCCGTGTCTATTCCTGAGGCCTCACACAGTGCCTGGCACACACGGGAAGTGAGGTCTTTTTTTTTTTAATATATATTTTATTGATTTTTTACAGAGAGGAAGGGAGAGGGATGGAGAGTTAGAAACATCGATGAGAGAGAGACATTGATCAGCCGCCTCCTGCACGCCCCATACTGGGGATGTGCCTGAAACCAAGGTACAGGCCCTTGACCGGAATCGAACCTGGGCCTTTCAGTCCGCAGGCTGATGCTCTATTCACCAAGCCAAACCGGTTTCGAGAGGAAGTGAGGTCTCTACCATCCCTCTCTTCCCAAAGCTTCATCCGCTTCATATTTCTTCCATTTCCAAAACCACAGCCCACAGGATTGCTCTTCCGTCCCCTTCACCTGACTCACAAGAACCCACAGAACCCGGCACACTGTTTCCTGCACATCTTTTTGGTGCCACGTCAGATCTGCTTCCACCGGCTCGCTCTCAGCCCTGAATCTCCTCACTTCCTCACATCCGGTTCTGCTGCCTCCACCTGTGCAAAGTGTCGCCCATCGAACAAGCATGTGTTGTGTTTTTTTTATATATATATATTTTATTGATTTTTTTACAGAGAGGAAAGGGGAGAAATAGAGAACCAAAAACATCCATGAGAGAGAAACATGGATCAGCTGCCTCCTGCAACCCCCTTCCCCCCCACTGGGGATGTATCCGAAACCAAGGTACATGCCCTTGACCAGAATCGAACCTGGGACCTTTCAGTCCGCAGGCTGACGCTCTATCCACTGAGCCAAACCGGTTTTGGCAAGCAAGCATGTGTTGTTGATCAACATTTTTACTTCACACAGATCTGTGCTCCTTCGGGATCTCGGTGTCCTGTGGAGCAGTGCATCGTTCACTTGTGGTCTCCTTGTGGCAAAAAGATCACCGGTTAGGTCACTTTCTCAACCATCCTAATCTGTTGCTAGTTGGTTTGACCACAGTCTCTCTCAAACCTCTCTCTCCCACTCCATGTGTAAACTGAGGTGAGGGTGACTGTGTCATTGGCCAAGTGAACCAGATTCTTGGACAGTGAACAGGGCGGCTGTTAATCATTTCACTGGGCAGCAGGTGAACCTCGGGACCGTCCCAGCCGATCAGTGCATCTGGCCTACCGAACCGGAGCCCAAGAACTGGGCTGTTCCCTGCCAGGACCCACCAACCTCTTCACATGCCTCCACCAGATCTCAGGTTCCCCTATCAGCTCCTCACTCTGCACCCCAGCCTCCATACTTTTCAGGGATTCTCCACTGCTTCCAGCACCAAAGTGAGAGGCCTCCTCCTCCTGCGCTTCGCCCCAGTCTGCCTGACTGACCCAAGTCTTCATTCCATCACGCAGATGCTGGAGACTTTCGTTCCTTTTTCTTTCTCCCTGTCTCTTCTCCCATCCAGTCCTCACTTCTAGGAATCCCATCCTCTTCACTGTTCTCATTTACTTTTCTCCTCCTAATTAAAACAAGCCTGAAGCTCACCACCACCAGGCAGCCTGCCATGATTGTGAGGAATCGGGGAAGAAAATACTCCTAACTAGCCGAAACCGGTTTGGCTCAGTGGATAGAGCGTCGGCTTGTGAATTGAAAGGTCCAAGGTTCGATTACAGTCAAGGGCATGTACCTTGGTTGCAGGCACATTCCCAGTGGGGGGCGTGCAGGAGACTGCTGATCAGTGTCTCTCTCTCATCAATATTTCTGACTATCTATCCTGCTCCCTTCCTCTCTGTAAAAAATAAATAAAAATTTTTTTAAAAAAAAGAAAATACTCCTATCCAAAACCAAACATTAACTCCCTGATGTATTTGCATTCTGCGTTATTTATAAGAAAGAGGCGCAGAGAAGCTAAAAGGGGAGATGCGTGGAGATGATGATATTCATCCACATCACGGCTTTCACATTCTAACCGAGAAGTACCTCGCAGAGAGGAGGCGTGCCTCCTGCATGATTCAAACACCCGCACGTGTGTAACTGGACAATAACCATATCAAGGCTGTTGAGGGATTTCTCACGTAATGAACGTGCATTGGGGGGCAGCTTCTGTACGTCTCAAATTAAAGTTGCCCGAGATTGTACCTAGGGACTCAGAGTCGCCAGGAAATATTGATAATCTCCTGTTCTCCGTGGCATTCTTCAATTGAACAAATGTCTTTAGTTTAGTCCTAAGAGTCTGAGCACTCAGTCAATGAAGGAGAAGCACCACATGATCTCACTCATTGGTGGAGAATAAAGAACATTATAAACTGATGAACAAAAGGATAGATACAGAGGCAGTAAAGCTTCAAACAGACTGTCAAATTACAGCAGGAAGGTTAGAGGGAGGTGGGGGAGATGAGAGATCAACCAAAGGACTTGTATGCATGCATATAAGCATAACCAATGGACACAAGACACTGGGGGGTTAGGGTATGCCTGGGAGGGTGGGGGGCAATGGAAAGATATGTATGCATGTAATACATTAATAATAATAATAATAATAATGATAATAATAATAATAATAAAAAGAGTCTGAGCATTTTGGGGAAAAGGGTACACTTGGCGCTGTGTGTCTGTCAGCTTCTCACCCTCCCAGAAGGCTGCTCCCCCTTCTGGTCAAGGCTGAGGGACAGCACAGGGGAAGGCCCACCTCCCCCCTCCCTTTGAGCGCACCAAGGTGGACGTGAGAAGGACGGGTGCATAGCTAGCATGGCTCAGGGGTTGAGTGTCGACCCAGGAACCAGGAGGTCACGGTTCGACTCCCTGCCCGGGTTGCAGGCTCCATCCCCAGCGTGGGGTGTGCAGGAGGCAGCCCATCCAGGATTCTCTCTCAAGGAGAATCTCCCTCCCCCGCTCCCTTCCTCTCAGAAAGACGGTTCCTCTGACTTGAGCAAGACACGCAAAGATGTGAGACGGGCTGGGCTCGGCCATCACGTTGGGTCTCAGCAGCGTTGCAAGACTTCCAGGTTCCTGGGGATCAGAGTGCCCACCCACCGTCCCTCAGCCACTGCAGAGGGTGGGAACAGCTCCCCCGACCCCAGCCTGCAGGCCCGCCCGCTCCCTGTCAGCTCCACACCCAGAAGCCCTGCCAAGTGCTTAGGAAGATGCCAAAAAGTGCCCCGAAAATGAACAATTCATTTCGGCTGTCAAAACAGATACCCAGAGGAGCCCAGTGAGAGCTCAAGCATTTTTTCTCTCCCGGCAAACCAAGGCTCTGTCGGTGGTAAGAGCCGGAGCAGAATCCCTCGGGATGCTTCTGAGACACAGTGTGTTCAACCACGGTGGGCTTGGCGGTTAGACTGGCCTTTTCTCTGGCTGTGTCCTCCACCTTTCATTTACCCTCTCTGAGCCCCGGTTTCTGAGCTGTACATTGGGGGGTTTTCTTGTCCATGAATCTCTTCATTGCAGGCCGGGGAGGGGCAGGATGTAGGAAAAGCACTGAGCATCGCTCCTGTCTTATTGTAACAAGTTAATAAACTGGCTGTTTTTTTTTTGTTGTTGTTGTTACATGTGTACATATCTCCCCATTGCCCCCCCTCCCTCCCAGGCATACCCCAACCCCCCAGTGTCTATGTTCATTGGTTATGTTTATATGCATAGATACAAGTCCTTTGATTGATCTCTTATCTACCCCACCTCTCCTTAATCTTCCTGCTGTAATTTGACAGTCTGTTTGATGCTTTACTGCCTCTGTATCTATCCTTTTGTTCATCAGTTTACAATGTTCTTTATTATCCACAAAAGAGTGAGATCATGTGGTCCTGGCTGTTTTTTCATTGCTGTTGTTGGCGGTGACATTATCATGCACAACCTCCTGTTCCACATGCCCAGTGGTGGCTCCATCTGTACGTTTCCTCTCCCTGAGTGATTCGTGCTTTGCCCAAAATTTCAGAAAGGTCTCTGAAGGTCAGCTCCTTCGGGGACACCTCCCTGGTAAGTCACAATTTACTGATTCCGCAAAAGCATTCCGCGAGAGTGGAAAGCCTCCAAGAAGAGAGAGACCATGTCTGCTGTTGCTCTCCCCCCGCGAGGCTGTATGAATGGCACTTCAACAAGCAAAATGCAATTGGAAAAGCACGAGGCAGAGGATTCTGAGAAATTAAGGTTCTTTGGTAAATCTTTACGAAAAATGCATCGGTATCAACACCATAAAAATATAACCCCGGCAGCGCCCTGGGTGCCCGGCTCTGCCTCCTGCTCCACAGAGTTGGGGGGCACAGCCCCAGGGACCCCCTGCCTCCGGCCTCCCCTCCTGTGGCTCCTCCGCCTCCACCCGCACAGCCACCTGCAGACCCGCCGCATCCCGTTCCCCTTCACTCCTGAGGCCCCCCCGCCAGGAGCGCCCCGCTCCCAGAAGGACCCCCGAGGTGAAGGGTGTTCCCCCCCACCTCACCCCCGCCTGGCGGCCCACACCCACCTCTCTCTTCTCTCGGGGCTCAATTTCAACCGCGGGAGCCTCTGGCCGATCCGCACCCGCCGCCGTCCTCCTCCAGGAGGGGCTGCCCCCCAGGCGAGGGGCCACACTCAGGCCCGCCGCCGCCCGGCCTGGGAGAGGACCGGGCCCAGCCCGTGGGCAGCTGCCGGCCGGGGTCTCCCCGCAGGCCCTCCGCTCCCTGACTTCCTGCAGAACCACTTCCGGGGCAGGAGGTGCAGCCCCAGGTTGGGCTGGAAGCATCTCCGGGAAAGGCTCCCCCTCCAGCACCGATGGGGCCTGTGGGGCCAGAGGCCTGGGAGGGCCCTCTGCTCCCCTGGGGTCTGCTTCTCCCTGAGCCTCTTCCCCAAACCGCTAGCTGTTCTTCCAGCCACCCGGAGCCTCTCCCAGGCCCTGGCCGAATGAGACAAGAAAGCTTTTTGCAGCAAAAATAAATAACCCTATCTAATAAGAGAGTAATATGCAAAGTAACCATCACTCCACAGCAGCCAGGACAGGTGTGGCCCTGGCAACGTGACCCCAGAGTCCGCTCCTTGGCCACAGGGGGAGGGGAGGGGCTCTGGACTGAGGCCGGGCCAGGTAACACCAGCCTTGGGGAGGGCAGGGGAGACCTACAAAAATAGGTCTTCCCAGCTCCTGCCATTGAGGGAGCCCTATGGGTACCGGGGTCCTCCACCTGCAGCCCCAGTCACAGCGCAGTAGCCCCAGTCACAGACTGGAAGCCCCTGCCCACAGGGCAGACACGGCCAGCATGGCACCACTGGGGAGGGGGGGTCTGGTGGGCACGCTACAGACACCAAATCACTGCCACCACAGCTTCCCTCCCCCCCCTGTGCTTGCAAGTAGTACAGTCCAAGGGGCGACTCCTGAAACATGGCTCCCACAGCTGCTGATGCGTACCACACTGGCAGGAAAGCGGGACCTGGGATCCCAAGCCCCAGAGTACCCCAGCTGCCGGGCATCATGGGCCGGGGCTCTGAGGAGGCCCCAGGACAAGTATCTTCCTAGAGGCTCTGTAGAGGGAGGGGAGCCTCTGGGTAGAGGTGGGGATGTTGCACAGGACCAGGCTGAGGGACACCCCCCACCTCCCTGCATCCCCATGCAAGAATTTCGTGCACTGGGCCTCTAGTCCTATATAATAAAAGGGCAATATGCAATAGGCTGAACAGAAGAACAACCAATCAAAGCGTAATATGCTAATGATAGGCTAAGGCTGCTCAACCGCTCACTATGAGGTGCACTGACCACCAGGGGACAGATGCTCCGACCAGTAGGTTAGCTTGCTGCTGGCGACCGGCACTTAGGACTGAGCGAGATGGGCCGGACTCGCCCTGGAGCCCTCCAGCAGTCCCTCCCTGGCCTGATTGTGCACCAGTGGGGTCCCTCAGCCTGGCTTGTGCCCTCTCGCAATCCGGGACTCCTCAGGGGGATGTCAGAGAGCTGGTTTCAGACAGGTTCCGCAGACCACATCCCTTGGGAGGGTGGCAGACCAGGGCTCATGGCTGGTGAGGGCACTGCTACAGCAGCAAAAGCCTCTCCAGTTCGGGACTGATTGGGCGTGAGCCCGCAGCAGGCACCGTGGGTCTGGGATGAGCAGAGAGGCAGGTAAGAGCTGCAGGTGGCATTGGACTGCGGGTTCAGCCTGACCCCTGCAGGTCACCCAGAGGGACCCCACCCAGGCACGAATTCATGCACCAGGCCTCTAGTAATAATAATGAATAATAATAATAATAATAACCCAGCCTACTGGTTTTTGTGTTCCAGCCCTGGGTGAGCACTAGCTTATTATTCCTTCCATGCTGGTCACTGGGTCAGAAACCAATTGCCTCTGCTCTTTGGGGCCCATAAATGAACATTCTACCAGCACCTCCCGGGACATGGGCTTTCTCCCCTCCTAGGGCCACAGTTTTCCAGAAAACTCAAGAAAGAAATCTCTAAAGCACATTGTACAATAGCACTTACTAATATTCAAAATAACTCATTTTTATCATTGAGAAAAGTAGGCAATTTTTTCTCTGTTGTTTAAAAAAAACTCAGCCAATATAGTATTCCTGGATCCTCTTCCCTTTTCTTACTTTCTTTTTTTTTTAATATATTTTATTGTTTTTTTACAGAGAGGGAGAGAGAGAGTCAGAAACATTGATGAGAGAAAAACATCAATCAGCTGCCTCCTCCTGCCCACTCCCTACTGGGGATATGCCTGCAACCAAGATACATGCCCTTGGCTGGAATTGAACCTAGGACCCTCCAGTCCGCAGGCCAATGCTTTATCCACTGAGCCAAAAGTTAGGGTTCCTCTACCCTTTTCTATTCCCAATGATGCATTCCCAGAGTACTAGGGAGAATTTATGCCAACATTTTCTCTCTTTTTTTTTAATATATGAATTGAACCTTGACCTAGGTCTATATTCAACCACTGAGCCATGCTGGCCAGGCTCATTTTTAATTTTTTGAGGAAACTCCCTACTGTTTTCCACAGTGGCTGCACCAGTCTGCATTCCCACTAGCAATGCACTAGGATTCTCCTTATCATCATATCCTCGCCAGCACTTGTTGTTTGTTGATTTATTAATGGTAGCCAGTCTAGCGGGTATGAGATAATATCTCATTGTAGTTTTAATTTGCATCCCTCTGATAATTGGTGACCTTGGACATTTTTTCATATGTCTAGTGACCATCTATCTGTCCTCTTTGAAGAAGTGTAAGGCCTTTGCCCATTTTTTAATTGGCTTGTTTGCCTTCCTGGTGATGAGTTTTGTAAGTTCTTTATATATTTTGAAGATTGACTCCTTATTCGATGTATCAGTGGCAAATATGTTCTCCCATACAGGGGGTTCTCTTTTCATTTTATTGATGGTCTCTTTTGCTGGTCAAAAACTTTTTAGTTTGATGTATAGTCCATTTGTTTGTCTTTCTTCTTGGTTTCCTTGCCCTAAGAACTATATTGACAAAAAATACTGCTGTGCAAGATGTCTGAGATTTTTCTGCCTATCTTTTCTCCCAGGGTTTTTATGGTTTCATAGTTCACATTTTAAGTCTTTTTTCCATTTAGACTTTATTTTTGTGCATGGTGTAAGTTGGTGGCCTCATTTCATTTTTTGCATGTACCTGCACAATTTTCCCAACACCGGTTTTTGAAGATACTATGCTTACTCCATTGTAGGCTCTTGCCTCCTTTGTCTAATACTGATTGGCCATAAATGTGTGGGTCGGTTTCTGGGATCTCTGTTCTGTTCCATTGAGCTATATGTCTGTTTCTATGCTAGTACCAAGCTATCTTGTTTCCAATGGCTGAGGCTATTCAGGGTCTTTTTAGGTTCCACATAATTTTTTAAAAAATATTTTTTCGAGATCTGTGAAATAAGGCATTGGTATTTTAATACGAAGTGCATTGAATCTGTAGATTGCTTTGGGTAGTAAGGACATTAATTCTCCCAATCCATGAACATGGTATATGGTTCCACTTATTTGTATCTTACTCTACTTTTTTCTTCGATATCCTATGGTTTTCCAACTATAGGTCTTTCAACTCCTTGGTTAGGTTTATGCCTAGGTATCTTGTCAGTTAAAAACCATATTTCTAAATGTATTTATTTGACATATTTATTGTTTGCTATGTTTTGGGCACTATTGTGCAGAAGATGGTAGGAATGTAGCAATAAACAAAACAAGGACCAGAAAAACGTATGTATGGGCCCTGTATTCATTAAACTTATGAGTTTTAGAAAAAAAACTAAGTTATTAAATCTTATGCTTTTATACACTGCATATTAATGTTAAAACAAGTTAGCTAGTCATTTCAATGCACAAAATGTCCCCTAAGGGACACCATATTGACAAGGATCCCCATTTATCCTTGTATCATCAATGCCTAGCTCTCTAGCTCTCATACAATTCTCAACATTGTGTGCAGTTTGAGAGTAATCTTCTGCTGTATTGTCTAATTTTTTTCACATCACTCACAAGTAATCTGAGTTAACCATGATTGTTTTCTTTCTTTTTTTTTTAAACATATTTTTTTGATTTTTTTACAGAGAGGAAGGGAGAGAGATAGAGAGTTAGAAACATGGATGAGAGAGAAACATTGATCAGCTGCCTCCTGCACACCCCCTACTGGGGATGTGTCCGAAACCAAGGTACATGCCCTTGACTAGAATCGACCCTGGGACCCCTCAGTCCACAGGCCGACGCTCTATCCACTGAGCCAAACCGGTTTCGGCCATAATTGTCTTCTTAAAATGCAATGTCTCCAAGGCTGAGGAGCTAAGAGATAACTACATCTTCGGGTAATTCAATTAAATTGTGTTTCCCCTACCTCTGAGTTAAGGAATACACGTTTGATGGAGGGCAGAGAAGAAAACAATTTGGGAGATAGGAACATTTACAGAAAGGGTAATCTCTAGATTGAGGACATAATAAGGTGAAGGGCTGGGAGTCTTCGGGGGCGTTGGGAGGATGGGGGGATTGGGTGAGTGGACCAGAAAGAGTGGTGCAAAAATGCAAAGAATTCCTCCACTCGGGAAAGAGAAAGACCTCTTTTTTTGTTTTCCCAGTGATTATCTGTTTCCCAAATCCAGAAGTCCAAATTGCTTTGTTAAAAAGTTCCATTTGGGTTAAAAAAAGAAAAAAGAAAAAAGCTTTTCCAAAATGACCTGCAAATACAAATGAGCACTGTTTCTGTAGGAAAATGTTTCTCGGCTATAAACAGCCCACTTACAACTATTGAAATCTGATCTATTTGTAAATTGACCTTTATTCTGATTATCAAAACACAAAACCAGCACCCCAAGACAGTTTGAGAAACCTCTAGAGCAGCGGTTCTCAACCTGTGGGTTGAGATGAGCCTAAGACCATTGGAAAACACAGATATTTACATTACAGTTCATAACAGTAGCAAAATTACAGTTAGGAAGTAGCAATGAAAAATAATTTTATGGTTGGGGGTCACCACAACATGGGGAACTGTATTAAAGGGTTTCAGCATTAGAAAGGTTGAGAACCACTGCTCTAGAGAATCCACAGAACCTCATCAATGACCTAAACTATAAGTTTCTCAAGGCCAGCCTGCAGCTAGGAACTCACCCCGTTTTGCAATCCACACCCAACTATCCCAGCAGCCACCACTCCTATATTCCAAAACCACCGACCAACTAACAGACCGACCGACTGACCGACCGTGCTGGAGGCCACCACCAGGGCAGCTTCTCCTCCACCCGATGGCTGCTCCCAATCATCCTGGCTAATTGCAAATTTCTCACACTGACATTTAGGGACCAATTACAGAGCAGATAGATGATCTGTGGGCACAGTCATTTACAGGTTAACTCCTTGGGCTCCAGGGTGTGAAAGAACGAGGTTTAAATCTTAACTACCTCTTCCTGGCTGGGTGACCATGACCAGTTAATTGAACCCTGCACCTACTACCTCATCTGGGAATTCTTATAATGCCTACCTCACTGGATTTCTGGGGGGTTTAAAGGAGATAATGCACGGGCAACAGTATTTCCATCATGTAGTAAGCACTCAGCATTACACTGGTCCATGGGTTCCCTGATTTACAGCAAGTGAACAAACAGGAAAACATTTCATATCTGCCGCTTCCAATAGGCCATACGTGTAAACAGTAATTACCGACATCTCAGTGGGCCTGGGTAATTGACAGTTTTCTTCTTTCAGCATGAAAGAAACCAAGAAATAATCCCATTCCTATGTGGGCTCTTGAGATGCTGGGGTGGGGCAAAGGCCTATCAACACTGTTCTGATAGCTGAGAGGGATTTGGTGAGTGAAAATTTCATGGAAAGAGAGTTATGGAAGAGTTGTGAAGAAAAAAGTGTCACTTCCTAAATTTTGGCTCTTAAAAGTAACCAGTGTCTTCTCAGACATTCAGTCTCATGCTGGAACAAAATAACCACTGATGACAATCCCTTGACCAAGTCATTTTTCTGAGTAGATCCATATAAACCAGGCTGAGTTTTTAAAGGGGAAAATGAGTTTAATAATACAGTATTAGATTGAGTATCACCCAGGAAAAGTAAACGGTAAAAAATGTTTTGAATAGTAAATTGACCTCTGGTAAATTTAGTGTTGTAAATACTTGTATTATATAGTGAGGTAGACAGTTTAAAAAAAAAACAACAAAAAACTCTCCATTAGACAGACTTAAAAATTTTTGTAATAATATTTAAGAAAACGATAACATTAAGAAAGCACGAAATATCTGGTTCATGTTTAACTCTGTACAACTCGAATATAAACTTTAAAAATATTAGAAATTATAACATTTGAGTGCATATAACGTTTTGTACATTAAGATGAATTTGCAGGCTGTCCGTTTCCCTCTTTGCACTTTTGCATTTCCAGTCACCTTAAATAAACAAATATATACAGTCTTCAACAGAACAACAGTGCATCCAAAGCAAATGTGCATTTTAAATTATTTCTCCTGGCCAAGTCCTTTTTTTTTCTTTCTTTTTTTTTTTAATCAGCATTTTATATTAGCATTTACTATCATTCTCACCCTTCCTTCGACATGGAGTTTCTCTGAACAAAACGGGCAACACCAGGTTTCGATCCAGAGAGAGCAAAACCACTTGGGAAAAACAGCACGTTGGTCATATTGGTGTACATTCCCTCGTTTCCACCATTTTCCCGGGCAAAGAAGAGGAGGAAGCCAACTTTTTCCAAGGGCCTACTGATGGGCGATGTTTGAGCATAATACTGGTGCAGGCTGGGGGGCGGGGATGGGGGAGTTCACGTTCTTGACCAGCTGGGAGTGGGCATCTCAACCGCCCTGTGCTCGCTCTCTCTCTCTCTCTCTCCTGCTTCCTTCCTGAAGAGGCATTCCACTCCGGCCTCCTTCCCCGCTGCCAGGTCTCCCCTCTCCCACCCCAAGCTCCCCCGTAACACTTTGCTCTTTTCACAGTTTCTCATTACAAAGCTTTAAAAACATGGCCCAACTGGTAATTACCATCCGCAACAATGCTTTGGAGGGGAGCCCTGGGCTATGGCTGCCTGGTAATCTTTCAGGAATGTCACCGGCAGGGAGGAAGAGACACCGGGTTTAAAGAACCCTGGGAGACAGGGACTGGCCTCCCCTTTCATCCTTCGCCTCTCTGCTCCTGGCCTGCCCCTTCTCCCCCCCACCCACCCTCCTCCGGGACCCCCCACCTCACCCTTCTCTGTCTGGGGTCCTTGTCCTTCTGCACCTCTTACCTTAGCTAGACAGGTCCCCACCCCCGCCCACTTTTTGTTGTTTGTTTGTGTAACTGGGAGATTGCCTTCCCTTTAAATTAAGCGGAGGTCTGGATTCTGGCAAATTCTGTTCCAAGAAATCGATTAGGAACGGACACCGCCAGGAGGGGCTTCTCGGGGGGTGACCTCCGGCCGGGGCCTGTGCACCTGAGCATCAGGCCTCCCCGGCAGGCCTGGTGGTTTCTCACTGTCCTCAGGGGGTTCCATGTGGACTCATTCCTGTCATTCCATCCATACCAGCTCCCCCTTTCCCCACCAGAAAAGGCCACGGTAAAGGCCGGGTGGCCTGCGCCCCTGGCTGGCGGGAGATGCAGCTTGCCAGCTCCCTGTGTTGCGGGGGACAGGCCGAGACAGAGCCAGGCACACGCGGGAAGGAGGCCCCGCGGGGCCCACCTCTCTCGGGGGCTCTTCGGGGGTCCCTCTTCCTGGTGCCAGTTCCTCTACTTTCACACGTTCTGCTCGGGAGGGAGGGAGGTTGCAGGGCACGGGCCAGGCTGTGGCGGGAAGACACACCTTCTTTACCCAGGAAGAGAACAAGCAACCCCAGAGGTGGTCAGAGGGGGTTCTCCCTCCCACTCTGTTTCTCTTCTTAAACTCTCTCTCTCCTTCTCTCTCTCTCTCTCTCCAGTCCATGAAGCAGTAGAGAAACAGCCACGTGTGTCTTCCCTCCCCCACCTCCTCCTCCTACCCCAACCTGCGAGAGACACACACACACACACACACACACACACAAGGGCAAAATCCCCAGCCACGATCCCCAGAGAGATGATGACACCCTGCATCCATCCATCCATCCATCCATCCATCCATCCATCCTCCTGGGCTTGGGGTTCCCAGGGCGGCCAGGCGTGGGGGGGCGGGGAGGGGTGTGCAAACCCGGCTCTCTCTCTCTCTCTCTCTCTCCCTCCCTCCCTCGGGGGGACTGGCCAGGCGCAGGGTGCTGGGGCGGCCGGGCGGGCTCCCCCCTGTCCCCTCCTCCGGCTGCACACGTCCAGGCGGCTGCTCCCTCCCCTCTGCCTCCCAGGCCAGCTCCTCCTCTCCGGACTCGGCGGCGGCGGCGGTCAGGCCTCCCCAGCAGCAGCAGCGGCGGCGGCGGCGGCGGCGGTCACGGGCTGCACCGGCGCCGCTACCTGCAGCCGCACGACTCCACCACCATGTCTTCGTACTGCTTGTAGACGACGTTGTTGCCCGCGTCGATGTAGAGGATGCTGATGGGGGTCAGTTTGGTGGGCACGCAGCAGCTGGGCGGCGTGGAGCCGGGGTCCATGGAGTTCATGAGCGTCTGGATGATGGCGTGGTTGGTGGGCTCGAGGTGCGAGCGCAGCGGGAAGTCGCACACGCCCTCGCAGTGGTAGGCCTCGTACTCGAGGGGCGCGATGATCCAGTCGTCCCAGCCCAGCTCCTTGAAGTTCACGTGCAGCGGCTTCTTGCCGCAGCGCAGCCGCGACTTCTTGCCGCCGCCGCCGCCGTGCCGCTTGCCGTGGCGGCTGGCGAAGGCCGTGCGCCGCCGCCGCCGGCCGGCAGGGGGCAGCCACGGCCCGGCGTCCGGGGCGCCCGACGGCGGCGGCGGCCACGACCCCGCCGCCTCGGCCGAGTCCGGCGGCTCGCGCAGCTCGGCGAACAGGTGGCGGCGCGGCGAGCGGCTGAACACCACGAGCAGGGCGCGCTCCTGCGGGGGCCGCCGGCGTCGGCCGAGGCGGCGGGGTCGTGGCCGCCGCCGCCGTCGGGCGCCCC
>JAAGEH010000297.1:18454984-18465353 GCA_011751065.1 Lasiurus cinereus | reverse complement strand
AAAATTAAATTAAATTAAATTAAAATAAAATAAAATAAATAAAATAAAATAAAATAAAATAAAATAATGAAATAAAATAATAAAATAAAATAAATAAAATAATAAATAAAATAAAATAAAATAAAATAAAATAAAATAAAATAAAATAAAATAAAATAAAATAAAATGCTGGGTTGTACACCTGCCAGTTCCTGCTGGTGAGAGCCGCCGCAGGAATCCAGAAAGCAGGCTGCGAGCGCCCCCTGGTGTTCAGGCGGCAACGCGAGCCTCCACTGCCGCCGGGAGAGGACCCGTCTCCGCGCCTGGATGGAGTTGTTTTTTGGGGGGATGGAGCTGTTTTTTGGGGGGGATGGAGCAGGTCCCACATGGGGAAGAGCCCGGGAGGCCCCAAAATCCTCGTGGGGACTTCCCGGCTGTGCGGAGTGCGGTCAGACCAGCCTCCTTTCCTGTGAAAAACCCAGAACGTCACTGCCCTCCAGCCCCGGGGGAGAGCGGTGCCCGGTCCCCCACGCCGCGTCTCCCCGCCGGTTGGATGTAAGACGGCTAAACCCGCCCGCGGGGTCTGGGTGCGGAGAGAGGAAGGCCCAGGAGCGATAGGTGCCCCGCTCCGCGCTCCGCCCCAGGGTCTGCGCCTGGACCGCTCGCCCCTGCACAGCCCCACCTCCTCCGCCCGCCGCTGAGTCTCCCCAGGGCGCCCCGCCCCCCCCCCGGGAGCAGGTGCAGCGCAAGGGCTTGGCCCAGGGGAGGGGGCGCTCCCAGAGGAGCGGCTCCTGGCAGGGCGGGCATCTCCATGGCAACCACGGGGCGCGCTCCCCAGAGAGTGAATCCTGCCCCCTGCAATTTCCTGACAACCAAAGGTCCAGAGACTGAGGATGGAGCCGCAGTCACTGCCTTCCGACGGGTGTCTCCCCGAGCAGATTTTTTTAAAAATATCTTATTGATTTTTTAGAGAGGAAGGGAGAAGGATAGGGGGAGAAACATCCATCAGCTGCCTCTTGCACGCTCCCCACTGGGGATGTGCCTGCAACCAAGGTACCTGCCCTTGAACGGAATCGAACCTGGGACCCCTCAGTCTGCAGGCTGACGCTCTATCCACTGAGTCAAACCGGTTTGAGCCTGAGCAGATTTTTATTTAGAAAAAATTAGGACATGAAAGGTGGTGTTTTTTGTTTTTTTTTCACCTTATGAGCTGAAGCCATTCACAGCTGTTATATATATAGAGAAATATATTATAAATATATTCATCAATTGCCCTTCATTTCACTAACGGCTTTGCGGGTTCCCCCTTTAAAAAGAACCCAGATAAACAGAAAGGCAGGAGCTGGGCACTGGGGGCGGGGCTTGTCTGCTACCTGACCCTCTTCCCACGTGGGAGGGAGTCCTCACCGCTGGTGTCCGGGTGGGGGGCAGGCGGCCTCCTCCCAGGCTGCAAGGCCAGGCACCCCACATCCGTCCCCGCTGCTCCCCTGGCCGCGAGGGTCTGCGCATGGACTGCTCTGGTCAGAATGCAGCTCCCACTCAGGCTGCACCCGTGGGGGCCCAGCCCTGGTGCAGAGGCTGTGGCTACAGGGTCCTCTCCAGGTGGTCCCTGTGATCCCATGGGGCGGCGGGGTTGACTCTCCAGCCTGCATTGGACCTGGCCTTCTAAATAAAAAAAATAAAAGTAAAACTTTTTAAAATATAGATTTTTTAAAATTGATTTCAGAGAAGAAGGGAAAGGAAAAGAGAGAGAAACATCCATGAGGAGAGAGAATCACTAATCCATTGCCTCCTGCACTCGCCCTGCTGGGGATCCAGCCCACAACCCGGGCAGGTGCCCTTGCCGAATCCAACTCGGGACCCTTGAGTCCGCAGGTCGAAGCCCTTTCCACTGAGCCACACCAGCTAGGGCTGTTACTCAACCCTTGAAGGCAAAAACACATACTATCTTCCTCAAAGGAAGTAGAAATTTTTCTAAGAATTGGACTTGAAAAGGAATTTCTTATCATGGGGTTTCTCATAGTAGCTCCTGGGACTGTAATGTATCATCCCTCTAATATTATTCAAACAGCAAATGCTTCTTAAGGTAGAATTCTAGCCGAGACCAGTTTGGCTCAGTGGATAGAGTATCGGCCTGTGGACTGAAAGGTCCCAGGGTCAATTCCAGTCTGGGGCATGTACCTTGGTTGTGGGCACATCCCCAGTAGGGGCTGTGCAGGAGGCAGCTGATCGATGTCTCTCTCATCAATGTTTTTGACTCTATCCCTCTCCCTTCCTTTCTGTAACAAGTCAATAAAATATACTAAAAAAAAAAAAAAAAGATAAAATTCTACAGTGAAAGCACAGGCCACAGCACAACATGTAACTCCTGTAAATTAAGCCACTTTTTGAAAGGGGCAAATTTAACTTTTATTTTTTTGGTGTAGCATCAGAAATATTTAGAAAAATAAGGGAATGGCATTTTTCAGGAAAGTTGTGTTTTTATGAATTTAATAGGTCATAGTTTGACGTTATTGTCTATGATAAGAGCCTGGGAATTCTGAATGGTTAGAAATAAAACAAGAGAGTGGTAAAACTAGCATTCTTCCCTGGGAAAATAATGATAACAATAAGAGAATTGAGTATTCGGTGTTGAACATATAGGTGCTTTTAATATGTCCACTTTTTAAATTTGTTTTTATTGTTGGCATTATTACAGATGTCCCCTATGTCTCCCCCATTTCCCTCCCCGACCCCTGCCCCAGGCCTTCCCTGCACTATTGTCTGTGCCCAGGGGTTATGCATATACGCATGTGAGTTCTCTGGTTAATCACTTCCGGCCTCTCTCTCCCCACTGCCCTCTGAGATCTGCCAGCCTGCTCCATGCTTCCGTGTCTCTGGACCTATTTTGTTCATCAGTTTGTTTTGTTCATTAGATTCCACATATGAGTGAAGTCATGAGGTAATTGTCTTTCTCTGACTGGCTGATTTCCCTTAGCATAATGCTCTCCAGGTCCCTCCATGCTGTCTCCAAGAGTAAGAGAGCCTCCTCTTTCACAGCCTCCTTAGTATTCCATGGTGTAGATGTACCACAGTTTTTTATCCACTCAGCCGCTGATGGGCACTTGGGCTGTTTCCAGATCTGAGCTCTTATAAATTATGCTGCTGTGAACATAGAAGGGCATCCATTCTTTCTGATGGGTGTTTCTGATGTCTTAGGATATATTCTTAGAACTGGGATCGCTGGGCCAAATGGCAGTTTCATTTTTTTTTAATATATTTCATTGATTTTTTACAGAGAGGAAGGGAGAGGGATAGAGAGTTAGAAGCATCAATGAGAGAGAAACATCGATCAGCCGCCTCCTGCACATCCCGCAACCGGGATACATGCCCTTGACCAGAATCAAACCTGGGACCTTTCAGTCCACAGGCCGAAGCTCTATCCACTGAACCAAACCGGTTCCAGCAGGCAGTTTCATTTTTAATTTTTTGAGGAAACTCCATTCTCTTTTCCTCCCTGCACCCCACCAGTAGTGTACCAGGGTTCCCTTTTCTCCACACCCTCGCCAGCACCTGTTGTTTATTGATTTATTGATGGCAGTCATTCTGGCGGGTGTGAGGTGATATCTCACTGTCGTTTTAATTGACATCTCTCTGATGATCAGCGATGTTAAGGAGGGCACAAGAGGTGCCTCTAAAGCAGTGGTTCTCAACCCTGGCTGCGCGTTATAGAATTACCAGGGGAATGTCGCTTAACAATCTCATCCCCTAGGCTGTGTCCCAAGCCACTGAAATCAGAGTTGTTGGGGTAAAATCCAGCCTTCAGTACTTTTGAAATTACGCAGATGATTTTAATATGTAGCTAACGAGGAGAACCACACTGTTTTGAAGAAAGCTGTGGTTCAAACGATCACCATCATCACTAACATCGTCATCATCATCATCATCTCCACCCTTATTTATTTGACATCTTGCCCCATCTTCTCCCAAAGCCACATATTTTGACGTCACAGAAAGATCCCTTGGCTGGGAATAAGGCAACAAAGAGTTTTCTACATCCTATCAGTAACTAACTAATGTGATGATCTTCATACCCCAATTCCTAATGCTGCAGGTGATGAAGATGATGACGATGAAGCTCACTTTTGTCGCGTTCTTATTATGTGCCAGAAATGGTGCTCCGCGCTCTACATGTCTTATTTCGCTTAATCCTCGCAGCCAGCAGTGAAGTAAGCGTTAGTGCACAGAAGAAGTAACTGCGGTCCACAAAGGTAAAGTCCCTTGTCCAAGATCATAGAATAAGTAGCAGAACCAGGAGTTCAACTCCAGCTGTCAGATCCTAACCATCTTTAACACCACCTCCCTCAATGACTTGCCCTAATTACAGCACCGGTAAAGCAGAGGATGTGAGATTCCTTCCACGTCCGCCCAACTTCCAAACTGGCCCTTGAATGAACATGCTATACTTTCCGTCATCCACACAAAGGTTGATATCTCTCCGAGACCGGTTTGGCTCAGTGGATAGAGCGTCGGCCTGTGGAAGGTCCCAGGTTCAATTCTGGTAGGGGGCATGTACCTTGGTTGCAGGCACATCTCCACTGTGGGGCATGCAGGAGGCTGCTGATCGATGTCTCTCTCTCATCCATGTTTCTGACTTTCTATCCCTCTCCCTTCCTCTCTGTAAAAAATCAATAAAAATATATTTTTTAAAAAAAGGTTGATATCTCTCCCCCTGACCTACTCAGTTTCCTGCAAGAAACCTGAATGACAGGGAAAAAAATATTCCTGGTTAGAGAAACGGAAACAATCGAATCCAGCGAGAGGGGGTCACTGCATTGAGCTACAATTCAAAGGGAAAAGCGAACCCCCCATTTAAATGTTCAGGGGTTTCCATGTGTCTGAGGAAAAACACAAATCAGAGATAAGATTTAAGACCAAGAAACGGCGGACTGGTGAATTTTCCTCGCACTATATTCCATATGGCAATAGCAAGTGGAGGCTCTGATTTCCTTAATTTCTTTAGAGACCATAAAAAACGTGTCCATGCGCAAAAATCAACATGTGTTTTCCTTCCTGCCATTCCGCACGACAGACAGATACAAGCGCATCCCACCACAGAGAGCGCATCGCATTTGGACAGCCCCAGACCTAGGGAATAGCGACGTCTCAGCTCGTAGACTGTTTCATTTCAAAGTGCTCCGGTGTCCTGGGTCACCATCTCGTGGGAGTGCACGTGCAGATGGTTCCTGGTGAGCCTCAGGGAGATCTGAGGCAACGCCTGAAGTTGATTAGAGTAACACAGTCCAGGAGAAATGTCTCGTGTGACCTTCCCGGAGGAGACTGTCATCGCGCTCAGAGGAGCGCCGCGATACACGGTAACTCACACCTGACGACAGGACCTGGTAGGCAGGGCTGGGCCAGAGGCCACGGTCATCCCAGATAGGAGACCCAGTGACGGGTGTCTCTCCCTTTGCAACAGGGAAGGCTATATGCCCGGGAAATTTTATTACAGATTTGTTCTAAGCAGGGCAGAGGGAGAGGGAAGTTTAAAAGGGGGGTCCCTCTGTAGGTTTATCTTCCCAGTCGGGGGCGTCAGGAAGTGGCCAATAAAGGATTCTCTCTCATCATTAATCTCTCTCTCTCTCTTTCTCTCTCTCTTCCCTCCCCCTCCCTCTCCCCCTCTCTCTCCTCCTCCTCTTCCTCTTCCTCCTCCTCCTCCTCCTCCTCCTCCTTCTTCTTCTTCTTCTTCTTCTTCTTCTTCTTCTTCTTCTTCTTCTTCTTCTTCTTCTTCTTCTTCTTCTTCTTCTTCTTCTTCTTCTCTCTCCTCTCTGAAATAAATAAAAATATATATTTTAAAAAAACAGAAGACTAGCCCTGACCAGTTTGGCTCAGTGGATAGAGCATCAACCTGCCGACAAAAGGGTCCCAGGTTTGATTCCAGTCAAGGGCATGCACCTTGGTTGCAGGCACATCCCCAAAGGTGGGGGGGTGAGCAGGAGGCAGCTGATCGATGTTTCTCTCTCATCGATGTTTCTAACTCTCTATCCCTCTCCCTTCCTCTCTGTAAAAAATCAATAAAATATATTTAAAAAAAACACACACACAACACAACAACAAACAAAAGACTAAATTGGCTGGAGCATTTAAAAATCTGAGCAGAAAGGATGTAATTACAACAGGACCGACAGACGGAAGAAGCAGGAGGGACCTGACACGCTTCCTCGGTATTTGCTGCCCCTAGCAAGAACACAGGCAACTAGAGACGCTCTAGCTGCAGAGACATCGCTAGCTTGTTTTCATTCTCATTGCTCGGCGAGTCTCAGAGTATGTGCTGGACTTTTATCAGCTCCCACGTCTGGGCCAACTCTGCATAGTGCGCATATTCTGTAGAAATGAATATTTATGCTGGGGATAGCTGGACAAATATACACAGCTCGTTGGAATTCCTTTCCACAAAAGCTATCAAACGGAGAGAAAAGCGGAATCCACGTGTCACGGGCTCTGCTGGATGTTTGTCCCAGGGTCGTGCCCGTGTGGGGACTGGAAGAGAAGTAATCCGATGTCTGTTAGGTGGTTAGAAAGCAATTGCGTAAAATCATCACCACGTCTCATTTTCATAGGGCCCCAATTCACTCTCACCAAGTAATTCTAGAGGTAGGAACCTTTCCAAAGAATTCCTGCAGAGCTATACTGGGATAAAATCTGGCCCACGGCGAATATAAAAGGGTAATTTTATTTAAACAGTTGTAACTCCTCGCGTCTCTTCGGGCCGACTCTACTATTGCTCCTTGTCTATGTACTTTGGACACGTTTTCACTTTTCTCTAAAAAGGGTTCTACTGCTTAGTCATCTTTTCTTTGCTACCTCTGCCTTCTGCTGAGTTCGTTGTTGGGGGAAAATGATGGAATCGTTTTTGCTTTGCAGTATTTGGGACGCATTCATAAGAAAGTTATCACTATTAATCCCTAATGCGTGTCATTAAGTTTGGCACACTGACCGAGCCACTCTACTATCAATTTTTCAGCTGTTCAACTCCGCTGATAAGTCATAACACCTCTGGTTTCTCAACTGCCAAGCGTTCTGCTCCATTGCCTTCCTACCATAGCTTTGCCCAGATGAGTAATGACTTTCCACAGCCAAATGTAAAAGGCTGGCTTAAATTATGGTCCCACCTGTGTCACTTCTGTTGCAAACATGGGCTAATAAATGCCTATGACCTAGAAAATTTTTAGTCTTTTTTTTTTTTTTTTTTGCAAGGCATTCGTAGTTTACGACCTTGAACTTGAATTGGCTATGCATTGGCCAAGTGATTGCATCATCAGACTTCAGCCACCAGAATTAGTTTGAGCTTCCTCCGATAACAGGTTAAAATATATTTAAAAAATAAAAATATATTTTATTGTTTTTTTTTACAGAGAGGAAGGAAGAGGGATAGAGAGTTAGAAACATCGATGAGAGAGAAACATCCATCAGCTGCCTCTTGCACACCCTCTCTCTACTGGGGATGTGCCCGCAACCAAGGTACATGCCCTTGACTGGAATCGAACCTGGGACCCTTCAGTCCACAGGCTGACGCTCTATCCACTGAGCCAAACCGGTTTCGGCTGATTTAATATTTTTAAAATATGTTCTTATTGATTTGGGAGAGCGGGAGGGAGAGGAAGAGAGAAACAGCAATGAGAAAGAAACCTTGATCTGCTGCTTCCTGCACGGCCCCCAACTGAGGATGAGCCCACAACTCGGGTATGTGCCCCGACCAGGATCAAAGCTGTGCCCACAGGATGATGCTCTGCCAACGGAGCCACACTGGACAGGCTGGCTTCATTTCCCATCAGAGGAAAACAGACAGATTGATCTGTGCAGCCAAGAAAGAATGATTGGGTATGCACTATGTGCCCAGGGTGATGAAGCGTGGTGAGAGTGTTGGCTGCTGGTTTTTCTTTCCTCAGTGGTGGCAATGAGCTAACCAAAGAATGTAAGCCATGCTTTGGGGCTCTGGGTGAAGTATAAGGGGCGACAGGTGATAACAAAGGTGCTTTACAGGAGCCCAAAGATAGTCTAAGCCAGTGGTTCTCAACCTTCCTAAGGCCGCGACCCTTGCATACAGTTCCTCATGTGGTGGTGACCCCCAACCATGAAATTTTGCTACTGTTATGCATCGTGATATTAATATCTGCGTTTTCCGATGGTCTTAGGCGACCCCTGTGAAAAGGTCATTCGACCCCCAAAGGGGTCGCGACCCCCAGGTTGAGAACTGCTGGTTTAACCAAAGGCTCTGTCCTTCGTCTACTCTCTCTGGACCAGCTCGGGATGGCCCTGACTTTACCCTTTTCCTCCACTAACCCTTGAACAGATTAAAGAACAGAACCCGGCTTCTTGGGAGTAATTGGTCTCTATGGGGACGCATATCACAGAAGCTGTGCTAGCTTATGTTTGCAACCTTGCCTAAAACCTATCCTAAACATTCCCCCCAGATAATCACCCAGTTTGCAACATAATGGCTTAAAACAGAAAACTCACATTAAAAATATATATATATATGTATTTTATTGATTTTTTACAGAGAGGAAGGGAGAGGGACAGAGAGTTAGAAACAGCAATGAGAGAGAAACATCGATCAGCTGCCTTCTGGATGCCCCCTACTGGGGATGTACCCACAACCAAGGTACATGCCCTTGACCAGAATCAAACCTGGGACCCTTCAGTCCGCAGGCCAATGCTCTATCCACTGAGCCAAACCGGTTTCGGACCCCCAGCTACATTTAAACAAAGGGATATTTGGTCCATATAAAGTCCTGTAATTAATGAAAAACAAATTAGAAAATTGTGTTCTAGGTAAGCTATTTTACGTTCCCTGATTTTTTTTTTTTTACTTTATGTTACACCTGGTCAGTGATATTTTCAGGTTCCCTGTCAAGAGGAATAAGGTGGACGTCATTCTGATAATAACCATGACAGCTATTGAAAGCAATTGCGAGTGTAAAGCGCTGTATAAAGCAGCGATTGTGCGGCCAAAGTCATTGTTATTATTTTTAAATTAGCCACATGCTTCTCTCCCACATTAACTTGCTCTTGCAGCTCTTTCGGCTTAACCTAAAGCATTCGCCGCTTTATTATTTTTCTTTAAAAAAAAAAGGGATTTGAAAAACGCTCCAACCCTCAGGTCTCAACAACAGACTTGCTTTGCTCAGAGGCGCACTGTTGCAAGTGTAATGGAGATGCAGCAGCCCAAGCTCTTCTTCGAACTGTGTGCACTGAGGGCTGTTTGGAGACTGGGGTGCGGGAGGGTGGGGGCGGGGGGTGGTTGTAAGAGGAGTGAACCTTAGACTGATTTGATCAAATGACTGGTCTGTAAATATTTCACATTTTCCTAAGCCTGAAGTCAATGCCGTTGCCAGATGATGCTATTAGCCTGGTGGTTGTGGTCCATACACTCAGAGTCAGCTAAGGACACATGAAGAGTCGAAACATCTAGAGCAGTGGTTCTCAACCTTTCTAATGCCGCGACCCTTTAATACAGTTCTTGATGGTGTGGTGACCCCCAACCATACTTCATAACTGTAATTTTGCTGTTGTTATGAATTATAATGGAAACACCTGTGTTTTCTGATGGTCTTAGGCGACCCCTGTGAAAGTGTCGTTCGACCCCCAAAAGGGTCGCGACCCACAGGTTGAGAACCACTGATCTAGAGGCAGTTGTTTGTGCTGCTTTGACTCAATAAAGGTTTTTGCCGTGTGGCGCTCCTGTCAAATAAAAGAAAACAACAGTGATGCCCTAACCGGTGTGGCTCAGTAGACAGAGCATCTGCCTACAGACTGAAGGGTCCCAGGTTCGATTCCGATCAAGGGCATGTACCTTGGTTGCGGGCACATCCCCAGTAGGGGGCGTACAGGAGGCAGCTGATGGATGTCTCTCTCTCATCAATGTGTCTAACTCTCTATCCCTCTCCCTTCCTCTCTGTAAAAATCAATATAATATATTTTAAAAAGAAAAGAAAACAACACTGAGTAAAACAACCACTTGGTCCTGCTATTTAAGAGCTAACTACTCATGCCCTAGCTGGTTTGGCTCAGTGGATAACGCAATGGCCTGCAGACCAAAGGGTCCCGGGTTCAATTCCAGTCAAGGGCACGTACCTGTGTTGCAGATGAGGGCCTTACGCAGGAGACAACCGATGGATGTGTTTCTCTCACATCGATGTTTCTCTCTCCCACTCTCTCTAAAAATCAATAGAAAAATATCGTGGGGTGAGAATTAGAAGAAGGAGGGGGAGAAGGGGGAGGAGGAGGAGGAAGAAGAAAGAAAGGAAGAAAGGAAGGAAGGAAGGAAGGAAGGAAGGAAGGAAGGAAGGAAGGAAGGAAGAAAAAGAAAGAAAGAAAAAGAAAGAAAGAAAGAAAGAAAGAAAGAAAG
>JAAGEH010000297.1:18411793-18454884 GCA_011751065.1 Lasiurus cinereus | reverse complement strand
CTGCTTTAAGTACAACCTGTGTGCCGTTGATTCCTCAATTTACTTGTCAGTCTGAACCCTCACATGGACTCCAGCTGTCCACACAGCGGCCGCTCCTCTGTATCTCCTTTTGGAGGTGTAATAAATAGGCAGCTCGGTGGTCACACAGCCAAACTGAGCCCTTCACTGGCCTTCACCTCAAACCAGCTCTGACTGCCCTCTGCCCATCTCAGGGGTGGCAACTCTCCTATTCCAGTGGCTGAAATAGAAGATCTTGGAGTGCCCCTTCTCTCACAGAATGTGCCTGACCTACTTGCCAGCTTTACCTTGGAAATGCATTCAGAATCTGGCCCTTCTCACCACCTGCCCTCTGCTCCCCTGACCCTGGCCGCCATCATTGCTCACTTGAACTCTAACCATTGTTTCCTCCTTGGGGTCCCTCGCTTCTGCTCCTCTGCCCCACACCCCAGTGTAGTTCCCATAGTGACTCGTAAACAAAGGTCAGATCATGTGGTTCCACTACTCCACCCTCCAACGCTCCCCATATCATTCATAGGAAAAGTCAAGTTCCTTACTATAACCGCTGGGGCCTTGTTACGCTCCTGGGGCCTCTGTAACAGATTACCGCGCCCTTCGAGGCTCAAAACGACAGACATTGATGCTCTTGCAGCGCTGGAGGCCAGCGGTCTGCAGCCCAGGAGTCGGCGGGGCTGGTTTCCTCTGAGGCCTCTCTCCCTGCTTATGGATGGCCATCCTCTCCTTGTGTCTTGGGATGGTCTTCCCACAGCGCATGTCTGTCCTGATCTTCCCCTTCTCACAAAGACACCAGGCATACTGAGCGAGGGCCACCGGCATGACCTAATTTTACCTTAATTATGTCTTTAAAGACCCTATCTCCAAGTACACTCACATTCTGCAGTACTGGGGATTACGACTTAAACATATTTGGGAGCACAAAATTCAGTCCATAACGCTACTCTCAGGCAGCTGATGAAAGAGATCCCATGTTTTTAAATTATTATATTTTTTCCCAGCAAAGTTACAATTTTTTAAAATTTTATTATTAACAGTATTACAGATGTCCCCCAACCCCCCCTCCCCCCACCTTGGCCCACCTCACTCCAGCCCCTGCCCCACCCAGGACTTCACCATACTATTACCTGGTTGTGCAGATATGTATATCTGTCCTTTGGTTATTCTCTTCCTGTCTTTCTTAACCTCTTGATCCGCAGTTTCTTGATCTCTGACATCTTTGCTGTTTCTATCTTTACTGGCTCCTTCTCTTCTGCAAACAAATACACATACATTTACCCAATTCTTTAACATTCTTAAGTTTCCCACCCCCTTCAAGTTCGCCTCCACTTTCCTTCATTTCACCACCGAACTTCAAAGGCGTCTCTCCTGCTCTTGGTTTATCACTTGAAATGGACTAGGAGCGAGATAAACCCACCCACCGAATCCCCACAGAGCGAGAAAAAGGTATGTGAAGTATTTACCTTATATGAAAAAAAAAAAATCCAAGCCAATTGATTTTAACATTAAAGTAAACAATTATGTTGCCTGTAATTTAATTTAAAATAATCCAGAAGAGATAGGATGACATACTATATATGTAGTCTACATCCCAGGATTTCCCTATCAGAAATACTAGTTTAGTTAGCATTTGGAAGACCCTATTTGGCATCTACATTCTAGAAACAGCTATTGGAAGGGCTCCAAATTCCACAATCTGGTTTGTAAACGGGCATTAAGAATGGATTACTAGCTGAAACTGGTTTGGCTCAGTGGATAGAGCGTCAGCCTGAGGACTGAAAGGTCCCAGGTTCGATTCCGGTCAAGGGCATGTACCTTGGTTGCAGGCACATCCCCAGTAGGAGGTGTGCAGGAGGCAGCTGATTGATGTTTCTTTCTCATCAATGTTTCTAACTGTCTATACCTCTCCCTTCCTCTCTGTAAAAAAAATCAATAAAAAAAATATATTTTTAAAAAGTATTGTTGGAGCTCTAGGATTCCACCAAATAAAAGGTTGGATGAATGTCTTTTACTGCACCTGCTGGTTATGAGTGTGGCGTCATTCCTATGAGATTCGCATTTTTCACTAACATAGCTTTCGATGGACATATCCTGTGGGAGAGACCACAGACTTTTCAGGTCCCTCTGATTCTCAGACTTCTAATCAAATCAGGCTGGCAATTGTGAACGGCCCCCAGGGCCCCTGCCCAGTGGTCTGGAAGACTTGGGGGTGCCGAGAGATCTGTCACTAGGAAAGCATGAGTCATCTCCCATATTGATTTCCAAGGTCTCGCTCTTCTGACTCACATTCACTCGCCAATGTATTTGCTCACGGGGCTTCAATTATCATCCCTGTGTGTGGATCTTCCCAATATCGCAGGTTCTGGCTTTCTCTGAAGCACGTTCCCATCTGTATGGTAGACATTTCCACATGGCGCCATTAATGCGTTGGTTTAACCATTTATCAAACACTTATTGGCTAGTAGGTGTTCTAGGTACAAAGATACATGAGAAGTCTTACCGTCTCCATGGAGTTTATGGTTGGGTGAGGATGTCATACAGGTGCACAAACTCCGCACATGCAATATATTATTACCATCTTCTATCCCCAAATCAATTCCATCACCATCCCACCCCCTGCCAAAATTTACAACCCCAAAGTCATACTTAATGCCTCCCTCTCTCCATCTTCCCCTCAATTCCATCATCTTTCCGTCCTTGATCTGGTTAAGTTACCATTTGCTAAGCAAGATACTTAACAACATAATGGCAATCAAGGTTTGCTGGCTTGAGCCAAATTTTATTAGAGCCCCTTAACTTCCATCTCCAAACGTATCACCCTAATATTTTACCAAGTTATCATTCTTCAGGCCCCCTTTAACACAGAGCATTGTCTACAAAGCCTTGGACTTGGTGCGTTAACATTTGGCTTATACCTTTGCAACATATCTCCGAGTCAAGGTTCCCATTATTATTAAAGCGAAATTTCTAAGACTTCCCAAGGCCGGAAAACTTTATTGTCTAGAAAACGAAAACAGGCCAACAGACATGGTCTGGTTTTTTAAGGCCAGATCTGATGTTTCTTTAGAAAACACACATCTCGGCTGCTTCAAAAGATGCTGATGGTTCAGAAGGGGCCTCTACGGATTGCAGCTTTAAACAAACCCGAATAACAAAACACTTTCAGCCAAAAGAGAAAGCTGATCTCTAGACATACAAGGTGCCAGCAAATACCACCTTCCTCCCAGTGACGCCCAATGACGCATCTTCCACCCGGCTTGTGGGAGAGCCAATCGGTTCGCTTTGAATGAAATCTTTATTCCACGGTTTAAACACTCCTGGGGGAAGGGAGGCGGGAGACAAGAGCAGTATTTCAGAAACAAATGGAGACCCAGATGCCAAGTTTCTGTTCTCGTCACTGTTCGGGTTTTGGCCCAGCGAAGACGGTCTCAATTCCATGTTTTTCATTAAACTGGTTTGGTTGGCGAAATCCAGTGATAAATACAAATCTCTGAGGTCAGTCTCACCTTACTTGGAAAGCTAGAGCTGGGAAGTTCAGCTTTCTGTGGTCAGGGAGCGTTGGAAGATGCTGATCTGCCATTGACAACGGGAGGCAAAGAGGTGAGCCAGATAATTTCTTCTTTACAAATGTACAAATCTAGGACTTCTCCCTCTTAAAGCCCCACAGACAAGCAATCCTTTGTTGGTAGCTCAGCCCCAGTGGCTGGGTGGGGGAGGAGAAAGCAGGGTGGATGAAAAAATAAGATCCAGCCGAGACCGGTTTGGCTCAGTGGATAGAGTGTCGGCCTGCGGATTGAAGGGTCCCAGGTTCGATTCCGGTCGGGGGCGTGTACCTTGGTTGCGGGCACATCTCCAGTAGGAGGTGTGCATGAGGCGGCTGATCGATGTCTCTCTCTCATCAATGTTTCTGACTCTCTATCCCTCTCCCTTCCTCTCTGTAAAAAATCAATAAAATATATTTTTAAAAAAAGAAAGAAAGAAAGAAAGAAAGAATAAGATCCGTTCCTAGGCCCAAGTCTGTTCTTTAGTTTGCTAATAAGCACCCAAACTGAGCCTTGCCTCTTCCCTTAGTTTTCCTTATCCTTCGCTGCTCAGAGGCAGTCACACCCCTAAAAGGGCGAGCAGTAAGGGGAAGTGGAAGGGACCAGCGTCCTGGGTGTTCTCACACCAGTTGGTCAATCTGGAAAGAGTTGATACTGACTTCTTGGTACCCAGATCCTCTTTCCTGGTGTGGCCTTCCAGGTCATGTGCCCTGCAGGTGAGTAAACTATACTCTCTCCCCGCTCCTGGCATTAAAGACAAATGAGTCTAAATGTGAAAAAGGAGGTTTTCGTGTTAGAAATCTGAATGCCAAGATTAATGGTTAGTTCTGTCATAACGTGCGAAATTATAAGGGCCAGCATGTATGAGGTGCTTACCAAGTGTCATGCACCATTCTAGGTGCTTAGCTACTTAATCACACGATCTTTTTTTTAAAATATATTTTATTGATTTTTTTTTTAGAGAGAGGAAGGGAGAAGGATAGACAGAAACATCGATGAGAGAGAGACATCAATCAGCTGCCTTCTGCACGCCCCCTACTGGGAATGTGCCTGCAACCAAGGTACATGCCCTTGACCGGAATCGAACCTGTGATCTTTCAGTCCGCAGGCTGACGCTCTATCCACTGAGCCAAACTGGTTTTGGCTCACATAGTCTTTTGATAATGTTATCATTATCTTCCTTTTTTAGAGACGAGAAACTAAACAGCTCACAAATGGCAGAGCTGGGATTTGAATCCAGACCATCTGACTTCAGTGACCATGCTCTTAAACAGTCCCAGGCAGATCTGGCCTGCCTTCAGTAAATGTATGTGACCGCCGAAACCAGTTTGGCTCAGTGGATAGAGCGTCAGCCTACGGACTGAAAGGTCCCGGGTTCGATTCCGGTCAAGGGCACATACCTTGGATGCAGGCACATCCCCAGTGGGGGGCATGCAGGAGGCAGCTGATGGATGTCTCTCTCTCATTGATGTTTCTGACTTTCTATCCCTCTCCCTTCCTCTCTGTAAAAAATCAATAAAATATATTTTTTAAAAAAGTATGTGACCCACAGCCAAGTGATTGGGCAACACTTCTCCCCACCCTTATCCCCAGGGGTGAGGGGCTGGAGGAGCGGAGAGAACCGCACCAGGAGAGCAGCAGCGGCGGTGGCATTCATTCCTGGGCCAAGTGCTGGCATGTCACCCAACCAATCAGAAAGGCCCGAGAGGTGCCTTCCCATTGCATTGTGGTTAATGGGAGAGAATGCAAAGACAGCAAATGCCCTCAAAGGTGGATAAGATTGAGGTGCTGATGCTGGACATCGATATGCATAATGAGATCAGTGCCCTTATAAGAAGAGACCTGAGAGAACGTGTTTCCCCTTCCTCTGTTTTCTCCATGTGAAGCTCCAAGAAGATGGCCGTCTGCAAACCAAGGAGCGGGCCATCACAAGGCACGGACTGCTTGGGCCTTGATTTCAGACCTCCCAGCCTCCTGAATGGTGAGGAATCTCTCTCTCTCTCTCCGGTGACCGACCAAAGATAGGTAGGTAGGATTCAGTCTGTGGTCTAACACAACCGAACGATCTATGAGAAGTTGTCGGGCTGCTATCACAAATACTGTAAGACTGCATGTCTTCAATAATAAATATTTCTCTCTCACAGTGTAGGGGGCTGGGAAGTCCAAGATCAAGGTACCAGCAGGCTGGTGTCTGGTGAGAGGAGAGAGAGGAAGCAAGTTCTCTCATGTCTCCTCCCATCAGGACAGCTCCACCCTCATGGACTAATTACCTTCCAAAAGCCCTATCTCCAAACCATCAAATTGGGGGATTAGGGCTCAACAGATTAATCTGGGGTGGGGGGGAGAACAGAGACATTCAGTTAATAGCAGGTGCCATTCTATAAGGCTTCATCAGCACCAAAAAAACAAACAAACAAACAAACAAAAACAGAGAGAGAAATTCCAGTCCAGGGCATGTATCCTGGTTGTGGTGGGCACATCCCCAGTAGGGGGTGTGCAGGAGGCGGCTGATCAATGTCTCTCTCTCATCGATGTTTCTAACTCTCTATCCTTCTCCTTTCCTCTCTGTAAAAAATCAATAAAATATATTTTAAAAAAATTAAAAAAAAAAAGATTTTCCAAACTATCAGAGAGAAAACCAAAAATATTCTATCTCTACTTTCGGTTAACCCAGGCACAACTTCTACAATTGAAATACAGATTTTTTTTCTTGTCCAATGAAAGAATCTCTTTAGATATTAAAACAGCTGTTTTCATCAATCCCTCTACTCTCAAATCTCCATCCTAAATCTCTGAACTAACGCCCATAGGCCCTTCTCTCCTAGGAATGCTGAAGCTATGGAATCAAAATTAGAACTCCAGTCAAGCCCCAAACCAGGTTCCAAGCCGAAGTGTTAAGGCCTAATGTTGATAGTTTGCTTTTTAGATTAATCAAGGCATAATTTGAAACAGCTGTTCATTGGCAAATCCGCTTTCTGACTTTCCCCTGATCTTCAGATAACAGTCTCACCAGTTAAAAGATTAAAATACAGGTCAGTGAACGAAGCCATGTTTTTAGGTCTCAGCATTTGTTATTGAGTTAGCTAACAAAAATCTTAATCCCCAAATTTCAGGGTGTGTTGGACAGAAATTTGGGGAGAAAAAAGACAAATGAACCATGGCCCCCAGATGACTGTTCCTTCTTTTGGCTCACCCCTCTGTGCTGTGAATTTCTGAGTGAGGTATGGACACAAGGCACTCTCTCCAACCCTGGAAACAAGTTCCAGCCAATGGTTCAGCTTGGGCTTTGGCCTCTCAATCAATTTCCAGTCGGAAGCTCCCTCCCACACCCAAGAAAAGGCATCTGAGAATGTTGTTTTTCTACAAGTTTAGCTCATGAAGTTAAGTAACCTAGTCTTGGCAATTTTCTAGTTTAAGGGCTTTCAGACCCTCCGGAGGGTCCAATTTAGGACTTATTCTTTCTGCAGTGGACAAATTGCTCCCAGAATTCCAAGAAGGGGCTATGAACAGAACTTTTTGATAGATGGGTACTTGCTGTTATTCAAATGGCGGGAAAGCAGCAATGGCTGCTACCCAGGAGTGCTCTGCCAGCAAGTTCAACCCAAAATACTTGATCGATGACAACAACGACACAACACATATTAAAGAATGAGAGATTTCCAAAATACACTTCGGAGGGAATAGCGCTTTCTGGTAACAAGCATGCTATTGAAAAGTAAAAGAAAGGTGAAAAAAAAATTGAAGAGAACGGAAGGCACATGAAATATCTTACTTGACAAAGAAATGAAGAGAGATAAGGCACTGGCACCAAGAAAGGTTTAAGTTTGCTTTTTTTTTTTTTTAAATGTAAGGGGAATGCACACTGTATCAGTGATCCTTAAACTAGATAATTCTGATTGTGTGTGTGTATATATATGTATATATATACTCAGAGGTTCTCAGTATGCAATATATATATATAATATAGAACCTCTGAGTATGTGCACTGCAAAAAAAGTCACCCAGATGGTGACTAAGAAAATTTGTACTGTATACATATTTCTTCTTCTTTACTTTTTCCTAATACCATAATCTCCCCCAATGCCTTTAAGGTTTTAATGTTCTGACTATAAAAACAATTCTTTGAAAATATGGAAAAGCTACACATTAAAGGATTAAAATCACCTCTCATCTCATTAGTGTTTTTATTATTTCAGTTTTTATATGTCCATGCATACTTTTTAAATTGCATTTATCGGGGTTATATTGGTTAAGAAAACCATACAGGTTTCAAGTGTGCATTTCTATAACACATCATCTGCATACTGCACCATGCACTCACCACCCGAAGTCAAGTCTCTTTCAGATATTGGCAGTGAAAATGTCACCGGTTGTTGCTGGCATGGAGTTGGGTTTGTCAACCTCAGTACTTGAGTTCTAAGAAAGAATTCAAAGTCAAGAGGAGAGTCTCTTGTAAGAGAGCACATCCCTTCAGCTACCCTCTGTCTTTATATTGGAGCATTTAAGCCATTTACATTTAAAGTTATTATTGATAGGTACTTATTTATCGCTAGTTTACTTTTTATACCTTTGTTCCTCTCTTTTTCTATTATTTTTCTTTCTTCTTAAAGTAGACTCTAGCCGAGACCATTTGGCTCAGTGGATAGAGCGTCAGCTTGCGGACTGAAAGGTCCCAGGTTCGATTCCGGTCAAGGGCATGTACCTTACTTTCGGGCACATCTCCACTGTGGGGCATGCAGGAGGCGGCTGATCGATGTCTCTCTCTCATTGATGTTTCTGACTTTCTATCTCTCTCCCTTTCTTTCTGTAAAAAATCAATAAAATATACTAAAAAAAATAAAGTAGACTCTAACATTTTTTGCAATATTGGCTTCGTGGTAATGAACTCCTTTAGCATTTTGCTGGTTTAGTTTTTGGGGCGAAGTTCTTTATTTCTCCTTTAATTTTAAATACTAGCCTTGCTGGGTAGAGGAGATTTGATTGTAGGTCTCTACTTTTCATCACTTTGAATATTTCATGGCAATCCCTTCTGGTCTTAAGTGTTTCCGTTGAGAAATCAGCTTACAGCCTAATGTGAGCTCCCTTGTGGATAAGCATTTTAATTTTGATGTGTCTTGGTTTGTGCAAAAAGGTAGAAACGCCTTTAGAAATAAAGAACTTTTGAATAGAGAAACATCCGAGGCTCCTTGTCTTTTGACAATGGACATTTTAAGTAATATCTAAAAGAGACATTCAGGTTTATGACAGATTTGAACAAGCTGACTTTTCTGTGAACGTAAAATACAAACCATACAATAGGTTAGCTAAATCTCTTGGGCAGAATTGAAAGCGGAACAAATGTAATCAATTCATGGTATGATTAAAATCTAAGGGGAAATGAAATGTCTGTCGTGGTAACGCTGGGCGTGTCCGTGTGTCTCACACCTCAGTGTTATTGTGGACGCTCCAGTGGCTGGCTGCATACTCCTGATGGTCTGCTAACCCTGGCTTTCTCCGGGCTTGTGGGGAACACACCTTGCAGGCACTGGGGTTGAAGAGATCCCTCTCCCTTGCACGACGGAGGGTTTTAAAGGCTGTTCTCCCCAAATCAACCAATCCCGAATCTCCAGTGGTTTCTAAGCATCAGGCTGTTTTTGTCTGGGTTGCCTGCTTGTTTTTCAGCTTCTCAGGTGATTGTCTGTGCAGCCCAGCCTGAGAACCAGGATGGTTTCCCATGGTGGCTCCTCTCCAACATTTAGGTTATAATTAAATGTCACCTCCTCAGAAAATGGATGATGACATGATTTTAAAAACTAAGTATTTTGTTTAGTTGAATGAGATTAAAAAAAAATCTATATATATATATAAAAGCCTAATATGCAAAGTGTCCCCTCCGGAGTTCGACCGATTGGGAGTTTGAGCGCTCGCTATGATGTGTGCTGACCACCAAGGGGCAGCACAGAACAAGGAAAGGTGCGGCCAGCAGCTGGCAGCCAGGGAAAGGAAGCCCCAGCTAGCAGTTGGCAGCTGCTGGGGACTCTCCCCCTGAACAGATTTCATGCACTGGGCCTCTAGTAAGTAAAGATGAGCACAGAATGAAATTGTAAATGTAAAGACGGTTAGTATGTGACAGCATACCTTGAAAAGACAGCACAGCAATTTCAAGGGGGACAAAATTTAAATTTCAGTTTGCTCACCTGCTGTGATGTTGTTGCAGTTACCTACTCTCTCTGAGCCTCTTTGAAAAGTGGATAGCCATACTTGCCTCAGAGAGATTTTTAAGGAATAATGAGACCACCAATGGCACAAAATGAACAATAACTAATACTATTTACCTAGTGTTCATTTTAAATGAACACTAGGTAAATAGTATTAGTTATTGTTCATTAGCAAATGGCTGGTTAAAGCAGTAAGTGCTTCGTAAATTCAAAGAAAATAGAAATGTCAAGTGACTGGGGATCAGAGAGAGTTTCTCCGGCAAGAAGGGAGAATAATGAGGGCTGTGTGTGGCATCCCAGGATATAGGAACAGGAAGGACACGTGTTAGAGGCGACCTTTTCAGAGTGTGTTTGGGGAAGAGGGAGTTAAACAGGAAAAAGGAGCTTGTCCAGACAGTGCAGCAGTGGTATGTCAGGATGGGCGAGCCTTCTGTTTTCTGTCATACAGCATCTTTTTGGCACTGCATTTCCCTGAATTAAATTGCTTAGAAGAATATGTCTCTGATTGGAAGCAGACTCATCAGGCAAAGAGGTGAAGGGGAGCGGGGGAGGCCTAGGAGATGGGCTTTGGAAAGCCATTCTCTTCAACAGGAACGTGTGTGGTCTCTTGGAGGCTGACTCTGAGCCTTGAGTTGGCCAATCTCAAAGAAGAAAGTTTGTAAGGTTTCCTGGGGACAAACCACAAACCAGCTCCCAGTGGCAGTCCTTGGGGCTCCCCCTGGGAAAACCTTGTGGAGAGCCCAGCTCTCTGTGTGTGACTCAGGGGCCTGGGAGGACCCAATCTGGCAACTGAGACACTTCCAGTGAATGGACTACTAACGAAGGGCTGGCTATGGAACCAACAGGGATGAGCATGGGGAGGGAGAGAGCTGAGAGGGACTGATTGACAGAGAGTGGTCTTCTGCAGAGACACAGCCAACGGCCAACCTCTGATCCAGGAGGGGGTGGGCTGGGGAATAAATTCCACCATTTTTCTCTTCGTGTCTGCCATCTCCTACAGGTGACTTCCCATTGGCCAAGTCCAAGCCAGAAGCCAGATGGCAAGGTTGTTATTTATATGCAGTGCATACAGGTCAGCATCTGGGGGTGCAGAGCAGAGTGGAGAAGTGTAGAGTGCATCTGAAATATTCAGCACACCAAACCATCTTACACAGAAGGGGCTGATTACCAGCCTGCATCCCCCATAAGAGATCCCCCTTTGTGGGTTCCCTCCATACCTCTCTCTCTACACCCTAACCCCACCCTTGCACATCTCATTGGATCTTCTAATATCTCTTAAAAAATTAACAATTGGACCTTCTAGTGTCTCTAAAAAAAAAACAGAACCCAGTCCTAGGCTCAGTTATTTGGAGTTTTGTCCAGTATACCAAAAGGTTGCAGATTTGATTTCCAGTCAGGGCACATACCTATGTGGTGGATTCGATCCCTGTTTGGGGCATATAGGAAGGCAACCAATTGGTGTTTCTCTCTCACATTTATGTTTCTCTCTCTCTCTCTCTCAAATCAATAAAGACATATCCTCGGGCAAGGATTAAAATTATATATGTACACATACACACACATTCTGCTCACACCATATACTTAAATTCCATTGGGATTAAAATTATGATTTAACTTCTTCTACCTAAAAGTACTAAATGAAAACCTCACTGGATATTTATATAAGCTTGGATTAAAGGGAGGACTTCTCAAAGTATGATCTTTTTAAAAAAATATATTTTATTGATTTTTTTATAGAGAGGAAGGGAGAGAAATAGAGAGTTAGAAACATCGATGAGAGAGAAGCATCAATCAGCTGACTCCTACAAATCCCCTACTGGGGATGTGCCCGCAACCAAGGTACGTGCCCTTGATTGGATTCAAATCTGGGACCTTTCAGTCCACAGGCTGACGCTCTATCCACTGAGCCAAACTGGTTTTGGCTCAAAGTATGATCTTAAATGCAAAACCACAGGAAAGAGGACTAATTGCACAACATAAAAAATGGAAACTTCCATTTGACAAGAACCACCATGAACAAATTTGAAAAGTTGCCAAAAAATAACCAAAATAAATTTAGAACAAGAAAATATATTGTTAGCAAATTTAAATAAAAGAAGTACTGTCTACATATATAAAGTTCTCATACAAATAGGTAAGAATTGACCCAAATTTGGGGTGGGGGATAGTAGGAAGAAAAGTAAAGAAATAAGGAAAAAGCTATGAAAGTAAAAATAGATGCATAGGCAAAGGACATGAACAGGATTAACGAGGAAAAACAACTTGATAATACCATATGGAAAAATGTTTACTCAATCTTAGAAACGCAAATTTAAACAAAAAGCTCTCCAACTAAACTCACAAAGATTATCCTTTAAAAATAATAGTTTACTGATTTTTAGAGATTGAGGAAAAGAGAAACATTGATGTGAGAGGGCAACATCGATGGGCTACCTCTCCCATGCCCCCTACTGGGGATCAGGGATCCAGCCCGCAAACCAGCATATGCCCTTGACCAGGAATCAAACCAGCAATCTCCTCCTCATGCACGGGATGATGCCCAACCAAGTTACACTGGCTGGGGCCACAGAGATCAATTTTAACTAGAGGCCCAATGCACGAATTCGTGCACTGGTAGGGTCTCTAGGCTTGGATGGTGATCAGGGCTGATCGGGGCCTGCTGGCTGGAGGGAGAAACACGGTGGGGGGAGGGGAGAGGAGAGGAGGAACTCCAGGAGGTTGGCTGGCGGGGAGGACTGGGCACAGGAGGCTGGCCACTGGCCCCCAAGGAGGAAGCCAACCCCCAGCCCCCATGGGAAAGGGGTTGCATCCCTTGCCACCCTCCACCCCCAGTTCCCCACCTCCCCCCAACTCCTCCTTCACTTTCATAGTGACTGGTCGACTGGTTGTTCTGGTTGTTCGGTCATGTCGCTTAGGCTTTTATACCTATAGACTAGAGGCCCCATGCATGACATTTGTGCACTGGGGGGGGGGGCAGTCCCCTCAGCCCAGCCTGTGTCCTCTCGCAGTCCAGGACCCCAAGGGAGGCAGAAGAAGTTCCTACAACCGCCTCTGCACTCACCAGCCATGAGCCTGCTGGCGAGCCCGGCTTCTAGGTGGTGCTTCCCCTGTGGGAGTGCACTGACCACCAGGGGGCAGCTTCTGCGTTGAGCATCTGCCCCCTAGTGGTCAGTGTGCATCATAGCGATGGGTCATTTTGCTGTTTGGTTGATTTGCATATTAGCTTTTTATTATATAAGATGAGAGCATTCAATGCAAGCAGGGGTGTAGAGAAAAAGGCCCTCAAGAATTCTTTAGAAGAGCATATATTATTATAAAACTTTGAAAAGCAAATTGCAGTTTGGTATTGAGAAACTAAAATTCATCCACTTTAACCAATTATGAAAATTCTGGGAACTTTTACTTCCTAGAATCTATCCAAACACTTTCCTGCTAACAGCATCCAAACATCTTGACATATTGCATAGACTTTTCCAAGTTTAATCTCCCAGATATTTGCTACTCAATCAATGCAATGCCTGTTCTTCCATATGCCTGTACTCCCATGCTTCTGAGCATGTCCTGTTTTTCTTCTTCTTGTAAAGCACTTTACCACCTTCTTGGTTTGACTGGCTTTGCTCACTCTACAAACTCAACCAGGTTGTCAAAAGGTCTTCTTTGATCACCCTACAGGCTGAGGGCTGAGTTAGTTTACCTGGTGCATATTTTTAGTTAATTTACACATTTATTGACATATAGATGTGTACACCATCTTGATTTCTCTCTCAATGGTTTCCAACTGAGGGCAATTCTTTCTCCAAAGGACGTTTGGCAATGTGTGGAGACATTTTTGGTTGTCACATGGGGGAAACTAGAGATGGTGCCAAGTATCCTATAATTTACAGGTAAGCCTTCACAATAAAGAATTATTTAGTCCAAATGCCAATAGTGCCAATGTTGAGAAACCTTGCCCCACCCTTAGTTTTTGCCTAGTTTGGCACATAAAAAGCATGCCCCCCAAAAAATCATGAATAAGGGTAAAATTATATTTTTTAAGCCCAATTTCTTCTTCTGTAGGTGTAATAGCTATGCCAGAAGTTTGCAGGGAAGATATGAACAGAGTCTGATACTCTCATCAATTTTAGTTCATACTAACACTAAAGTGCGTAAGTAAAATTACAGATGCAGAATGGTTTGGCATGGAAATGAATCTTAAAGATTTTGTAGTCAAAACCTTTCATTTTATAACTAAGGAGCATCAAGGACTAATGATATGCCTAGAATCATTGGTATCACATTTTAGTTTCCAGTTTAGTGGCAAACCACATTTTAAGGGCATGCATCAGAAAGGAATTAGAAACTGACTCTTTTGTAACAAAAATAACTATTTTGGGGGGTTTGGCTTATAAATACAATTTTCATGTGTATTTATAAAATGTTCTTTAAAATAGAATACTAACAGAGTTGAATAATGTTACCAAAAGTTTCATAGGGATTTATTTTTAAATTACTTTTTGGCATTTATGCAGAAATGGGCAAACATATTAAAATACAAAGTTAAACAAATACATTTTTCAATTGTAGGAGAGATATAGTCAGAATCCAGAATAACTTAAATAGTTTGTCTTAATACAAAATACCTAAGTCCCTCAAATACTAACAGGCTTCTGGAATCTATGCTGAAAATTACCTTGTAATGAATTCTTCAGTTCGTCTTCTCTGCTCAATTGCTAATACATACAATAAAATTTCTTAACAAAATATAATTCAGAGGCACCATCTGACCTGACATTTCAAATTCTAATATGTTATGGCTTTTAATATGAACACTGGTATAACCAGAATTTAAACAAATTATGGCAAATAAATTAAAACATTTAGATTTTAACATCTATAGACTTTATTAGGTGTTCCTTATACAGTCATCTGGTATGTTTAAAGAGTGAGCAATCATATAAGAGGAAATATGGTCATAACTGATTGAAGTAATAAAATCCTGAAACTAAATAACATCTCATAATTCATTGCACAGCATATATTAGATTTCATTACATCAGTATATAGCTTAGTAGTAAATTCTCCTGATGGCCATAAACCTTTAAGGTGTTGTCATCCTGAAAAATGAAGGGGAGGGAGTTGGTGAGGGTACAGAAAGGATAAATCTTCCAACAGTGCAGTGTGGTGCACTTTTAAGTTGTAAAGTTGTAGTGTATCGCCACCTAGTGACAGAATTTAGTACCTTATTCTAATAAAGAGACCTTTCCCCTATATTCTCTAGTTATGTCCCATTCACCCTTTAAGTATATTCATAGCTGATACTTCGGTTCCTAAACCTTATGTCACCCAAAAGGGCAAACCCATTTGCACTTCACCCACCAGACTTTCAAGTACTTAGTATAGTTTTATGTTCACCTAGCTTTTATTATTTTTTCAAGTATGTTTTTATTTATTTTAGAGAAGAGAGAGGGAGAAACATGGATTGGCTGCTTCCTACACACCCACCCACAACCCCAAGGGGGATGGAGCCCGAAACTCAGGCATGTGTCCTGACCAGGAATCAAACTGGTAACCCTTGGGTTCGTGGGACGGTGCTCAACCATCTGAGCCACTCTAGCTGAACTTCACCTGGTTTTTAAATTCTAAATTCTCTGGTTATTTTCAAAGCCACACATAGGTCTAGGTTAGCATCATCCTGTTTATGAACAGAGGATTATTATGGCTATATTAACTTCAGGCTTCAGCCCTGTTTTCATTCTTATTACTGAATTCTTTAGCAAGTCAGAATAGTGCTTACCATGTGCCAGGAACTGTCCTGAAGTACCTGATAAATAATGAAATTGGTTGATTTCAAAACAACCCTCTAAAGTCGGTTCTATCATTAGCCCCACTTTAGAGCTGAGGAAACTGAGGCACAGAGAAGTCAAACCCAGGAAGTCAATGGATGCAGATCTAGGGGGTAGTACCTAGAATTGGCTATGAATTACTCTATATTCTGTCTACAGGATGATGAGCCAAATAGGTTATATGAATATAACACTAATCAAACATGTATGAGATTCAGCTTTACTTGAAAAGGTCTGAGAGAGGAAAGAAACGGGAGCACTGAAATACTGGGCGGTGCTTGGTTGTCTGAAAATTTATCTCAGTCACCTACTTGCAGGTCTGATAGGGAAGCATCCTGACACGAAAGTATTTATTCTTCAACTGACTCTTAGGCAAACAGTCCCTCACTAAGATGTCCCTTAACATTGTCAGTTTCTATGTGGTTGACAATACTGGTCCAAACATGAAATTCAAGTCACAAATCTCACAAAATATTAAGCATATGAAAGAACTGCTGTCCCAAGCCCATTTGCTCAGTAGTTAGAGCACTGGCCGCAGAACAGTCTTAGATTTGATTCCAGTCAAGGGCACATACCTTGGTTGCAGGTTTCATCCCTGATTGGATCTGGGTGCGTGCGGCAAGTATGGCAATCGATGTCTGTCTCCCTCCCTTCTACTTTCTAAAAATCAATGGAAAAAATATCCTCAGGTGAGGATTAACAAAACAAAGAACTGTGTTTACCATAACTAAAACCTTTATATCAAAGTAAGGTTGAGGCAACTCAGACCAAACAAAAAAATTTGACATGATACAGATGTTTCAGAAAATAATCTGAATATCAAAGAGAAGGGAGGCTCTTAAGATGTTTAATATTTTAGCAAATTTTTAAGACATTATGTTCATGTTGCAAAGTCAAACATAAATAAATGGCAACCTATCTAATTTTGTGGACAACAAACATAAAATACGTACACACGTGCTTTTGTTTTAGGAATTTTACCAACACAAAACTTTCAGTGTTTTGCTCTTTGAGGGAAGATCCCACCACACTCAGCAGGGGCGTGGAGAACCCTGTGCAGGCTGCAGGTTCCCACCTGCTGGGCTTCTAGGCACGCTTCCTCCACAGAAACCATTTTAGAATTTAGGGGTGGCAATGGCATCATGGAATGCTTTTAATATATATTTTTAAAGTTACCATAACCTTAAAACTTCAAACTATTATTAGTATCTAACCCTTACAATATACTTTCTATCATTTCGAAAGTAGAAAGTCTCTGGGGTATGGGGAGAAAATATAATGTCTTTATATTTTTGTCTGAGTTTTGTTTTCTTTTTTTTTACATTTTTAAAAAAATTTTTATTAATTTTTTTATACTGAGTTTTGTTTTCTAATACACAGGAACACATATACCTTATACAGACCCATCTGGAGGCTGTATACACAATTTTATTTATTTATTAAATATTTTATTGATTTTTTTATACAGAGGAAGGGAGAGGGACAGAGAGCCAGAAACATTGATGAGAGAGAAACATCGATCAGCTGCCTCCCCCACACACCCCACCGGGGATGTGGATGCTTCCGCAACCAAGGTACATGTTCTCGACCGGAATCGAACCTGAGACTCTACAGTCCGCAGGCCGACGCTCTATCCACTGAGCCAAACCGGTTAGGGCATGCATACACACTTTTAAAAGATAGGACGCAAACTCAATTATATTTTGAGAGCAGTGGTTGCAGAGGGCACACCAGAGGGTGGATCCTCTCTCCTGCATTGAGTAACTTTTGAAGTCTGAGAGCCAGTCTGCTTAAGTGCAATTTGCTTCAGATAAAACGATGGCACTTGTATCTTGCTCTATTCCACTCCAGCAAGTTAGGACCTAGAGAGGCTACTAGGTGTCTTGCTAATCTATAAATGCAATATCAAGGTGAATTTCTATTTGGAAGAATATTATATCTCTCAGCAAATCAAGAAGTTCTTCAACCAGTGAAGGGAACTGATTAAAATGGCTTCGTTGCCCTGGCCACATGGCTCAGCTGCCCCATGCACCAAATAGGCTGGTCATGGCATGTACATAGGTTGCAAATTCAATCCCCAGTCAGGGTGCATGCAGAGGGCAACCGATGGATGTTTCTCACATTGATGTTTCTCTCTCTCTCAATATCATATCAATAAACATACCCTCAGCTGAGGAATGAAAATGACATTTTTAAAAAGGGTTTCTCTTAGCTTCAGGAGGCCATTAAACACTAATTAAATAATACCTTGTAAGTTTTGAAAAGAATTTAACAGATAAGTAAATTCAGTAGTTATTAAGAATAAAGTTTAGAATTCAAAAACTCCCCAAAAAAGTTATAATAGACATTTATTTATATATTTGAAACCCAGATGGTTTTAAATTATGCATTTCAATTTTAACCAACATAATTAAAATACTGAGGACAGATGCATCCACAGATTGATTCCATGATTATTTCTTTGCCCATTCTTCTCTTTCTTTTCTTTCCCGAATAACCTCTTTCAGATACGGTTCAAGGTAGAATTTATCCTAAAAAACGAATAAAAGAAAAGTATCATATGTTACCATCATCATCGCATACTGGTATATATAATTCAAACACTCAATGATAAATCTTAAACAACAAAAGAAAGTCATTGAAAATTACATTTCCAACTTAAAAAAGTATTTTCTAGCAGACTAAGAACTATCTGCTTTTCTAAAATTTAAAACTCATGAAGATATTGTAATCAACTGCTTTGATAGGTTATGAGAGGTGAATATTCTATTTGGAAGAATATTATATCTCTCAGCAAATCAAGAAGTTATTCACCAGTGAAGGAAACTGATTAAAATGGCTTCGTTGCCCTGGCCACATGGCTCAGCTGCCCCATGCACCAAATAGGCTGTGGGTTCTGGCAGAAAAGCAAAAGAGAGTAATAAGCTTTTGCCTAGTTTCAATGCACTTAGGGGCAAGGGTTTGCTTCAGAGTCCTTCCTGGGAGCTAGAGCGCCACTCAATGGGCTGATCACATGAACAGCATTTTTTCAGCTGAGCAGGAAGCAGAATGTAGAGGGAGAACCACAGCCTGGGAAATAGAAGACCTGGATGTTATATATGAGAAACTTGCTTAGTGACTTTGGAACAGTCACTTCACGTTTACGTCTCAATGTCTGTCTCTAAAATGAAGTTAACATTTGCTCTATCACCTCACCGTACTGTCATAGGGACATTTATTTGTGACAACATTAAGAACCCTAAAGTGCTATGCAAATGAATGTTTCTCTGTCTGTAATACTCAATCCTTAGTGGCCGATATTGTCAGATACACAGAAGCTGTTCTACCTCCTCATATTTCGTCCACTGCTCTTTAGGCAAGATCTGGTGCCTCATGGACAGGTCCAGTGCCCTCTTAATGCGAAACACCCTGTCGTTGTACAGGTTCTCCGGAAGCCTTCTGATGGCTTCTTCTACGTCTTCATCCACATGTATTGTATCGTCTCGCATTAACCCTATGATAGGAAAATAAGAGAGATTGAATGTGTGTCTCAAAAAATCAGGAATTTTTAAAAAATGAATAAAATATCTTTATGACTTAAGTTTAAACTTAAGACTTGGGTGAAATATCAAGAGTTAGGTATGATCAAGCTCAATGTATTTCATACACAATAGTTATATAATGGATTATTTCTAAAATGGTACTGTGGAAACAATATATGAGCCTTTTAAAAATCTATTGCCACAGAATTCACATTTTATCTAAAACAAATTTTAAAATGTCTACCTTGTTTTTAAACACAAATCAAATTGGAAAAATCTCTACGTTCCAAGTAAACAGACCTTAAATGTTAAATGCTGAGTGGAGGAGTTGGGAGAGGGAGCGTACACTAAGGAAAAAGTCTAGCTACTATATTTCAAGAACATAAATTATTTGCACTTCAAACATTTAAGACAAGTCCATCCCTCTCTTCTCAAAAATAATAAAAAAATGGATGTGATTTAACATAACAATAAAATGTGCCCTGATTTTTACATCTTCTAATGTATACACGCATAATTAACTACTTTTTTGGACCCACAATGACTTTTGCAAAAATACTACTCTCAGAAAAAAAGAAAAAGAAAAAACAGAAGAAGGAAGTGCAGATACTCACCCAGTTTATTGAATCCTGCCGCATTGTAATACCATTTTCGAATACCCTCCAGCCAGCGGCCTGATGCTGCAACTGATATTGTCACACTGTTAGTTGCTACAATTCACTTACTATACTATAGGAAAATGCTGACAGGTAAACAACCGCTTTCTGACAGTTAACCGGTTAGAGTGCAAGCACAGGAAGGTATTTCCTTTTAACAGTGTATACTCCACATACGGTAGATAAGAATCCCTTGTTTTACCTATGAGCAAAAGAAACTGCAGGTAAAAAAACTGCAGGGCAAGTCATGGGAAAAAAGGTAAACTCAAACACCTAATATACAAAAGATTTCCGAGTACAGGTATTGCCACTCAAAGGCAAGCGTGCCATTCCTTTTTGTCCCCCTGCAACGATCAGAAACAAAGGGTAGGGGATGGGAAAGAAACTCAGAACTTCTCAGTTATCTGTAGTTTCAGAAACAGATTACAGGTAGAAAATTTAAACTTCGCTTTTAAAGGGAGTTGGTGTTGTAAGAAAAGACGGTGAAATTTCAAGACAGGGTGGCGGTCTACATGACCCTCATCCTCCAAAATGTGTCTTCTACGTTACCTTTTTATTACTTGGCTACCCTCTTTAGAACTCTATGTATTTTCTGGGAGGATTGAGATACCATTACTTAAGTCACTTAACATTAAAAAGGACCAGTAAAAGCAGCCCATTTTCTACCCGCAAGCTTTCCACCAAGGGAATGGATATTTGAAGACGGATGAGAAGAAACAGGGAAAGTTAAAACTCCTTGAGGAATAACCGGATAGTGCCTGATGTTTACCGGAGAATTGTGGTACGGGAGGGGAGGCAGAGAACCCTTAAAATCGCCTTTAAATGCCTGTCTAGGGTTAGCCCCTTGCCAAGCAAACTCCTCTTCCTCCAACCCCTCCCTGGTACATCAGAGTATATAAGCCTATGGTCGCTCTCCTTGCAAACCGAGCACCGTGGATAACGTGGCTTCTAGCAAGACAAGTACCCAAGAGCCAACCACCTACAAACCTTACTTGCAGAAAACCAGTGACTTTTGTAAGTGTATTAACCGGTGATGGTGAGAAGGATCCATATGCAGGGACCGCTTATCGGGTGCCAAGCACTGTCCCGCTTGCTGTACCCACATTCGCACGCCTGTCCCTGACAGCGAGGAACAGGTCCCACAAGTCATCCCACCAGAGATGGAAGCCAGCGAGTCTATCCAGCTCCAGGGCGCCTTCAGCATTCGTGAAGTTAAAGTAAATCATGGATTCTCAAGGGTCTCCCCAGCCCACCCCGCTCCCCCCCCCCAAAAAAAATAGCTCAATGTCGCTTCGGTTGGTGAACAGCTTCGGGATGACTGAGGGCAGAGAAGAGGACCAATCTTGAACAGCTTCGTCGATTTATACCGTCAGAGGGCAGAGATGGGCAACAACAACAACAAAAAGGTAAAATTCCCACTGGATGTTCCCGCTCTGTTGCAAATATTCCGGTAATTTCATCTTCCTTCCTTTTCTTTTTCTTTTTTTAATGAGGGGAGGGCGCGAACGCAGTCGCCCACTACCACAAATTATGCAGTCGAGCCTATACCAGTTTGGCTCAGTGGATAGAGCATCGGCCTGCAAACTGAAAGGTCCCAGGTTCCATTCCGGCCAAGGGCAGGCACCTTGGTGGCGGGCACATCCCCAGTGGGGGGGGTGGGGGGGCATGCAGGAGGCGGCTGATCGATGTCTCTCATCCATGTTTCTAACTCTCTATCCTCTCTGTAAAAAAAAAAAATCAGTAAAATATATTTTTAAAAAGATGATGCTAGTCGAGTTTCCCCCACTTGGGGCAATCGCAGGGGTCAGCAGAGCCGGAGGGCAATGGAGAAGCCCCCCCTTGGGGGCGGTGGTCTGGCCCCTGGCAGGTGGAGTAGGAATGTCAGCTCTCTGTGCGCCAACAGGCGCTTGCCCCGGCGCCTACCATTAATACAGATTTCTCCCGCAGCCCACACACCGCCCCCCGAGCAGGCCAACCCGCAGCTTCCCGGTCCCCCTGGCCCAGCCCCCCCCAATGCCCAGGCTGGCCAGCCGCCTCCAACCCCGTCTTCTCGGGCCGCGTGGCCTCCGTTATCCGGGCAAAGGGCAAAGGGCAAAGGGCAAACTCACCCCCCCACCCCCCGCCCCCACCCCGCTCCCCGGCCCGGGCGGCGCTTGGCTCGCAGAAAGCGCTGCGTCCCTTTGGGCTGAAAGTCGCCCCGTTCCGTCCCTTATGCCCTTGAACGCTCCTAAGGCCAAGCGGCAGCAGCGCCCGGCGCAGGCGGACGGGACCCAGGGGTGCGGGGGCCGCCGCGACGCGGGCACCTCCGCCAGCAGCCGGTCCCCCCGCCCCCGCGAGCCCCTCGGCAAGCCCGGCCGGGGTCGCCGGGGGCGGGGGGGCGGCGGGAGGACGGCGGCCTCCACGCGGGGCCGGAGCCGCCCCTTCTGCCGCGGCCCCGCAGAGAGAGAGAGAGAGAGCAGAGGCAGAGAGGCAAGCCGCCGCGGGAATCAGAGGTTCGGCGCCGCGATGCCCCGCCGCGACGACACCCATGACCTACCGGCTGGCCGGCCCGCCATCTTGACCCGAGACGGAAGCGTGGCCTCCTGGGTAAGTCCCCGAGGGGCGCGCGCGCGCGCGCGGGGCCCAGCGCGCAGGCGCCGCCCCTCGGGCCGCGAGGCTCGATTGGAGGACGCCCGCGCAGGCGCAGTTCCGGCGGCGGCGTCCCGTGGCTGTCGCGAGGGCCACGCCGGGGGGAGTCCTTAGCAACGGAGCGAGCCGGCTGCGGGACGCGCCCGGCGGCAGGCGTGGTGGGAGGATCCCCAGGGAAGCAACGGGGGCGCCGAGGGCTCTGTTAGTGACGAGCGGTGAGACTTGGGGCCCCTGTGGCAAGCCACGCACTGAGCATGGTCTGGACATATTCTCGTTCCATCCTCTCATTTAATTCTGATGCTTACGTACTAGGATTATCCCTATTGGCGGGAGGGAAAAGCAGGCGCAGAGGGGTGGGATACGTTGTCCAATGATGCACAGCTGGGAAGACTCCGGGTGCAACTTGGGGGCGCTTCCATTCCAGGGCCACACGCCCCTCTTCTCATCCAGGAGACAGGCACCAACCCTCTCTGGCCTTCAGGTTCTCCCGCGGAAGATCTGCATCCAACCCTGTTAGTACGAGGTTAGATGTTGGTTCAGGGGAGAGAGGGGTGAGTTTAATTTCAAAATCTCAGCTGTGTAGGAGAATTTGCATGCAACGAAGGTGCAAATACACTTTTCAGGCTCAGCTCCCAACATACTCAGTCTAGGCCTAGCGCATAAAGATCTAAGCACCACATGCTGTCCCTCATTTGTGGAGAATAAAGAACATTGTACACTGATGAACAAAAGGATAGATACAGAGGCAGTCAAGCATCAAACAGAGCGTGATATTATAGCAGGAAGATTAAGAAGAGGTGGGGTAGATAAGAGATCAATCAAAGGACTTGTATCTATGCATATAAGCATAACCAATGGACATAGACACTGGGGGGTTGGGGTATGCCTGGGAGGGAGGGGAGGTAATGGGGAGATATGTATACATGTAACACAATAAAAAATAAATGAAAAAAAATCTAGGGACATTAGTATGACAGATGCTTATTCTGTAATGGTGAACTACTATTATTACTTTTTTTTTTTTTTCAAACCAAGCTCTGGCCAATTTTATTGAAGAAAAATTTCCCATGATGTACTTTGCACCAGCCTGTTCCGGTATGCTTCTTCTTATGATAGCAGAATCGACTGGGTCAATGATGGCCAGTGTGCATACCCTGGAGCATTTTCTGCACGCTGTGCCCAATTCAATATTACTACCTCTGAAGTGATGGACATCCGGCTTGACCCCACATGGCAAAGTACTCGATTTCAGATTTCCTCAAGGCCAGGCAGTTGTTGGCCAGGATGACCAGCTTCGCTTTGCCTGGTCGCATCATCTTCAGCGTCTGCTTGTAGCCCAGCTCGTACATCCCACTTTTCATCACCAGCTGGAGCCTAGAGTTGATGGACTCAGACTTTTTCATCTTCTTGCCTCAAGTGTGGGACATCCCCCAACCAAATGCAGCCGCTGAGATGGCTGGGGAGAAAGCTCTTTTTTTAAAAAAATCTATTTTATTGAGTTTTTACAGAGAGGAAGGGAGAGGGATAGAAAGTCAGAAACATTGATGAGAGAGAGACATCGATCAGCCGCCTCCTGCACACCCCCTACTGGAGTTGTGCCCGCAAGCAAGGTACATGCCCCTGACCACCAGAATCGAACCTGGGACCTTTCAGTCCGCAGGCCGATGCTCTATCCACTGAACCAAACTGGTCTTGGCAAGAAAGCTCTTTAAATGTGTGTGTGTGTGTGTGTGTGTGTGTGTGTGTGTGTGTGTATTGATTTCAGAGAGGAAGGGAGAGGGGGAGAGACAGACAGAAACATCAATAATGAGAGAGAATCATTGATTGGCTGCCTCCCGCATGCCCCCCACTGGGGATCAAGCCCACAACCTGGGCATGCTCCTGACTGGAATTGAACCCAGAACCCTTCAATCCACAGGCGCATGCTCTATCCACTGAGCGATACAGGCCAGAGCCCATTACTAATACCCAGCTAAGGCTGCCATAAAATATAGACTAGGGCTGAAACCAGTTTGGCTCAGTGGATAGAGCGTTGGCCTGCGGACTGAAAGGTCCTAGGTTGGATTCTGGTCAAGGGCATGTACCTTGGTTGCAGGCACATCCCCAGTAGGGGGCGTGCAGGAGGCACCTGATTAATGTCTCTCTCACGAATGTTTCTAACTCTATCCCTCTCCTTTCCTCTCTGTAAAAAATTAATAAAATATATAAACTGGGTAATTAAAAAATTTTTTTTTCTCACAGTTCTGGACATTGGAGACCCATCCAGGCGTCAGCATGTTAGTTCAGGTGAGAGCTTTCCTGTGGGTGGTCTTCTCACTGAGTCCTCGCATGGCAGGGAGAGAGCCACCTCTGGTATTTCTTCTTTGCAAGGGCACTAATCCCCTGGTGACCCCATCTAAAACTATTTCCAAGAGGTCGCATCTCCAACTGCCATCACATTGAAGGTTCGAGTTTCAACATATCAATTGTGAGGTGACACAATTCAGTCCACGGCAACTACCCATGCACACCTACTTTTGTTGTCTTTGGTCTTGAGAGCTAGGGCAGTAGAATCCATCTCAAGTTCAAAAGGTTAGATTGAATCATCTTAGTCCATTCCAGTTCTAAAATTCTGTTGCCTTCTCTTTTTCCTTGTGCCACTATAGTTTCCAGTTTCTCATCACCTTCTATGTATAACTAAACAGACACATTTACCTGCCAGTAAATGGTCAGGAAAATGTGAAGACATGCAGTACATTTGTACATTGGCACACTGCCTTACAGGAAGTACTCAGCAAATTCCTGTCCCTTCCTTCTTAACCCGTAAGCTTTAGTGGCAAGAGAAGGACGATCTTGGGATGAGATCAGATTCCCAGGACTGTCACAAAATGCAGCTCCTGCAGGCATTGAATCTCGAGTGCCTGGATGTTTGCTGGTAATCATTAGGTTTTTTGTTGTTGTTTATCTTTACCCTAGGATATTGTTCCATTGATTTTTATAGAGTGGAAGGGAGGGGTGAGAGATTGAGAAACATCAATGTGAGAGAGTCCCATCAATTGGTTGCTATGGCTGGAGATTGAGCCTGTAACCAAGGCATGTGCCCTTGACCAGAATTGAACCCGGGACTCTGCAGTTTAAGGGCAGAAGTTGGTGGTTTTAAATCACTTGAATTTTTGGGACTATTCAGGACATCACCAGTAACAGGAAGGCTGTAATATTGGCCCTGACCAATTACAAATTAAATTTCTCCGGAGGTCTCAGGGCATCTAACATACCACAAAACACTGGTGCTCAACAAATACTGGTGAAAACACTATTATTTCTCCCAATTCCGAACTGAGCCAGTAGTTTTGCTCCATGTATCAGCTGAGGCTGGAATATTCAGATAGCTGCTGCACTCACATGTCTGGTACGCAGTTGGCATCGCTGGAATGGCTGAGTGTTGGTCAGGAATCACTTTACACCAAGAGGTAAGACCCAATCTGCAAGTGCTTATCAATCCTCCATTTCAGAAGCTTGATAATGTCTCATGAGCCAAATCACATTGGCTCTGTTCCATCCTGGAGGAAACTATGAGTGCAAATACGAGGTGTGATTCCCTAGGGGTCCCCAGTGTTAACATTCTATTCAGTCTTGAGAGAGGAAGGCAGATAACTGAAATCACGATGTCTCATTTTCTGAAGACTCAGACTCACAGGTTGAATCATTTGCCCAGGATTACACATCTCAATGATAAATGTAAAAAAAGTCCCAATTTGCTATAAATCTGTATATAGACAGTAAGTCAAAAGTTTGTCCTGACCTGTTACTGTCTCATTGACATCTACTTTCCTTCAAACTGCTTTCCTCCCTATGCTTTTTCCTTTCCTGGTTATCAGTAGCCACCTGTGGGCAACTCTGAGGATCTGTGCTTGGGAAGACAACACTGTAAATGGTCCCAAATTGCATGTGTTTTGTAGCATTAGGTGAGTAGTAGATAGTAAATAAATACAGTATGTTCCAGAAACTCATTTTAACATTTCAAGGAAACTATAGATGTCTTGTGATAAAAGCACTTTAAAACCCCTGTGACTGGTGAAGAAATTGCTTCGGCATATGTCTGAGATTTCTCTGCCTGTGGATTCCTCTAGTATTTGTTTGGTTTCTCATCTTAGGTTTAAGTCCTGTATCCATTTTGAGCTTATTTTTGTATTTGGTGTAAGTTGTTGGTGTAGTTTCATTTTTTCCATGTGTCTGTCCCATTTCCCCAACATCATTTATTGAAGACTGTCTTGGCTCCATTGTATGTTCATGCCTTTGTCAAATATTGAGCACAGTGGTTTGGGTTGATTTCTGGGTTCTCTCTTCTATTCCATTGGTCTATATGTCTGTTCTTGCGTAGTACCAGGCTGTTTTGAGAACAGTGGCTTTGTAATACAGCTTGAAATCTGGTATTGAGATCCCACCTCCTTTGTTCTTCTTTCTCAGGATTGCTATTGCTATTCAGTGTCTTTTTTTATTCCAGATGAATTTTTGGAGAGTTCTTTCCAGGTCTGTGAAATATGCTGGGGGTGGTGATGGGATGAGGGTATGGGACGGAGGGTAGGAGAGGCTGGGGGAAAGTCAATGGGGAAAAAAAAAAAGAGATATATGTACTACTATATGTAATACTTTAAACAATTAAAAAATAAATAAAATTAAATCCCTGTGACTGCCCATCCGGTGTGGCTCAGTGGCTGTGCGTCAACCTATGAACCAGATCACGGTTTGATTCCAGGTGAAGGCACATGCCTGAGTTGGGGGCTCATTCCTCAGTAGGGAATGTGCAGGAGGCAGGTGATCAGTGATTCTCTCTCCTCATTGATGTTTCTCTCACTCTCTGAAATTAAAAAACTAAAAACCCTGTGACTTTAAGAGGAAACCCCCCACTTTTCATCTTCACCAAAAATGACACCAGCCTATCTTATAGTAAAACCGGCTGTTTCTCTAAGCTTGCTATACTGTGAGTTTTCTCCTTCCCCAGAAGAAAGGAAATGGTTGAGTCAAAGAATTAAGTCAATGAGAACTTTTAAGAAAGATCTACCAGAAGTGTCCCCAAATTTACAATATCAAGAAGTTGTTTCCAATATCAATTGAGGTTCAATTTATTTTGAAGTATATTAATTTATTAATGCATATTTTTACTTTACATGATTACATTTTAACATTCATCAAAAACTAAAGAGTTTTTAAGAACTTTTCAAAGTCCTGTACTGAGGCTTTGGCAATCTCTTCACAAAATATTTCATCAGGCACGGATACCAATTTGTCCAAAGAGATGTAGTTATCTTTTGCTGGATCATACTGTGCTCTTCCTAAATAGGCCAGAAATAAATGTCTTTCTTTGACTTGAAACAACCTTGCATTAAATACCTGCAAAAGAAAAGAGTTTTAAAAAATTAGGCACTGAAAGAGGAACTATCAAAATGTTTATATGGCTAAAAATTTTAATAGGCTAACCAATGTATTGACCACATGCTCAGTAAATCTGATAAATGCCCAAGTTTATAGCTTCCACTAAGAAATTATGATTAAAAAGGGACTCAAAAATTACACACAGAACCATTATAAAAAAATTAAGGGCTACACTGTAGTCAAAGAACACTGACTAATTAATCCAGAGACAGGACAATTTCATTCTGTTAATGATCCATTAACATGTTAAGCGCCCAGCCTGTTTTGTCTTCTGGATGGATAGTCACGTTACTGACAGGGCGCTTAACATGTTAAACTATCAGGGAGTAAAAAAAAAAAACCTGGCCTGAGAACTACTGATTCTGTTCCCTGATGTGGACTCCAGCTCTGCCTCAGAGAAGCGCAGATGGAGTGGGGAGACAAAGTTTTATGGGATCCTGAATATAACGTCTTTCCTTAACGAGAAACTTCCTCATGTCATTATCCTTTACTGTCCACCATTCTGCTCTGAAATGACAAATTAACCATACCTATTAAATTGTAATTGTTTTCCATGTTAATTAATCATAAAATTGCTGTGCCAACGTAACTGTTATTTGCCCGAGACAATGAGTTTCACCAGAATTTGAAGCGCACCTGTCAGAAACCTAGTCTGTATCAGTTTCCTCACAGCCTATGTCAGTGTATTTCCCATTGATACGTTTTGTTTAGTTTCACCAGCCCACCCAGGCACTAGAACTCTAAGAGTCCCAAACAATGGCAACAGTTCTGCAGTGGGGTTTCAAGAGTCTAGAGTTTGGGGTGATTCAATTCTATGTGGGTATGTTGATGTTTTTTAAAAATATATTTTTATTGATTTCAGAGAAGTGAGAGGGAGAGTGAAAATCAGAGAGAATCACTGACTGGCTGCCTCCTGCACGCCTCCCACTGGGGACGGAGCCCGAAACCTGGTATGTGCCCTTGACCGTCAGTCCGGCTCTATCCACTGAGCCACATCAGCTAGGGCTCAAAATGCTTTTTGAGCTTTTGCTCCAAAGTGTTATCTTGATAAAAAGATGGGCAAAAGAAACTGACTTTCACACAACTCTCAGAACCAGCCTGCGTTTGGTCCAGTTCCTTCACAAACAGCAAGGCATTTTTAGAGTGAGCAGCATCCTGCTGGAGAGCAGCGGCAGAGGGAGGGCCAGGACAGCCCTCCCAGAGCGGGCGCATCACCTGTGGGAAGTGGACAATGATGTGGTGGGGGATGCTCATCTCGTTGTGCACAAAGTCAAAAATCTCCGTAAGTTTCCTTTTATTCGCAGTTAACATCTTTGGGATTTTGGTGATCATATGTTGAATTTCGTTACGTTTAAAACCTAGTTCAAGACGATAAACCTAAAAGAAAGCAGAGTTTCTATAAATCACGAATGGAAAGTTATCTTGGTACTATGCCAGAGAACACATTGATTCTTTTACTATTAAAATAAGGACCATAGAGTCTGGAGACACCTCTGCCCCTGCCCTCACAGGATCTGAGCTTCCTACTTCTGGGGTAACCTGAATTTCAAGCCCCTCTCCTGGGAGCTACTCCCAGCGTGGGAGGACCAGAAGGAGCGCTCATAATCATGCGGCAGAGTGACGGTGGCTTGGGAGGCCTGGCCAGGTTGTCGTTTTGGGCCCTACCATACGGTCGTAAGATTTTCAAAGTGCTTTTTGAGCCTCTGCTCCCAAGTGTTATCTGAAACACTACATGTCAGAATTGCAGAGATGAAAAACTGCACACCCAAACGTAGGTTCAGTCTTCTATGTGCAGCCTAAACGCCCCACCAGTCCCCGGCTTGTATCACTCAGCACACTAACCCTACTAGACTGGAAGCCCCATGAGAGCAGGGCCCCCCTCCAGCATAGTGTGGGGGCAGGTGCCCAACCACTTTCACAACGGAATATAAACACTGTGAGCACCTCGGCAAACACTGTGAGGCCGTAGGCAATAATTTCAAATGTCACTACAGCTTTGCATACTAACTGGTCAGCTGCCATTGGCTCTGTGCTATTCCTGGGAGAAAAACGGTGAAGAATGTCTGGCATGTTCTGTGACAGAACCAGAGCCGGCACTTGGCACAGGTGTAAGGAGAGCAATGTGCTGGCCTCTGCTCTTCACAGAAGCCTCCTGGATCCCGTCTCCCAAACTCGTCTCCCACCTGCGTGACACAGACAAAGGCTCTCGTACCGGCAACAGAAGCAGTTTCCAGGGACCACCCACATACCAAGGATTACAGGCCTGTGTCTGCAAGGTGACTTACTCATGTAACACCTGATGAACATGCGAACATATTGTCACCTAAAACAAATAGCTTGCTAGATATTTATCATTTTCTATTGTTATCTTTTCAGAAGGAACTTTCATTTATAATATCGTTTTCTTTAAGATGACAATAGCAACATCTATCCTCTTCAGAGGACTTAAGCACTTCAAAAAAGAAGCTGATTTCTCAAAAGCTTAAAGCCATCCTACCTTCATATTTTCTTTCACGGGCTCCAGACTTCCAGTTAGTAGCCGTGGGAGACGAACTACCAGTTCTCTAGTCTGCGGTTATAAAACAGTCTGCCATTACTACAGGTGCAACTGGTTCGGGGAACCAAAGCATTTCAAGAAAATACAAAACTGAAAATTCTAAAACGACCTTCCATAAAGGGCTAGAACCCCATAAATCCATAAACGTAAAACTGGTGGAGGAAAGAAACATACTAACAACAAAAGGAAACAATCGGATGGAATATTATGAAATAATACAGCTACATGTTTAAGCTAGCAGGCTTCTTCATTCATAGCTGTTAGAAACATAGGATTTAACAATTACTAAATGTAGCTGACTTAGAAATACAAAAATTCTCCCCCTTTTTTTTTACCTTCTTCACACTAAGTTCAAGTTCTTTCTGAAAAAATCCCAGTCTGTTATCCAGTCTTTCCACTGAAAAATTCAGCAAAAATGGCGCCTTCCTGACCATCTGTGTGATGTCTGCCTTACTGAAATTTTTTGACTGTAGATAAGCCACTCTAAAGAAACACAAATACACATACATGATAAACATTTACTAGTGCATGCTACTTTCCAAAATAACTACGGTTTTTAAAGACTTCTATACCCCTCAAAATAAAATTAAAAAATACCATTTATAACAATAAAAGCATATGCTAATTGGACTGGACAGCCAAATGGACGTTCTGACCACCTTCACCATGAAGGCGGGGTGTGAGGGCCGAGGCAAGCCGCTGCAGCTGTGAGGGCCATGTTTCTTGCACAAATTTTGTGCATCGGGCCTCTAGTTCTACAATAATGGCCCAGATATGGTTAAATCAAGCATCCATCCAACTCTAGAATGGTCCCCCATTTACACTTAAACACAGAAAATTACCTTTTCAGTTAATCTGACTTATTTAGTTACTTGATAGAAAAAAAAAAGATGGATTCTGTTTAAGAATTTTGTTTTGGTCTAAGAAGAGAAAATATACAAATTAAGAAAATAGATTCAGAATTCTTTTTACAAAGGAAGACTTAAGTATGAGAAGAATTTTATTTTAGTATCTCAGAGAAACTGAAAGGAATTTTAGTGCATTTACTAAGTATATATTTTCATAACTAATTTTTTTCTGTAGTCTTTCAATATGTATTTTGTTAACAAGATATTTCCTGCTAAATTTCTGGAAACCAAAATAAGATAGTGAAATATAGAAAGCCTGACTATAAAATAACAGTACTGTTTTTTAAAAAGCTATTACAGCCCTTGCCGGTTTGACTCAGTAGATAGAGCATCAGCCTGTGGACTGAAGAGCCCCAGGTTTGATTCCGGTCAAGGGCATGTACCTTTGTTGCTTGCACATCCACAGTGGGGATGATTGATGTCTCTCTCATCGATGTTTCTAACTCTATCCCTCTCCCTTCCTCTCTGTAAAAAATCAATAAAATATATTTAAAAAAAACTTCATTAAAAAGAAAACAACTATATGAAATCAATGCTGTTATAGACATTCTAGAAAATAAGAATGCTGTACTAAACCAAAGCTAGAAGCTAAGTTCAATTAAATAAGTTTCTTTTTCATTGTACATCCTTTTGAGCACATGTGGATAAATTACCTATTACAATATTCATGCCGAAACCGGTTTGGCTCAGTGGATAGAGCTTCAGTCAGCCTGCGGACTGAAAGGTCCCAGGTTCGATTCCGGTCAAGGACATGTACCTTGGTTGTGGGTACATCCCCAGTAGGGAGCGTGCAAGAGGCAGCTGATCAATGTCTCTCTCTCATCGATGTTTCTAACTCTCTATCCCTCTCCCTTCCTCTTTGTAGAAAATCAATAAAATATATTACAAAAATAAAGTAAATAAAATAAAATATTCAAATTAATTTTAAAAATGCTCCACAGTTTAACTTGTCAGCCAGGTTTAGGAACCATTTGACTACCATCTGTATGAGAATACTCCTTAGTTGTTAGGAGCATGAGTAACAAACTCCTTTTACACTTTAAGTTTTTCCATAGAATTAAAAGTAAAGAGACAGTACAGCCAGGTGTAGTAGCCAGGGCTTTGGAATTAGACTAACTGGGTTTGAATCCCAGGCCTGCCACTAGCTACGTAATTTTGAGCACATCATTTAACCTCTCTGTGCCTCCCCTAGAAAATAGGGCCTTTATGCTGAAACCAGTTTGGCTCAGTGGATAGAGCATCGGCCTTCGGACTGAAGGATCCCAGGTTCAATTCCGGTCAAGGGCACATCCCCAGTAGGGTGTGTGCAAGAAGCAGCTGATCAATGTTTCTCTCTCATCGATGTTTCTAACTATCTCCCTTCCTCTCTGTAAAAAAATCAATAAAATATATTTTTTAAAAAAATGAGGCCTTTATAATAGTACTATAGTAGGAAGTACTGTAATGGCTCCAAAGACCCCCACCTTCCTGGTATGCACGATTCCTTGGACTTAATCTTGAGCAAGAAGGGCAAGTAGGTTTTTGAATGGGAAGACAATAGTGTTCCAGACAGCCGGGAGGAGATGTGGATATGCCAAACTGAGTTTCCTAGAGTCATTCCATCCACCACCCCCAGTACTGTAATGAAGTCTCATGAAGAGAGAGCACGTGACTGTCTGACATGATTGAAGTCTAGCCCAGTGCTTTGCTTTATAAGAAGGGCTCAAATTGTCCAATGTAAGGAATGTACTGTTCTGTTGTTTTCCTGGTACAGAAAAAAGGCCATCAAACCATGAAGGTTAAGGAACTGCAAAGCCCTCTGAAATGTGGTGAGGCCCAACACAGAGCGAGAAGAGTCTTCGGGGGAGGACTGGAGGCAGACCAGCCAGGAGATGGCTGCAGTAATCGTGATGCAAAATGATGAAGACTTGAGGTAAAGCATTCAAAGTGAAGATTAAGAGAAACACAGTGGCTGACTTGTGAGATATAAAAAGGTTAAATGGACAGAGCAAGGTGCCTTATTGGATGTGGATGCTAAAAGAGTGGCCCCAGTTAATACCAGCATTTCTGAGTGGGGCCACAGGTAGCAGCGCTCCCTCCATTCAGCAAACCTGGAAGTCCAGGGGGTGACTGAGGTGAGAGGTGGGGTGCTGAGGAATTCCAAGTGTGAATCATGACTGGGCTTTTGTTCTCTATGGTGTTCCCAGTGCCTAACAGAATCCTTATCTCATAGGTCAATACCATCTCACTGCATTCATACAACAGACTCAATACATTCATTGAATGCTGAATGAAGCACAAAGGTGTTTATAGAAGTGGTACTGAAAGACAAATAAAAAAGGTACTAAAATAGCTAACTTTTGAGAACGATTAAGCAAATTATATAATAATTTGCAAGAGAATGTCAAATGTTTACCTTTAAAAACTAGCTAGTAAAGAACACAAATGTTCAGACTTTCTTAACTTTAAATGCACTCTCAGATAATCCTGACATCTGTTAATGGATTTAAAAGAAAACTTATCCCAGTTTCCAAAGAGAAACAGTTAAGTACTGACTCAGCAAAAAGTTTTTATGTTGGATGTTTTTGTTTTCATATAAAAATAAAAATGGGCTGTTGAATTAAAAAAAATAACCAAACACCTGTTTTAGATTCTTAATTTTGGTCAAAGTCCAAACAAAACAATAATATTCACGTTCATTCTCTCAGCTGATTCTTGTGCAGCTGAGACTTAAAAAAAAACCAATACATATATTTCCTTCAGAATCACTTCATGGGTTATATGGGAATCATTCTAAAAATCCTACCTGGTTTTAAGATTTTCAAGGTCTTCCGAGAAAATAGCATAATTTTTCGTCAGGAACGCTCCCAGTTGGCTATCCTCTATACCCAGATCTTTAAGGAACAGGAGTACTTGTTTAATGTCTTTTTCAAAATCCAGTCTCAGAAGGAGATTGGCTGCTTCTGGGTGTTTCTCTATCTTGGACAGGTCCACTCCTGTAATAAATACAAACATTGTTTGAAGAGAAGGCTTAACTCAGTCATTAAACTTCAGAACAGACGTTTAAGAAATTGGTGATGGAGATCAACAACCTATCCAAAGGGGAACCGAGAAAGGCCAATGGAAACTTCAAACTATTTTCAACTAAACTGGCTGCAGAAAGAAAAGTAAATAAAAATGAAAACAGTATTTATTTCAAAGCCATATATAGGGGAAAGCAGTGTATTCGGGGCTAAATTACCACTCAAAACAAAGTCATTAAGTCAGATTAGGATCATCACCATTCTCTATGGTCTCCTGAGTACAGTTTGAAGGATGCTTATGAGCCCCCAATGAGCTCCATAGTGATCATCTAACTGGAGCTTCTGTAGGGTCACAACCCACATGAATAAAATTAAGTTTCTCTGAAGTTTTATAAAAAATCATTTTCTTAGTTACAAGCATTATTTTAAAATATGCGTATGATCCCCTCCATAGGAGAATACGAAGGGCCCTATGTTTGACTCATCAGTGTAACCCCCAGGTCTTTAGCACAGAGACAAGCATCCTGAAGGAGCTCAAGAAATGTCTGGCCGAGAGCAGGTGAACACCACAGTCTTCAAGTACCCCACAGAGCAGAAAGTACACAACTTCTAACCCTCACCCACTCGTACAATCCTCGGTGATCTCAGTAAACCACACAAGGACAGGCGAGAAAGAACAAAAAGGAGAAATATCAAGTTATTTCAAATCTTTCTTTGGTTATGGATATAATTAGGTGTCAGCATTAATTAGGCATAGAGTCAAAATTCTTATTAAAACCGAGCACTTTAGTCTCTCATTTTTTTCCTTTTACATGATTAAAAAAAAAAATAAGCAAATAGGAAAGGCCTTACTTTAGAATAAATATTTAAGGATAATATAAACCCTAATTTTAGATTCAAATATCATATTCATTAACGTCAGGTTAAAAAATAACTCAAACTGATTTAGATGCAACTTAGCAGTCTAAAATATAAAAGCAATGAAATGAAAACATTCTTTAATGGTGTCTACAAATAGAAAAATTATAATTTGATATTTTTAGATCCATATATAATTCTAAACTCAAATTTCTGGGTATTAAACAGGTATTGACATAAGATGCTTGAAAGCAGAAAAAGACAATAGACACACCCACAGAATAAAAACCAGAAACAGAGCCAGGATGAACTAAAAATGTGGCTTCCAGTAACAGTGGCATTCAAATCAAAAGACTATTCAGTAGAATATAATGGGACCACTTGGAAAAAATTAAAAATTCCTTCTATATCTGATTCAAAAATTAATTTCATATAGATATAAGCTTAAAGCATAACAACTTTAAAACTACTAGAAGAAAACGGAATTTAAAATATAATATTAAGTTTGTCTACGTAAAAGTACAAAATCTATATATAGCTTTCAGTATGGTAATATTTGCATAGAAAAAGGTCTGGCAAATCACTCCATAAATTGATAATGAGGGTTACCTTTGGAAAAGTGGAACTGACAATGTAGAGAGGTTAAGAGTTCTTTTCTTTTTTTTGTAATATTTGCACTTTTAACAACTCAATATAATTCTTTTGAAATTTAAAAGTTAAGTTAAAAAAGAAAATTTTTGAATGGGCAGATAAATAAACTAGAAACCAGTTTTTAAAATCTGTGCAAAATGGGAGAAGGAATGCTTTAAAAATAACATAAAGGGTTCAGACATCAAATTTAACTAAATGTTACAGCTTACATGTGCTAAAGTGCCTTGCTCAGCTTGAGCTGTCACATCCTGGCTGTGTGGAAACAAAAATCCTGAAAAGCTGCTTTTTCACAGCAAAAGGAGAGCTGGATCTCATCGGGAGGGCACACTGCTGTCAGCACAAATCACGGGCTTACAATTTAATTAACTTGAAAAAAGAGTCTGAATGCCTACTATGGACCAGGCCCTTCTGGCAGGTTCTGGGGATACATAAAATGAGTAATAATGATTCTAACGTCTAGGTGACCACAGTCTAAGTTGGCTTTATCCCATCATTTCAGTCACTACAAACGTTACCGTTGTGTTCGGTGAGTGTTACACATATTTACTGTTATCAATCAGGGTCTGGCAGGCAAAGGAAACTGCCCTAGAAAGTTAAAATGAAAACACCTTTAATGGAGGGACTCTACACAGCGGTGTGAGCAGAATTAAGAGAGCAAATGAGGGCGTGCCTAGAGCTAAAGACGCCGGGAGAGAGAGTATTACCCGTGCTGAGAGGGAGCTGGAAGCAATTAAGACAGGGTTGCTCAGAAGGCGCTGTTGTCATGGAGGAGACAGTTACTGACCCAGAGCGGGGAGGGAAGAGGAAAAAATACTCCTACCTGCCTCCCTCTCCTCCTGCAGGTGCCTCCCACTGGGCTCAAGCAGCCCAGAAGCCAGCTGGCAGGGGAACCCCAGTGCCCAGACGCTAGCCTCCTGGGATGGAGAGCAGGCAGAGAAGGGCAGAAAACAGGTCTGGGAAGCAAACAGAGAAGTAGATCACCAGGTCTACTCAGAAATCCTGCCAGACGATGCAATCATGGTTCCTCTGCAGTCCTGTCACTGAAGTTACCTCTTCGATGTGCACCTGTTATCAGCAGACAGATGAAGGAATGCCTGACGCATACTCCACAGCGCTAGGTGTACTGTGAGTTATCTGAAGATAGGGATCCTGTTATTTTATCTTGTCTTACCCGGAGCACCGATCACAAGGCTGGGAAAGCTGTTCTCAGAGGAAGGACACTGGCTCCCCTGCTTTCTCTCCCCTTTGAACCCACATGTTGCTTTTTTGTGTCCCTTATATGGGACCTATCACTTTCCTCCTTGCATTTTAGCTATTCTATATGTATGTAGGTGCTTGTGAATTCGTGAAGCTTCTTGAGAACATGGCCATTCCCTATCCATTTAGGCACTTGCACAAGGACCCGAGTAAACCATCACTATGTTATTAGTGCTAGGAGCGAAGCAAGGACGGGGTGAGCGCAGAGAAGGGCCACTCTGTTTGGAAGGTCAGCGAAGATATTTCAGAAGTTACTTGCACTTGAATTAAGTTCTCCAGTTGCCCAAGATAACCAACCAGAGGAAGAGTGGCAAGCAGTGAAGTTAAAAAGGTCACTAGGGGACCAGGAAGAACTTTGAAGCCATGGGAAAGCTTTGAAGGATTTCAAGTAGGTTACTGACAGTTGAATTTGCATTTTAGACAGAGCACTAACCTTAAGAGAGATTATTAGGGCAATATTGCTGATGAGAAGACTATCACGTTAGGAAGCTCCCAACTTTTCAGTGAAAAGTGAGAACCTAACCTAGATGGATCTGAGATAATCCCTCACTTACTGTCCTCTGCATGCTCCAGAAGGAAAGTTCATCATCTGGAAAATCAAGTAAGAGAAGTGCCAGACCCAGGGACGATGGAAAAGGCAGAAGGCTGCAGTACAGTGCTAGACTGAAAACAAGAGGACTAAGGAAGAGCTCACAGATCCCTTGGGTGCCTTCAACTGTCCAAATCAAAGTGCACTCTGTGACAACAAGCTCAGATACTTGTGGAGCAGTCCTAGAGAGAACCCATCAAACCCAGGGGGACAGTCGGCTCCAGGAGGAAGGTTGGGGTAGTGGGGAAATGGAACAAATCATCATGTGTAGGGTTTACTGTAGGAAAAACTGTCCTGAGAGCCTACTGGAAGGTGTGGGAAAATGTGGCCTGAGGAACAAAGAAAACTAATAAAAAACAAGACATTAATCATGGAAAAATGGAAAGTTTTACAGGAAGGAAAATAATCATAATACACTTCCTGGAGAGCAGTGAGGAATGTTTATGGTCATTATGTAAGCACTGACTAAAGACTTGTATAAACTTGTTAATATAACTATACTAGAGGCCCAGTGCATGAATTCGTGCACGGGTAGGATCCAGCTGGCTTGCCCTGATGGGGACCCATCAGGCTGGGCTGGCGGGGGACAGGGCCAAAGGCAGTTGGCCAACTGGCCCTGGCCTCAATCGGGGTGTTGGGGACCAATCTGGGACCAGGCTGGCTGGGTGCGGGGCTGATTTGGCCCGGATCAGGCTGGTTGGCTGCCGCAGTGCACATCATAGCCACCAGTCGTTCTGGTCATTCCACCATTCTGGCCCCTGGGCTTTGATATATATATATATGTTTGGGGAGAATTGACGAGAACGGGGGAACGTGTGTGTATACACAGAGATCAACTGAATGAGCCAAGCAGCAGCACTGTAAATAACTACAGAAACATTTAGGGTTACACACAGAAAAGAGCTAAAGAAGTAGACCCTCTGGAGAAGGGGATGCCATGTCGGGAAGGATGAAGTAGGAGTACAGATTTCACTAGAAGCCATTCACACAGTTTTGATTTCTGCTCATATGTATGTACTACTGTGATAGATTATAAATGCTTAATTTAAACCAAGTAAAAAGAAATGAAGAGTATTCTCAAGACTTACCTAGAAGCACTAACTTCTGCAGAGTCTCAGAATGATCCACATAGTCTCGAAGTGTGAATGAATCTGGGGGCAAAGGAGGGTCCGCAATAATCCGAATAGCCTCCTGCTCAGAAATTGGCTGCAAGGGAGACAATGGCGGCACATCGTCCAGATCTGTGAAGCCAGCCATATGGAAAGAGAGAAGCAAGTCAGCTCTCCAATCCGTACCCTTCAAACTGTTTCTACATCCACAACTTGCAGTCTAGCGATTCTTATGTGTGTATTTAAATGCTTGGCTTCCCTAGTTGGCTTATTTATAAATCTTGGGATCATTTCAAGATTAAACATCTAAGGAGTACAAATATTTTCTACCTTCTAATAGGAAAGGTTAAGACCATTTAGAGCAGTGGTTCTCAACCTTCCTAATGCCACGTCCCTTTAATGCAGTTCCTCATGTTGTGGTGACCCCCAACCATAAAATTATGAGGAACTGCATTAAAGGGATGTGGCATTAGGAAGGTTGAGAACCACTGATTTAGAGGATCAACTACTTTTCCTCTAAGGTAAGAAATTTCTTGGTACATTTCTATTCCATGAAGATGAGTCCTTCCCCTTTCCTTCACTTTTAATCAATAGTTAAGTGACTCCTTCTAGTACACCCTTGATTCTGAGGTTTTAGTCTTAAACAATTATGGAAGATACTGGGAACTATAACCTACCTACAAAATAAGGACTGATTTTTTTTTTTCTTTTTGCCTCTCATCACCACACTTTCTAATTTCTTATAGCCAGTCTCTCCCCCAGGCCTCCCAAATCTCCTCCCCGCATTGTCTCTCATATTCTACTTAATCTAATATCTCACTTGCAGTGAAATATTCTTACATAGAAATATTCCTAGAACTAGCAGGAGGGAGAAGACTAACTAAAGAGTGACACAGAGGAACTTTTGGGGGTGATAAAACTGTTGTATTGGTTACTGTGGTAGTCATTACATAACTAAATGCGTATGTTAAAATTCGTAGAACTATATACCCCCCAAAGATACATTTTTATTGATATAAATCATACCCTAATAAACCTAATTATCTGAAAAAAAAATTGGATCTAAATAAAGTATATAAAAAGCGAATGTTATATACAGAGCTATAAAGTAATTTATACATATTACCCTACACACATTTTATCTTAGTAAAATAGAGGCAAAGTAGAAGTAAATAGAACTGGCAATGTTTTTTTTCTTGCCTGGTATGAAATATGACTGGCAATAGGCTAATACTATAAACAGGTCGCTTATTCAATCAACTAGTGGCCAAAGGGACTTTTCTGAAAGTTCAGAATTACCTTCTAGAGACAGCTCAGAATCAAAGTTGGGTATCTTTTGTGACCGCTCATTCACAGAAGGAAGCACAGTGCTCTGGGCAGAAGTAATCTCTTGCCCAGTTGATTGGGTAAACTGGGGACTATTATTCCATTTGGAGGAAGTGCTGTAAGTCTTCAATCCCCATTGGAGAAAGCAACTGTCAGAGGACACCTGAGGCTGAGCAGAAAGTCTATGCAACAATGTTTGTCCTGGTCTCTGAAGATGGTTTCTGAGTTGTGCAGCAGTAATTAAGCTGTTCAGTTTAATTGAGTTGAACCATCTGGGTATCTGTTGGGCCGACAGGGCCATTTTTCTTAAAGTAGCCTGCAAAAGATATATGAATAACCATTAAAAAAATAGAAACATACTTTACTTAAATGTTTAAAACGATATTCAGACAATCAAAAGATAAACTGGAAACTATTTTTTTCAAATGAAAGGGTATTTAATAAATTTAGGTGACTAAAATTTTCCTATGTTTCTTAAACATAAGAAAAGTCAAAAACATGATAGTCAAAAGACAGGAAATTCTGAACTGGGAAAATAAAGATATGCTTTACAATTTAAAAACAACATGCCCAACCGGGTGTAGCTCAGCGGTTGAGCGTCAACCTAGGAACCAAGAGGTCACCGGTTCAATTCCCTGTCAGGGCACATGCTCAGGTTGGTAGGCTTGATCCCCAATGCGGAATGTGCAGGAGGCAGCCAATCAATGATTCTCTCTCATCATTGATGTTTCTCTCTCCCTTCCTCTTTGAAATCAATAAAAAATATTTTTACAAGTCAAAACCAGAGAGCAAAATTAAATGAGATACATAAGCAATAAGCAATGAATACGTGTGTATTTATGATGGAAAAACAGTCACTTTTAAGAAGATTTTAAAAGTGACTTTTAAAAATCTTATAAGAAAAGGTTGATAAAAGGTTGAAAGGAATATGAAGGAATTTATATTTAGCCAGTTTAATTGATAAGGTATATTTGATACATACATAATTTTACTGTAAATAACTTAATACATAGCCGAGAGTTCAGCATATGGAAAATGCTCCACCAATGTTACTAGGCGTTATTATTGATCACACAACCAAATATAAATGAACTGAGTACAATTTTTTGCTTTGGTTTCCCATATACTTGAATTCCGCTTGTTTTATGCTCTGAGTTAGATTAAATATTTCAGAGTCTAAACTTCTCCCGAAATTTTACAGTTGACCACTGAACAACTTGGGTGTCAGGGGCACTGACTACCAGGCAGTGGAAAATCTGGGTATAACTTGAGTCCGCCCCCCACAAATGCAGCTTCCCAATCGCAAATTGAAAATGCTTAATTTGAAGTCCCCTGAAAGGGATTTAGTAAACAAAGCCAGACTGTCATTCTGAAATGATTTTAAAAAAGAAATAAGCATTCACTATAGCCTGTGAAATAGATGATTTTTGTTAAATTTTGTTAAGAAAAGAGCCTCCAAACCTGTCATGTTTTCCCTCAAACCTACGACATTTGTTTTCTACACAGCAAAGTCCTAAGGCACATAAACTGGAAGCCAGAAGACCTCCCGTGGGCTACCTTGGCAAGACTATGTTTCTAGCACATTGTCTGGCCCAGGATGGGGTTCAATAACCATTCTTCTAATAATAGATTTTTAAAAGGTTACAGGTCTAATAAGATGATCCCCAAATCCCTATTAGCTGTAAAATGTTTTGACTTCTAAGAATTTCCGTGTATTTCAAAGCAAACTCCTGAAGTCCCCCTCACTCTGAAGCCTTTCCAGGCTCAAATTAATACCCCCTCCAACAAAAGGCAGATTAGCTTTTGAATTCCACCCACAGTCATTAAGATACCTGTATGTACACAACTCACGTTAATCCTGCTCTTTTTATTTACTTCAGGGCACTGCTGTGTGTATTTCTTAATAATCGATTAGCAGTTCTTTCGGGAGAGCAGTGTCTCATCTTTGGGTTCACCCTCCTAGTGATTATGCCCCAATAGCCTGCACTGCTTACACAGAGGGTAAGTCGTTTGCATCTATAATAAAAATGTAGTATGCTAATTAGACCCAACAGCCAAATGACCTTCTGGATGTTATGAAGCAAGGTGGTGGGCAGAGCCAGAGGAGGTTAGGGGCTATCAGGCAGAGGGGTTAGAGGTGATCAGGCAGGCAGGCAGAGTGGTTAGGGGAGATCGGGCAGGCAGGCAGGCAGAATGGTTAGGGGCGATCAGGCAGGCAGGCTATTGTGAGAGGGATGTCCGACTGCCAGTTTAGGCCTGATTCAAAACAGTAGTCAGACATCCCCCAGAGATCCCAGATTTCAAGAGGGACACTCCCCCTCCACTCCCTCCCCCACACATGAATTTCTGCACTAAGCCTCTAGTCCTATCTAATAAAAGAGTAATATGCAAATTGACTGTACCTCTGCTACACCCACCAGGCATGCCCACCAGCTAATCAGAACAAGTATGCAAATTAACCCAACCAAGATGGCTACAGTCAGAGAGAGCAGGAGGGAGGCTTGGGTTGCCCCTGGCGATGGAGGAAACCAAGCTTTCCGCATATCCTAGCGGGCCCAGGCCTCTGCTTAAGGCAACAAAATGTCAATGGTTATGCAAGCAGAGGCTTGGCTCAGCTCTAGGCTACAAAGTTTCAATTGTAGAAGATAAATAAATACCAAATACCAGGGCCTCCCCTTGGGTCTCTGTGGGGCGTGGCCAACCTGCAAACCACCACAGGCCTCCCCACGCCCCAAGGGAACACCCACCCTGATTTAGGACACCCTTCAGGACAAACCAGCTGGCCCCTACCTGTGCACCAGGGCCTCTATCCTCTCTAATAAAAGAATATATACAGATTGACCATCACTCCCACACACAAGATGTCTGCCCCCATGTGGACACAAGATGGCCACCACAAGATGGCCAGAAGGGGAGGGCAGTTAGCAGAGACCAGGCCTCCAAGGGGGGGCAGTGGTGGGCTATCAGGCCAGCGGGGGAGGGCAGGTGGGAGGGACTAGGCCTGCAAGGGAAGGCAGTTGGGGAGGATCAAGCCTGCAGGGGAG
>JAAGEH010000297.1:18331385-18411783 GCA_011751065.1 Lasiurus cinereus | reverse complement strand
TGGGGAGGATCAAGCCTGCAGGGGAGGGCAGTTAGGGGTGACCAGGCCCACAGGGTAGGGCAGTTAGGGGCAAACAGGCTGGCAGGGGAGCAGTTAGGCATCAATCAGGCTGGCAGGGGAGTGGTTAGGGGGTGATCGGGCTGGCAGGCAGAAGCGGTTAGGGGCAATCAGCAAGGCAGGCAGGTGAGCAGCTGAGAGCCAGCAGCCCTGGGTTGTGAGAGGGATGTCCGATCCTATCTGGATCGGGCCTAAACGGGCAGCCGGACATCCCTGAAGAAGCCCCAGATTGGAGAGGGAGCAGGCTGGGCTCCCTCCGGCACTCCCCCACCCTTGCACGAATTTCGTGCACCGGGCCTCTAGCACTGTATGTGTATAAAAGCCCTACTTCGTGACAACAGTCTGTGACCAGGACTCTCCCATCAGGAATAGTAAATACAAAAACGCCTTAAAGAATTATTTAATGACAGTCCATTAAAATATTGCATACTTCTCATTAGCACTTCCCTGGGAGCAGGAAGGGGCTCGGAAATGCTGTTTTTGGAGGGTTCAGGGTTTCTGCCTCTGCAAGGCTGACAAGTGACAGATGAAACGGGGCTGGGGAGCCGCTTCCGGAGTAAACCGCACGACGCACCGCCCCCCTTCCCCCCCACCCCAGGCTGCTTCAGGGTCCCCCTCGCTATCCACACCGACCTTCCGCAGACAGACAGTCAGACAGACAGACACTAACCTGCCCCGCCCTCCGCAGAGCGGGCTCGGCAGCCTCGGGCTCAAACGGAAACCGGGCCTCGGCTGGGCCGCGAAAACACCCAACCAGAACCCCGCCGAGGTCAGGCCGAGCCCGGACCCACACCCCGGCCGGGCCGCGCGCCCCCGCGCCCCACCAGCTCCGCTTTACCGGCGGCGCGGCCGGGCCCGTCGGGCGGCTCGTCTCGCAGCGGCGGTCCCGGCGGCCCGGCTCCCACCACCCCAACTCCGGCTCGCCCCGGCGCCCGGCCGGCACCCGGCGCGGCCGCGCCCACGTGGGCTGCGCGGGAGTGGGCGAGACCATTCGAGACGCAGCGCGGGGGGGGGAAAGCGGGCGGCTCGCGGGGCAGAGAGCGGGCCGGGGGCCCACCGTGTCCCTTCTCCCGCGCGCCACTGCCCGCGGCCTCGTCCCCCGGGAAGGGGAGGACACGGGGCGTGCACGGAGAGGCCGGCCCCGCGGCGCTCACCGGGGGGGGGGGGGCCCGGCCGGCGGCGTCCCCCTTCCCCCCCTCCAGCCCGCGGCCGCGTGGTCGGCGCCACGCCCCGCCCCCCGGCGCCAAGCCCCGCCCCTCGGCGCCCCGTCCTTCCTCCGGCTCTCGGCGGGCCCTCGGCGGCAGACGCGGCCGCGCCGTCCGGCCTCCCTCGCGCTGCGGCTCGCCACCTCCGGGGGGGTCCCCGCCGCCGCCGCGGCAGGACGGGGAGGCGGGCCATGGCGTCCTGCGTGGGGAGCAGGACGCTGAGCAAGGACGATGTGAACTACAAGATGCATTTCCGGATGATCAACGAGCAGCAAGTGGAGGACATCACCATCGACTTCTTCTACCGGCCGCACACCATCACGCTGCTCAGCTTCACCATCGTCAGCCTCATGTACTTCGCCTTCACCAGGTGAGGCGGCCCGCGGCGGCGGCGGCGGAGGGAAGGGGCGGGAGGCGCGGCCCGGGGCGGCGGGCGGAGGGGAAGCGGGCCGGCCGGCTGCTCCTCGCGCCCCCGCAGCCCGGCGGGGCGGGCAGCACCCCCCTCCCGCCTCCCTGTTGCAGCCCCGCGACCCCCAACCCCCACCCCACACACACCCCGGTCTCCCCCCTCCCACCTCCCCGGGCCGCGCCGCGGGCTCCCTCGGAAGCCTCACCCCCGTCGCGCCTGCCGCCCTCAGCATCCCCGCTCCCCGCTCCCCCATCGCGGCTCCGGCGCCCTCCCCGCCGGCGCCCCGCGTGAATCATCGCGATGCACCACTCGCAGGACAGAGCCCTGCACCCCCCACACCCCGCGCGGCCCGCCGCCGCGGCTCCACGCCCCGGGCCCAGGCCGCAGCCGCACCCCCTACCCGCTCGCTCTGTGTGTGTGTGGGGGTGCACCTCCCCGCCATAAAAAAAAAAAGGAAATGCACCGGCGAGGTGCACCCCAGCTCCCGCCCGCCTGCACGGTGCCCACAGCACCCGGCACAGCCTTCCTGCAGCCTCAGACACCACCCTCTAGACACAGGCTGCGGGCACAGGTCGGTGTGTGTGTGTGTGCGCGGACCTTCCTCTCCCCGCACAGCCAGGACCCAGCCCGCTGGTGGGCGTCGCTGCCCAGACACAATGCGCCGCGAATCGCCATCCTCGCTCAATAGGATGTTGCCCAGCATCTAAGGGCCCCGGTGCACAGTCAGTGCTGTGGAGTGTTAAACACACATCAACCTCACCCAGGATAGCACAACTCTTACCTCCCTGAACACACACACACACACACACACACACACACACACACACACACAGTCAGTGCTGTGGCGTGTTAAAACACATGCACCTCCCCCAGGATAGCAAAACTCTTATCTCCCTGAAAACCACACACACACACACACACACACACAGAGTCAGTGCTGTGGAGTGTTAAAACACATGCACCTCACCCAGGATAGCACAACTCTTATCTCCCTGAACACACACACACTCACACACACACACACACACAGTCAGTGCTGTGGAGTGTTAAACACACAAACCTCACCCAGGATAGCACAACTCTTATCTCCCTGAACACACACACACACACACAGTCAGTGCTATGGAGTGTTAAAACACATGCACCTCACCCAGAATAGCACAACTCTTATCTCCCTGAACACACACACACACACACACACACACACACAGTCAGTGCTATGGAGTGTTAAACACACAAACCTCACCCAGGATAGCACAACCCTTATCTCCCTGAACACACACACACACACACACACACACACACACACACACAGTCAGTGCTATGGAGTGTTAAAACACATAAACCTCACACAGGATAGCACAACCCTTATCTCCCTGAAAACAACACACACACACACACACACACACACACACACACACAGTCACTCAGTACTTCCAACAGGCACACCTCTGCATCGTTTCTTGACACTTTGTCAGGAACCTGTGGCCCCTCAGCCCAGGGAACTGATCATCCCTGGTTCCTAAGGACATACAACCTGTGGGTCTTACTTATAAAAAATTGGTGTCCTCTGAAGGAACGTCTTTACAGAAAGAGGCATACACCTACCACACACCACGATGGCTTTCAAGACCAACCCAAAGAAATGTGGTTTTGGAGCGAGATGGTTTCAAAACTGGGGGTTCTTTTTTATTTTTTTAAAATATATTTTTATGGATTTTAGAGAGGAAGGGAGAGAGAGATAGAAACATCAGTGATGAGAGAGAGAGACAATCTTTGACCAGCTGCCTCCTGCACGCACGCCCTACCCTGGGGTTGTGCCCTGACTGGGAATGGAACCATGACCTCCTGGTTCTTAGGTCATTACTCAATCCTCAACCACTGAGCCACACTGGCCGGGCAAAAACTGTGTTCTTAAGTTGCTTAACCCTTTCTCTAAGCCGCAGGATTCACAGCTGTAAAAGGGGGATAAAATTTACACCTCATATGGGCTTATCAAAGTTGAAAGGGTATGTGTGAATGTGCTTAGCAGAGGATCTGGTGCAGTTACTTCTCTTCCAACATTTTAATCCAGCCATCAGTGGTTCTCTCTCAGTCTAGGTCAGCAGAAAATGGGCAGTGGTCACAAGCTTTGGGAGAACTGGTGTTTTGTGGACAGGTGTTGGGGGATGGGGAGGGTAGCGGGGGTAAGAATGCTAACTGTGCCCTGGCTGGTGTGGCTCAGTTGATTGGAGCATTCTCCTGGGCGCTGAAAGGTGGCGGGTTTGATTTCTGGTCAGGGCACACACCCAGGTTTCAGGTTCCATATCTGGTTGGGGCACGTACAGAAGGCAACTAACTGATGGATGTTTCTCTCTCATAGCCACGTTTCTCTGTCTTCCTCTCTGTCTCTTTCTCTTTCTCCTCTCTCTCTCTCCCTTCTCCTCCCTTCCTCACTCTAAATTCAATTTTTTTTTAAGCAAAGGAGAATACTAAATGTATTACAACATGGGACAGCATTGAACAACAAAGAATTAATTGCCCTCTACATATACCCGTGTGTGTGTGTGTGTGTGTGTGTGTGTGTGTGTGCGCAACATTAAGGGCCAATGGTACATTCCTTGAGAATCATTACAGATTTGCAGATTTTCATAAAACTAATACTCTCTTCCCACATTATAGTTGTTCCTTACCTCCATAATTCTTTTGACTCTTGGTTTTTATTTTGTTAAGTGTTTATTTGCATGAATCTACTTAAAGCTGTAAAGCATATGTGACACTCTTACTAATTGAAGATGCAGCTACTATTATTGTAATATCTCCTGCTAATGCTGAGCTGTGGGTAAGACCAGACCTTCCCGCAGTGTCCAATCTCTCCCTCCCTCTCCCTCCCTCTCCCTTTCTCTCTAAAGGCAGTAAGTGTCCAGGAGCACATCTCTAGCTTTGGAGAGAAATCAGTCTTGTCCTAATTTTGGTTTACCCTCAAATATTTCGTCTTATTAATTGATTTTACAACTTAATAGCTTTGTGGCCACTTAATTTTGCTAAGCTTCAGTTGCCTTACCTGTGTAAGAAAAAAACAATGCCTAGTAATATTTCAGGGTTGTCTGTCATGAGGGTTCAGTTATTTTTTATTTTATTTTTAGGTAATCTGTGTTTAGCACAGTACAAATAGTAAGTGCCCAGTATTAGCTGTTGTTATCATTAAATCATTTTATTGTATACTAATACCTTCTATTTTTTGGGGGGTGATTGGGGATGTAGTATGCCCTCCAGTTGAGAAAAAGGATAAAGGCATTGGAAAAATGGACATTGCTTTGCTTAGATCCATGGTTGGCAAATTGGGGATCGTGAGCCACATGTGGCTCTTTGGCCCCTTGAGTGTGGCTTTTCCACAATTACCACGTCCTGGGCAAGTCTATTTTGAAGAAGTGGCGTTAGAAGAAGTTTAAGTTAAAAAAATATGGCTCTCAAAAGAAATATCAGTTGTACTGTTGATATTTGGCTCTGTTGACTAATGAGTTTGCTGACCACTGGCTTAGGTAATACACCTGTCTATTTCATATTAACTTCACTTTAACTTCATCTCATATATGGGTTGGCAATTATATACTTTTTTAAATAATGAGAAATAAGAATGAGTAGTTTGCTTCAATCTTTTATCTTTAATATTATTCTAGACCCTTCAGAATAGATCTCTCTTCCGCTTTTCTCATACAGGAAGTCACATTCTTCTGGAATTTCCCTTTTACAGCTTATTCTGCCAAAACAGTTGGTAAATTGCAAGAGTGGACATATAAGAAATAAATATGAATTTTAACAGCTGTCAAAAGTAAAGAAAAGGTGTAATTGAATCTCAAACTATGACCTTTTCTAAAAGTGCTCATTTTATTTCTTTCACTAATTTCATCAAGAGACAGAAATCACACACTGAGGAACTAACTAATAATAAATTTCTCCTTATGTGAAATCATAAGCACCATTCATACAACTAAGTAATTACTGTATCGTATTCATGTCTTGTAATGACTCGTAGGCCTTTAAGGTGGGACATTACAGTGAGACCTCTATTTTCCTCCATAAAAATGGAAAGCACTCGTTTGGAGGTGTCTCTGAGCTCGCTGAGGGAACATCACGAGCAAATCTCACCCCCCCTAGTTCATAAATTTATGGACAAGAAGTTGTCCTTGAAGTTAAATGGTGGCAGAAATATCAAGGAATATTGGGGAGATTTGATCCCTTTATGAAACTTGTGATAGATGGGTGTGTAGAGATGGCAACTCACGGGCAACAGAGGATTGGAATGGTGGAAATATGAGACAGTCTTATCAGCATGGTAGGTAGGAAGCTTGGACAGAGGATGAAGAATGGCTGTGTTCACCAGAGAAATCAGCTGCTTCCCGTCCCCTCTCCACAGCACCTGTACTGCAGTGGAAAAATCAAGTCGTTCACATTGTCACATTACACTTTTGTTCAGTAAACTTTTATTTTGGTCAAAAAAAAGATTGAGCCTTAGCCAGTTTGGCTCGGCAAATAGAGCATCGGCCAGTGGAATGAAGGGTCCAGGTTCAGTTCCGGTCAAGGGCACATGCCAGGTTGCTGGCTTCATCCCCAGTGCGGGGGGAGGGTGTGTGTGGGAAGCAGCCTATCAATGATTCTCATCATTGATGTTTCTGCCTCTCTCCCCCTTTCTCTTCTCTGAAATCAATAAAAAAAATATTTTTTAAAGAGATGGCAAGTTGTGACTTCTTAAATGACAATGATTTATTCTGTTCTCTTCTGGGATGATGATTATCTCTGATACCAGATTCTATTTATAACAGATTTTAGTTGGATGGCTGTTGGGTACAATTCTGTATAACTTTAAAAATATGTCATCCAGTTGATTTTTCAAAGACTAGGCGTGTAAGAGAATAGGAGATAGAATCCGCTTGGGCTGTCATATTGTCAGAGAATACTCTTGGTGTGTCACATTACCAGTGTGTGACCACAGTACCTGGGTCATGTCACATGCTCCAGCGGCACAGCAAGCATTTGGGATTGGGACGGATTAGACGCCTCGTGCAGAAGTCTGAGACAAGTCTGGATTTGTCGAGTACTTTTGTTAAGTAGCAACGAGGCCAACCCACTGTTAAGTCATAGCATTTAAATGTCCTGTCCCTATCGCTGTCCTTAAAAATAAAGTCGGATGCTATGGAGTCATTCTCCCCAAGGTTTACAAAAGCTCATTCTGCTCCCTTTTAGATTAAGAATTTCTGTAACTGAAATGCTTGAGCATGCGTCTTACAAGTTTATTCTGCCAAAGTGGGGCAAGGCGAACCTTTGTCTCAAGCTCAGAGTGTAGTGATCACTCTGCTTACCGGGGTTGGTAACCTTGAAAATGTTGAATAGCCTTCGTTTCAAGAACTCCAGCTTTAGATGTGAAAACACAGAATGTGCCAACTCCCATTCACAGCGGCCCACCTCTCCATAGAACCAGGCACCCGGCCATAGGACCGTAGCGTCAGCCTCTCCAGCAGCCCCTGTCCAACAGGCCCTGTCACTCACCGGGAGAGGTGGCCTCCCTGTGGCTTCTGTGCCCAAGGGATTTCAACTTGTCCACCCTATGTTTCTCCTTGACATGGGACTAGGGAGATGGACAAGGGTGAAAGCTGGCTGAGATAAGCATTTATTTAGTTCTGTGTCTCATTGTCCCTTTTCTTTGTGATGCTCTCAAGAATAAGGACAGTGTCTGTCTGTTTTTGTCTTCTTAGTCCCCAGATAATACCTACCCCTCAGCCAGGCATTACTACATGAGGGAGTAAGCAGACACAAATGAAGAGCATTCAGACCTGTGGACTAAGCTGGCACTTCCTCGGTGCTGGGCTCTAAGTACGATGCACCTGTTAAGTTATTTTACCCTTACAACACCCCTGCAAGGGGGGGCTGTTATAATCCTGGATACACAGGGGAGGACACCAGGGCACAGAGAGGTTGGGTAATCTGCCCAAGGTCACACAGGCTGATGATGTTGAAGCCAGAATTCTGGCCGCAAGCCTCCTACAGGCGAAAAAACTTTGAACTTTGGAGCCAGGTCCCATCCACAAAATGCAGCGTGTGATGACTCCCCCTTTTAGGTTGACAGGAAGATTAAGAGAGCCATCGTGCACAGCTGGCATTCTGAGTGCACCGTAGGGTGGATGCTCAGAGCCAACTAGTTCTTTCCCCCTAATTGGGTTTTCCAGAGTCACCGATGTGTTCTTACAGTCTTTGCAGCTAAGTTGCTTCTCATGCTTCACTGTAGAAAGTTTTGGTAAATAACCCATTTTGCCAATGAGTCTGACAGTTGGAGATAATGTTTGTAAACCGCCATTCGGTGCCTGGCACACAGTAGATGCTTGATGAGGAAGAACTATTATTATTATTATCCTCATCATTAGCAGGATCAGCAGGGTGACGTTGGTCTGGGGGGGACGCCGTGTCTGCCCCCTCCCTGCATGTAGCCGTTCTCCAGGAAAAGCTGAGGTGCCTGGAAATTGGATTTGGCTTCCCTCCTCAGCCAGAGGGCCTCACCAGTAGCCCAGTCCTCTTCCGGCTGGCATGGTCATCAGGCTGGCATCCTCAGGCCTGCGTTCAGAACTTCTGGACAGAAGTTAAGGCCTTCGAGTGCCCCTGAATATAGGACCGCGGTTCTCTGCAGGAGGAAGTCTGTCTGATCGGTAGTTTGGTTTTGTAATCAGATCTATATGAACCTGACAGTCATTGGTGTCAGCGCTGTTTGGCCATATGAAGACCTAAGACAGTCTTACCAGTGTGACCCCTTTATTTCAGTGCCTTAGGTTCAATCCGGTGTAAGTCTGGGAATTATTAAATAGAATTATTTTATAGAAACTTACTATAAACAAGTTGATAGCTGCATGAACTTCTGTTTATAAAACAACATCCCAGGACATGTCTTTAATTAGGTAATTAGGTAATATTGTTTTATTCCCTACCTCTTCATGTAGTCTGATGTTCTAATTTTTTTATGCTAACTTGGTTTTCTTCTACGGTAACTTTGACATTTTTTTTTTCTTTTAGTGATATTTAATCTTAATTTAATGTTTGTCTTTTGAAAGTTTTTGCTGCAGGCCTTCCCCATATAAACTCAACTTTTTGTAAATTCAACTTTTTATAATCATTTTTGAATTGATTGCTATATCTCATTATCTCTAAAATATCTCCTTCCACTCCTTTTCTCTCATTTTCTGTCTACTCATCCTGTATATTTTTAAACTGAAATGCTGAACTTCCCTTTCCCAAGCTTTTCAGTAATTACCTACTATCTTTTATTTCTCTTTTCCCTCTTGTCTTTTGTTTGCTTCTCTTGAGCCTCAAATACTAGCATATTACTAGACTCATCTCTCTCTCTCTCAATACACACACACATACACACACACACACACACACATATATATATATGTATGAGAAAAAATCATTGGCTGGCTGTCTCCTGTACCCCCCACTCTACTGGGGATTGAGCCTGCAACCCAGGCATGTGTTCTGACCAGCACCAAACTGTGCCCTCCTGCTTCATAGGTTGATGCTCAGTCACTGATCCATGCCAGCCAATTTTGGGGGCTCTTCTTCGTTTTCATTTTATTTTTTATTTAAAAAATATATATTTTATTGATTTTTTTAGAGAGAGGAAGGGAGAGAGATAGAAAGTCAGAAACATCGATGAGAGAGAGACATTGATCAGTCGCCTCCTACACACCCCACAGTGGAGATGTGCCCGCAAGCAAGGTACATGCCCCCGACCGGAATCGAACCTGGGACCCTTCAGTCCACAAGCCAATGCTCTATCCACTGAGCCAAACCGGTCTCGGCTTCTTCTTTTTTTAAAATATAAACTGTCAAAACCTAATTATTCTTCTCCATCAATATTAAGCAAATTTTCATTTGAGAATTTTTTACTTTGTTTTACACAATAAATTTTCTCCCTATCAATAATTAGTCCATTAATATCTATCTACTTGAGGACCTATTATGCGCCAGACTCTGAGGATACAACAAGTAAATAATTCCCTACCTTTAGGGAGTTACTTTATACAAGGAAGGCAGACAACATATAAACCAACAGATGGAGTCATTTCAGCTACTGGAGTTATAGAGGTGATGAACACAGTAATAAACTAGAAATGACCAGGCATGGCACAGAGGAAGCTCATCTTTTTTCGTTATAATTTTTTGTCTTCTGGTGTGATTTTAAAATCTGGTGGTTTGTTTTCTCTTTTAATGGTCCCTTTTTTTAAACTCCACATTTCCCTCTTTTTCATTCATCCCTTAGATAGTGAATTGCTCACTTATAAGGATTGAGCATATAATTCATTACATTATGCCTTCCTTTTTATAATCTTTTGCTTTCTTTCTGATTCCTGGGGAGTTTCTTTGCCACAGTCTATATCATGAAGGTCATCTTTAATTATTCTTGAAACCAAAAGTCATTTCTCCAGAATAAACCTTACCTTTTGACATCCTGGGTGTGTGTGTGTGTGTGTGTGTGTGTGTGTATATATATATATATATATATATTTTTTTTTTTTAAAGAAGAGTGATTCTTAACTGTTGGAGCAGAATGTGCGTTGGTGTGTAAGGTTGCCAGGTGCCTCTCTTATAAGAACTGGACTTTATTATGAGATTGAATTATTTTAGGAAATGATAATGAGCAGTATGTAGTGTGCATAACGACTTTGCTCAGTACAAGATTTTGAGCAGTCCCTTGCTTGTTAGAACATGGAACTCTGACTTCTTCTAGGTTTAGACCTGAAAATGAATACTCAGTGTTCTTTTTCTGTTTCCAGGGATGACTCTGTCCCAGAAGACAACATCTGGCGGGGTATCCTCTCTGTTATTTTCTTCTTTCTTATCATCAGTGTATTAGCTTTCCCCAACGGTAAGTGACGTACTTACTACTTATGACATTTTCCTATGCATTGTGCCCTTTGGGTATTTTTTAGTTGTAAGCCATCTACAAGATGAAACTAAAAGGTGGAATAAAGAAATAATCGGGGTTTTGTGTGGTGGTTGAGGCACAGGCCCTGGAGGCAGACTGCCCATTCTGCCACTTCCATCGCTCTGTAGCCACGGTAGGGACTCCGGAAACAGGTCACTCACTGAATGAACCTGTCAGTTTATGACTCTACAAACTGGAGGGAACAGGTAGGTACCGTTGTGAGTTAACTAATGCCTGTTCAGTTCTCTGAAGAGAGAATGACAGATTGCAAGCTCTCAATGAATGCCAGCTGCTGTTCTTGTTGCTGTTTTTTTTATCATTAGCCCAGTCGTGACTGCTCAGTCATTCAGTTACTCCTTTTTGCTAAGGACAGGTTCGGTGCTATAATGGGTATTACTTAATAATTTGTTGTCATAGTGATCTTTTATCACAGTAAACTTTGCTGATTATATGTTTGGGTATGAATTTTCACCAGCGGGTAAAACAGACATTCTCACCGTGAATTTTACTCCCTATCACGATTATAGAGTGAGGCAAAAACTCTATTTAAAAAAACTAGTTTGAGATTCATCCTTTCCTCTGAACGGTCCCTTACAAATCACTTTCATTTTTCTTATTCTCCTTCAGCACCTTCTTCCTGGGATATTTTTCTCTGTAACCATTTTTAAATGCTCACTTCCTGTTTCCTACTTCTTTTACAGTTATGGTATTTTGAAATTCAGTCTTTCTCATGAGTTATGCTCCGTAAGCCCCATTCGTTGAAATATCTACGTTGTGTTTTGTTTCTCTTTTACTTACCCAGTAGAGGGTAATGTGTGATGTGAGAAGCCTGTTATGAATGGCACTGATGGCTGCAGGGAAATGCACCGTGGTGATAGGAGTCTAGTACCCATCCCGGTGTGTATGTGCTGGGTGGTGGCGTGCTCCCACACCAGCTGGATGTCCTAAAATTCACCTCCATTCTAATCCCGTCTCCCCAGCAAGAGCGGCAGGCCCCACAGGTTAAGGGCTCAGACCCCACTGCGGAGGCCACTTGCAGGTCTAGGTTGTGACCTGTACTTCTTCCTAGTATGGCTGGAAGTCAGAGGTCCCCACAACCTCCTCCTGGGGTTCCACGGATTGCTCGAGAGGCTCATAGGACTCAGGAAGCCAGTTGACGCACTAAACGGACCTGTCAGTTTATTGCAAAGGCTGTTGATGAGCAGCCAGAGGAAGATGCACGAAGCATGTGGTCAGAGTTCGTGGGGAGGCCAGGAGCGTCCACGCCTTCTCTAGGAGCACCGCTTTCCTGGCCTCCACAGAAAATCACAGCCCAGAAACTCTCCAGCCCCATCCTCGCGGGGTTTTCTGGAGGCTCTATCACATCGGCGCGATTGGTCCAATCATTGACATTGGTGATGGCGCCAATCTCCAGCCTCTCTCCCGAGGACTGGGTCTGGGACTGCAAGTTCCCAGCCTCTAATCACCTGGGACTCTGCTGGCAATCAGTCCCCCCCTCTGGTGCTTTCCGAAAGTCACCTCATTATCAGAACAAGAGACACTTCACAGCCCTTATCTCCTTGGGAATTCCAAGGTTTTTGGGAACTGTGTCACAAACAGGGACACAGATCCTGTTCCATATATGTATTCATTATAAACCACCATACCACCCAGGGCAAAGCCTTCCGGCTTCTCAGGAGGGTGGCAGTGGAATTCGTTCTGTATTTTTGCTTCTTTTGTGCAGCACTCCAGGTTTTTGCTGGCGGCCTGATCATCTAGCCATCCGTCCACGAATGAATCCTTTGGGGAATGCACCGTGGTAGATAGCCGCGTCATTGTGGAGTTGAATATATTTTAGATTAAATATATTTTTTCATGAGATTCTGCTGTCCTACTCAGTGCAGACTGCGCTAACAGAATACTGTAGACTAAGGGGCTTCACACAGGATTTCTCCCGAAGTACAATTTCTCTCCGGCTGTGAACCTGAAACCAGACACGTTAATGTGCTTCGGGGACAAGGAGACATAGGCTTTAGTCTTCTTGAAGAAAATATTTCAATCAAGAGACAAAGTATAGAAAAGCAAGAAAGAATGTATTGTCAGCAGCCAAGACATACTTCGGGCAGCGAGACAGGAAAGGGCAGAGAGGAGACCACGGGAGAGGCCAGGCTGGGCTGCTTTGGCTCCAGGGGAAGCCAGAGGAAAGGGGACCGCGGAGACAGATTTAGGGGGTTAGCCCTGGACGAGCTGTCTGCTGTCCACTGCTCCCCTGGTTGCAAGTCTCACGGGGTCCCTCAGAGGTGAGGGGATATGTGCTGTGGGGAAAGAAAGGGGAGGGGGAGGAAATGGCATAGGCATGTGTCTTGAAGGGAGAGTGCGCTGGGACCGTTGTTTTCAGGGATTTTTAAAGGCTGGACATTTAGGGGAGGTCTTAGGGGAGGATCTCAATAGAATATTCATCAGCTTTACGCTGAGGGACCAAAATGAGGTTTGTTCTCTTACCTTCATCTGTCCTTGGGCGTGGTTGGCAAAGGGCACTAGTTGGGTTTCTGCGTCTGTCTCCCTGAGAAGGAGATTTAAGCTGTTCACCCCCTGGTTGGTGAGGAGAAGTGCAAACCATTTACTCTTTAAGTATCCTTGGTTTAGGGAAGATAGGATTTGCTAGATGGCTGCAAACTGCTGTTGAACTATCTGCCTCAGTTCCCTGTTCTTTTGTCCTGGAATTTCCCTCGCTTCTTGCTATTCTCTAACACTGAAGTGTGACAGGCTGAGGATAGACATTCCTGTTCCAAAGGAGAATGAGAAGGAAGGGAGGGGTGATGGGTGCACAGCTAGTCCAGCACCTAGAAAGGCCAATTCTATGAGACCTGAGATCAAGAGGCCTTAAGGTTTAAGAATAATTCTCTTTGCCGCAGTGCTGGCCCTTTGAAAGCAGGGTGCAGGCTGCCCCCTCCCCCTTCCTCTCCATGACCTTGGCTCTCTGCGCCTATGATGGAGTGACGGCCCAGCCTGGATAACCTCTGAGTCGCCTTTGGGGTCCTTCTGGTCTTAATGAATAGCCAGCATTCCCATCGGGTAACTGGTTCAGTCTCCAGGAAGTCCAACAGTCTTTGGAGATAGAATTCAACATCAGAATTTGGAGGGGCACACACATTAACACCTGCATGTCTTGCGCACATATTGTAAACATGGCTGGGCCTTGCTGTGACAACCAGGAGTTCTGATAGGCATGATGATTGGGGCATGATGACAAGACACCCATGATACAGAGTGAATGGACCTTGCTGGAGGATTCACTTTCTAGGAGAAGACCCTGGTGTCATTCAGCTTCTTGGCTATTTGCCAGCTTCTTTGCCTTCTCACTTCCAATACACAAAGCTCAGAATTTTAGGGTTAGATCGTTTGGACTTTGTGGTACATACACACACACAGAGGGGAGATCCCATAACCCTCACCTAGTTCATCCTGCTCGGTTCACAGATGAGAAGGCTGAACCCATAATCGTCTTTCACCCAAAGAGCTTAAGAGGTCAGGAGGTCACGGCTACTTGATGTCAGCCTGGTGATCCGACCCGGCTCACGCGTTTTCCTGTACTCAGCATTGCTCTGGTCGTTTCTCCTCTCAGGTTCTCTGTGAGGTGTGTTCTGTGTGTCTGCTCCTATGCGCCTGTCTCCCTCTGCTCCTCTTCCTCTCCATCAGCCTCTGGCTTTCTTTCCCAGGAGTATGGTCTGAGGCATGTGCCCTGGGTCCTGCAGAAGGCTGACGTGGCCATACTCCTGTGTTGCCAGCGTCCTCCAAGAGCAGCCGAGGCCAGCAGATCCATCCAAACCTGCCTACTTTCTCCCTTTCCTACTTTCTTCCTGCCTTTCCCTTCCCCGCCACCTCTGGGCGCATGCTCACACACACCACTCACCTGGAGGTAGAGCATCCCAAACAAGGTGTCAGATAGACTTGGAAAAGGACAGTGGCAGTTCGGTGATCTTCATATGCAGGAGGGGGTGTTGGGGACATGGGAGAGGAATGGATACTCAACTTAGGGATGGAATCGACTCTGTACGTTAGGGGTGGCTTTGGGGGGTGCTTGGAGTTGATGGGGGCCAGGCCATGGGGAAAGGTGCTCCTGAGCTGGGTGGCTGGCCTCTCCCAGAGCCAGCCGGTTTCAGGCCGCCACGTGCCAGAAGGCTGCTTCTCTGAGAGGATGTCCGTGCCTCTTCTTGCTCCCGTCTTGTCATCTTATTGTCCATGCTCCCCCTCCCTGAGCGCGCATTCTCAAATTAAGTCCTGAAATGAATCGGAGAGACAAAGCCCGACATCTGTCTTCTCCCCGAAAGACAGTTGGGGAGATGGCATTCACAGAACGGTCTGTTTTGGCAACTTCTAATGCACGTATCCGTGACCGGTAAAGGCTGCCCTGCGTGCTGGAGTAGGGGCCTCAGTGTGATGGCGTCCATGTGGCTCGTGTATGTGAGTTCTGCACGCTCTGTGTGTGGTGGAATCGGTCAGCGCCTGTGGGAAGGGATCCCTGTGGTTTTTGGTTCAGAGGCTGAATGACAGGGAAAGCCCTGACTTTCTGCATCGGGTTTTGTAGCGGAGTGCTCTGGGCCACGGCTAACAGGAAACCCAGTTCAAAATGGCTTAAGGAATAAGAAAAACGTTCCTTTCGCACATCGCCAGCGGTCCCCCGATAGAGCGGTTCCCCGATAGAGTGGTTCCCCGATAGAGCGGGTCCAGGGCTGGCTGTGGGCTCGGGGACCTCTTCCTGTTTCCCACCGTCTCCAGCCTGTGCCTCCTGCCTGCTGATCTGGAGGAGCCGCTCAGTGCCAGCCACAGGCCTGACTGTCCAGCGGGAGGGAACATCCTCTCCTCCCGTGTCTTTTAAGAGTGAAGAACCCTCTTCTAGAAAGCCGCCCTCAGTTCTCCTTGCCTGGGGGTGGGCCATGTGCCTCTTTCCAAGGAGACCTGCCAGGGCCTTCCAGTGCCCAGAGGAGTAGCCCACAGTCCATCTCAGGGACCGAAAGAAGGAAAGAAAGGGTCACCTCCTTTAGCCGAGGCACGCGGGAGAGGAGGATGCTCACCCAATCCTTCATCAGTCACCAGGATGGGGAGCAGGCGAGGCTGTCCACTTCCTTCCTTCAGTCCTGTCCACAGACAGACGGAGGGACAGACCCGGGTTGACGGGAAGGGAGGCCTGGTCCCTGCCATTTTCTCCCCCGTTCTCTTTGGGTTCCCTGAAACCTGGCTCGTTTGATTTAAATGCTACTCCCATCATCTCCTTACGGCAGCTGACGCTCAGATGGAAGGTAACTGTATAATGGGAGTGGAATCACGTCACTCGTTCAGGGGAGTGGAATTTAGAAGCCGGTTTCAGTCTCCAGTTGGCTTTGAGATTTCTTTCAGCGGATACCTGACTGGTGTCCCTTTCCGGCTTTTGAAGGCTGCCTGGAACGGTTCCTTTCTCCCATCCCTTCCCAAAGCACCCACGCCTGCCCTGGACCCCAGAGCCTGGCCACAGCGGCCTCTCCAAGGATAGATGTTGAATCAAGTAATGAATCTGCCAGCAGAGAAATTCACAGCATGAGCCCTCAGACTCAGGCTTCTGTAAGGTATTCTGAGTAGAGTGAAGTGGTATTTCCCGATTTTCCTGATTTTATCATTCTGTTTGTCCTTCAGGCTCATTTGGCTTCTCTGAGCTCAGCGTGGTGCCAATTACATCCCTGAGGTTTGAAGGTGATCCAGAAGGTTCCCGGCTTCTAATTTTTTTTTTTTTCTTCTTCAAGTTCTTATCTCCTCATTCTCTGCCCACTGCTCACTACTTTTTCTCTTTAAAGTTTCCCCCCTTAGGTTTAACGTATGCCTAGAAATGCTTTTATTTACTTTTCTTGTTTCTTAGAGACGTTTAAACTGGAATAGTAAGCAAATATCTTCCAGTTTTACCAATTATACCTCAATAAAGCTGGAAAAAAATAATCAGGGAAGAAGCAGACTAAGAGGGCTTGAGGACAAAAGTGTAGCTTCCAGTTTTTGTTTAAAGCTTCAACTTAGTACAGTGGTACCTCGAGATACGAGTTTAATTCGTTCCGTAACCTTGAGGCGTGGGAAACTATGAGACGCTCGAGTCGCGGTAAACTGGTGGGTCGTGTGCAGCCGGCCGATCCATGCGATGACTCCTATCTCAAATGTTGCTCATATTTCAAAGCAAAAATCGCTCGCCCGACGGCTCGTATCTCAAAAATCTCGTATGTTAGGGCACTCGTATCTCGAGGTACCATTGCAGTAGGGATACCTGTGGCTGGCAAGACAAGCAAGGCCTTCTGTCTAAGTTCGAAGGTCGTTTTTGAAAGGCTGCTCTCGTCCTGATGAAGACGTTTTGTTTGTGTCTTTGGAAATTCAGCTGGCTCTGAATACCGGGTGACAAGCATGTTCTGGGGATGCAGGGCCTGCTGAAGAAGAGAAAACGGGTAGTTCTAAATGAGCCTGGGCAGAAACAAGAATCCAGAGCAAAACAGGCCTCCTCCCTCCCACCCTCAGTGCCTTCCCTGGTTCTGCCGCCGCCTGGGCCGGAGGAGAGAGAGGCTGGGGCTCCCGGCTCCTCGCTTGTTGGGAGAGAAGGTCCGTGCAGAACAAAGCGCATGATCAGAGGAGGCTGGGGCGGTGCTGACCCTCCCAGACAGACCAGGCTGGGAAAGCATGGCTTTGAGAAGGCCGCTTGCAGGCAGTAGCCACGTGAGGGTGACCTAGTCAGCGAAAAGACCCAGGCTTATGGTGTAGAGAAATGCCAGCCTCGAATTTGTTTTTTTTTTAAAAAAGTATGACATTTTAGTAATATTACTGTCTGCTGATGCAGATCGTTCTCTCAGCGAATAATGTTACTAAGATGCCCTTCTAAGAAGGGGGCAGATGTGAACTTGGCTGCTGAGCCTCACCTTACTTGCACCAGAGCTTTCTCTCATCTGTGGTCAGTAACTGACACGGTTGGTTCCCACCAACCTGGTTGGGGACAGAGCACCTCGGTACCCTGTCTCTTCCGAAACCCACCTTCCTCAGCTTTTTTCGGATCCAGTGCCTTTCAGTGGGCAAAGCTGAAAAGGTCATATTTATTTATTTATTTTTTATTTATTATTTTTTAAAAATATATTTTATTGATTTTTTTACAGAGAGGAAGGGAGAGAGATAGAAGGTTAGAAACATGGATGAGAGAGAAACATCAATCAGCTGCCTCTTGCACGCCCCCTACTGGGGATGTGCCTGCAACCATTGTACATGCCCTTGACCCGAATGGAACCTGGGACCTTTCAGTCCCCAGGCCGACGCTGTATCCACTGAGCCAAACCAGTTTTGGCGAAAAGGCCATTTTTAAAAGTTGTCTTTTTTGAGAAACATTGTGAGGGGATCTTCTGGTGTGTAAGTGGGAAACCTAGACAAAAAGAGGAGACAGAGCAGGTAGGGCTAAGTCGAGGCTTACAATCAAACGGCAATAAAATGCACATTCTCTTTCCAGGTCCCGGAGCAGCGTGGGCCTGTCCCAGGGCGGCACAGAGTAACCGAGGGAAGTACCCCGGGGCGGAAGCAGTGGGTGTAGGTTAAGGCGAGCTGGAAGGCCCCTCGCTCCCAGGTTCTCCAGCGCCTGTCTGTCCCCTCCCTTTGGAGCAGCTGCTGAGGCTCGGAGAAGCTGGGGCTGTGTCTGTCTTCCTGAGGCTTCTCTTACAGTCGTGGCCGTTGGGAGAGGACGCTGCGGGCCTTTCTCCTCGTTGGTGTGAGGGAGCGCCCCTCCGCTGCCTGGCATCTCCCTGTCCTGGCATCTTTCCCTGACCTGGCTCAGCAGTTCCCATGGCAGGACCTCAGCGGCACCCGCCAGCTTGCTTCTCCCGCCTTGCTCTCCTGCCCCTGGGACAGCCCTGGCTCCTGCTCTCCCTCCTCCTCAGTCTCTCCTCCTGAGCGGGCCCGGGCCTGACAGAGTGGATGGAGAAGTCCTTGTGTGCTCTCAGACCAGAGAGGAGTCCTGTGAGCTGGGCGACCCTGCACCAGTTCTTTGGGGCTCACTGTGCTTATGTAAAACGGGGGTGATGGTACCCAGCTGTTAGGGGTGTCTCCGTCTTCAGCCTGGTACCCAGTGAGTGCTCAGAAAGTACTGCTGGCTGTTATCAATTCACATTCTGATTGCTCTTGAGAACAACAACATATGCTTTTGAGTGCTGATCGGGCATGGAGTTCTGTTGCATGCCAAATAAAGTTTAGAGTTGGACCTTGTAAGAGGAAACCATAGAGAAAGCTGGGGTCCCCTGTTACGAGAGGTTACTTCAGTGGCATGGATAAAGTAATATTTCAAGCCAGATAGCCATCATAATTCGGAGGTCATTCATTCATGGTGACAAGTCAAGTGACATCAACTCAAAATCAGTGATGAGAAAATTTACTTAAAAGATGGCCGTATTAGCTGTCAGTTTTCCAATGGCATGTGAAGAGAGTTAACCGCATTATGATGTTACCTAAAAGGGGATTCAGGCTTCTCTGCTTCATTATGCTTTTCTGAGAGAGGAGCGGATAATTAAAAAGACTACAGGTATCTCTCACCTCTGAGCTCTCACTACTTGCCCTCCAAAACGCGGGCACCAGATTAATTTGTATAAAGCAGCGTCTCTCACAAAGCTAATGTACTTTCTGAATTCTCACCATCTATACTCAGGAACTGAGAATTAGATAATATGGATACTTGTGCCAGATTTTCCTAATGTGAACTTGATTCATCCAAAGAAAGCAGTTCATATATATTTGAATTTAGCCTGTGTAAGAAGAGAGGGATTTTAGACTGAGCTCCAGAATCAAAATCACCACGTAAATATTTGCCTCAGCCAGGATTCCCGGTTGCCAGCAACAGAAGCTGCCCGCGCTGAGTTAGACGCCCGTTAACGGATATTGGCTGGCTGGAGGGGGAATTGGAGAAGGCCAGGAACAAGTGCCCGGGGAAGCTGGACACTGGCGTGTCACGCAAAACTGGTCTCAGAGGAAACCCCCGTGAGGTTAGGCGGTGGTCTGTCCCACTGCCACGTCTGCAGACTGTCATGGGAGCTCATGCCACAGGCAGCAGTGTGGGGGCCACCTCCCTGGACCCTTCCCGCTAGCCAGCATCAGAGGAGGAGAAGGCTGTGCACATTCACCTCCACTACCGCCGGCTCTGAGCCGAGTCTGGCATGGGTGCGACTGAAGAGGCAGGCCCTCGTTCTAAAGAATCCTGGGCAGCAGGTTCTGGCATCTCCCCGGGGAGACATGGGGCGCATAACGCTGGAGATTCTCCAAGTGCAGGAAGGCTGCTCCGTTCCCAAGGCGCGGGCAGCTCCCGGCAGGTCCGGGCCCCATTAGAACAGTGTTCAGCGTTTGCGAGGTGTAACCCCTCAGTTGGTCATAAATCACTCCTGTAAACCCAGCTTGCTTGTCGTCTTCTGCCTTATTTTTTTTTAAATGAAATTAAATAGAAGAGAAGGTATTGTGCATCACTTACAGTAAGTTTCATCTTGTGAAACGTTTCATTGAACATGAGCCGCATCGTGTATGGAAACTGAGTTGCCAGGTAACAGCTATTGTTACCGCAGTTCATGATCTGAAAAGCCTGCACGCTCCAGTGCTCAGGGTGTATGTTCAGTTTCACTACCCATCTCACTTATTGGCAAAGCATAGGATTTTTGTCTTTTTCATTTTCAGAATAAGTCATGTCCCTCCACCCTGGCATGCAAGCACAGACACACACACACACACACACACACTGTCCAGACCTCTTTCCCCTCGAGCTTCTGCGGAGCAGGGATCTTACACACACACACACACACACACACACAGTCCAGACCTCTTTCCCCCGGAGCTTCTGCGGAGCAGGGATCTTACAGTTGTTAAGGTACAATCTGTGTGACTTACACTTACAGGTGACCTACTTACTGTTCTAACATGTTTCCCTGGGAGATGATGACCTGAGTGCTAAAGAAAAAATCAAACACACCCAGCTTGAGGAGGCTTGGTGCCTGTTAGGTGTATGGCAAGCGTTGTTACAATGTGGACAAAACATTTCCACCTGGACCTGGACCTCAAAGTATCTATAAAAAAAAATTAAGTAAAGGGCCTTTTACTGACTTTAGTCTTGTCTCTGGAATAAGTTCGTTCTAACCCTGTGATGTTACCTCTGCAGGTCCATTTACCCGGCCTCATCCAGCCTTATGGAGAATGGTTTTTGGTGAGTTACTCATTAGATTGTAAAATATATGCTACTTAAAACGTTTTTTTTTCTCCCTGCATATTATAGCAGTTTTGCTTACCATGCTATAAGAAAAAAAAAACTGTATAGCTTTTTACTTCTTGGTGTTCCTAATATAAATTTTTTGTTAAAATCTTGGCCACAAAAATAAAGTACTGGTGACAGTCAACATCCGCATCCATGTGAACCGTTTTAGCTCCACTTGCCCCTTCTTATGCTGCTGTCTCTACAGTGCACAGGACTCGGCATAGGGATTGTGGCTTGTTTTTCTTTAACCAGTTAACTACCACACGTCCAAAATGGAAGCCATCCCCACCCGCCACAATATTTTGAATTTAATTAAAAAAATCAGTTTGCAGGGAATATTATAAAAATAAATATATTACTCACAATTCGGGTGTTCTTGAATATTTTCAGCTGAAAATTCTCATGAAAAATGATTTTAAAGTTGGTCAGGGCTGCCACTTAGGGAAAACATTTTTTTTTTAATAGACGCGAGTGGTGTGTGGGGAAGGTCTGCCAATTGTATGTACAGACGCTTGTGGTGGACAGTGGGTTAAGCATCTTCCTGTTTCTCTTCGCTAGTGCAAGGTCAGGTGTATCCTGTGAGCACATTGGTCTCATCGGCATCGAGGAGGACTGAAAAGTCCAACAATCTCAGTGTTATGAATGGGAAGAACTTGGGAAAGGGAGAAATCTTTAGACAAAGAACCCTGATTTGAACTACAGTTTAGTGATAAGCATTTAATGTAAATATTGGATGTCTTATTTTTATTTGATTTCTAGTCCAAGGAGTCAAACCACCTGACTGGATTTAATACAGATCTTCAGAACTGTAGACGTTGGCTTTATCTTGCCTACATAAGACAGCAAATAAATTACTTTTTTTAACTCCAGAAAATGAATCTTCTGCATTAAGGACCTTAAAGATGGACCTTGCGCTCAAGGTTGCCAGTTTTTCTTTCCGTGTTCAGGGAGCACAGGTAAATCCCTTGGAGTTTAGTGGTCAGTCCAGACCTTCGTCCAGTGCCCCGTGGGCAGGCGCTGCTCTGCCACGGAGCTGGGATGGGCAGACGGCCCAGGAGCCGCTCTGCCAGGCCGGAGGGCCTGCAGAGGGAGGACAGCTGCAGCAGACACACTGTTAAAGCAATCAGCAGAGAAGTCACACGTGGCTGAAGGGTCAGGACGTGTAGTCAGACCATGTGAGGTGATAGTGACGGTGGCTGCTTCTGCTTGTGCGTGAGGGAGGCTGAAGGCAGGTGCTTAACCCAAACCTGCGAGCAGAGGAGGATCCGAGCGTGCCAGGGCGGGGTGGGAGCCAGGCAGAGGGTGGGACTCAGTGGTCCGCAGCAAGGAAACCTCTGGTGTGTCCCAGGCCCCGGTGCCTGGAGCTTAGCAGGCCTGGGGAGGTCGTGAGTGGTCAGCGTTAGGCACAGACAGAAACCTGCAGGGCCTGTGGGCCACTCAGGATTGTGGGTGGGAAAGGCCGTCGGAGATCGTGGGAGGATTTTTTTGCAGAGAAGTGAGGTGGTTCATTTACATTTTTAAAAAGACAGTCCTGGGTGCATCAGACTTTCACCTCATGGACTTACTATTTCTGCTGGCAGTTAAAAGTTATTTTCAGCTAGTTGGCTGCACCTGCGCTTTTCCTATTTCAAATGATCCACTAGAGCAGCGGTTCTCAACCTTTTTTAATGCTGTGACCTTTTAATACAGTTCCTCATGTTGTGGTGACCCCCAATCATAAAATTATTTTCGTTGCTACTTCATAACTGTAATTTGCTACTTTTGTGAATCATAATGTAAATATCTGTGTTTTCTGATGGTCTCAGGCTCTACAGCAGTGTTTCTCAACTTGTGGGTCGTGACCCACAGGTTGAAAACTGCTAGCAAAGTCGCCTAAGACCATCGGAAAACAGATATTTACATTACGATTCATTCATAGTTATGAAGTAGCAACGAAAATAACTTTATGATTGGAGGTCACCACAACATGAGGAACTGTATGAAAAGGTCACAGCATTAAAAAAGGTTGAGAACCACTGCACTAGAGGGAATGAGCAGTTTTATTTCTGACCTGAGATCTTTTTGGGATCCTGGAGCCCTTTGCTAATCCGATGAGAACTATAGATCCTTTCCTCCCTTCACAGACACACATGCACTCATGCATGCTTGCTTCACACGCACAGCTCTGCATGTTCTTCATGGACCCTGAAGCACAGCCATGAACTGCAATGTTTTATTTCTATCTTGAAGTAATTCTTTTGAGAGAATTAGAATAAACAGGTACAGGAGGTGGGACGCATTTGAGTGGAAAACTTGTGTGAAAAATAGCTGGTGCATGAGTACAAACCTGAGGGCATCCAATATTTATATTAAATGCTTATCACTAAACTGTAGTTCAAATCACGGTTCTTTGTCTAAAAAACTTGTGTAAAAAATAGCTGGCGCATGAGTGCAAACCCGAGGAGGTCCTCACACCTCTATGCCTTGTCCCTGGGATCATGACCCGGCGGGAATGCTCCTTTCTACCCTCTCCTCTTCCCCCTCCTCATGCCCCGCCCCGGCCCTGGGACTGGCAGCCCGCTGCTGGCAGGCCTGGCGCTGGAGCCGGCCCTTGCATTCCAGCCACGCTGCCCTGTCCTCTGGAGCGGCTCCTGCAGATTGGTGCTAGCCAAGCTTGGACGGGGTGCTGTGGTCCAAGGTCATTCGTATCACGGTGTCTGGATGGCCTATGTTAACACATACATTCTAGCAGGTTCGACAGAGACAGAAGTGACAAAGCCCCGGAGGCTGGTTTTCGGAGCTTTCTAAAGTGTATTTGCAGGCTTTGCCTTCTTAGAGTAGATGAACTTCATTTTTCAGTGACGTGGGAAGATGATGGGGAGACCAGTTATGATAGAATGTGACAGTACGGTGATGCCTGCAAGGGCTAAGGTGGGCCGCCTCCTACACTCCAGACCTGTCACTGCTGAACCGGACCCCCATCTCTCTATGCTGCCACCCCTCCCCACAGGGGCCAGAGCCAGCCTCGCAGAATGTCACCTGGATCCTCTTATTTCCCAGCTCAAACCCCGTCGAGTGCTCCTTGTTTCCCCGATGATAAAATCTGAGACCTTTGCCCTGGCCCCAGGCTGACGGTCACTTCAGGGCCACGCCCTCCTTCCCCTCCTTCTGGCACCCTGGCCACATGCCGGCTTCCAGACACTTCTCTATCCAGGGGCCTACTGCAGTCTTTCTCTGCCTGAAAGCTGGGCTCACCCTCCACGCCCACCCCACCCCTCTGTCTCAACTTGAGCATCCTTTTCTCAGCGAGTGTTGCTGACCCTCTCGGTCTGAGCTAGGACTGTGCATGAGACTCTCACCAAGGAAGCCCCTGATCGTGCCAGGGGAGGGGGTCTCAGCACGCCATGTCAGTGTCGGCTGGGCCGTCAGGCACTCGGGAGTAATGTGTGTTGTGCCTCCGACGCCCAGGTCCCTCCTCAGTGTGACACTTCCTTCCCTCAGGGCTCAGCGTGCTCTACTTCCTCTTCCTGGTCTTCCTCCTCTTCCTGAACTTCGAGCAGGTGAAGTCCATCATGTACTGGCTGGACCCCAACCTCCGCTACGCCACGAGGGAAGCAGACATCATGGTAGGTGCTGGTCCTGCTTCCGGTCCTGCTGGCCTCTGGGTGCTGGAGGGAGCCCATCGCATTCCAGTGGCTCCTGCTCTGTGTCTCCTGGGTATAGAGCTGAGCACAGGTCTCTGGGCAGGTGGGCATGAGGCCCGGCATGGCGCCTGGCACACACAGGCCTTCGGTGGTGGAGTGGCCCCTGCTCGGTCACCTCCAGCCTCTGCCATGGTCCTCCCACCCGCTGCCAGGGCGGCCACTTGTCCTGGTGTAAGCCATGGCATCCATGAGCGTCACTAAGTCACACACCACGGAACTTTATTCTGGGCTGGAGCTGCTCTGTGCTTGGTGGCAGAGCTATTTTATACGGTAATGCATTCGCTCCACACCCCCTGCCCAGTGCCAGCACTTGGGACCTTTGGAGAAAGAGCTGGTGATGCTCAGAATGGGAGGTCGGTCAGGCGTTTGGGCCAGAGACAGACTCTGTTTGCAGAACAAGAAACAGTAGGGCCAAGATCGGTTTGGCTCAGTGGATAGAGCGTTGACTTGTGGACTGAAGGGTCCCGGGTTCGATTCCGGTTGGGGGCATGTACCTTGCTTGCGGGCACATCTCCAGTGTGGGGTGTGCAAGGGCAGCTGATCGATGTCTCTCTCTCATCGATGTTTCTGACTTTCTATCCCTCTCCCTTCCTCTCTGTAAAAAATCAATAAAATATATTAAAAAAAAAAAAAGAAACAGTGGGAAGGAAGGGACTTAATAAAAGGTCTGAGAAGTCATCCTTCTACTGGAGTTGAGATGGGTCAGACCTTCGGAATGGTGTTTGCCGACTGGATCTGTAACGTTTATGAAGGACATACTAAGGCAGGAGAAGGAATGCCAGAAATGACTTCCGAGTCTCGGGAAGACAGTCTGGGGGGGTTCAGATCTGAGGAAGAGGATGGTGTAGGGTGACTTACAGCTTCTAATGATAAGGATGTGACAGTTGGGGTGAGGGTGATAGCAGGGCTGATTGAGGTTGTCTGCTCTGCCAGGCACTGGGCTGGGCACTTTATGTTGAATCTATACAAGCCTCACATGTATGGCAGACAGTCATGTCCCCATCTTTCTGAGGAGAAATTAGAAGCTTAAAATAGATAAATATTTTGCTCAGAGCACAAATTAGTAAGATCCCTTTGGCTCTAAAACCTGTACTTTCCTTTTGGACTAGTCTTCAGTTATACAGTTTAATAATCTGTACTAATATAAGGGTAATATGTTAATTAGACTAGGAGACCTTCTGGACGTAGATAAAGCCATGATGGTGGGGCTGAGGCAGAGGCTGTTAGGGCCGATCAGCCAGGAGGGGAGGGCAGTTGGGGGCTATCAGGCCAGCAGAGGGGGGCAGCTGGGGGTAAGTAGGCCGACAGGGGGGTGGACAGTTGGGAGCAAGCAGGCCAGCAGGGGCGGAGTTGGAGGCAATCAGGCCAGCAGGCAGGTGAGCCATTAGGAGCCAGCGGTCCCAGATTGCAAGAGAGATGTCCCAGATTGAAGAGGGTGCAAGCCAGGGACACCCCACCCCACCATGCACAAATTTTATGCACCGGGCCACTAGTAGTAGTAATAATAATAATAATGGTAAAAATAATAACAAGTGTGTTCATGCTCACTGAAGTCTGTGGAATCTTAGAGATTAGGATAAAGATGTCTCATATATTTCCTCCACAATTTTCTTGGACTTTTTAAAAAATACATTTTTATTGATTTCAGAGAGGAGTGGAGAGGGAGGAAGAGATAGAAACATCACTGATGAGAGAGAATCATTAATCGGCTGCCTCCTGCACACCTCCTACTGGGGATCGAGCCTGCAACCCAGGCATGTACCCTTGACTGGAGTTGAACCCAGTACCCTTTAGTCTGCAGGCTGACGCTCTATCCACTGAGACACACCAGTTAGGGCTTTATTTATGTTTTGTTATTGACCTTAACACGGTTGCCCTCTGGTCAGGTGACATAGCATACGTGATACCCCTTCTTTGAGAGGTGTAAGCTTTTGTAAAATTATTTTGCTTCTCATTTTAACCCAGCTTTTGCAGTTCCGAGCAAAGCAGTTTAATTTATAAACTCTGATTAATGCTTATCCTATTTCTTTAAGAATCGAAAAATTAAAACATTTTTGTTGGGCAGGACATTTATTAGTTATTAAGGTCACATCAGTTCCTACTTAACATCAGAATCCTGGCAGCCAGTCGGTTTCTAGAGCATCATTAATTACTCCCCTGTTCACTTTACACAGGAGTATGCCGTGAACTGCCACGTTATCACCTGGGAGAGGATTATCAGCCATTTCGATATATTTGCCTTTGGACATTTCTGGGGCTGGGCCATGAAGGCCTTACTGATCCGCAGTTATGGCCTCTGCTGGACCATCAGCATCACCTGGGAGCTGACCGAGGTGAGCAGCGGGCAGGCCGATCTGGACCTGCACTGTGGGTAGTTCATATGGAGGAGGAAGCCGGGCCGTCAGTTCACAGTCACGTATCCATTCTCTAGTGTCGGGAACGAAACTGCATCGAAAACACCCCCTTAGGAATATTTTACAGCTTTGTGAGAAAAAAATAGCCTCTTGCTAACTTAACCTGTGCCTCTATATCACAAATCTTAGAGAGAAACACATGAGCCCTGGCCGGGTAGCTCAGTTGCTTGGAACATCACCCCCATTCGCCAAGGTAGCAGGTTCGATCACTGGTCAGGGCTCATACAAGAAGCAACCAGTGGATGCTTCATAATGAGTGGATAAACAAGTGGAACAAGTCAATGTCTCTCTCCCTTTCTTTCTCAAATCTATCAAGAAATAAAAAATTAAAAACACACACAAATGAAATAAAGCTCAAAAATGAAATCGAAATCCCAAGTGAGACAAATACAGGTAAATGAGATCTGTTTAGACGTAAATAGGTAGTTTACCCAGTAATGAGGTTCCAGTTTGAAATATAGGATTGTGGTGTTTAGGAATGACTAGGGCATTGGTGGTGTTTTGTAGCTGAAGAATGAATTACTAATACAGCGTTACATCTCAGTAACCACACATACTGTCGTCTCCTTTAATGAAGGAAAAGAGATATATTCTTGAAAAGCCATTAACAAAATGCAATTTTGGGAACTAAGTCACTTATTGTTTAGTTATTATATTACTCTCACTCATTCCCAAGAAACACGTGTTGGCCACATGCACAACCTGCTTCTCCAAGCCGGTCATTACCCTGACCCTAACCTCGAGGAGCAGGGTTCTCCAGGGAAGCGTCCTCCACGCCTCTCCCCCAGCCGCTTCGTTTCAGCAACGGTGGCATCACTGTCTGTCCCGTAAGAGCTGATGCCCCAGTCGTGGCTGGCAGCCCGGGAACATTCCTCAGGGTAGTGGCCCCCCTGGGTCCGAGTGCAGGCCCCAGCCATCACATGAGGCGCTGCTTTGTACCTCTCGGCAGCAGGCACGTTAAGAAGGCAGGCGCCTCATAAACGTGTACTTGTAATGTGTTAGTCCATGAAATGCTTTCATGAGTAGTTTTATTTTGTAGTATTGGTTATATTACTCCAGAGTAATCCTATTGTCTTCTATTACTTTGAAATTATTACTTTGTAATTAGGGGTTGCCTCCTCAGAGAACCCCAGGCAGTTTCTCTGTAATTTCAGACTTTAAGACGGGCCTCCACACGGCAGGCCGTTCTGTCCCGGACTCGGCTGTCCTGCCCTTGCTCTGACCAACATTGTGCAGGAGGCTTCTGTTCCCCCTGGACATGACTGTTCCCCTCTCTGAAATGCCTCATCTCCAGCTCTGCCTCCCGAGGCCTTAATGATCCCACTTCAGTGGACCTTCCTTGCAGAAGCCTGTGCAATTGCCATCTCTCAGTGTTTCTTGAAAGATGATCATTTTTAAAAAATATATTTTATTGATTTTTTTACAGAGGAAGGGAGAGGGATAGAGAGCTAGAAACATCGATGAGAGAGAAACATTGATCAGCTGCTTTCTGCACGCCCCCTACTGGGGTTGTGCCCGCAACCAAAGTACCGGGATCGAACCTGGGACCTTACAGTCTGCAGGCTGATGCTCTATCTACTGAGCCAAACAGGTTCGGCTAAGATGATCATTTTTGGGAATCAGTTAGTGTGAGATTTCCCATTAAGCTATCAGTTCTGTATATCATGTCCTCAAGGTCTAGCTTTTTTACTTTATGTTTTCAGCTTCCTCCCTGTTTTACCCAAATAAGCAGGGAGTATAATATTTCTTTTTTTTTTAAGTATATTTTATTGATTCTTCACAGAGAGGAAGGGAGAGGGATAGAGTTAGAAACATCAATGAGAGAGAGACATCCATCAGCTGCCTCCTACATGCCCCCTACTGGGGATGTGCCTGTAACCAAGGTACATACCCTTGACCGGAATCGAACCTGGGACCTTTCAGTCTGCAGGCCGATGCTCTATCCACTGAGCCAAACCAGTTAGGGCGTGGGAGTGGACTATTTCTAAAATGCACAGCTTCAATTACCCAGCTGCTCATTTTGAGAATTATGCCAGTGCTTCGTTGGCAGGGCTGAGAACTTCTCTCCTTACCCTCCTGAGTTCTTGTCGTGTTGCCCTTAGCCAGCGCAGTTCATCAGTAGTATTTTGTACAGAAGGACCATCATTTCTTTAGCGGCCTCTCTCAAAAGATGAGCTTGCATCAGTACTATTTGCAAACCACTCGCAAAATAAAAACAAGAACCAGATTACAAACTGTATTTTTTTTAATACATCAGGAAAAACTGACATAGCAACGACTTCTCCTAAAACATGTATTATTAAAAGGAAATTTGCCTGGCTGGTGTGGCTCAGTGGTTGAGCTTCATCTCATGAACTAGGACAATGGTTGGCAAACCATGGCTTTCGAGCCACATTCGGCTCTTTGGCCCCTTGAATGTGGCTCTTCCACAAAATACCATGGCCTGGGTGAGTCTGTTTTGAAGAAGTGGTGTTAGAAGAAGTTTAAGTTTAAAAAATTTGGCTCTCCAAAGACATTTCCATCGTTGTACTCTTGATATTTGGCTCTGTTAACTGATGAGTTTGCCAACCACTGGACTAGAGGTCACAGTTGGATTCCTGGTCAGGGCATATGCCTGGGTTTCGGGCTTGATCCCCGGTAGGGGGCATGCTGGAGGCAGCTAATTCATGATTCTCTGTCATCGATATTTCTCTCTCTCCCTCTTCCTTCCTTTCCAAAATCAATTACAAATTATTTTTTAATAAAAGGGAATTTATCTTTATGTATGGTACTCCGTTTCTTATTTTCACGTTCCCACCATTGTCTGTTATGTTCTAGCTTTTCTTCATGCACCTGCTGCCCAATTTCGCCGAGTGCTGGTGGGACCAGGTGGTCCTGGACATCCTGCTGTGCAACGGCGGCGGCATCTGGCTGGGCATGGTCGTCTGCCGCTTCCTGGAGATGAGGACCTACCACTGGGCAAGCTTCAGGTGAGGCCTCCGGACGGTCCCAGCTTTCGCAGCCAACACGGGACTGTTGTCGTAGACGCAGCCTGTGATCCGGTCTTTGATGCCAGAGAGTGAATTACACATGAGTCACTGAAACTCATAAATGATTAGAAACTAATTTCAGGCGTTCATTCAGAAAGTACCAAGTCATTGATGATTTTCTCCAAACTGTCTCCTTTGTGCCTGCGTTCAGACTGCCATCGCTGGGTTAATTAGTCCCCTCTCTCCAAGGTGACCCCTCAAAGCCTCCGCACACCATTGCTGGACTGATGCTGTAAAGAATGTCCCATCACCCTGTCATTCCCCGATGACAGCTTCTCGTGGGCTTTGGGACAAAGCGTGCTTCCGTGCGCTCAGCAGGGTACTTTCTCCACACCCTCCAGGGCACCAAGCGCCCTGAGCCCATGTGTGTACTCCCGCCTGCCTGGGTCTCCATGTATATTCTCTATTGGCCTGGCTTTGACCTGTGTTCCCAAGGTCTTCACTTCCTGACCTGGCTCATGTGTCACGTCCCCAGGGGGTTGCCTCTGACTGTCTAGTTTAAGTTGGCGTTCCTCCTCTGCTCCGTGGAGGACCGTGCGCACCCCGTCATTCTTCATCCTGCTTCTCCCAACGTGCTCCTCAGTTTGGCAGGAACCATGCCCTGGATGCGGAGACAAAGCACGCAATAGTGAAAATGAAAGTAGTCGTTTTTATTGTCTTTAAAACTTCATTTCTTTATATAAAATATGAGCATTTTCCAACAGTTACATTTTTAAAAATGTACAATTTCAAAAGGGTTTCTTCATCTCCCAACCTATGGATAAACCATAAGTATTTAAACAATTCCCTTTTATGAGCATTTAGTTATTTCAAACTTTTCACTTATAAAAAAGTGGACATTTTTGAATATATGTGCCTTTGTGCACATATCAGATTTTTAAAAAAAATTTATTGATTTTTTACAGAGAGGAAGGGAGAGGGATAGAAAGTCAGAAACATCAATGAGAGACATCGATCAGCTGCCTCTTGCATGCCCCCTACTGGAGTTGTGCCTGCAAGCAAGGCACATGCCCCCAACCGGAATCCAACCTGTGACCTTTCAGTCCGCAGGCTGACGCTCTATCCACTGAGCCAAACCAGTCTCGGCAGATTTTTTTAATATAAATTCTTACAAGAATATACCAATTTATGTTCTCACCTGTATACACTAATGAATATGTGTTTCTTTCATTATTGCTTTGAATTTTATTTTTAAGCTTTGTCAATTTTATTGCACACAAAATTGTGTGATATTAAATTTCTAGTGTATTTCTATTGGATTTTCCTCTTTTATTAGCAATTTTTCTGAATTAAGGATTTTAACATTTGTCATCAATGTGACTTTATTTTCCATTTTGTCATCCTCTTTGAATTTTTTTTGTGTGGTAATTTTGTCACTTAAACTTTAAAAGCCTTAAATCTTTTTGTTTAGGTTAATGTTAACCCGTATTTTCTTCTAATTTTTTAATGATTTAGTCTTTTTATTATAAGAAATTTTAGAATTCTTTCTTTAGCCAATGACTAAAAAGAATGCTTGTTAATATATTTAAGGCCCTACATATATAATGTAACAAACCATAGCTGTGCTGGATACTGCTGCAAGGAAGCTCTATAAGCAGTTGAGGTTTCTATCAATCTGAGGGGTAAATGCTACATTCTTCTCATTTTAGGGGTGACAATACAGAGACTTAGGTTCAGCAATTGAATCTGAATTTGTGTCAGACTATCTGGCTCCTTAAACCCTGACATAACGCTTCCCTGTTTTCATATATTTATGCTTCAAATTCAACTTCAGAATCGTTTTGTCAGATCAACAAACTAATCAACAGAAAATCCCATTGGTGCTTTTTTTAAAAGTTCTGTGAAATATATAAATGGCTATAGATTCACTTAAGTTGCAGAGCCAGCTCACATAGGAAGGACTCTTGCGTGCGGAGCATTGGGTGTACACGGTCGACGCAGAGGGTTTTTGGTTTGCTTTTCTTGTGTTGGGGTTTTCGTTCTTCCCTTTCTCATCCCTTCGGCGTCTCTCTTCGTCCAGGGACATCCACACCACCACGGGCAAAATCAAGAGGGCCGTGCTGCAGTTCACGCCTGCCAGCTGGACCTACGTCCGCTGGTTCGACCCCAAGTCTTCGTTTCAGAGGGTGGCTGGGATATACCTCTTCATGATCATCTGGCAGGTATTCTTCGCAGCTGCCCGGAACCAGGGGAAAAATAAAACCGTCCAAGCATTTAGAGGTGATGCTAGTTGACATTGCTTACCGGCGAGGCATTTTAAAACAGGAGTCTTTGAATGACAGGCAAGGAACAAATTAGAATTTCCCTAAAGGAGCTCATAGTAAGCATCCATCACCCAGTGAGTTAGGCGTTGGATTGCTTTTTAGAAAGATCGTTTTCAGGACGAAAGGAACAGATGCAAGGCTTTTTTTTTATGTTTCAAAATCAATATGTGATTTTTAAAATTGTGTTTAGGCTGTTGCCACTTTGGGTAATTTATCTTATTTGTTTAAATATGCTTTCGTTGATTTTAGGGAGGGAGGGAGAGAAAGATAGAAACATAGAAACATCAATGATGAGAGAGAATTGTTGATCGGCTGCCTCCTTGTATGCCTCCTACTGGGGATCAAACTCGCAACTGAGGCATGTGACCTGACCAGGAATTGAACCGACCAGGAATTGAACCATGACTATCCCAGCAGATCACACACATGACCCAAGTGACAACTGTGTGAACCAGAAAGTATGACAAGTAGCCGGTGCCCCATGTGCTTCTGGCACCCCCGTACCTCCCTCTTGCCCCCCGCTGGCTGACACCCATGTTGTACCTGCTATTACAAGTCTCAGTGGCAACCCTTGGAAGACCCCATGTGTTCTCTGAAAAAGCTTTGGACATACCAGTTACTTTCAGTTGTAGAGTTCCCATCGGGGATATATGATTATGACCTAGACTGAAGTATCAGGTCTACTGATGCCCCCTGCTTTTCCAGCTGACTGAGTTGAACACCTTCTTCTTGAAACATATCTTCGTGTTCCAAGCCGGTCACCCGCTGAGCTGGTGTAGGATTCTCTTCATTGGTGGCATCACGGCGCCCACCGTGAGGTAATGCTGCATAAGTCTCCCTGTCACTTGAGCGTGTTAACCTGCTTTGTCTGCTCCTGTTTAGCATAAGGGAAGTCACATAGACTAGCAGATTTTCCATGAAACCATCATTGTAGAGAATTATATATTCATAATATGAAGAAAATGTTCTGCTCAGACCTCAATAACAGAAGTGAATAATCAAAACCACAACATTATTTTCAAACCCCTTATAATTTCCAGGGCTTATTTAAAAAAAAGAGTAGCAGTGATGGTGAGGTTCCCCCCCCCTCTTTTTTTTTTTAATATATTTTTATTGATTTTTTTACAGAGAGGAAGGGAAAGGGATAGAGAGTTAGAAACACTGATGTGAGAGAGACATCGATCAGCCGCCTCTTGCACGCCCCCAACTGGGGATGTGCCTGCAACCAAGGTACATGCCCTTGACCGGAATCAACCCAGGACCTTTCAGTCCGCAGGCTGACGCTCTATCCGGTTTCGGCAAGGTTCCCTTCTTAATGCGATTATTGAAAAATACAAATGTTTTTATGGTAGATCTGAAGTCATAGATGATGTTATTATTTTTTTATTTATTTACAGTTGACATTTAATATTATATATTTTTAATGTATTTTTATTGATTTCAGAGAGGAAGGGAGAGGGAGAGAGACAGAAACATCAATGATGAGAGAGAATCATTGATCAGCTGCCTCCTGCACGCACTACACTGGGGATTGAGCTCACAACCTGGGCAGGTGCCCTAACCCAGACCAGGCAGCTGGGGTGTCTGGAAGAGGGCAGGCCATCGGTATATTCATCTGTCTCCGTAACTTAATTCCATGTTGACTGCGGGGCTTACAGCAGCTCAGTGAATGCGCCCTTTGTCCTTGCAGACAGTACTACGCCTACCTCACCGACACGCAGTGCAAGCGCGTGGGGACTCAGTGCTGGGTGTTCGGGTGAGTACCTGCCACTGTGGAGGCTTAACACACATTGACGCCTCGAAATCGCTTTTGCTGGTTCTTGACCCTGTGCTGAACGCCTTTCAGTGCAATCTTCCTAGGAAGGCTTGCTGATTCTTTAGATGGCTTTCATTTGTGGATGTTTTTTATTTTTAACCTTAGTTCTTTTTATTCTCAGAAGATAAAGTATAAAATACAGTGAATTAGATAATTACTTTGTAATCCCTTTAAATTAAGGTAGGTTAAAAGCTTCAAATTTGGCTTTTCCAAATGTTTAGTAGATAATTTTGCTTGGATTTATTTATTTTATTTATTTATTTATTTTGGTTTTATTTTTTTATATTAGTTTTTCAAGTATAGTTGACATTCAATATTATTTTATATTAGTTTCAGCTGTATAGCATAGTGGTTAGACATATATATAATTTACGAAGTGATCCCCCTTGGTAAGTCTCGTACCCACCTGGCACCATAGTTATCACGGCATTATTACTCATATTCCCTAGGCTGTGCTTGATCTCCTCGTGACTGTGTTTGTAACTGTCAATCTGTGCTTCTCAATCTCTTCACCTTTTCACCCAGTCCCCACCCTTCCCCCCTCTGGGGACATCAGTTTGTTCTCTGTGCCTGTGAGTCTGTTTTGTGTATTTATTCTGTGCTGTAGCTTCCACATGAAGGTGAAATTGTATGGTATTTGTCTTTCTCTGTCTGACTTATTTCACTTAGCAAAATTAATACCTTCTAGGTCCATCCATATTGTCACAGATGTTAAGATTTCATTCTTTTTTATGGCCAAGTGATATTTCATTGTGTGTATACGTAGCACATCATCTTTTTCTACTTGTCTATTGATAGGTACTTAGATTGCTTTCACACCTTGGCTATTGTAAATAATGCTGCAATGAACATAGAGGTGCACATATTTTTTCGAATTAGTGTTTTGGGTTTCTTCTGATATATACCCAGAAATAGAATGACTGGGTCATGTGGTAGTCCTGTTTTTATTTTATTTATTTATTTATTTATTTATTTATTTATTTAACTATATTTTATTGATTTTTTACAGAGAGGAAGGGAGAGGGATAGAGAGTTAGAAACATGGATGAGAGAGAGACATCGATCAGCCGCCTCCTGCACGCCCCCCTTAGGGGACCCACCTGCAACCAAGGTATGTGCCCTTGATCGGAATCGAACCTGGGACCCTTCAGTCTGCAGGCCAGCGCTCTATCCGCTGAGCCAAACCGGTTTTGGCCTGTTTTTATTTTTTTGAGGAACCTCCATGCGCCTTTCCATGGTGGATGTACCAATTTGCAATCCAGCAACAGTGCATGAGGGTTCCCTTTTGTCCACATCCTCGCCAGCATTTACTGTTGGTTGATTTATTGACGATAGCATATGGTTTCCTTTATTAACATTACCTTTCCTGATTTAAGATTAGAATAGTTAATTGGCAAATTATAGAAAGAGAGTACAGAAATTGCTCTTAACGAAATATTAGGAAATCAAAGGTATCTCCCACCTAGAACTCAGATACCTTATTTGATTAAATAAATTAGATACAAAATGGATTTTTCCAGTATCATCTGAATTTGATGACAAGTTTGGGACATTTTGTGATGGCTTACCTATACTTTACGTTACCTCACATCAAAAAGACCCTGCAAAGCCCTAGCTGATTTGGCTCAGCGGATAGAGTGTTGGCCTGCAGACGGGGGTGGGAGTGGGAGGGAAGCGGTCCCAGGTTCGATTCCAGTCAAGGGCACATACCCAGGTTGCAGACTCGATCCCCAGTCGGGGGCATGCAGGAGGCAGCGAATCAATGATTCTCTCTCATCATTGATGTTTATCTCTCTCTTTCCCTTTTCCTTCCTCTCTGAAATCAATGTGTGTGTGTGTGTGTGTGTGTGTGTTTTAAAGACCCTGCAGAACAGCCGCTTGATATATGCCAAGGTATAAGTTCATTATCCCCAAGAGAACTAACACTTAGCCACATGGTCACAGTTTATGGTCTTGTTAAGGATACAACTACTGCATCTGAATTTACTGTTATTTATGTGATGAAAGAAACCCCAGGTTATCTAATTTATAGTATCTCTCCCCCTTCCCCCCATGTGAAATGTGAGACCATCTTCAGTATGCCAGGTCAGTGGTTCTCAAACACCATGAACAATTCAGGTGCCATTTAGCATTTGAGCTTCTAGAGACATCCAGCAAATCTGTATGTGACATTCAGTCCCTTGGGTCACTTAGATCCAAAATGCTAACTTCTGAATTGAGTGTGAAAGCATCTATTTGATGAAAACTGACAGTCGGGAAAATGACTACTTTCCGCAGATCTGGGGACTGAGCTTCACAGCCCCCTCCCCCTCACCTGGCCTGCCCTCCAGTCCACTCTGTTTCAGGCCCTGGTGCTCACGCTGCTAGCAGCTCCCTGCTCCCAGCACCCTCCCTCCCCCTCCTCAGGGATGTGCCCCTTCATCCTGCCCCCTTACTCAAGGCACCTCCATGACAGCCCCACGCTCCTGGCGTAGTGGGTTATTTATTTTATTTTTTAAATATATTTTATTGATTTTTACAGAGAGGAAGGGAGAGGGATAGAGAGCTAGAAACATCGATGAGAGAGAGACATAGATCAGCTGCCTCCTGGATGCCCCCCACTGGGGATGTGCCCGCAACCAAGGTTCATGCATGCCCTTGACCAGAATTGAACCCTGGACCCCCCTTGAGCCCGAAGGCCGACGCTCCATCCACTGAGCCAAACCCGTTAGGGCAGTGGGTTATTTTTAGTTCCTTTTTTTAGCAGCTGAATCCCCTTCCTCAATGACATCCTGCCCAACCCCTAACGTACATCAGAACGAATGTGGGGAACTGTGCCGGGATCCCCACTCTGCCCTCCTCTCTCCCTCCTCCCTGCCGGGTTCTTGGGAGTCAGAGTTCCCGGATGCCATGGAAGTGTTCCTCCTGGCAAGGCCCCATCCACCCGCTACCACTTCCCCCCAAAAGGCGCCGTGCTCACCCTCATCAGAACGGGCTCATGGGGAACGCGTCTTGGCTTTGTGCGAGGGTGTAAGAGCTGGGCGACCTCACCCGTGCCTCACTTCACTGTGGGAGGGGAGGGGGGTCACCTCCTGCCTGGAACCCCGCTAGAGCCTCCTGGGCCGCTGGGGGCAGTGCTGTGCGGTGCAGGAGGCGGTGGCAGCCTCAGGGACCCCTGCACCCCACCCCTGTCCCTGCCCCCACCCCGAGCTCACACACTGAGCCCCGAGCTACCGGGCTCTGCAGCCGCTGCTTGCTCTCTGTTCCGTGCACCAGATCTGCAGGTTCCATTCCTGCTTGCTCTCTGTTCCGTGCACCAGATCTGCAGGTTCCATTCCTGCTTGCTCTCTTGTTCTCTTTCCCCCGCGCTGCACACCGGCCCCTTCCATCCCGCCCGGAAGAGCAGGCCCCAAGGACGGAGCTGAGCGGGAGCCCTGAGCAGCCTCGCCCAGTTTGTGGGCTCCCGCCTGTGAGTTCCAGACAGCAATGGCCCCAGAGGGAGCCCTGGCAGAATGTCATGGACCTCAAACCGCACAGGCCATTTGGTCACGGCCAGAGAGGTTTCGTTTTTGCTCTGAGTTTGGGGAGACCTTCCGCCCCCCACTCCTCCCTACACACACGTGACCATCGGGGGTGCTTGTCCAGCTGACAGGCCTGATCCAGGCTCCCACCCCGCCAGGCCCCAAAGCAGCAGCCGCTCGAGTCTCGTACAGAAGTAACGTTAACCTTCCAAACGATGGTCGTTATTGGGGACCCCTGGGCAGTGCTGGTGATGGGAGAGGCCACGTGGCTGTTGGGGCAGTGCCTCTAGCATCTCCACAGCTCTGCCCCCTCTCCCACTCCTTCCTGTCCCTCAGCAGCGCTCAGTTCACCACCAGGTGAGTCATATTAAACTGAAAACTGAGCCAAAACCGGTTAGACTCAGTGGATAGAGCGTTGGACTGCGGACTGAAGGGTCCCAGGTTCGATTCCGGTCAAGGGCATGTATCTTGGTTGCAGGCACATCTCCAGTAGGGGGTGTGCAGGAGGCAGCTGATCGATGTCTCTCTCACTGATGTTTCTAACTTTCTATCCCTCTCCCTTCCTCTCTGTGAAAAATCAATAAAATATATATTTTTTAAAATGTAAACTGAATCATGGTAAGTCCTAGGGAGGCCCTGCAGACCCACGTCACTCTGAGACTCCACGCTGCCCCCTCCCCAAACTCCAGGCCGCCTCACTGCCCCCCTTCCCACCCAGTCTGCTCAGCAGTCACCCCACTGAGAAGGCCACATGCACGGACAGTCCTCAGCATAGGAGCAAAGCACTTCCTGCAGTCGTTTGTGACTGAGACGCTCAGGCCATGATGGAACCAACTGTGAGGTCCTGAGCTGCATCTTAAAGCGAAACAGGAAGAACAATGTGAGCGTAAGGGGATGGAGTACTTTGTGGAACGTTTGTTTCAGTGTGTGTGTGTGTGTGTGTGTGTGTGCGTGCGTGTGCGTGCTGGGTCACAATAAAAGGTGTGTTTCTGCCGTGTGTGTGTGTGTGTGTGTGTGTGTGTGTGTGTACTGGGTCACAATAAATGTGTGTTTCTGCCCTGGGTCTCATCACAGAAGCGTGAGAAACACAGATCTGGGCTGCTGGTCACGGTGCTTTTCAAAGCGACTCGGAGTAAATACCCAGAAATCCTCACAGTAACTCAGGGTCTTCTGTCTGACCTAAGGGCAGATGGGCCACTTCTTCCTGGGGTAACCCTTCCCTTGTGTCCATGGGTCCCCGCTGAAGGTTAGCTATGCTTTGTGTGTTCCCTCACTGCACCTGGAAGCAACAAAGCCTCGCTGCCCTCTAGTGCCAGCTCACCCTCCAACCGTCAGGACCACGGACACTCAGACCTTCCCTAGAAGCCTCCTGGCACCTCACTTTGTTGGGGTTGGGGTGGGGGTAGTCTCCACAGACTCAGGCCAGCCACTCCCAAACCTTGTTAGGTGCGGGTGAGGGGGAAAGAGAGCCCCAAACTCCAGACACATCCAGGAGATTGCCTGTTTTCTGAGGGGTCTCTGGTTGCAGTTCCCGGCTGTTCAGAGCTGCCACACATTTGATGATGCAGTGGCCTTCGTGTCTGCCAGTGGGTCGGCGGACCCAGGACTTCGGGCCTTTCCCTTTGCGGGTGTCTGTGCAGCTGCTCAGGCCCTGACTGCACATCCCCTTCGAGGGGAGCACTACCCCAGATGTGTCTGAAACCAGTGTGTGTTGAGCAGTCTTTGGGGTCACAGGCAGCTGTGTCACCCCCACCTCCTCCATTCTCCCCTTGAGCTCGGAACCTTAATCCATGTTTGATTTTTATGTTTGTAAGTGGAGACTAGAACATAAAAGGGGCTTTTTTCTTTGATGTTTTAATTAAAAGAATAAAACTGTTTTTTTAAACATTTTTGTATTTAGCAAAATTACTTACAGATCAAGAGAGGATAAAAAAGTGTATATTGTCAGCAAACGCAGGGGATATTGAATCTAGAAATTCTTAGAAGGTTGGAGGACGGTGATTGCTGTCTTCAAGTTATCAGAAGATTCATTTGCTGGCTCAGACTCAGCTGGGTGTGTGGAGGGCAGTTAGGACCCACGGGTGAAGTAGGCAGATACCAGCCTGAGACAAGGGAAGGATTCCCAGCATCCAGAGCCTGAGCGGCAGAGTGGGCCTCCTGCAGAGGTAGGGGTTCCCTGTCCTTTGAGGTTCTGATGGGTGATGCTGTCCGCCCCGAGCTGGATGAGACCAGGTGCTGCCAGCTATGGAAATGGACGAGCTGAGATTTCAGTCTTAGATGAAGGAGGAAGTAAAACATTATTTATTGTGTCTGGGAGCGGCAGAGGGATGAATGGGCAGAGGACAGAGGATGCTTAGGGCCGGGAATCGATGCTGCGTGATGCTGTGGTGGTGGGTATGTCATTGCACATTTGTCCAGACCCCTAGACGGTGCAGTATCAGGAGCGAGCCCTCATGTCAGCTGTGGACTTAGATAATATTGACGTGTCAGTGTGGGTTCATCGGTTGTAACCCATGTACCACTTTGGGGCAGGATGTGGACAGTGGGGTGGGGCTTGTGCGTCTGAGGGGAGAGGCAGGCGGTGTAAGAGAAATCTCTACCTTCTCCTCAATTTTCCTGTGAACCCAAAGCTACTCTAAAAAATGCAGTCTTTACAAAAAGAAAATGGAGTAATGGTAAAATAAACCTGTTATTAAATATGTTTGTGTATGTGTATATATAATTATGTAGTATACATAATGCATATACACTGCCCCCCTTCCCATCCAACATGAGGATCAGGTGCATCAAGCCCTGAAGTTGACAATTTGCATATCACTCTTAACTCCCCCCAAACTTAACTACTAGTCGCTTGCTGTTGAACAGAAGGCTTTCCGATGACATAAACAGTCAACACATATATGTATTGTGTATGCATCCTTACACTAAAGTAAGCTGGAGAAAAGGCAGTGTTACATAAGGAAATACATTTACAGTATTTATTGACAAAAGTCCACAGATAAGTGGACGCACTCAGTTCAAACCCGTATTGTTCAGGCGTCAACTCTGTTTTATGTTGGCAGGAGGTGCAGGGGGTAGACTTGTGTCATTCTGTGGGGCACCTGCTGCCACTGTTTGGGGCGGAGATCTTATGACCAAAGCCTGTGACCTTTTTGATGGAATGATGCTCTTTTCTGGGAAGGTACATGCTCTGATAATGTGAGTTAGTGTTAACCTCTTGTTCTTGGTCTAACTAGGGTCATTGCTTTCCTGGAAGCTATTGTTTGCATCAAGTTTGGACAAGATCTCTTCTCTAAGACACAGATCCTCTACGTTGTGCTTTGGCTTCTGTGCGTGGTAAGTCATTACTCTTCTTACCCAAAGGGTGAGCTAAACTCCCCAGGGTATTGTTTCTTTGGGGGAAAAAACACACACCTCTCTGTGCACCAAGGTTTCTTAGAAATTCATCGACAGGATATCCTATTTGTAATAACCTAGGATGGTCACCAGTCTGAAGTTCAAGAATAAACACACAGACTGGACAAAAATCATACACCTATGGATGAGGATAATGCGGGGGGAGGTAAGGGCAGAGGGAGGGGTGGGAGCCAGGTCGAGTGGAAATAGGGGGGAAAAAAGAGGAACAAATGTAATAATCTGGACAATAAAGATTTATTTAAAAAAATAAAATAAACACACAGAGCCACATGGCATGCAGAATGCGTCCCCTTCTCCTGGCGGAAACCTGTGCAGGCACCTCAGACATGCGTTCATTTTACTTATAGCGGGCATTCACCTGCACACACTGAGCATCCAGGCCTGCCCCAGCGAGGGGCAATGACAGTGCCCCTAGCACACACATCCTGGGCAGCCATTATGTGCCGAATGTAGTTCAGAGGCCATGGTTTGAAGGTAACCGGACCGTGCAGTTTCTGCCCCCTTGGCCGGCTCTGGGCCACACCTGGGTACCCTGTGAACTCCCTCTCTGACAGGCAGACACTGGGCCTGCAGCTCATCGTCCTCAGACCCTTCGCTCACCGCTAATGGGAAGAGAGAGCTTACCTTGCTTACACATTGCGGCTGTCCTCCTTAACTCAGGTGTTTCCTCATTTTGGAGAAAAGTCCTATCTTACACTTAAGCTTAGGATTCTTTATCACTTGGTCTAGAAGATTAATTTGCACTCCTTTATAATCATGGACAATTTCCAATATGTTTGGAACTAGATAGAGTAGATGACCCCTCATGTACCCATTATTTATTCAGTTCTAGCAATTAACAAATCATCCCCAGTTTTGTTTCCTTCTATTTCCTACTCCTATGTCCACCCCAAATTATTTTGAAGCAGATCCACCTGTAATATTTCGGGATGTATCTCTAAAGGAAGAAAAAATTGCCTTTTTTTGTTTGTTTGTTTAATGCAACCACCATATCATTATCACATTTGAAAAAGCACAATAACAATAATTCCTTAACATTACCAAATATCTAATCAAGGTTTGGATTACTAACATGTTCTTAAATTTTGTATTAGGAAAATGTATTTGAGTCAGTACCCACCTTTAACAATTGCTGGCACGCCTCTTAAGTCTCTTAATTTATAATTCCCTTCTGTCTCTAGCTCTCTCCCCTTTGCAGTTTGCTTGTTGCAGAAAGCAGTTCTTTTGGCCCGTAGGTTTTCCCACGGTCTGATTGCGTCCTCTATGTAATTGAACAGATTTCTTTGTCCTCTATATTTTCTGTAATTTGGCAGCTGAATCTGGAGGTTTAATCAGATTCAAGTCTTTTTTTTTGCGAGACGAAACTTTGTATTTGTAAGTGTGTTTTGTTGCCTTTCACGGTTTCTATTTTTAAGGTTACTTGTGAGAAATTCGAACTGTGCCAGGGTACCTGGAGCCGGTTCTGTCCTGCTTTAGCTTGAGCAAAACAATGGTTTCCTTTGTACTGAAACTCCAGAGTTCGCACTGCCTCACTGAGCCGCGATGCAGGGATTGGTGAGGAGAGCGTGCAGATGTATGTGGAGATTGTGACAGGTGCTGTGCCCTCAGGTGTGTGCACTGTAGTGTCCGCTCCCCTGGTGCCAGAGGGGACACAGAGAAGGGGAGGCAGGGGCACTCCTGGGATGTGGGCAGGTGTCTAGCCCTCCCCCCCACCCCTGGATCCCCAGGGCATCAGAGGCCTCTGACTATGCACAGGAAGCCCACTCTGGCCACCCCACCTTCAGGGACCCCATCAGTCTCTCCTTAGGTTGTAGAGACTCGCTCTCTGTTTTACTTATTGGGCACCTCACATAGGCCTCCTTACGCTGGTGATGTGGGTTTGCATTGGCGTCTGTGGTTGTGACCTTATTTAGGACACGAAGCACTTGTGGTCCTCCATCCATCTCTCCCCCACTTAGCAGGGTCCCCGCGTGTTTGTTATTCCTTCACACATTTCCTGGGGCTCGCCAAGGCTGCCCCTGGTGCGGGACGCCCACAGATCAAAGATGGGATGAGACATTAGTGCGGACACTGTGCTAAGCCCTTTCCATGGACTGCACCATTCTTTACACGTTGAGGGGAGGTATCTGTTAGCCTTCTTTTATCAATGAATGAATGAAGGCTCAGGAGGCTCATCACTTGCCCCAGTCACACAGGGTAAGTGGCAGATGGCGCCCCTCCAAGAGTCTCCACATCTGGACGGGAATTACATGCACAAAGGAATGATGTTAATGTGCGCTAAGTGTCACGAAGGACTTGTACACAGAGCTGAAGGGGAGAGCATATACGAGGTGGGGAGCTGGCCAGGGCTCCCAGGAGGACTGTGAGGGGTCCCCGTGAACAGCTCTCCCATCCCTTCGGTGCGCCGTTCCTCTCCTCTGGCACTCTCTAGTCAGCAGGTCCCTGGGTTCTACTCATTCTACCCTGTGGCCCAGCTCCACCCTCCTCTTCCCACTGCTGAGCGATCTTCCAGAATTCCAATCCCAATCCCTCTTCCCTGCTCGGAACCTTTCCCTATTGTTGGGGGGCTTGAGAGGCCTAATCATGCAATACTGTCCTCCCCCAGAATGATGGAGAGACAGTGGGAGGAGGATCTGCAGGTCAGAGGAGCATCATTGATTGGCTGCCTCCTGCACGTCCCCCACTGGAGATCAAGCCCACAAACCCGGGCTGCCTGTGCCCTGACGAGAAGTAAACTGTGACTTCCTGGTTCATAGGTCAATGCTAAACCAATGAACCCCCAGCCGGGCTCATGGCCTTTTTTAAAGATCAAGATTGATCTCAGACTCAAGAGTGAGGTGAACGTGACTCAGTAAAGGAATGTATGTACCCCAGGCCTCCCACATGTCTCCGAGGAGCGAAGCCCCTCCCGTTCCCCTTGCTGGGTAAGAACACCCCGGGACTTCAGGTTAGTGATCGCCTGGCTCAGAGCATCCTGTCCCGCAGCGGGCGTCTCAGAGCCGGGACCTGCGTCGTCCTGACGGGGAGGCAGCCCAGTTTGACATCCTCACTGCCGCCACAGCCCTGGTTCTCATCCCACATATTTTCTTCTCTTCCTTATTTTATTTCCTTTCTTTAAACTAAGCCCGTCCAGTTGCCATTTTAAATTTAGGCCTTGACTTTTTAAGTGGGTACGTACCTAGATTTCCACAGGTGTGATTGCAAACCCCAAATGACAGGCTTTTGTTGCCTGAGACAAGTGTGAAACCCGGGGAAGGGGAGCATTGGGCGGCCACAGCGGGCTCTCTGGTGGGTGGGGACTGTGCTGGTAAGCTCCCCTTTATCTGCTCATCCTGCCCCCCCTCCCCCGCAGAGCTGTCTGCTCAGCTGCCCTCCCAGGGCTGGGGGTGAGGGTGGGACTGGGGACAGAAGCAGACGAGCCTCTCGCACCTGCCCTCTGGTGGACAAAATTCGAAATGACAGCGCAGCCCTCACTTTCCATTGGCCTAGAGCAGTGGTCGGCAAACTCATCAGTAGCAGAGCCAGATATCAACAGGACAACGATTGACATTTCTTTCAAGAGTCACATTTTTTAAACTTCTTCTAATGCCACTTCTTAAAAGTAGACTCGCCCAGGCCGTGGTATTTTGTGGAAGAGCCACACTCAAGGGGCCAAAGAGCCGCATGTGGCTCGCAAGACGCAGTTTGCCAACCACTGGTCTAGAGTGACCTTTCTCTGGGCTGCCTCCCCACCCCACTGCATAGCGACCGACTGGTCTGGGGAGGAGGGACCCAGCCTCCCAAACCCCCTCTCTCCCTGCCCTCTCCCCCGCTTCCTCCCCTGTTGTGAAGTGTAGGACGGCCTGTTTTGCTCCTGGGAAAGGACCTAGCACGTACATAGGCCGATAGCTGCAAATCCTCTGCCTCTCCCCCTCTTTCCAAACCTTGGAGGTGGTCCATTCCGTGGGCGGTGTATGCTAGAGATCTGAGCGTGTGCTGGAATATGGGAAGATGGGGAGAAGTGTTTCTTTATAGTTGTAATGCAGTCATCCATTGCCTTGTTTTTGGACGGGGAATAGCAGCCTTTTCCTTTACGGCTCAAATGTGTAGGTGGACGCCAGCTTGCATGTGGGTTTGATGTAAATGGAGCCATGTCCTTTGTGTCTCATGTTCTCTCCATTGGGCTGCTCTCCCACTTCCTGGTCCCGGGAGAGGTCGTCGGAGCCCCAGGCCCTTTACTCACAGACACTCAGTGAATATTGGTGACTTCCGGGAGCTGGGCGGAGCTGGACTGCCCAGCCCTGCCTCCCTCCCTCCCCGCAGGGATGCTGATGCTGTGGATGTTGGCCGTTCCCTTGGTGCTTGCCGTTCTGGGCTGGCTGAGTGGAGGGCTGAGTGGGTAGAGAGGCGAAGATGAACGGGCACGAAGCCCTGTTTTTCCCGACAGCCACCCCGCACCCTGGATGGCACCTCCATGGCCTGGGTTCCGGCTCCAGGTGCGCCACGCGCTCGCTGTGTCTCCTCCTCAGGGCGTGTTCTTTCCTCTCCTGTGAAAGAGGGGACTTGAAATTGACGATCCGTGTGGTGGCCCTTGTGGCTCTAAAGTTCCGATTCTTAGAAACAAGGAAAAGCGTTCCCCGAGAAGAGAAGGCTCCCCGTGATGCCACACCTGTTCCCATGCTGGGCCGAGGAGCTGGGTCCTCAGCAGGAAGGCGGGGCTCACCTGTCCTCACTCTACAGGCACACACCCCCTCTCTCCTCTCTCTTTCCTCTCCCCTCTCCCCTCTCTCCTCTCTCCTCTCTGCCACCACTCAGGCTAGGCGGCCAGGAGCTCCCGGCTTTCTGTTTTGTGACCGTTCTGGGCTCTGAGTTCCTGCAGAAGCTGCTCTCCCTTCAGTTAGAGTGTGATGTGGGGGTGGAGCAGGGGGCGTGGGGTGCTGGGGAAGGAGGGTGTCATATCCCTGCCTCTGGGCCCAGGGGCCACCCCCTCCCCACCTCACTGAGAGGTGGACGGGGCATTTTTACTTCCTCTTGACGTGCCTGTCGCTCAGGCAGCAAATCAGGAGCCGCGGAACCAGGGTCAGCGGGGCCACCGAGGCTAATCAGCCCCAGAGGCGGTGCGAGGCCGGCAGGAGCGTTCTGCGTGTCCCGCCCCAACTCGGGGCTGTGTGTCCCCAATGCCCTCCAGACGGGGCCCAGGCGACGCACTGCCCTCTGTGCAGAATCCTCTTCCCCTGGGACCCTTACAGCTCTCCCCGGGGACAGGGCGCAGCGGGGACAGGGTGGCCTGTGCCGAACCCGGTGCCTCTCGAGCAGAGCCGCAGTCGCTCAGAAGCGCCTCCCGCTTATCCGCGTGCAAACGCGGTCTGTGTTCTGCCGGTTGAGCCACCAGGCAGGGCTGCTCGCATCGCCGCTTGGCAGACGCCTCCGGGACGCTCCCGCTCCTCTCCGGCTCGTCGCTCGTCGCTGCCCCATGGCAGGGGAGTGGCCCGCGCGCGTCCAGCGCCTGTGAGTCCCGGGGACCCCAGAATCCGGGCGTGGCGTTTGCAGCCCCGCCGACCCCCTGTGCCATTTTCTCTGCAGGCGTTCACCACCTTCCTGTGTCTGTACGGCATGGTGTGGTACGCGGAGCACTGCGGGCACCGAGGGAAGGTAGGCGGAGGGGGCCGGGCACGTGGGCAGGGGCCGGGCGGCGCCAGCGCGGGTTCCTAGGAGAGCAGGCGGCGGCCTCGGCCTGCAGACACCGCACCCCCTGATAAAAAGAGAAGTGAGGCTGGCCGGGACCCGTTTGGCTCAGTGGATAGAGCGTCGGCCTGCGGACTGAAAGGTCCCGGGTTCGATTCCAGTCGGGGGCATGTACCTTGGTTGCAGGCACATCCCCAGTGTGGGGTGTGCAGGAGGCAGCTGATCAATGTCTCTCTCATCGATGTTTCTGACTTTATCTCTCTCCCTTTCTCTCTGTAAAAATAAATAAAATATATTAAAAAAAGAGAGAGAGAGAGAGAAGTGAGGCTGAGCCAGCCAGCATTCGCCCCCTGCCGCTGCCGTCTGTGCTTGTCACCGCCTGGTCCCTATGTCCGTCTGTGGACCCTCCTTTTGTCAGAGGCTTAGGGCTTCATCGGTGGTTGAAAGCATTGCGGGGAGCCTGCCTCTTATTCCCAGCCCTCCCGCTCTGCCCCCCCCCTCTCCCTGAGCCCTGGCCTGGGGTTCTCCTGGCAAAAGGCCTGCCTGCCCACCTCGAGTAGATAGAGGGTTAACGAGAGGATGGGTAGATACGAGGATTAAGGAGCGAATCGATGTGCGCGTGGGCTTAAAGCCCTAGAGCAGTCTTGTCAGCTGTAATTTTTTTGAAGTGACACCTTTCACTCTTTATCCATACCTTGAGTCTCAGGAACAAAAGGTCCTTTCTAGAATCGGATTCTGCATCACCTGGGAGATGACCTGGGCTTCGTAGCTGAGAAGTAGAAGCTTAGGGCGGTCCTGGCCGGGGTGGGGGTGACCGAGCCACCAGGGGCAGGGCGGAGCCTGTCGCTTGCCCGCCACGCCCCCCAGGGAGGCCCGGGCTCCTCACTGAGCCGCCCGCTCTCTCCCCAGACCTACTCCGAGTGTGAAGACGGCAACTACAGCCCAGACATCTCCTGGCCGCACGGGAAAGGCACCAAAGGTACCTCTCTTTTGCTCCCTGTTCAACCGTACTGGTCCTGCCGTCCTGGGGCCCAGCGCGGAGGCTGGGGGTCAGCATTCTGCTCCTGCGTGCTGATAAACGTGTTATAAACGTGTTATAAACGTGTGCCCGAGGGCCTCAGACTGGCTTCTCGGTGCCTTCCGCTCCTTCGTGGAACGTGCCAGGTGCTCGCAGGATCTGCCCTGGAAGCTTCCTTAAGAGGCGGCACTGCTGTCTGCCTCTCCGGAGGAAGGCAGAGCCACTGCCTGCGCACCCCGCTTCCCGCCAGAGCGTTCTCCTCCGCTTCATCCTGAGCGAGAGGCTGGGGAGGACCGTGTGCGGGAGGAGAGCCTTTCCCCGCAGGGGCGGATGGGCGGATGGATGGATGGGTAGATGGGCGGATGGGTGGCCCCCTTTATGCCAGAGGCCGGCCAGCGGGAGAGGGTTTCGGTGGTGAAGTCGGGGATCCCCCGCCGGCCTCTCCACGGAGCACTGGGGGAAGGTTTGGGGCCACTCGTTACTTTAAAGAATCAGGGACGGGAAATGATGACACTGAGAGGCTCTGCGGACAGCCATTCCCATGAGCCACCGGAGGCCGGACCGAAGGGGAGAGCTAAGCCAGAGCCAGGTTTCAGCTCCGAGAATGGCCCTCAGAGGAGCAGGGGCCGGGAGAGGAAGGCCCGGGGTCCTGGTTGCCCTCCCCAGCTCTTTGGGGGTCAGGTCTCCTCAAGCTCTCCCTCGGAACGACACTAGCATACATTTCACCGCGCTGCCCCCATATTGAGATGGCGGTTGCCAAGTCACGGAGTTGATCAGCGACCTGTTTTGGAATGCTGGTAGAAGCTACAGGGGGTTCCCAGGGCTCCCCGATTCTTAGCCCCCCGCTTTCAGACCCGTCCTTGGCACGTGCAGCACTTCTCCATTGAGAAGGCGAAGGGAAGTAAGCGGCGCCGGAGGTAGATGTCAATAAAAAATAGAAAGAACAGTAAAAAAGAGAAGAAATCTTCAGAGTGGTAAAGTCTCGTGGACTAAGCCAAAGGCCCCTTACCTGGAGGCAGCGCCTCAGAACTCTTAGTGGCTGTCTCAGGTGCAGACCCCGGGGTGGGGCGGGGCTGTGAGGCAGGAGTTGGCCATGGACCTAGCCCAAGAGCAGAGCCCACCCAATGCCAGAGTTTGCCGACCTCCCACGCCTTACACATCCCCCACCCACACCCCCACCGCCCTTGGGGTGCCCGCGGATTGATAGCTCAGCACTCCGCTGGTCAGACGTCTTTCTCTGACCGCCCCACACACAGCCTGACAAGCCATGTGCTGTCCTTGTAGACGGCGCCTCTTAGGGCGTGTGGCCTCCTCGCTGCTGGCCCCAGCGCCGTTTGCCGTGAGCAGATCTGTAAAGTGGCCTCCGGGTCAAATGACCGAGGGCATGTGACCGGCTTAATTTTGTCAAGTCAAGAGGCCTGTCCAGTGTAGACGTTTCAAGATGGGTGTGTCTGGGTCTGGGGACCTGGATCGTGCACGCTGGCTGCAAGGGTGGACTTGACACCCATGCGTTTCCCTTCTCGTTACCCTCCTTTGTGCTTTGATTTCATTTGTTCGCTCGCTCCCGGTTCCATCACCTTTCACCTGCACACCATGCGAGTGTAGGAATTCCTGGGGACCCCACTCCCCCAGGCTGGGTGTTCTGGGTCCCGCAGCTCTGGGGTTTCCCTGCCTGGCCTGCGTTGCTTAACGAGGCCACTAGGTGGCGCACAAGGACCAGGGGAAAGGCCGAGGGCGGCTGGGCACCCAGAGGCCGGGTGACAGTGACCTGTACATTTCCTCTGGCAGGTTCTGAAGACAGGCATCCGGGCAACAACGAGAGCCACTCTTCCCGAAGGAGAAATCGACATTCCAAGTCAAAGGTCACCAACGGAGTGGGAAAGAAGTGAAGGAGCCGGGTCGCCCGGAGAGTGCCTAGAACTGAGCGGGACGCGGGCTCGGTGCGCCTCCCGCGAGGAGGGCACAGACAGAGCAGAGGGAAGAGGAGAGGGGACTCCGGGCGGGGGGTGTCATTCACGGAGGGCGGCGGTCTTTCCCGCGGGCGCGGCCGCAGCAGGCAGACACTGCGGGGGCCCCGGGCCAGGCGGGGTCTCTCTACGGTCCGCACGTGGCCCGCGGTCACCGGTAGCCAGCAGGACCTGCGTGCGAAGGAAAAGGCCGCTGTCCTCACCGCTGCCAGGAGCCGCGTGCCCTTGCCGAGTCCTGGGGGCACGGGGAGACGCCCCCCTCGCCGGGGCGCCAACTGCAGCGCTGATGCGCGGCCCCAGGTGTCGGGAACCTGCCTTTCCACGCGATCGGTTTACACTCAGGCCGCTTGTCTGTGTTTTATGTCGGTGTTTATGTGTAAGTCGGGATGCTTGACCACCTCCAGAAGCCACTGCTGCGGCTGGCCTGGGGGGACCCCCTCTTCCAGACAAAGAAAAAGGGGGGCTTCTGCGTTACTGTACAGCCAGCCTCCTCCCCCCTTTAAGGCCCGACACCTCAGTCTGAGGACAGGGTGGCGCCCCCGCAGGAGCCCGGGCCTCCGGTCAGACCCCGATCTGTCCCCGTCGGACCCTCCCTGCCCGCCCACCCCCACGCGCACTCGGCCCACCTGCTGGGGCCGTGCACGCCCCCCGCAGCCAGGTGCCTTTGCGTTGTGTCCGGTCCCCTCCGTGGCGTGCGGCTGCCGTGGTCTTTTGCTCCCGTGTGAGGTGCTGGTGAGTATCCCCTTCTCCGCGCCCGGCTCCTCGCCTCGACGGCTCCCGTTTCCAGTAAAACAATCCGCATTAAAGCCTGCCGAAGACTGTCTGCCAGGTGTCACTTCCTCCCGCTGCTCTCTCTGCTTATCCATCAGCCATCGGTCGCGCTTTGCAGGGACATGGGGAGAGGATGAGAGTCAGTGTTTTCTGTGGACGACAGACACCCGCTGGAAGCCGCCTTCGCTCAGAGGTTCCCGCGTCTCCTCTCCCTTTAAGGAAGTCTCTCACCCGGGGGTGTCATGTTCTCCCTTTTCGGCAGAAGAATTCCAGGGTGACGGGTTCAGGGAGTCACACACGCCGGCCCACAGCCTGTGTCTGGGCCTCTGGCGGCCCCGGGTGGAGGGTCAGTGCGGAAGGCGCGGTGCGAGCCGCGGCCAGGGCGGCACCGAGGAGAGGCAGCGACCGCTCGTCTCAGGAAGGCGCCCGCCGGCCCGGCTGGTGTGGCCCAGCGGTTAGGCACTGGCCCATAAACCCAGAGGATTTCAGGATGGGTTCCTCAGGGCACCTGCCCAGGTTGTGGGCTCCATCCTCAGGAGGGGGTGTGCAGGAGGCAGCCAGTTCATGTTAATCAGTGTTTCATCTCCCTCTCCCTTCCCCTTTCTCTAAAAATCAATGAAAAACACGAAAAGAAGAGAAAGGCACCCTGGGGCGTTTGGAAGCCAGCAAGCAGGCCTTCGGGAAACGGGGGTGGGGGGGTGGGGGGGTGGGGAACCTGTGTCCGGTGGACGGAGGTGAATGTTCCCGGCACTGAGGCTTCTGCATCTCCTGTACATGTCTGCCTCCCCCTCCCTCCTCTGGGGCCATTGAGTGTCTGCGGTCTGTCTGCCTAGGCATCGGGCCTGGCGCCTTCACGTCCTCCGGCTGGTCATGAGCTGGTGAATAGTCAGTCCCCCCTGAGAGGCACGCTCCCTTCTAGGCCAGCGAGAGGCACCTGTGAGCACTCAGTGGGAGGAGAGAAGGTAAGGGAGGGGTTTGACCCTGACTTTGCTGTGGGCTGTGCCAAAAGCGAGTACACGCGAGACCGTTTCCCGGCACGGCTGTGTGCGAAACAGCCAGGAAAGTGCTCAGTTACTCTCCCTCCCCTTCTTGGTTGAAGCTTCCCCCTCTTTCAGGAAGCCCTCCAGTGCTTTCCACGACTGGCCCTGCCGTTCCTCCTGGAAACCATACTGGGGGTTTGGCCTACTTTCCCCCTCCGTTTCTATGGAAATGGACCGCAGGTTGCCGGAAATGAAATGCCTGTTTCAGAGACCTCATTTAATAACGGACATTATTTGATTGCAAATGAGCACACGCTCGTCATCTACAAACTGTCCTCCCGAAAGCCCGCTGCTTTAGGCAGACGCAGGAAGGGTGTTTGAGGGATTTTTCTCCTTAAGCAGCATGGCCCTGAGCGTTGGGTGCTCCTCCCTTTTTGTCATGGGGGGTCTTCCCGGGCCTCTGCCCGCTCTTCTGTCTCTCCCATTTGTCAGAGCCCTGCTAGGCTGCTCCCGCTGCGAAGCCGGGCCGTTTCGTTGACCCGTTCGACGCTGGATGCTGAAAGACGTCCTGTAAATGCCAGTCTGGTTTTCGCTGGGACTTGTGCGGACAGTGCTCGCCCGGGAGAAATAAAAGAAGATCCTCCGCCAGATGCGGCAGGGTCGCACCGGTGGGTCTCCCTCCGAAGCCGCTTCGAGGCCCTTCTAAGCGATGCCTCTTGTCAAGACTCGGCCTCTGGGAGGGACCCCGTGGTTTTGTGTAGAACAGAGCACGCAGGCAGGCCCTCGGCGGGGGAGGTTGGACCCAGAAAAGAAGGCCAGACACGAGGTGGAAAAGAGAAAAAAACAAAACAAAACAGCGTAGCCAGGCTGAAGTGAGCACTTCAAACACGGATTTCACCTGCGTGCTCTGGGGGTTTTGCTGGGGGAACCCCTGGCTGACACAGTCCGGCAGCTGAGCATCCTGGGTAGCCTGGTGATGGTTAATTAAACGAGGAATCGCACAGGCAGGTGATGGCCATCTGGGATACCTCTCCTGTTTATATGATTAAAATCAAGGAGAGCCAGGACTTGTAAGTTCATGGGATTTCACTGCACACCCCCCTCTCCTCCAGGAGCGTTCACTGGAAGGACTTGGTGTGGGGTTTGGTTCTCACGGGGTCAGTGTTGGCCATGGTGAAGGCCGCTCTGTCGCAGCCTGCTGGCCCGTCATCAGATTTTTATAGCACTTCCCGTGTCACGTTTTACTCTACGCCTGATGCCACAACGGTCACAGCTGACCTACGACCACTGCAGATGAAAGGAAAAAAATTAATTAGACTTTGATGCAATACTTGCATGCTTATAGCTTTTTTATGTTGCTGTCTTCTGTGAACTTAAAGGAAGTATCTACAAAGGAGGGCTGTGAATTTTTAGTTGGTGGGATGCTAAGAGAGATATTTGCCTCCCGCTTTCCTGCCTGTAATCCACGTCAGAGACTCGCTGGGACCGAGGCTGCCCGGACCTCTCTCTGTGCCTCCGTTGGGTGGGTGTGTAGCTGTTCGTCCTGAGATGTTTGTTGTCATAATTGACACTCGAGGCTCGGGGCTGAGCTGAGTTTATACATCTTAATACTCGGGTTGAGAACTTGCCTGGTAGACGGGTGGAGGGGTGGGGGTGGTGGTGGCAGGCTCGCTTCCTGCCCGCAGTGCTGGCACAGGGTCTTGCAAATCCCCAGCATGATCTCTGGGAGACCTGGCTGGCAAATCCACACCTCCTTATGAACGCATTGAGGACAGGGGCATCATTCAGAAAACAGGGTTCGCTGCCCCAGCTGATGTAACCGCCCGCCCAGCCCCAGCCCTGCTGGGCTCAGACGGGCACCTCTGTGGCCGGCGTGCATGGTTTGCCTCTGTTATGGGAATGTCCCGCAAACACCCTGTCCCAAGGCCTGTCCCTTGCGGGCACCATCGTGCCCGGCGGAGGCAGGAAGAGTTCCTCCGAGGGAGGTGCCTGCCTCCTGCCCCTCCACAGTCTCCCCCGGCCCCAGAGACCCGCCTCCCTCGCTGTGTCGGATGCTGAGTAGAGGGAACTGTGGCTTCGCAAACCACAGAGCGTGAGGTTTGTTGGCCATCACACAGAAAACAAACACGGGGGCCTGAGGAACCCAAGTGGTGCGTTTTCATGCCGGAAGCACCCACATCAGCCGGAATGGCCGTGTCAGGTTGAGTGCATGTCAGTCTACATGGTCGATGGCAGGCCTGCGCTCCTCGCCCCACTGCTGTGTCTGCCCGTTCCCCGCAATCCAACCGCCTGCACCAGGGCCGACTGGTGAGGTGCTGGATTTCAGTGCAACCTTGGAAAGGCTTAAGAAAGTTCTTTTTTCTAATGTTTTTATTGATTTGGGAGAGGAAAAGGGAGAAACATCAAGGATGAGAGAATCATTGGTCGGCTGCCTCCTGCACGCCCCCTAGTGGGGATCAAGCTCACAGCCTGAGCATGTGCCCTGGACCGGAATCAAACCCAGAACCCTTCGGTCCGTGGGCCCACGCTCTATCCACTGAGCCATACCGGCTAGGACCAGAAAACACCACTTTAAAAATGTTTAGGATCCCCGCCTTCTCTGAGTGGATGAGATCCAGACCAGAAGCAGGGCAGGGGTTGAGGGGTGGAGAGAGTGTTTCACCAGGGTCACTGCAAGCGAATCTTCCAGATAAAAGCATGCACCGCACCGGGGACCTTGGAGAGACCGGAGAGGCCCTCGGGACCCTCCCTCCCAGCCTTCCCAGGGGCCACATTCGCACCCGCTTTCCTGAGAGCGAGGGTGGAGCAGCATTTCGCTTCCAGGGGAAAGGGAGCCCCTCACACAGGCCCGCCCACCCTGTGTCCAGTGCCGAATGTGTCTTCTTTCTTCCTCTCCTTTAAAAAGAAATACGTTTTTACTATTTGTACTGATTTCAGAGGGGAAGGGAGAGGAGAGAGAGGAACACCAGTGATGAGAAACAGTGGTGCCTGCCTCCCGCAGGCTCCACACCTCTGAGGACCAAGCTGGCAGTCTGGGGCCTGTGCCCTGATGGGGAACCACTGAGCCACCCGGTCAGGCGGCTGTGCGTTCTGGAATCCCAGGAGTTGGCTGCGTTCTCCCCTTTTCAGAGGTCTGGAGGCTTCGAGGCTCAGCAGGTGAACAGGAGCACGCAGCCGCCAGGGGGCGTCGGGGAGCCCGAGCCGAAGGTTCACCCCCGCTCCTGGACTCCTCTGCACCCAGCTCGCCTCCTGCACCCAGCTCGCCTCCTGCAGGATCCAGCCTCCACTGGCACCCCACCCCGCTCCCTCCAGTCTCGGTCTCAGCAAAGCCAGGGTGACGCACGCCCCCGTCTCCCCGACGTCTGAAGGGGCCAGGGTGACTCAGGGCCAGGTGCCGGCTGGGCTGCGTGAGGGATGGCCACCTCCGAGCCAGATGTTGGCCCCGTGGGTGTGGCTCCTCGGCCAGCCGGCTGCTGGGGGGGCAAGGGGTGCCTGTCAGCCTGGGGTGCCTCTCGCTCCCCAAGAAGCAGGGTCCCCTGTCTACCATTCGGTTCTTCCCTGATGTTCCCATGCATCCTGCAAACTCCCAGGCCAGGCCTCTTCCCGCCTGGGGCGCTCCCTCTGCCCGCAGGAATCTGATTTACGACCCAGGGAGGCCATAACCCTCTGCCCCTCACTTCTGAGGAGGAGCGAAGGATGGGAAAGAATGTAAAAATCATCACCCGGGCAGTTGGCTTCTAGATGCGGTGTGCATCTGGCTCTCATTGCTCAGGGGCTGGGTTCTCCCACCGCCAGATTTCCAGGGAGGCAGATAACGATGCAGAGATGTCCCACAGAGATGCTGCTTGTCCCCCAAAACAACAATGAGCGTTTTTCTGATGACTCGCTGCTGCCAACCGGTTTGAAAGGCCACTCGTCCCAAGGAGGCATGGGGCAGGCGGTGGCTGTGACAGCCCCTGGCGTTCTCACTCTGCAGGACGCGCCCTCAGACGCTCACTTGCTAGCAGGAGGGGTCCTGTCTGTCTTTGAAATTCCCGTCCTGTCCCTTTAACAGTGCTGCTCACTGAGCAGTGAGGACAGCCACAGAGTCTCCCGAAGACACAACAGCCACAGGGTCTGAATGTGTGTTCCCGCCGTGGGCCAGCCCGGCTGAGATGTCACAGGCTGGGCAGGAAGGGGCCGCTGGTACCCAGGAGTTCCGACCACAGAACCCAATGCCCGGATGGCTGTGCTGTTGCTCAGCACCCCCCTCCCCACAAGCCCCCCACATTCAGCCCGGCCTCGCCCAGTGCAACGTGATGGAGGAAAGCTGAACAAACACCCCGGGTCTCCGAGTCCCCCAGCTGCCGCCCTAACAGCCCGGGCGTCTATTCCAGGCCCCGGTGTTTTTCTTCGTGTGGTTAGCAAGCATGCTGGCCGCGGAGCCGTGTGTGCGAATACGATGCTTAAAACCACACACGTGTCCGCCCACAGGCGTAGCCACTCTCCCCGGCACCTATTCACGCCTGCGCTCGCCCTCACGTCTCGCTGGTGTTTTCTCTGGAAGCCAGACCACACGGCGGGCGTGGAGGGAGGAGGTGGGGTCTCCGCCGCAGGCCCGGTCTTCAGCGCGGGGTCTTGGCCTCAAGGTGCTGTGTACGCGCATCTGAATAATGTCCACGGCCACGGTAAGTGCAGAAGTGATGGCCACAGGACAGGTGCACCTCAGAGCGGTGGTTTTCTGTGTCCACTCGACCCGGCTCGAGGACGCCCTGTCAGCTAGCACAGCACCACATCGGGGGATGGGGGGGTTTCTGTGAGGCTGTCTCAGGAGGAGATTGGCATTTGAGTCGGCAGGCTAGAGGCCGTGGCCCTCACCCAGGCCGTGTGGCGGGCATCTCCCCACCCACCGACAGCCAGAACCGAAGGATGGAGCAGGATGGGTTGGTTCTCCTCCCGTCGAGCTGAGGCATCCACCTGCTCCTGCCCTCAGGTGGCAGCTCCTGGGTCCCAGGCTTCCGAACCCCGCCGAGGGCTGCCCACCACTGCCCCCCCCCGCTGCCTCCCCTCCCCTCCCAGGCCTCTGGACTTCAACTGAATTCACCGTCAGCCAGCCCATAGCATGGACAGCAGACTGGGGGCCTTCCCGTCTCTGTCACTATGAGCTAATTCCCATCACAAGTCCATATGTAAAGGAACTGTGTGTGTGAATCCATGTGGACAGCTGACTCGTGTGTGTGTGTGTGTGTGTGTGTGTGTGTACAGTTGGCCTTCGAACAGCATGAGCTTGAACTGCACAGATCCACTGACACAAGGATTTTAAAAAATAAATACTGTAACCCTAGTGGGTTTGGCTCAGTGGATAGAGCGGCAGCCTCTGGACTGAAGGGTCCCGGGTTTGATTCCAATCAGGGGTGTGTGCCTAGGTTGCCGGCACATCCCCAGTGGGAGGTGTGCAAGAGGCGGCTGATCGATGTTTCTGGCTCTCTGTCCCTCTTTCTTCCTCTCTGTAAAAAATCAATAAAATATATTTAAAAATTTTCTTTAAAAAAAAAAGAATAGAGTACATATAGCATATAATTGACTCTGTTCTCCTAAGGCTTTGAGTCAACAGCAGGCTATTAGGTGTTACGCTCTGGGGGAGTTGTCCATGGCTTTCCACTGTGCAGGGGTCATCGCACCCCCAGCCCCTGCATTTTGTGTGCATGTGTATCCTGTTGGTCCTATTTTCCCTGCAGAACGCTGGATAATACGGCCAGCCTTGGACTGGACTGAGCTTTAGAAGTTTCGCTTACCAAGGGAAACGAGAAAACCGGAGTTCATGAGTAGCGGCAGGTGTGCGAACTTGCATCATCGCTGGTTTTCCAGATAACACTGCAGTGAGTACTTTAAACCCTTGATTTAAAATAAAATAATAAATTTATTGCAATATACAGTGGTACCTCGAGATACGAGTGCCCTAACATACGAGATTTTTGAGATATGAGCCATCGAGCGAGCGATTTTTGCTTTGAAATACGAGCAAGAGTTGAGATAGGAGTAATCGCGAGGATCAGCCGGCTGCACACAACCCACCAGTTTACCACGACTCATGTTTCCCATGCCTCAAGGTTACGGAACAAATTAAACTCGTATCTCGAGGTACCACTATATATATATATTGATTGCAGAGAGGAAAGGAGAGGGAGAGAGAAAGACAGAAACGTCAGTGATGAGAGAGAATTATTGATGGGCTGCCTCCTCCACACCCCCTACTGGGGATCGAACCCACAACCTGGGCATATGCCCGTAACTAGAATGGAACCCGGGACCCTTCAGTCTGCAGACTAATACTCCATCCACTGAGCCAAACTGGCTAGGGCCCAACCCTTGATTTAAAAAAAAAAATTATTACAGTTAGTTGTGTTTAAGAAATCCTTTAATATCCAGTTGCTCAGGCCAGAAGAAGAAAAAATCATATTCAGGTAAACTAACTCGTAGATTAATTATGTGCCCAGCACCATGCTTTAGGCAAATGATCCAATTTATTCCTCAAAAGATGTTCACTGGTGTGGTTTCATGGTACAGACGGGGAAATGAGAAGTGTGACAAGTTGAAGACTCGGGTAATGTAATTCCAGACTGCTAGTTTTAAAAATGTTATCTTTCTTGTTGAAAGTATTACAGATGTCCCCTTTGTTTGTTTGATGTGTTTTTATTTTTCCTCATTGACCCCTCCATCCCACACCCACCCCTCCCAAGCTCTCACCACACTCTTGCTGTGTCCATGGGCTATGCATGTGTGCATATAAATCCCCTGGGTCATCTCCCCCCCCACCCCCGGCCCCCGGTCCCCCTCCCTCCACCCCACCTTCCCTCTGAAATGTGTCTATCTGTCCCAGGTTCTATGTCTCCGGATCTATTCTGTGCAATTTCACCTCCATCCCTCTGCCTGAGGGCCACTAGACCTCCATCAATAGTGGAAATCGATTGTGCCCCTTTGAAGTGTTAGTCAAGAAATGATTCCCCAGTTCCTGAGAGCACCCACTCCTTGACGGTGAGGTCTGAGCCCACTTCCTGATTCCCAGCGCGAGGGCTGGGGCAGGTGCAGGGCCCCCCTGCCCCCCACCCCCAGCGCCTACTTTGGTACCGCCAGAGCCCCAAGAATGCTCCTGTTTTCTGCCTTGGTGCCGGTTCATGGGTGTAACTCAAAACTCCAGGTTGTGTGGAGCCCTCCATTTGGGGTTCATGATTCTAGAGGTTCTTTCTAGGAAAAAGAATATAAGAATGCTTACCTCCCAAATTTGATCCAAGTAAATGCCAGGTGACCCCAATGCTAGGCAGCTGTGGGCTTGGAAGGGAGGACTGGCGAGGGAGGGCTCAAAGCATCCATTTCACGAACCCTCAAAGCATCAAGTCAGCCAAAACTAATTTGGCTCAGTGGGTACAGCGTCGGCCTGAAGACTGAAAGGTCCCAGCTTTGATTCTTGTCAAGGGCATGTATCCTGGTTGCGGGCACATCTCCAGTAGCGGGTGTGCAGGAGGCAGCTGATGGGTGCATCTCTCTCATCGATGTTTCTCTTTATCCCTCTCCTTTCCTCTCTGTAAAAAATCAATAAATTATATATTTTTTAAAAAAGCATCCAGTTCACAAACCGCACGCTAAGTCTGCCTCTGGGGTTCAAACAAGCCGCATCTCACATTTTTCCAGCTCATTACTCAGACCCGGAGACGCCCGTGCCAGCAGGATTCCACCCGTCCCTGTTCTCTAAGGACTGGGGGATCTGTCCTACACTGGAGCCCCCTCAGCCCCCGGGCACCAGGACTCTGGGGCTCGCCCTCAGGGCAGTGGCAGCCGGCCCCTCTGCCCTGGCACGTCGGTCCGTTCCAGCCCGCAGCAGTAGTGGCCAGGGGGGTGGCAGGTGGCACCGGGCCTGAGAGTCAGTCCCACACACAACACTGTGCGCAAAGGGGGAGTCTATGGGGCAGCCCTGCCTCCAACAGCCTCCCCCACGCCCAGCTCTTTCCCCCAGGGGAACTCCGCTCCCTCCGGCACCTCCTCCTCTCGCTGGGGCCTCGGCAGCCCTCCCAGCCAGGGCCACACACACTCCTCAGGGAGAGTCCCGGAAACCGCCCCAAACAAAGTAACTACAGAAAGAGGGGTGTTCTCAATCCCCCTCTTACCCCTCCCCCGCCCTTTGGCCTCTGTGATTCTGTCACCTCCTCCTGCCTGGCCAGCCTGGCCCCAGCGGGCATGGCCAATGGGCGCTCAGCCCAGGCCCCAGAGGAGAAGAACCCAGGAGCTCTGCCCAGCAGGCCTGTCTCCAGTCCTGGGGGTCTCTCCCCAGAAGGGTCCCCGGGTCTGCTTCATCGGATGTGACAGTTTACAGGAGAGTTTCCTGGTGCCGTGGAAGCTGCTTCCTTCCTGACAAGACACAGCGACTCTGCTTGTCAGGTGGCGACAGCGGCCTTCGGGGGTCCTCGCTGGGCCACGAGGCTGGGCCGCAGGCCTCGGGAAGATGCTCTTCCTTCTCCGTCTGCAGGCCCGGCGGCTCTTTAGGAGGAAGGAGCCCCAGAAAGCACTCGCCCCGCTGGCCTCCCCGAACTGATATAACTGCCTACCATCCTGCTCCCTGGATCCTGCGGGGACCAGCTCTGCTGGGGGAGCTGTTTGCTTTGAAGGCAAATGTTCTTCCCTCCCCATCTGCTGGCCAGCGGCTCTCCCAGCAGCAGTGGCGGACCGTCCAGGAGCATCTTTTATCCCGGAACAAAGCAGTGGTGTGTTTTTTGTTTGAAAAGGCGTTTCCTCAAGAAAGCCACCCCCACCCCTGCAGCCTCCGCCTTTTCCAAGCAAGGGCCCGTGGGAATCCGACCTCTCTGGGGGTTCCCTGAGCCAGAATGAGTCACTGGCTGCACAGCCCTCCTGCAAGATCCCAGCCAGGGGCAGACTACAGTCCCTTCCGCTGCTGGGACCAGAGGCCGGGCTGTGTTTAAAGAGGCCGAGGTGGGGGGGCGCAGGCCAACACACTGTCACCTCCTCTCGGATCCGGCCTCTGGCCCGCAAGCCGTGCTTGCAGGACGTGGCGGCCTGGACTGCAAAGAGCCTGCATGACATGACCTTCACCTTGTAACACCCCCCCCCCATGTAGACAGAGGAGAGAAGTAGACATTTGGAGGAGGGGGCTCAGGGTCAACCTACGGTGGAACCCCTACCATTCACCGGCCAAGACACCAAGGTTCCCCTCACGCCCGTGAGGATGGCTGTTGTTCAAACAAAACAACGCAACGCACAACGGTGCAACTATCAAATGGTGCAGCTGCTGTGGAAAACAGCATGGTGATGCTTCAAAACAATTGAAAATAGAATCACCCTATGATCCAGGAATTCCACTTCGGGGTAGATACCCAGAAGGAGTGAAAGCCGGGTCTCAAAGAGACTTGTATGTTCATAGCAACGTTATCTGCAATAGCTAATATGTAGAAACGACATGTGTCCATCGACAGGTGGGTGGGTAAATAGAACGTGGTGTACACATACCATGGCATATCATCCAGCCTTAAAGGGGAACGAAATTCTGCAACATGACACCACAGGATGCACCTTGAAATAATTACGCTGAGCGAAACAAGCCTGTAGGAATCAGCTTACATGAGGAACTGAGTCAAATCACCGAGCTGGGAAGTAGAATGGGAGTTGCCAGACGCTGGCAGAGGAGATTAGAAATGGGGAGTTGTCGTTTAGTGAATATGTAGCTTCAGTTTTTTGGTTTTGTTTTGTTTTGTTTTGAGTTTTAAGATTGATTTCATTATTCCCATGAGATGAAATATGATCTTAGGAAATATAAGAAGCGTCTACATATCATTTCTCCTTTAAATCAGTAAACAAACAGGGTCTCTGAGTTGCATAGGTTTGCAGTGAAGTTTTTGGAAATGCCATTTTCAACAAGGTTAAGACAATCAGTGTTATGATTTTATTTTATTTTTTAAAAAAATATTTTATTGATTTTTACAGAGAGAAAGGGAGAGGGATAAAGAGTTAGAAACATCAATGAGAGAGAGACATCGATCAGCCGCCTCCTGCACGCCCCCTACTGGGGATGTGCCCGTAACCAAGGTACATGCCCTTGACCGGAATGGAAACTGGGACCTTTCAGTCGCAGACCGACGCTCTATCCACTGAGCCAAACCGGTTTTGGCATGATTTTATTTTTTAAAGCCCCTAAGTCTTTGAAGAGATCATTTTGATCATGTCTTTATGATCACAGGCCAAAGTTCATCGCAAAAACATACTTTTTTTTTTTTTTTTTTTTTTTTTTTTAGTAATAGCCAATGTGAGCCAATCCCGGAAACTGGAAGGAACTAATACAGAGATGAAGTCACAGAAGAAACCCTTTCTTCACACTGAATCATGGTTTGCACACTCCATCCAAATATGCTTATCTAGCTAGCTAGACAACTGTTGATAGTGAAGTTGGCCTCTATGCTATCTCTGAAAGAAGGTTACTAAATAAATTCGAGACAGAATTTAAAACACCTTAAAGAAAAACCAACTTCCTAGTATAACCAGATACAGTGGTACCTCGAGATACGAGTTTAATTCGTTCTGTAACCTTGAGGCCTGGGAAACTATGAGACGCTCGAGTCTCGGTAAACTGGTGGGTCGTGTGCAGCCGGCCGATCCGCGCGATGACTCCTATCTCAAATGTTGCTCATATTTCAAAGCAAAAATCACTCGCTCCACAGCTCGTATCTCAAAAATCTCGTATGTTAGGGCACTCGTATCTCGAGGTACCGCTGTACTAAAGAATTACCTCTTCACCGGTGGTTGTGAAACTGTCATGGGAGTTCAGAGTTTGAAAACTCCGTATATCATGGCCTTTCGCTGCCTCGTTTTGCAAAATGAAAGTGAGAGGTTCAAAGAGTTAAATGATTGGATTTTTATTTAATACCTTCTGCTTGATAAAGAATCTGTTTCTCTCCCTGGGGAACGTAACAAGCTATGTTCAAAAGTGCATATTTCTGTGTGTTTTTATTAAAAATCCACCCCCTAAATGTAATTAAAATTGAGCTTCTTTGGAATATACTGAAATATATGCTTAAAAATATACTGAAGTAAATAATAATTCAGGATTTTCATTAAATTATGGTATCCATCCAATGGTCATCCATTTTACTTTAGTTTAAAATGAATTTATATTTTAGCTATTTCTTATTTAGTTATCGGTCATAACAATAAAGTTTTTACATCCCTAAGCTCTGAGGAGCTCTTTTCAACATGAGAAAAATTATAATCATAAATGTTTGTAAAATTAAAAATGTATTTTAGTCATAATGAATCCATACTATATGAATATTTAATAAACATTAGATAAGTTTATTGTATCATTGGAGACCAAAGAATTAAGTTATGTCTGCATGATGCCAAAACATGATACAAATTTATCAATAAAAATTTTTTAATATATATTTTATTGATTTTTTACAGAGAGGAAGGGAGAGGAACAGAGAACTAGAAACATCGATGAGAGAGAGACATCAATCAGCTGCCTCCTGCACACCCCACACTGGCAATGTGCCCACAACCAAGGTACATGCCCCTGACCTTTCAGACGCTCTATCCACTGAGCCAAACAGGTCTCGGCTCAAAATTTTTTAAAATAAATTTTTATCGTTCAGATTATTACAATTGTTCCTCTTTTTCCCCCCATAGCTCCCCTCCACCTGGCTCCCACCCCACCTTCTGCCCTTACCACCCTCGCATTGTCCTCATCCATAGGTGTATGATTTTTGTCCAGTCTCTCCCTATACCCTGCCTCACCCCTTTCCCCCTAAGAATTGTCAGTCCACTCCCTTTCTATGCCCCTGATTCTATTATATTCACCAGTTTATTCTGATCATCAGATTTTCAATTCACTTGATTTTTAGATTCACTTGTTGATATGTATTTGTTGTTCATAAGTTTTACCTGTACCGTTTTCTTCTTCTTCCTCTTCTTAAAGAGTACCTTTCAGCATTTCATATAATACTGGTTTGGTGTTGATGAACTCCTTTAATTTTCTCTTAACTGTGAAGCTCTTTATCTGCCCTTCAATTCTGAATGATAGCTTTGCTGGATAGATTATTCTTGGTTGTAGGTTCTTGCTATTCATCACGTTGAATATTTCTTGTCACTCCCATCTGGCCTGCATCGTTTCTGTTGAGAAATCAGCTGACAGTCGTATGGGTGCTCCCTTGTAGGTAATGAACTGTTTTTCTCTTGCTTCTTTTAATATTCTCTCTTTGTCTTTTGCTCTTGGCATTTTAATTATGATGTGTCTTGGTGTGGTCCTCTTTGGACTCCTTTTGTTTGGGGTTCTGTGCACTTCCTGGACTTGTAAGTCTATTTCTTTCACCAGGTGGGGGAAGTTTCCAATCATTATTTCTTCAAATAGGTTTTCAGTATCTTGCTCTCTCTCCTCTTCTGGCACCCCCATAATTCTGAGGTTGGTATGCTTGAAGTTGTCCCAGAGGCTCCTTACGCTATCTTCACATTTTTGGATTCTTTTTTCTTTTTGCTTTTCCAATGGAGTGTTTTGCTTCTTTGTATTTCAAATCTTTGACTTGATTCTTGCCTTCCTCTAGTCTGCTGTTTGGTTTCTGTATAATATTTTTTATTTCAGTCAGTGTATGTTTAATTTCTAGTTGGTCCCTTCCAACTGTCCTTCCCTGCTGGCCTAATTGCCCACAACTGCCCTCCCTTGCAGGCCAGGTCTCTTCCAACTGCCCTCCCCTGCTGGCCGTCTTGTGGTGGCCATCTTGTGTCCATGTGGGGGCAGGAGCTTTTGACTACATGGGGGCAATCATCTTGTGTGTTGGAGTTATGGCCTAATCCCCACAGGCCAGGTCGAGGGACCCTACAGGTGCATGGATCTATGCACTAGGCCTCTAGTATCATATAAATATGGTGCCGAATTTCAGAGACATTGTAGGTTAAACTCTAAGAAACAAGAAAGCATTATTAGGAGACAAGAGGAGAGATGGTTGATTTGGAAAGCATCAGACCAACAAGCTTGTTATTAATCCACAGTAAACTTCTAGAGCAGGTTATTAAAGGTGATCTGTGAACAACCTTAGAGAAGAAAACATTAATTACTAGATATTAGTCAAGATTCATTAAGAACAAGCCATACAAGACTAATGTATCATTTTCTTCCCTAAGATTACCAGGTTGGGAGATCAAGTGCATGCTATAAATGAATAAATCTCAGAATATAAATCCCACCTAAGTTTAAAAATGAGTTTTAAAACTTTCAAGAAACCTAGGATGCTATCATAGCTCCTCTTGGAGAGTCACAGTGCACATGAACACATTAAAGGTTCTGAGAATTTTTGCACCAAAGAAACCTATTTAAAAATGATCACACTGAGTAAACCAGTGTTCCATAGAACACACTGGGAGAAAGGATGGTTTGGGCAAATTTCTGCAAGGTGTATTGCAAAGTCTTTTGTTGCATAAATTGTTAAGGAGATGAAGAAATATGGCATTAAAAATAGCTCTTTGGAATTTTTAACTGTACCTACAAAGCCTTAATTAATTGATTAGCAGCCATTCTATGGAGGGTCTCTAATAGAATGTCTTGAGGCTCTGCCCTTGGTCGTGGAATGTTCTACATTCTTACAGGAACTTGTTTCACAACCTTGAAGACCTATCTTTAAAATGTTTAGATAACCTAAAGTGTGATATATAACACATAGACATCCTGTCTCAGAACCCATAGAGTCATCCAACTGAATTCCACTGTGGCTTGTTAGAATCAATAGTATAAGTAAAGGACAGATGAACTGTGACTGGAAACTAGCTCATGTGAAAAAAACCTGAGGTCATAGCTACACCAAAATTAGCCCAGACCAGGTGTGTGATGGGATACTGTACTTCTAACATCAGTGAAGCCATCCTGGCAGGGAAGACAGCTTGCAAGACAAGCAAGTCAATCAAGATAGACTGGCCACACTGAATGGTTTTCTGTTGCATTTTTAGAGGAACACTGGCCAATGGGAGCACACTTAGAGAATGACTAACATCAGGGGAGTTTTAGAGAACATGTGCTCTGAGGGGAAAAGTCTGAAAAAAATGAGAGAGATATTTAGATGACCTGTAAAAGAGAAGACAAGGAGAATATTGATAACTGACGTTGGGAGGCAGTATAGTGTAGTAGAAAAGAGATGAATTTGTGCTTACATCTCTGCTCTCATACTGCCAGGATATGTGACCTTGGACAAGTTTCTTAATATCTCTTAGCTTCCAGCCATTTAAACCATAAGTTATCATCCTTACTTAGTAGGGATATGTTGATGGTCCCGGAGCAGAACCATTTTCCCTTCCCTTTCTCCATCTGAAGAAGTGCAACCATAGCAACGAGCAAGGTGATCTGTTTGATGTAGATCCCAGGGGGAAACTGGGACCATTGGGAGAATTCCTCGATGGGAGGTAGATTTGGCTGATTAAAAGGGGAACCTTGTGGAAATCGAAAGCTGAAGTTAAAGGAACTGGCTCAGCTGCCTTTACATTGACCATAGCACCACCATAGATTCTACAGATGAGAGCTCTGCTTTGGGTGGGAGATGGGATTTGATTACCCCCAGATCTCCTCCAACTCTGAGGTTTCATGATTCAAAGATTCAGCTAGACTATTTATTTTTCTCTTTCATATAGAGTCAACTCATATATATTCAACTCTCATTCATGTATATTGGAGAGATACTTAAGGGAGCTTATTTAAAATTATTCTTAGTCATTCCTTCTGAGTTCTTTCTCTCCTACGTTGGGGACCCATTACAGCTTCATTCAGGGATTTGTTGATGAACTAGTAAGAGATGTCTATGTGATCTAGTAATTAGATGCTCACACTTTGGATTCATATAGTCATGTGTTCAAATCTTGGCTCTCCTATAGAAATACGTTTTCCCCGAGTGACAGGCACACTTGGCAACTAAGCCCAGGATGGGTGAAGATACAGATGTCTGCCAATCACCATTACTGTGAGGACAAAGAAACAAAGGCACCAGCAAACATCCCCAGCTCATCCTACTCCCAGCATTGCAGCCACGCTGCAGGCAGTGTCTGGCCGCAGGGCACAGCACCAGGATTTCATGAATGGCCCACCACATTTCCCCATGGGGTTGGTGGCCTGAGACCAAGGCAATGTGATCACAGAGGAGATGCCCACCTTCCCCTGGAACATGGGCCATTTTCCACCACCTTGCAGAGATCTGAAAAGCCAGAGCAGTGCAAGAGAACTACAAAAACTGCTTTTGCACCAACTACTAGAAAAAAAAAAAAAGAGAAAGACTTCTTCATATTAATCTACTAGAGGCCTAGTGCATGAAATTCATGCACTTGAGGGGGCAGTTCCCTCAGCCCGGCCTGTGCCTTCTCACAGTCTGGGATCCATGGGGGGATGTCTGACTGACGGCTTAGGCCCGCTCCCCAGGGACAGTCGGACATCCTTAGTGCTGCCATGGAGGCAGGAAAGGCTCCCACCACCACTGCTGCACTCGCCAGCCGTGAGCCAGGCTTCTGGCTGAGCGGCACTCCCCGTAGGAGTGCACTGACCACCAGGGGGCAGCTCCTGCGTTGAGCATCTGCACCCTGTTGGTCAGTGCACATCATAGCAACCAGTGGTTTTGGTGTTTGGTCAATTTGCATATTAGCTTTTTATTATATAGTGTTAGAGAAGTGCCCCTCACACAGGGATCCTGAGACAGAGAAGGAATCCATCAAGAACCATGAATAACCAAGTAGCGAGGCAGCTCAGAAAGAAAATGTAAAATCTCCAGAAAATAAACATCAAGACAAGGAAGTATAAGATTCAAATGACAGAGAATTCAAGAGTGCAGTTATGAAAGAACTCAGTGTACTCAATCGTGTTGTAGAATGCCATAGGATTTCCTTCCTTTTTCAGGATGAATACTATTCCATTGTGTATGAAACATACACATAAAGTTTTGTTTGTCCACTTATCCATTGATGGACATACTTGGGTTGCTTCTACTTCTTGGCTATTGTGAGCAACGATGCTATTGAACATAGGTGAATTTAAAGGGACACAGAAATTAAAAGTTTGTAAATATGTGGGGGAGATTGGGGAAAATAAATGTGTAGAGACATCTAGAAGCAACTCAAAAGCAATTGATGCCCAACAATGACGTTTTTGAAAGGAGAAGTGAATAGCTGGTAGAAAAAGTTGTTAGTTATGGATCGTTGAGGTGTGAGGAACAGAACCCACTCAAACTAGCTCAGATGAAGAGAAGAGCTTATTATAAGAACACAGAGGTAGCTGTCTCTTGGTACCCAAGGTGAGGTCTCAGGAAAGACTAGAAACAGAAACTTGAGTTAAAAAAACAAACTTCCTCTCTTCGTTCCTATAGAACCCGCATTCATTTTGTCAACAGCAGGCACTGCTGTTCTGGCTTTGTGAATATAACTGTAAATAAGGCAGACTATAATCTGGGAAAGATGGGTAATAAACCAGAATTTTCAAATCCTTTAAATTGTAGGAAGAGAAAGTGAATACCGTGAGAAAGAATATAATGGAGGTGGGGGTGGGATTGGGCCCGACTTTGCTCTGATGAGCATTGATCGCTTCTCTGAAGAGGCCACATTGAAGCTGCACTGAGCGGAGAGCCACATGAAATTCGAGGTGGAAAGGACAGTGTGTTAAGGATGTGAGAGAGATCATGAGCCTGGAGGGAGGTGAGGGAGGGACTGGAGCAGATGGACAGGGTAACAGCAGGCACCAGAATGCACAGAGATTTGTTATCTTGGAACGGATTTTTCTCTCGCACAATGGGAATCCATTCACAGATTTTAAACTAGGGAGTGACAGGATCTGACTTACATTTCTAAAAGATCCTCTAGTAGCGAGGTGGAGAATGGGTTGGAGAAGAGGAAGAATGATGGAGTGAGTTGCTTTTTTACTGATTTTACAGAGAGAGAAACATCCATTTGTTGGTCCATGTATTCATGCATTCATTGGTCACTTCTTGGATGTGCCCTAACAGGGGATCGAACCTGCAACCTTGGCATAATGGGATGATGCCCTAACCAACTGGGCTACCTGGCCAGAGCTGCGAATGAGATTCTTGGAGACAGTGGCTCAAGCCAAGGTGGAGACAGGGAAGGTGAAGGGAAGTCAAGACATATTTGGGGTACATGAATGATCAGCAATATTATTCATGATAGCGAAAAAGGTAAACATGATCCAATGCTTCTCAACTGATGAACGGTAAACAAATGTGGTGTCTCCATACAGTGGAATATTAGCCATAAAAAGGAATGAAATATATGCTACAAGATGGGTAAACCTGAAAAAATACTTTAAATGAAAGAAGCCAGTGACAAAGGATTATATATTTATAATTTTACTCATTTGAAAGGCCCAGAATAGGGAAATCTGTAGAGACAGAAAGTAGGTTAGTGGTTGCCTGGGGCTATGGGAGAAGGTGAGGGAAGGAGAGGTGATCGCTACTAGTATGTGGGGGGGTGGGGAGTGTCTTGTTGAGAGGGTGGAAATGTTCTGAAACTGACTGTGAGGATGTTCTGAAACGTGTCTGTGAATGTACGAGAAGCCAGTGGATTGTGCTCTTTAAATGGGTGAATTATACGGGATGTAGACTGTATCTCAATAACGCTGTTAAAAACAGTGAGTCCTGCTCTAACTTGTTTGGCTCAGTGGATAGAGCATCAGCCTGCAGACTCAAGGGTCCCAGGTTTGATTCCGGTCAAGGGCATGTACCTTGGCTGCAGGCACATCCCCAGTGGGGAGTGTGCAGGAGGCAGCTGATCGATGTTTCTCACTCATTGATGTTTCTAACTCTCTGTCCCTCTCTCTTCCTCTCTGTAAAAAAAAAAAAAATCAATAAAATATATTTAAAAAACAAAACAAAACAGTGAATCCTCCTCGGGAGGCAGAAGGACAGGACCCGCTCTGGTTTGGAGCAGGCGGGCCCAGCCTGTCATCTCTGTTGTCTCTGTGTCACTGCTCTCTTCCCTCTCCTCTTCGTGGCCAGGCCTTCTCTGTGCACAAGGAGGAAAGTGCTTCCCCTACATCCCATGGGCCCCAGTGCCCCAGGGCCTGGACAATAGAAATCTCGGTACCCCGATTTCCAGTTCTCAGGATGGAGCTTGTGTGCTCAGGAGGGGGCAGTGCCGGGGATCCAGGCTGCCTGGGCCTCTAGCCAGGCTCACCCCTTAGCAGGGCTGTGTGGGATGAGCAGTCCCCATCCTCAGAGGTCCTAGGGGCCTATTTTCAGATTTTTTTTTCAGACGGAACCAACAGATAGGGAGCACCTTCCATGTGCCACAGCCACTGTCAACTGCTTTCACATCCCTAATGCCATGGGCCCCTTCTCCGCACTGTGTGAAAGCTGGCGCTGACTAAGGAAAGCACTCCAGCTGGTGGTGTCTGCATGTTGTCATATCAAGGCCACCACTGCCAGTAAAGCCATCTACCCCGGGTAGGAAAAGACCTTCTTTTTTTTTTTTTTTTTTTAGTTTTTTAATATATTTTATTTATTTATTTATTTATTTTTTACAGGGAGGAAGGGAGAGGGATAGAAAGTCAGAAACATCGATGAGAGAGAGACATATATCAGCTGCCTCCTGCACACCCCACACTGGAGATGTGCCCGCAAGCAAGTACATGCCGCCAACCGCAATCGAACCTGGGACCTTTCAGTCCACAGGCCAACGCTCTATCCACTGAGCCAAATGGTCTCGGTGGAAAAGACCTTAATGGGATGACCAGCCACCAAGCATGGTTACCAGAAGGCCGTGTTTTCAGTGCACCAAGACGCAGAGCTCCTGGATCCTCCTGCTTAGTGATATGCTTTAGCCAATAGAGAGATGTTTCTGAAAAACACGTAAAAACCAGCCTGGTGGGAAGTGAGTCTGTCACCAAAAGGATCTGGTTCTCCCGCATTGGTGATCTGTGAATTCCCTAATCGGAAATTCTCCCCCCGCCTTCCGATCTGACATTCATTCTGTAGAAAAAATGACGGCCAGTGCTTCAGGCTGAAGGTGGGGGACGAGACCCCAGGAAAATCCATCTCCTTTAAGTTAATCGGTGTTTGTGTGGTAGGCGGGACCCAAATCCAAACCATATTTCCCCAAAAGATTTTCCCCTCTTCCTTCTCAAATCCATGTGCATGAGAGGAGAAACCCAATCCGTATGTTTCTTACTCATTTACACTTAACTCATCAAAGCGTTTCCTCTGAAGAACTATTTGATGTCCAAGGAGACATTGAGACGAGTTTCTCTTTAACAAACCTTTGTTCTTAGACATAAAGGAGCTGCTGAAATCGTAGATGCGAAGAGTAAATGAACTTGAACCTCAGAGAGGTTAAACGTTGTTTAAGTAGGTTCTATATTTGGAAGAAACAACTTTAGGGTCGAGCTGTTTTTCTTTAATTTTTTTTTTTTAGGAGGGGCCTCCAATGGACTGGGATTTTCATGCCAAAACAATTTTCTCTCCGCTCTTAGTAGGCACCACTGGCTGATCAAGTCCATCTCTGTAAGGCGTTCTGAGGAGGTGGTCTTCAACTTTCCAGTTGGAAGAGGCGCACCTGATTTTGATCTCTCTCTGATAATTTGTGGCAAAGTCTGCCTGCGGGGAGCGGGGGTGGGGGTGGGGCGGTGGATGATGCATCCTCTGCGAGTCCAGCATGTGCGTGGAGGAGAACAAAGCTCCTTAGGTTTGAGGTACCCTGCAACCCTAGGGTCCCCTCCCTGGGGCCCTTCCACCAGGACCGAGCCCAACCCAACTCAGAAAGGGAGTTCATAACCCCCTGTGTCCCCCAACCCCAAACCGCTGCCCTCCTCTGCTAACCTTCACCTTGATTCTTCATTCATGTCACATTTATTTGCACCCCTTTGCCTAGCAGGGTCCTGGGGCTGGGAGGGGCGGGAGGCAGAAGATGCTGCCCCTGCCTCTGACAGGTTCACGGGGGTCAAAAAGCTTCCCGCCTGAGAAGTGCATCAGCTGGGGGCTCGGTGGTGGTTCCAGAACCCCCAAGAAGGGAATGATGGTCAGGGATGGCCCAGAGTCAGCGGGCCGTGGGGACGGAACCGCAGTCGGAGTACTGATACTGCCCAGAGAAGACGCAAGGTACCTGGGCTGGCTCAGATGGACATGTCTGCGCTGGAAAGTGGTCAGTGCTGGACTGGAGGGCTAGCCTTAGGTTGGGGGACTGAAGGCCATGGAGGGGGCCAGCCTGTGGTCCTCACAATACAATACTGCTGCTTCTCTGTGGGGTCTCTGCTGTCTCTGAGGCAGAGCATTGACAAAACAGAGAATGGGTGCGTTTGGTTGTCCCAGTGACGGGGGGGCGCCACGGGTCTTCAGCAGGCAACCAGGGCACATGGGAATACCAGATGTCCTGCCACACACGGGACAGTTCTGAACGGTGAACTGTGACTCTGGGGTCCCTTAATTTCTAACTATCCCACTGCATAGTCATTGAAGTGCACCATCTGTAGGTCTCCGAACCTAGAATCTAGCTCGTTTCCATATATACATCCATGGTTTTCCTCCATTTAATTAATACTCCGTTTCACAAGCATGGAACCGTATAAATACCAAAGTTGCACAGTTTTTGTTTTTTTGGAACTTGGAGTTGTTTCATTTCAGAAAATCGCATCTCGGAAGGCAGTAGCCTTCCTGGCATTTGAGTTATTCCTCTGCATTAGTAGTTGGCCCGTTAATGGTGACTCTGCTGATGTATTCGAGCATCTGATTGCTTTGTCTTCAAGCACTCATGTCTAGTCATCAGTTGAAATGCATTTTCAACTGTAGATTCCTTTCCTTTATCTTTTATCGCCGTTAGGCCATTAGGTTGATTGTTAACAGTTATTCATATACATGAGTTATATTCTCTCTAATGTTTATTTCAGGAATGGGGAGAGGGTGTTGCAAATTAATTGTTCTAGGGAAGGAGGGGAGCTGATGGTGTTGAGAGCCACCGATTCTGTACTGGCACCGTCCAGTAGAAATGCATTCAAGCTACAAAAAAAAAAAAAAAAAGTTTTCTTGTAGCCATCTTAAAAAAAATAAAAAGGACAGGATATTAGGCAGCCTTAAAAAGGAAGAAAACCTGCTACATGCTCCCACATGGGTGAACCTAGAGAACTTCATGCTACCCTGTTTCCCCAAAAGTAAGACATCCCCCCAAAATAAGACCTACTTCGGTTTTGCCTCTCGCTGTAATATAAGGCATCCCCCCGAAAATAAGACCTCCCCAATAATAAGGCCTCCCCCGAACATAAGGCCTTCCCAGAATGTAAGGCCCCTGGAGCTCCCGTCAGGCGTCTGGCTCCTGACTTAAAGAGACCTTGCACTGCCTGAACAGCTCCAGCTGCGCTGCGGCCAATCCGTGAGCTGGTTTGTGATGACGATAAATGAGTACCGTATTCTTCTTCATGGAAAAATAAGACATCCCCTGAAAATAAGGCCTAGCGCATCTTTGGGAGCAAAAATTAATAGAAGACACTGTCTTATTTTCGGGGAAACAGGGTAAGTAAAACAAGTCAGTTACAATACTGGCCCTAACCAGTTTGGCTCAAAATGGAGCGTCGGCCTACAGACTGAAAGTTCCCGGGTTTGATTCCGGTCCAGGGCAGGTACCTTGGTTACAGGCACATCTCCAGCAGGAGATGTGCAGGAGGCAGCTGATCTATGTTTCTCTCTCATCAATGTTTCTAGCTCTCTCCCTCTCCCTTCCTCTCTGTAAAAAATCAAGGAACTCTGTAAAAAGAGTTCCTTTAAAAAAAAAAAAAAGACCAAAACTGGATGATTTAACTTAAGATGAGGCATCTAAAGCAGTCAGAGTCTCAGAAGCATAAAGTGGGATGATGGTTGCCAAGCGCTGCCTGAGGAGGCAAAGGGAGTTGTTACTTCGGGGGACAGAGTTTCAGATTGGCAGGACAAAGAAGGGCTGGAGTCTGGGTCACACATGCGGCTCTCCTGCACATGCTGAGCAGCACACTTCCATGTTGAAGAGGACACATTCTGTGTCATGTGCCTTTGACTAAAAAAAGAATGAAAAGGAGCAGGGAAAATGAACTGTAATGACATCTATGTATTTAACCTTGTATATCCCAAGTGCCCTCCTTAGGATTCGGCCCTCTCCACACGGAATCGATATAAAAACGGTCACTGGGAGACTAGTCGTTTCCTTGCAAAAGTTTTTTTTTTTTTAATAATATATTTTATTGATCCTCCTCCCGAGAGGGAGAGGGACAGAGAGCCAGAAACATCGATGAGAGAGAAACATCGATCAGCTGCCTCCTGCACACCTCCTAATGGGGATGTGCCCGCCACCAAAGTACATGCCCTTGACCGGAATGGAACCTGGGACCCTTCAGTCTGCACGCCGATGCTCTATCCACTGAGCCAAACCGGTTTCGGCCTTGCAAAAGTTTTTGGCATCCCTGTGTATTTGACACGGACGGCACGGATCAACCCAAACCAGTCACGTGTCTGGTGCTAACAGGCACGTGTGCCTGGCGGTGACCCCAGTGGACAGCGAAGGGCTGGGGAGCCGCTGACACTGGTTGCTGAGCAGACGTTCAGAGCCAGGCATGGGTGAATGCCCCACACCTGGCGAGCCATCACGGCCTCCGAACGGCCACGAGGCACAATTACACGTGAGGGCCGTGAGGGCCGGAGGTCAGAGAGCTGAGCGGCCGCCTGAGGTCATGCACCGCGTGTCCCCAGGTGGAAAGCTGAACCCAGGCGTCTGGCTCCCAGCCTCGCCTTAGCCGCTTTGTGGGGCTTGGCCCGAGGGCGCCTTTTCTGGCCGGGGAGTCGGCACAACCCTGGGGCCTTCCAGCAGCAGGAACCTGGCTGGCCGTAGAGGAGTGGGGTAGGCCTGTCTCTTCTCCTCTGGTCCCCCTGCCCCCCATTTCCTAGGAGCCTGGGAGAGGCGTGCCTGCCCTCCGGAGAAGCAGAAGAAAACACGTGTGTGTGCACAGCCTCCTGCAAGGTGCCCTCCCCTTCCCTGCATCTCCGTTGGGAGGGGCCGTGGGTCTGGGCAACTCAACACCAAACAGCTGGGGCCGAAGGACGGTCCCACTTTACCCCGGGATCTTGCTGGTGAGCCATCTGCGTCCAGGTACCCTTTCCTCCCGGGTTCTCCTCCATCAGGACGGATTTCTTCACTTCCTGGGACTCCCTCAGGATTTTACCCACAACTTCCTGGATAATTAGCAACGTGCGCCCCATCACAGAATGGTTACGTTTGCTTCCCCCCTAAACACCGCCCCTCCTGGGCGCAATGTCTCATTTCATGTCAACGCCTCCGAAGAGGCTACCAACGAGCAGACCCCTGGCCCAGCTGGTCCCGAGGCCCTTCCTTCTGCTCTGCCTTCAAGACCTAGTTCACTCCTGCCCCCCAGGAAGGGGAGGGCCCCCGACCTTCGGGTCTGAGGCCTGGCTGGAGCCTCCCACCTCTCAGGTGAGTCTGGGCCCCCACCAAGTGAGACGCCTCTGGCTGCTTCCTGAGCCTGAATATTCAGCCCCTGGGGTGACTCGCCTCCTGGTTTCCACGGGGCAGATCACAGAGTCAGGTAATTACACCCAGATTCTCTTTACAGGGGCCCCTTCAATAGCCAGGAAGGGCGCAGGCTGGGCTGAGGGACTGTCTCCCCATCCACCCTCCTCCAATGCCCCCCGCCCCCCATGCACGAATGTTGTGCCCTGGGCCTCTGGTTATTTCATAAAGGGGGTGATTCCAGGCTGTGATCACAAGGCGGGGGGCAAGAGCACCCTAGAGCTGGAGCAGTGCCTCCCTCCCCGAAGCCGCCGCTGCGGGGAGACCTGGTGCTTCGAAAGGACCCCTCGTCCCTGCTTTTGGGAAGCGACACCGGCAGCCAAGCCGTTCCTCTCCCTGGCACCGGCCCCTCTGGGGTGTCAGATGGGTCACTTCACCGCCTGAGCGCTGTGAATGAGGTCAGTCTGTTCCTCTCGTTAACCTGATCTCATCCTGTTGGCACCAGGCAGTGGCCCGAGGCTGCCCACTCCCGCGGGGCTGCTGGGAGCGGGCAGGGCCAGGCTGGGTTCTGCGTGCTCTCACTGGGGCCGGTCTCCTTCAAGTTTACCGGGGGGGCCCCCCCCCCCCCGTTTCCTCCCCATTTTACAGATGAGGGAACTGCGTCTCTGGGGTTAGGCGCCTTGACCAAGAAGACCTCACAGCTCATGTAACCGGGGAAGTGGGGGCTTGAACCTACATCTATCTCTCTGACTCCAGAGCCTAGGGGCTTCACTCCGACACCATACGGCTCCGGGAGAGCTGGCCGGGAGGAGGAGTGGGGGTGATTAGGACTTGTTTTTATGTCTAGAACTTGGGTAGATGATCGAAGCACCCCCATTTTCATCCCGTGTTGCCGGTGCCTTATGCTCGTGGCATGCAGCGATTCTAATCTCCCTTCCCCCTCCAAGCCAGAGTCATGAGACCAGGGACCGGATCATTATCCCAGCCAGACCCCTAGGAATTTTCAGGTTGGAATTTAAAAAAAAAAAAAAAAGAGTAAAAAAAAATCCACGCGGGACCCCCCCCCCCCTCCGCTGGTCTCAGGCTCCGTCCTGATTCCCCCACCCTCACCTGTGTGTCACCTCTCCATCCTGCTCTCAGCTCTCGCCCTCGCCCAGTGGTGGTCATCTCATTGTTGTCATTGCATCATCCCCACCGGTCAGAACCGGTATTGTCTTCCTGGTGGGACCTGGGCTTCTTTCCACGGGACTCGTTCTTCCTGCTGTCAGTGGATCTGTGCCACCTTGCCGGCCTGCCCCCGGGCGGCGGGGAGGATGGCTAGCACTGTTAAAACCAGGCCCGGGGCCCGCGGCGGCGGTGGACTCCGGCCAGCCTGCGGCCGAGGATCAGCGGGTTCGGGGTGCGGGGAGCTACCGCCTTCTACCGCTGAGGGGAGGGGGGACTCTCGGTCTCTTCCACCACAGCCTCTGCCTTGCCCCAATTCTGCTGCCCATACAAACTCGTCCGAATAAGCAGGCCCTGCCGATAAGGCATGACCTCTGTTCTCGATATAATGACATCTTTTTTTAAAAAAATATATTTTATTGATTTTTTTACAGAGAGGAAGGGAGAGGGATAGAAAGTCAGAAACAACGATGAGAGAGAGACATCGATCAGCTGCCTCCTGCACGCCCCCTACTGGGGATGTGCCCGCAACCCAGGTACATGCCCTTGACCGGAATCGAACCTGGGACCCCTCAGTCCACAGGCTGATGCTCTATCCACTGAGTCAAACCGGTTTCGTCTGATGACATCTTTGCTCTCTGTCTGACACACTTGGCATGAAGGGACAGAGGCTATTCCAGTGGCAGCGTTCATTGGAGCCACTAGTCAGAATCTCAGGGCGCACGGAGGTCAGGTGGAGCCTCAGGCGTGGTGGGCAGCTAGAGAGGCGGTAAGCGACTGAGCCTCCAACGTTCTTACGCGCTGTTGATGTCAGCAGGGAGGGCTTTATCGTATTTCCGGCTCTCCACGTATCTTTTGCACCATTGACTTTAAAAATGAGAAATCATTTCTAGACCCATTATACCAAGGAACACACCCTCTAGTGCCAATGAAAGAAAAAGATGGCTAAAGCTCTACCCAGAATATATATACATATATATACGCTCACACACATCTATGGTCAATTACTATTGGGCAAGGGAGTTAAAAATAGCCAGTGGGGGAAAAGAGAGTCTCTTTAATAAATGGTATTAGGCCCTGGCTGGTTTGGCTGAAGATTGAAAAGGAGTTCCCCCAGCAAACAGGTGAGGAGGAGATGAAGATGCCGGCAGAGCCAAGACCAGTTTGGCTCAGTGGATAGAGCGTCGGCCTGCGGATTGAAAGGTCCCAGGTTCGATTCCGGTTGGGGGCATGTACCTTGCTTGCGGGCACATCTCCGGTGTGGGATGTGCAGGAGGCGGCTGGGTGTGGGATGTGCAGGAGGCGGCTGATCGATGTCTCTCTCTCATCGATGTTTCTGACTTTCTGTCCCTCTCCCTTCCTCTCTGTGAAAAATCAATAAAATATATTTAAAAAAAAAGATGCCGGCAGAGAACAGCTTTTGCAAAGGTTCTGAGACGCGTCCCTGGTGTGGCTTCTAATTGCATTCAACTTATGTTTACATATTTTAGCTTAGACAGTTTGTTTTCTATCCTAGAAGCATTGGTTAACATCTGAAGTACAGTGGTACCTCGAGATACGAGTTTAATTTGGTCCGTAACCTTGAGGCGTGGGAAACTATGAGATGCTCGAGTCGCGGTAAACTGGTGGGTCGTGTGCAGCCAGCCGATCCACATGATTACTCCTATCTCAACTGTTTCTCGTATTTCAAAGCAAAAATCGCTCACTCGACGGCTCGTATCTCAAAAATCTCGTATGTTAGGGGACTCGTATCTCGAGATATCACTGTACTCTGATCAGGAACACACATTCCAGAGTGTTTTCTAAGCTTCTAATGAGAACATCAACAATCTTTATTCCCCCCCCCCAGCTTTATGACTATTATTGACTTATCTGTAAGTTTGGGGTGTATAGAGTGATAGCTTGATACATATATGTTGCAAAATGATTACCTCAATAAGGTTAGCTACCCTGTTTCCCCAAAAGTAAGACATCCCCCGAAAATAAGACCTACCTCCAGTTTTGCCACTCGCTGTCATATAAGGCATCCCCCCGAAAATAAGACCTCCCTGATAACAAGGCCTCCCCTGAACATCAGGCCTCCCCGGAATAGAAGGCCCCCGAAGCTACCGTCAGGAGTCTGACTCCTGATTTAAAGAGACCTCGCCCTGCCTGAACAGCTCCGGCTGCGCTGCGGCCTGTCAGTCACCTGTTCGCTTGGGGAACTCCTTTTCAATCTTCAGGACTTAGAATAGCTGTCGCCACCTCCAGGAAGCCTTCCCTGACTCTCCCCCACGCACATCAAAGCTCTCTCTGATGCTTTGTGTATTTGCTCACTTCTCATCACGGAGAGTCCACTGGTCTGTCTCCTTCCCTTGACTGTCATTCCTAGTCCCTCTCTCCCGAGTACCGAGCAGAAGACCTGGCCATTAGCGGGTGCTCAGTTTGTTTGCAAAATGGAAGGTAACTAACCAAAAAGGAACCAGCTTTGCGTTCTTTCCTCCCTGCCTCCCACCCATGGGTTGGAAAGGGGATGACCAGGGATGATTTCTTGGCCAAAGGCAGGGAACTGATGAGCAGGGGATGAGTGAGGCACAGCCCTGGGAAGATCACGCGTTGGAAGTGAGCACACCTAGAAGTGTGTTGAGTTGGCGTTCACTTTAAATGCCCCGGGCCTTCCACTGAGTTAGCTCTCGGGGTGAGCTCTGTGCGGCTGACCTCTGCTATTTACCTCCAAGAGAAGAAAGCAACCGGAAGCCGGATGGAGTGGAGGCTCCCGGGAGTCACAGCTCCTGGCGGAGTGAAGGTCGGCGAGGTGCTGTCAGCAGACAGAACGCCCGCCTGCCCGCCCGCGGGGAGGCTGCTGGCCTCGCTTGATGCACCCCCGTCCAAACACACAGGCTCGGGCTGGACATTTGCCAAAGGAGAGCTGAGCACGTGGAGGGAGAATGATGCTCCACCTGTTCAACGCCACAGCAGGGGCGCTAACGGGGAGGTGGGGGGCTGAGGTGGGGTAGAGGGAAGGGAGTTAATGTCAGGAAACGGACTCACAGAAAGGGGGAGACAGGGGTCATTTATGCAGAGTTCTTCTTGGCAGCTCTGAACCTGGCCTCGAGCGTATGCCCATTTTGTCTCGTTGGAATCAGTTGTGGAGAAGAAGCGAGCATGATGTGGGGGCATATTTTTAAAAAATGTATTTTATGGATTTTTTACAGAGACGAAGAGACAGGGACAGAGAGTTAGAAACATCGATGAGAGAGAGACATCGATCAGCCGCCTCCTGCACGCCCCCTACTGGGGATGTGCCCGCAACCCAGGTGCCTGCCTGTGGGAGCCCCTTTCCACATCCCGAGTGGTTCAGGGTTCCCGTTCAGGGTTCGGGTTCTGGAGGAGGCTGCACGCAAATGAAAAGAGAGACTAGAAAAGCATTAATTTGGCAATATTGGGGGGCCAGGAGGGAGCCTTCCTCTAGAGCAGTGGTTCTCAACCTTCCTAGTGCCGCGACCCTTTAGTACAGTTCCTCATGTTGTGGTGACCCCCAACCATAAAATTATGTTTGTTGCTACTTCATAACTGTAATTTTGCCACTGTTGTTAATCGTAATGTAAATATCTGATATGCAGGATGTCTTAGGCGACCCCCAAAGGGGTCATGACCCACAGGTTGAAAACCGCTGATCTAGTGGAAAGGACTACCCCTTGCTCTGGCCTTTTTCTCCCTTTTATTAAGGCTTTGGGACACACTCATAGCCTTTAGGCAGGAAATTCCAAGAACAGAAACTTACATGAAACAAACAGGTAGAGGCTGCTTCATCAGCTCACAATGTTTCCACTAAACAGTGAGTGATTGGCTCTGACCTTTCAGAGCAATTAAGGTTGACCAGCCTTCTGTTCTCCTGTCCACATCTTCCTATTAGTGAGACAATGTTTGGTTTCCGGCACCTGCCCTTGACCCTAATTGAACCTGGGACCTTTCAGTCCACAGACCGACGTGCTATCCACTGAGCCAAACGGGTTTCAGCAATGTGTGGGGGGCATTCACACGTAAACTATATGCTTTCACATGATGTGGGAGGAAACGCTGTGAGCCAGTGATTCCTGGTCCCAGCCGTGCCAGGGAAGAAACTGGGGACCGGGGAGGGGCAGGGCTGCTGTTTCCTTCTGCACCTTTATCCAACCTGACACCGCGCAGTCGCAGAATCCGCATTCTGGGCAGGAAAATTCTCTGCTGCTGCCCGAGTTGACCACAGCGATGCTGGGCAGGGCTGGGCCTGTCTCCCAGTAGAGCTGGGTGGGTTGAATGGCCTGGGGCGGCGGCTCCTTCTTCTCCTTCTCCTCCTCCTCCTCCTCCTCCTCCTCCTCCTCCTCCTCCTCCTCCT
>JAAGEH010000297.1:18154410-18331375 GCA_011751065.1 Lasiurus cinereus | reverse complement strand
CTCCTCCTCCTCCTCCTCCTCCTCCTCCTCCTCCTCCTCCTCCTCCTTCCTCTTCTTCTTCCTCCTCTTCTTCTTCTTCTCCTTCTTCTTCTTCTTCTTCTTCTTCTTCTTCTTCTTCTTCTTCTTCTTCTTCTTCTTCTTCTTCTTCTTCTTCTTCTTCTTCTGTGTGGGTCCTCTGAAGAGCTCTGGGAGGAAGGTCAGGCTGTGCAGAAAGTCCTAGAACCTGGAGGGTTTATTATCGTGGCTCTGATAAGTACCGTATTTTCCTGCGTAGAAGACGACCTTTGAACCCAGGAGAATCTTCTCAAAAGTCGGGGGTCGTCTTATACGCTGGGTGTCGTCTTATAGGGTGAGTATATCCCAAACTCTAGATTTTCACTGGAAAAGTCGGGGGTCCTCTTAGACTTCCAGTCGTCTTATACGCCGGAAATTATGGGTAGTAAGAATGGCCAGAGATTTAAAGAAAAAAGTAAAAATAAAAGCTCCCAGCCTTCTTCATCCAGGACACCTGGAGGGCCGGATGTGTTGGAGAATGTTTTGGACTCTCTGCCATCGCGTGGCTATTTCTGCCGTTTGTCCCCAGCGAGGCCTCAGCCACGGTGAAGGGCACCTGTCGATGCAGATGGTGCCAGCTTCTGCCGTCGAAGGAATGATGAGCGTCTTTTGGTGGTGGTGGTTGGGGGGGCAGTCTGAGCCGGAAATGCTGAATAAGAGATCAGGGGCCCAGAGTGACATCTTTCAGAGAGGCTCTGGCCCAGCTCCGCTTTCTCGAGAAGAGAGACGCAGAATCCCCCTGCCCCCCAATTCCAGGAGCCTCAGAGGCCAGCCCCAGCCCCCTGTCCAGGAATCGGCGTTTCCCTCCCAGAAATGGCCAGGCTGGCACCCTCGCTCCTGCTGAGGCGGCCACGATGGGGAAGCAAGACAGAGTCAGGGCCAGGGGCTCGGACCGAGGCAGGAGGAGAGTGATGGAGATCCTCCCTTGGTGGGACTCAGGCATTTTTTTGCTCTTATAAGTTTATTTCTAGCCTACAGAGGCAAGATGTTTTTAAAGACAGGAATTTGGGGGTGGGGGGAGTGGGAAACAGATACCGAGGCAGAGAAGCAGTGAACAGACTGTCATATTACAACGGGAGGTCAGGGGAAGTTGTGGGGGGCTGTAAGAGATCAACCGAAGGACTTGTATGCATGTGTGTAAGCAGAGCCAATGGACACAGGGCACTGGGCGCAGGGGGTGGGGGGACAGGTGAGGGCATGTACTGGGGGGTGGGGAAGGCCGGGGGAGGACAATAGGGAAAAAAATAAAAAAATAAAAATAAAAATAAATAAACCCTACCTGGGCCACGCTTTAGCTGCGTGTTGGGTTCTGGGATGCTGCTTTGCCTCTCGGAACCTCCGCTTCTTCCGCTATGAACCGCCTTTGCAGGGTTTGAACGAAAGGAGACTATAAAGTTGCGGACGTGGATGGGATGCCAGCTGTGTACCAAGCATGTGCTAAGAGTTCCGTAGGAAGGGCCACTTGGTAAAAGAGATGCCATCCTTTGTGGGATAGATGAGGAAACCGAGGCTCTGAAAGCTTCAGGAGCTGGAGCCAGATGGCTGGCAAGTGGAAAAGCTGGCATTCAGCACTGCACACCATTCTGCCTGACCCCCGGTACTCTGACCTGCGCCACAAGACTCTGATGGCACGTGAGATGCAGGTGACATGTTTTTGCAGGGTTTGAGAAACAGAGTGAGCTTCTGATGCACGGTTACTGTGGTATTATTATCATCATACCACAGTGATGATAATAATGACGATGATAAGGCAGAACTGAACTTTAGTTTTTAATTTTTCAGATTTCCCCATCACAGTCGACATATAATATGGTATTAGTTTCAAGTGTACAGCATGACACACTATTTTAAAAAAAACATCTTGCCAAAACCAGTTTGGCTCAGTGGATAGAGCGTCGGCCTGCGGACGGAAGGGTCCCAGGTTCGATTCCGGTCAAGGGCATGTACCTTGGTTGTAGGCGCATCCCAGGTGAGGGACATGTAGGAGGCGGCTGATCGATGTCTCTCTCTCATTGATGTTTCTGACTCTCTATCCTCCCCCCTTCCTCTCTGTAAAAAATCCATAAAATATATTTAGAAAAATAAAAATAAATAAAACCTTCTTCATCATGATCTGAGCCCTGAGAACACTTTGATCTTACACGTGAATGCAAAGCATGTTTTTGCAGCATTTGGAGGGGCTATGCCCACCCCCCCGCTTCCAGGGACAGAAGGGCGGGCTGCCCTGGGTTCAGAGTGTTACCGGGAGTCGCTCCCCATTTCAGACCCCCACCCCCACCCCCTGAGCAGCAGCAGCGGCACCACGGCTGGACGGGCACGGTCCAGTGGGGACGGAGGCGTTGGTCGCGAGGACCACACACCTGCCTGGAAGTGTCTGGGTGGGGGGGGGTCCCACGTTCCCGTGATCTCCCCCGGAGGAGCCTGCAGCCACCTCCCCGGTCTGCTTTCCTGTCGGCACGGCCCTGCCTGAGGCTTCCCCTGTGAAAACCCTCAGGCCTTCTTGTCCGTGGCTCGGCTTGCATTCCCCTGGAAGGACAGGGCAGTGCACGTGGCGAGAAAGCAAACGGGAGGATAATTCATGACATGAGCCAATGGGCTTGGGGGCCGGAGGGAGGGCTCCCTCGCTGGCCCCCCTGGGCTCCCCGGCGGGACACCCCTCAGTGACAGGTGGGTGTGATGTCTGCTCTCCGCAGCAGCCGGACGCTGAGGTGGAGCCAGTCCTTCTAGCCCTGTGCTTCCGTCTCCTCCGCTGAGAGCTGGTTCAAAAGTGGAGAGGCTTTAAGATCCTTTATTTGGGGGAGAAAATTAAAAAAAAACACACACAAAAGCCTCCCATCATGCCTTGCAACTGTACTTCTAGGCACTGAGTGGAGATTCCTTTCTAAACAGTTAAAATTCACTTTGCCATCCAAGAACTGCTGAAGGCGGTGAAGCCTTCCGTTTAAATTTGTCAACTCTGCTCTAGCAGCAAGAAAGGCTGCTGAAACTCTCTCCCTCTCTCTCTCTCTCTCTCTCTCTCTCTCTCTCACACACACACACACACACACACGCACGCACTTCATACCTGTTGCTGTTGCCGCCAGCCCATCCTTAGGATTCCTTGGCATCTAGAGACCCAATTCCCTGCACACTCACTGCCCACGCTGAGCTGGGGCGTTTGCTCAGCCACATGCGTCTCCATATAAGGCAGGGTGACTAGGAGCTGAGGGAAGATGTGGCTGCAGATCTCCTCATTCCTGGAGCAGGGGGGCGGGGTAACGGGACCGGCTCGGGCCGCAGGAAATGCCTGTCTGCCAGGAGATGGGGCATACCCGTGGGAAAGTGCGGGGGCTCCCAAGTGGCAAGATGCTTTTCAAAGGCGCTCCCCCCCTTCCTACCTTCTGCAAGCCGGACAGCTTCCTGGGGGTTCTCTGGAGCAGCCGGGGCATCCCAGGCCGCTCCCCGTTCCCTGCCGCACCCCTCGACCTCTACCAGTTGTTTGGAAGCCACCGGTTTCTCTCTGGGCGTCTCGGGGTTCAGAAACCGGCCCAGCATGGGGAGAAAGCAACTTCACTGCCCGCGTAAAAAGTGGTGCTAAACTTTTACGGGCTTTTAATTTCACATCAGGCGAGGCTCTGCCGGCCAGATGTAGGGAAAGGCAATCTCATTGAAGCAGTTTGAGCCCCGGCCTTTGGCTGGTTTCCTGGCCTAAAAATACCCCAGCGGGCTGCGATGTGGGCTGGCTTCAAGAGAGAGAAACGAGGAAAAGATGAATGCAGGACCCCTCGCTCGGCCTCGGGGGTTCAGGGGCACCAGGACAGGGAGGGGGTGAGCACCGGCAAGTCTCTGGGCTGTGGCTGGGCTTTCAGCTGTCCCCATCCCCCAGGACAGGGCCTGGGGAGGCAGCTGTGGACGGGCCTGGATTACACCCCAGCCCTGCCCTGCCCCTCCCCGAGGCGTGTGTTTGGGCCCAGTTCTCAGCTGAAATGGGAGGAACTTGGGAAATCTTGCCCCGGAGATGGGTAAGGATGGAGAGAGATGACAAGTGTGAAGAATGTACCCCAGGCCTGGTCCTCCGTAACCCCCGACCACACAAAAGCCTGGAGGACCAGTGATCAGCTCCCAGGATGCCTGATACAAACCTTCACTGTAAGGGGTCCATGGGAAACATCAATGCCAATGTGCGCTTCTTCAGAGTCACTTCCTGGCACAATCTGAAGAACTCTAAGCCACTCACGAGGTCTTAGTATTGGACTACGTGTATTTTTATATAGCAGTCCATATCCTGGGACCATATCCTGGTCTCAGGATCTCTCTCCCTGCTGATGCTCATTCATAATTCATATGTCTTTCTCCTTCTCTCCTGCCCTCCTCCTCCCCCCTTTCTTCTTCTTCTTCTTCTTCTTCTTCTTCCTCCTCTTCTTCTCCTTTTCCTCCTCCTTCTTTCTCCTTTTTCTCCTCCCCCTCCTCTCCCCCTCTTCCCTCCTCCTCCTCCTCCTCCTCCTCCTCCTCCTGCTTCTCTCTGTCTCCCTCACACACACTCTCTCTCTCTCCGTCTCACCAGAGACATTGTGTTTTCAGACTAATGCACTATTGCTGCATTCTCTCCTCAGAGTGCCAGCTTGGGTTCAAATCCTTTGTTACTGTCACCCACTCTCCTTGTGTCCCCATTTCCCCGCCTGTAAGTGACTTTGAGCAGAAAGCACCCGCTGGGCAGTGTGAGTGTGAGGGGCCGTGGGGTGGGTCCCAGGGCCACGGGTGAGGTAGGAGAACAGAGCTTAGCCGAGGAGGCACCGCTCCGGCCCAGCGCAGCGCCGTTAGCTGTGGACTTGGTTACTGCGTGGCTCTGGTCTTGATTTTCCTTTGTAACCCCGAGTGGCAGGCAGTGCTCCTTGTCCCGTCTCCATGGCCCATTGTTCTTCACCAATAAAACGCTGGCTTTGTTGGGGGCTGTAATGTCCCAGATACAAACCTTCACCTTCCCACAGTCCTCTTGGAGTGGAAATCACTGAGTACAACCGAGAGGAAGCTTCTTTTTTTTTTTTTCTTAATGTATTTTATTGATTTTTCACAGAGAGGAAAGGAGAGGGATAGAGAGTTAGAAACATCGATGAGAGAGACATCAATCAGCTGCCTTTTGCACGCCCCCCACTGGGGATGTGCCCGCAACCAAGATACATGCCCTTGACCAGAATCGAACCTGGGACCTTTCAGTCCACTGAGCCAGAGCGGTTTCGGCTAGGAAGCTTCTGAAAGGCCAGCCTGGGCGATAGGGACAGCAAGCCAGCCCCTCACTATGGGGTGAGCATGGCCTGCACTCCACAGGGCCCAACAGGAGGATGGAAAACCTGGTCTCTGACCGCCACCCAGGATCCCCAGTGACCCCCTGAGCTGCCCACCTCAGAACCTGCAGTAAGTTTCATGACAACTAGGTCCCTGCTAAGCCTCCATTCATTCGTTTGTCTGTAATCTGTAGCCAAACTCTTCCCGAATAAGCCTTCGGACATGAGACTTGCTTCCTGGGGCCCGTGTGAGAGTAGAAGGAGGGCAGGTGTTTAAAGCGTTTAGCACCATTGCCAGCAGTAGCAGGCTCCCAAAAGGTTTATTTCCTCTCCCCTTTCCATCCAGGCATTTTCTGCCCTCTGACATTCAAGCTTTGTGAAAAAGTCTACCCCTCACATGTCAGGACTGACTTCCCTACCCAGAGAAAGGCCTGGAAACCATTGCCCTGCAGTCTACCTTTGTGGGTTTAGTGTAGAAAAGCGAAGATTTAAGGGACACATTCTTCAAATAGTACTTGGGCCTCTGGGAGACGTATCCAACTACTAGAGGCCTGGTGCACTGACTCATGCACCAGTGGGGTCCCTCGGCCTGGCCTGGGGATCGGGCAGAAACCAGGGCAGTCTCTGATAACCTCTGAGGGGTCCCGATTGTGAGAGGGTGCAAGCCAGGCTGAGGGACCCCACTGGTGCACGATTGGGGATTGGGGCAGGGAGGGACCACGGGGCAGGTGGGGGCGGGGGGCTCTAGAGCATGTCCAGCCCGTCTCACCCAGTCCCCATTGGCCAGACCCCAGCAGCAAGCTAACCTACCTGTCTGCCCCCTGGTGGGCAGTGTGTGTCACAGTGACTGGTCTAATGGTTGGACACTTAGCATATTAGGCTTTTGTTATATAGGATTAGCTGTGAGGACTCAGGCCTTCTGAGACTCTTTCCAGCTCTGGTTGTGCTACATGGTGGGACCTGGGCTTTGAAAGGATGACTATGAAAATACTCAGTAAATTGGTTCATTAATTAAAGGCCTTGCTATTTAGCCCAGGTGCTTCTATGGGAGAATGCAACCTGAGTCCCCGATACCTAGCTCATTGGCGCGAACGCACCCTTCTGTGAAATGAGGACCCCTGAAATCCAGCTTTCCCTTTCTCTCCCCGAAGAACCCTTCCCTCGGAACACCCAGGGAAACCCACCTTGAAGGGGCGAGGCCTGTAACCGACCGCAGCCCGATTTCAAAGGCAGCGGCTAGCAGCTAGGATCGCCAAGGCCAGAAGGGCTGGCGTCCGCAAGAATCCTTCTCCTGCTGAAACCGGTTTGGCTCAGTGGATAGAGTGTTGGCCTGTGGACTGAAAGGTCCCAGGTTCAATTGCGGTCAAGGGCATATACCTTGGTTGCGGGCACATCCCCAGTGGGGGACGTGCAGGAGGTGGCTGATCGATGTCTCTCTCTCATCGATGTTTCTGGCTCTCTGTCCCTCTCTGTAAAAAACCAATAAAATGTATTAGAAAAAAAAAAAGAATCCTTTTCCTGAGCAGCTTGTTTCATTCCAGCCGAGTCGGCGTCCCACGGTGTAGGCATCTCTTCTGAGAAGCCTCACTCCACAGGCCAGAGGCTTAGGAGATGGAGCCCGGGCGCTGAGAAATGGCGTGGTGACTGTGTGTGAGGTTATTAAACCCTCCACGCGGAGAGGAACAGGCCACACTGCCGCCCACGGAGCAGGAGAGCGCACAGAACCCACTGATGTGACGGCAGCATTCTGGGGGATGCAGGGAAAGGGAATCGCTAGTTGCCTGCATCTGGGATGGGCATTACAGTGCAGAGTGTCTGGTGCTGCCCGGGGTATGTGTGTGCCTAGGCACGCCCCTGGGCTAAAATGTCACCAAATGCGTGGCTTCTGGTTAGTAGATCTGTGGCATCAGTGATAAAAGCAACACAAATAATCCTCTCTCTCTCTCTCTCTCTCTCTCTCTCTCTCTCTCTCTCTCGCACACGCACACCCATGGCCCGGTGGATAGGAGCACAGCCTCTGCGACCCCTCTGCCTGGCTTTGGGTCCTGGCTGTGCCACTCACCAGTTTGATGACCGTGGTCACGTTATTAAGCCCCAGTTTCCTCCCTCCCCTGGAACTGATGGGGTCTGCCTGGGGCCCCGGCAGGGGGTGGAACAAGTCATGTGCTGTGGATTCTGTGTCTGGGACTGGCGCAGAGTACACCCCATGCCAGTGTGCAGTTCAGTCATGACACCTCCCGTTCCCCGTGCTCTCCCCGCTCCTCTGGCCTCCGCCCGGTCTCAGGGGGGCTGTCCAGCCGCCTCTCCCTGGGCAGAGAGGAACGTGGGTGGGCCAGGCTGCCACCACCCCCAGCTGCTCAGCGCAGGTTTGCACCAACTGCCACCTGTGCCAGAGGGGAAGGTTCGAGGCCTCCCCGGGTCCAGCATCCAGCGTTTCTGCATCGCACCCAGGATCACCGAATAGGAGGGGCACAAGGCAGCTCTTGACCAGAGACCGTCCCCTCTGGTTCCGAAGCTCACGTCTGGGAGAGGCTGTCCTGTCACAGAAGCCCAGCACGCCCTCTCCGCTGGGGCAGAGCAAGCGGCCTCTGCCTTCCTGTTTCCGCTCTCCTACTGTAAACGTGTCCCTTTTTGCAGTATATTTGGCGCCACTGTATGTTTTGTGTGTGTGTGTGTGTGTGTGTGTGTGTGTGTGTGTGTGTTTTGCATTTTTGTGCACTTTGTTGCTAATTTTGCTGTTTAAAGGGATGCTCGACAGATGCGTGGAGAAAAACAACTGTGGTACATCTACACTGTGGAATACAGTGGCACCTCGAGATACGAGTGCCCTAACATAAGAGATTTTTGAGATATGAGCCGTGGAGCGAGCGATTTTTGCTTTGAAATACGAGCAACATTTGAGATAGGAGTCATCGCGCGGATCGGCCGGCTGCACACAACCCACCAGTTTACTGTGACTCTAGCGTCTCATAGTTTCCCACGCCTCAAGGTTACGGAACGACGACACAAGGAGGAATCCAAGATGGCGGCATAGGCAAACACCTACACTGCCGCCTCGCACAACAATTTCAAAACTACAACTAAAAGACAGAACGGACATCATCCAGAACCACAGGAAGGCTGGCTGAGTGGAAGTTCTACAACTAGAGGGAAAGAGAGGGGCTCACGGAGACCCAGAGGAGCTGCAAAAAGCTGAGGTACGGAGACGCGCTCGAGGAGAGAGCGGGTGCCCGAGTACCTGGCTGGCTTTCTCTGGCGGGAGGGAAACGGAGACTCCCAACGGCACTGAACCCCTTATCTTACGACACTAAACCCCAGATCCAGCCGAGACTCATACGGGGGGAGTTTGGACTGTGAAAAGGGAGAGGTGCACGGAAATTTAGGGGAGTCGCAGAAGATCAGAGGCCTGGTGGCGTGCACAGCACTGCGCACAGGACAGACTGCTGATTGTGCCGCTGGCTTTCGCGAGTGGGCGGGAGACAGACCCTCCCAACTGCGCCTCTTCTGACTCCACTGAGCCCCTGTTTCGGGCGAAACCCTGGGGACCTAGACTCGTGTGGTCCTGGTTCGCAGGGGAGCCGGAAAGGCAGAGGTTAGAGGCACTGTGGGCGCGCGCACAAGGACCGCTCCAGCCATTACCCAGTCACGTGAGACTCGGGGGCCGTGGAGGGCGGGGCCGACTGGAAGGCAAGGCGGTCCCTTAAGCCCTGAGACTCCGCCCCTCCCAAGCTCAGCAGAGGCTTCTGCGGCTGAATCCAGCACAGAAGTTTCCCCGGCACAGTGACAATGCCGAGACAAGGGAAGGGATTACAAGCAAAAGAAATGGAGGAAAAAAAACGACTGGATATAGAGTTCAAAACCATGCTTATAAGGTTTTTCAAGAATATGCTAGAAAAGTTAGATAAATTTAGTGAGACCCAAGAGGAGATGAAAAAGGACCAACTAGAGATGGAAAAGGTCCAACTAAAGATGAAAAAAGACCAACTAGAAATTAAACATACACTGACTGAAATAAAAAATATTATACAGAGTCCTAATAGCAGACTAGAGGATGGCAAGAATCAAGTCAAAAATTTGAAATATAAAGAAGCAGAAAACATTCAACTGGAAAAACAAGAAGAGAAAAGAATCCAAAAATGTGAAGATAATGTAAGGAGCCTCTGGGACAGCTTCAAGCCTACCAACATCAGAATTGTGGGGGTGCCAGAAGAAGAGAGAGAGCAAGATACTGAAAACCTATTTGAAGAAATGATGATTGGAAACTTCCCACATCTGGTAAAAGAAATAGACTTACAAGTCCAGGGAGCACACAGAACCCCATATAAAAGGAATCCAAAGAGGACCACACCAAGACACATCATAATTAAAATGCCAAGAGCAAAAGACAAAGAGAGAATATTAAAAGCAGCAAGAGAAAAACAGTTCATTACCTACAAGGGAGCACCCATACGACTGTCAGCTGATTTCTCAACAGAAACGATGCAGGCCAGATGGGAGTGGCAAGAAATATTCAACGTGATGAATAGCAAGAACCTACAACCAAGAATAATCTATCCAGCAAAGCTAACATTCAGAATTGAAGGGCAGATAAAGAGCTTCACAGAGAAGAAAAAGCTAAAGGAGTTCCTCAACTCCAAACCAGTATTATATGAAATGCTGAAAGGTACTCTTTTAGAAGAAGAAGAAGAAAAAGGTAAAAGACAAAAAATTATGAACAACAAATACATACCTGCAACAAGTGAATCTAAAAATTAAGTGAATTAAAAATTTTATCAACAGAATAAACTGGTGAATATAATAGAATCAGGAGCACAGAAAGAGAGTAGACTGATAATTCTCAGGAGGACAAAAATCATAAAGCATCAAACAGACTGTGAAATTACAGCAGAAAGATTAAAGTTAGGTGAGGTAGATAAGTGATCAATCAAAGGACTTGTATGCATGCATATAAGCATAACCAATGATCACAGACACTGGGGGGTTGGGGTATGCCTGGGAGGAAGGGGGGGCAATGGGGAGATATGTATAAAAAATTAATAAAAATTAATAAAAAAATTAAAAAAAAAGATTATGGAACGAATTAAACTCGTATCTCGAGGTACCACTGTACTACATGGCTATAAAAAAAAGAACTCTTATCATTTGCAACAGCATGGATGAACTTGGAGAGTCTTATGCTGAGCAAAAATAAGCCAGTCAGAGGGAGAAAAGTATCACATGACCTCACTCATGTGTGGAATCGAATGAACCCAATAAACTGATGAATACAAACAGGCCCAGAGACACAGAAGCATGAACAGACAGTGGAGCCTCAGAGGGAAGGCAGGGGAGGGTGGGTCGGTAGAGATCAACCAGGGAACTTGTATGCATATGTGCATTACCCATGGAAGCAGACAATGGAGTGGTGAGGGCCTGGGGGGGGATGGGAGCAGGCTGGGAGCGGTTAATGGGGAGGGGGCAGGGGACCTATGCAAAACTGTCACCGATAAAGATTTTTAAAGAATAGGAGGAGCCGAGACCGGTTTGGCTCAGTGGATAGAGCGTCGGCCTGCGGACTGAAAGGTCCCAGGTTTGATTCCAGTCGGGAGCATGTACCTTCCTTGCGGGCACAACTCCAGTAGGGGGTGTGCAGGAGGCGGCTGATGGATGTCTCTCTCTCATCTATGTTTCTGACTTTCTATCCTTCTCCCTTCCTCTCTGTAAAAAATCAATAAAAATATATTAAAAGAAAAAAAAAAGAATACGAGGATGCTCCAGTGTCAGGCCGAAGTGCTTGCTGCCTAGGCTCCTCAGGGCACGGGGTCTGGGAGGTGCCTGAGGAAGAACAGGGGAGGTTTAGATGAGCTGCATTCAGGCCCGAGTTCTGGGCTGTGGGCCGTGAGTTCACTGTTGAGGAATCAACAACACATACTCGATAAGAAGTCCTTAAACAGCCAAAACCGGTTTGGCTCAGTGGATAGAGCGTCGGCCTGCAGACTGAAAGGTCCTGGGTTCGATTCCAGTCAAGGGCATGTACCTTGGTTGCGGGCACATCCCCAGTGGGGGGCGTGCAGGAGGCAGCTGATCGATGTTTCTCTCTCATCGCTGTTTCTGGCTCTCTATCTCTCTCCCTTCCTCTCTGTAAAAAAAAAAAATAAAATATATTTTTAAAAAAGAAAAAAGATGTCCTTAAACACACACACACACACATACACGAAGTAAGGGATCATACTGCTCCGTTGAGGGAAATGTGGTGATCGGAAGCTGGCAGGAACCTACCCCTGTGTTTCCCCTAGGAGCCAGCGTCCAGTATCTGTGAATTCACTGTTTATGGAGCTTGTACAGAAAGAACGTAACTACTATGAATACTGAGAATCTCTATTTGCATTTTTTACAAGGAGAGAAGGCCGGAGTCTCTTTACAGGATTCCTCTGACCATCACAAACCAATGTGTTTTGTTTTTTTTTTCTTCAGTCGACAGATGAGGTGGAAGGAGTGGCCGGGCCCAGCCCCCTGAGCTCATGCTCCTTCCCCGGGCACACAGTTCAAAACATCCCACTCAGCGGTCCGAGGCCCTCTCCCAGGTGAGTGAAAGGAGCGTCCGTTCAGGTGTCTTCTCATGGCCCAGCCTCTGGTTTTACTGTGGGGAGTCTGCACTTCACGAAAAGCAAAAGCCAGTTGTGTTCAACACGGACCTTATTAGCAATATCATTAATAAGCAATTAATTGTTGTTGTTTTTAAACAACTTATTATGAAAAGCAAGACCTACTTCTTACCTAACTTTCAGAACGAGGATACTCTAAACTTTATTAAAGATTAAAATACAAATTAAGTATTAAAATGTAAATTGCTCTGAAGCTCTATAGATCTCATTATAAGATTAATATTGGGCAGAACAATTCTCTGCTGGTGGGTAAACGCAAATAGGAAGGCACGGAAATTTGCTCCATGGAACATGAATCTTGGGTCCATTAACGTTGCACGCATTTTTCCAAAAAAGACATAAAAAATTAGGAAAATGACCTTAAAAGCAAACAGCAAAAATAAAAATGATAAACACGGCGATTACAATAATTCAGCCAAAGCGTTAAGGTAAAAATAGTGTGTTAATTTCCCACCGCCTGGTGGCTTTCGAGAACAGGAATTACTTTCTCCCAGTCCTGCAGGCCAGAGTCCACAGTCAGCCTCAGCTTCCTTCCAGGACAGCGGAGCCGAGTGCCACTCTGCGCCTCTCCTCGTCCCTTTTACTGGTGAACCTCAAGGTTATGGCTTTCCTTTGGAATTCAGAAACTTTACCAAGACTGGGTCTGGGATTCGGTGAAAACTTCCAAAATGGTTTCTGGTCTTTCTTCATCTGCAGAGCATTAAAAAAAAAAAAAATCCCTTCGGACATTGAAATTGGGACTCAGTCATTTTTCTTCTGCTCTGGTGGGTTTATTTCTACCTACAGAGGCAAGATGTTTTTAAAGACAAGAAACGGGGGGTGGAGGGAAGCAGATGCAGAGGCAAAGAAGCAATGAACAGACTGTCGTGCTACAGGGGGAAGGCAGGGGAGGTGGGGGGGGAGGGGCCTGTAGGAGATCAACCGAAGGACTTGTATGCAGGTGTGTGTGGGCATAGCCAGTGGATACAGGGCAATGGGGGAAAGCTGGGGGGTGGGTGGGTGGAGATGGATGAGGGCATGTACTGGGGGGTGGGGAGGGCAATAAGGGAAAAATAAAATTAAAAAAAAATCCTTACCTGAGAATATTCTTCCCATTGCTCTCCAGAGTGACAGGGAAGGGGACAGGGAGGGATTCATAAAGGAAGTGGTTTGTGAACATCCTTTGAAAAGAAAGAGTTGTGGAAATGAGCAGGAATTGGAGGGGTGCTAACACCTTTCCTTCCCCACCCAAGGTTCAGCCTGTCTGTCCTTCCTGCTCTGGATAGATGTTGGCAATGGGCAAGGGGGTATGGGGAGAGGGGGGTTAAGGAGCTTCCTCTCCTCTGGGCCATAGGAGAGTCTGGGGGCTAGTGTCTGAGGGATTCGGGGGAGGATCTGAACCCCTAGCCTGAGGACTGTCCGCCCGGGAGAAAGTCTGTCTCCGCGGCATAGCCCATCTCAAGGGCTGAAGAGGCAGGTGCAGGCATTCCATTCTTGATGTTGGGCGGCCATAGGAAGGTGGGACACTTAAAGGCCTCCTTCCTGTGTGCCCTCACAGGGTCTGTCCCCCACCGACTGGTCCCCTCTAGCCCTGGGGGTCTCAGAGACCACAGAGCCTCTGCTGTTCGAGGGAGTGATTGTGTAGGAGGTTCTTTGCAGCTACACCCGAGCCCCAAGAAGGGAACAAAGAAAACGAATACATCAGCCCTAGCTGGTTTGGCTCAGTGGGTGAGCATCGGCCTGTGGACTGAAGGGTCCCAGGTTCGATTCAAGTCAAGGGCATGTACCTTGGTTGTGGGCACATTCCCCAGTGGGGGGTGTGCAGGAGACAGCTGATCGATGTTTCTCTCTCATCGATGTTTCTAACTTTCTATCCCTCTCCCTTCCTCTCTGTAAAAAGTCAATAAAATATATTTAAAAAAATCAATATTAAAAAAAAAGAATACATCAGAGAAAGGCAACAGCTTGACAAAGAGAAAAAATGAGAAGGAATCAGAATATAACAAATAAAGATGCTTAAAAAGTAATACTACTGGGGAAGAGAGTCTACAACCTATACAAAAGAAATAACAGAGAAGCTGAGATGAGTTAAGAAAAGCCTTGAAGCTGAAACCAGTTTGGCTCAGTGGATAGAGCGTCTGCCTGGGGACTGAAAGGTCCGAGGTTCGATTCCTGTCAAGGGCATGTACCTTGGTTGCAGGCACATCCTGAGTAGGGGGCGTGCAGGAGGCAGCTGATTGATGTCTCTCTCTCATCGATGTTTCTGGCTTTCTATCCCTTTCCCTTCCTCTCTGTGAAAAATCAATAAAAATATTAAAAAAAAAAGAGAAAAGCCTTGAAAAGACAGCTTGGGTTATTTTGCTTAGCATAATGCTCTCCAGGTCTCTCCATGCTGTCTCAAAGGATAAGAGTTCCTTCCTTTTGATAGTTGCATAGTATTCCACCATATACATGTATTATATCCTCTTTTTCCAAATATATCCTATATAATAAAACCATAAGCAAATCAACCTGATGGCAGAACGACCAGTTGCTATGATGCGCTCTGACCACCAGAGGGCAGACACTCAACACAGGAGCTGCCCCCTGGTACTTAGTGTGCTTCCGCAGGGAGAGCAAGCTCAGTCAGAAGCAGGGCTCACGGCTGGTGATGCAGCAGCGGTGGTGGGAGCCTCTCCCCTTGGGGCACGTAAGAACTCAGAGTATGTGTTACTCCCAGAACCCACCTGGGGAAACTGTCAGAGAAAGAACTCTCATGTAGAAGACCCGAGTCCATCCTGGTAGCCTTTCTAGAGAGGGATTCTTGAAATGGGCAAGGAATGCTCCAAGGAAATGGCAATAATGATACTTCTTGACGTTCTTCTGCATCTCAGCTAAGCCTACGAGTGGGAGAGGGAGGGAGCCGAAAGCAAAACCATGATGGCTCCTTGGGAGAGGGAGAGGGGAAGAAGGAGGTGGGTAGGGGGGGTGGGGGGCAAGAAAAGGGAGGAGAAGGAGGAGAAGTAGGAGGAGAAAGAGGAGGAGGAAGAGGAGGAGGAAGAGGAGGAGGAGGGAGAGTGTGTGGGGGGGGGACAGGGAGGAGAGGGGGAGGGGGCAGGGAGGAGACGAAGGAGGAAGAAAAGGCTCCTGAAGGAGGATCAGTAAACATGAACACCCAGAGAACTAAATAGAAGAACAGAAACACGGTAGACACTATAAACAAACCCCCAGGCTAGTTCTTAAAAAATTCCACGAAACTAATAATCCCCCTCTCCAGTCTGATGAAAGAACAGAGAGAAGAAAAAAATAGATTGGGAATGGAAAAAAAAAAAAAAGAGTCGTTGTCATAGATAGAGGAGAGATTAAGGTAATTATAATAATTTATTATATGCTAACTCTCTAACAATACGTTGGAGTATCTAAAGGAAATTACCAAAATTAATCTAAGAAGTAAGTCCCGAAGAACTAATTATAGTGGAAGAGAAGGAGAAGATTAAGATCTAGCACTAAAAAGGGAAAGGAGACAGATGGTTCCGCAGCTCAGTTTTCCAATCTTCAAAGAATAGATGGTATCAATGCTAATTAATTTATTCTAGGCCCTGGAAAAAATGGAAAGTTTTTCAATTTAGTTTATAAAGCCAGCATAAGTTTAGTATTTAACTCTGGTAAAGATAGTACAAAAAAAAAAAAAAGAAGAAAACTATTGGTGAATCTTCCAACTATAGATGCAAACATCCTAAAAAAAATAGTAACAAATGTAGTCTAGAAATATGAAATTGTAGCTAAGAAGAGTTTGTTCTGGAATTATTAAACACAGCATCAAGAAATCTAACAGAATCCGTTTGTTGAAAAACGAAAGGTGAAAAATCAGATGGTTCTATTAATAGTTCCTGAGAAGCCATTTCATAAATTTCAGCAGCTACCCCTATTGCATCTTTAAGGAAAATAAGAACAAAATAATAGCTGTTGGACATAATTACGTCTCTTTATCAAAACCCAATAGCTAGTATCCTTCTAATCAGCAAAATATGGAAAGCACTCTTATTAAAAATCAAGAGCCGGACAAGAATGCCCACTATTTTCCTTTTAATTCGGCATTTTCTGAAAGACTTAGAGATTTAAGCAAACACAATCCGTTTAGAAGACAAAGTGATTAGTACAACCATGTGAAAGCAGGACTAAAGTATGGGGATCTTTCTTTTTGCTTCTGGTTCTCTCTCTTCTCTTTCAGATTGATGCCTGCTATTAACATTACTATTTAACAGTGCCTCGGAGGTTTTTTTTCTGGAAACACAGTAAGAACACAGAATTGACTAATTGATATTTTCTTCCACTCATAACATGATTGTATTCTAAGCCCACCCCCACCCCAAACTCTAGTTTTTTTTTCTTAAACACACGCAAATAAACAAAATCAACCACTCAGGTTAGTGAACAATTTGGTCAGGTGGCAAGATTTACAAAAATGCATGCAACGACGAATCACTTCTCCATCCGGACAGCCTTAATGGATCCCATTCAAAATCCACATCAGCACATCTTGAACTACCCTCCCTCCATGTTTCTCACTGGGGAGGGATGAAGCTGTCTGTGCGTGAGATACAGGTGGTGGTGATTAACAGCATTGTGAATGTGACGAATGCCTCTGAATGGCTCACTTTAAAAGCGGTTAATTTCATGTCATGTAAATTTCACCTCCATAAACGATGCAGGAGAACAAATCCCTCTCTCTCCCCTCTGAAAACTGCTGTCATAGCTTGGTCTCAGCTCTACCTGCACTGTTCCTCAAAGCCCAATAAAGCAGGACCCTCGAAGGGTGTATCTCCCTCCTCTCTTCCTTCCTATTGCTGTGTCTTTGTCCTCAGACTCTTAAACCCAATTTTTTAAAACATATTTTATTGATTTTTTACAGAGAAGAAGGGAGAGGGATAGAAAGTCAGAAATATCGATGACAGAGAGTTTATAAAGCCAGCATAAGTTTAGTATTTAACTCTGGTAAAGATAGTACAAAAAAAAAAAAATTCCAGTCGGGGGCATGTATCTTGGTTGCAGGCACATCTCCAGTGGGTTATTTTGCTTAGCATAATGCTCTCCAGCTCTCTCCAGGCTGTCTCAAAGGATAAGAGTTCCTTCCTTTTGATAGTTGTGTAGTATTCCACCGTATACATGTATCACATCCTCTTTTGCCAGATATATCCTATATAATAAAACCCTCATAAGCAAATCAACTGGATGGCAGAACGACCAGTCGCTATGACGTGCTATGACCACCAGGGGGCAGACGCCTCCTGCACACCCCACACTGGAGATGTGCCTGCAACCAAGGTACATGCCCCCGACTGGAATCGAACCTGGGACCTTTCAGTCTGCAGGCCGACACTCTATCCACTGAGCCAAACCGGTCTTGGCTGTCCTCAGACTTTTTATCCCAACTCTCAAAACCCGAGGGGACTGGCTGGCGACCATGGAACCCTCTGGGTGGCTGAGGAAAGGAAAAGGCTGTGAGAAGAAGACACGTTGTCCTTGACCAGGTGAGGGAACGGGCCAGGCGGAGGCTAACGTTACTCCTGAGTCAGATGTGCGCCTCTCACCTGGGCGCTAAGGAAATTTGGGGACCTGCCACCTTCTGCAGCCTGTCTGTCCTCACTCACTGCCCCCACTTGTCAAGACAGCTACTCTCATCTCTTCTCCCCCTCACCCTCTCCCCCGCCTTGCTAAATCAAGGCCCTGTGGCTGGGAACCCCCAATCAGAGTTCCTTCTGGCTGGGGCGGGGTGCCTCCCGCCCTCGGGGTGAGGAAAGGGAGTGGGTGGGAGCCAAGGGAAGAAGCATGCTTGGCAGCAGCCAGTCCTGCAGCACAGGGGGGGGGGGGGGTGCGGGCGGGTGGGTTTGTTTCTCTGCATCTGATTCACCAAATTGTACCTTTTCCTGAAACAGCCCTGCGGCTCCCACACAACAAGCCCGGGCGCAGGGAGAGGGCATTTAATTAAAAGACGGAAATATGGGCAGCAGACGGCGAGGGGGGACAGCCGAGGTGGCCACAGAATCAACATCCGAGCCGCCGCCGCTGCCCTCTGGCTGCCCAGCAACCGAGAGGACGAGGGGACAGCAGTGTCCCTGGCTCAGTCCCCCGCCCGCACCCCACTCCACCCCCAGCCCCAGCCCCAGGGAGGCAGGAGGGGACCCGCCTACAGGGCTGGGCTCCAGCCCCAGCTCTCCGCCTCTGCCCTTTCAAGAGGGTGCCTTTCCCTGGGCGGGTTCCAGAGGTTAACTGTTGGAGGGAATCAATCGACTAGTGTTACTAGGACCAGAGAAAACGTCTGCAAGTCATTTGGGCCCAGGAGAAAGGACTCTGTATTGCTCCTTCTTCTTCTTGTCTAATTGACTCAGGCCAGATCCTGGCTCTGCCGCCAGCTTTGATGAATGGGCACAAATCACATAAATCCTTTAGGCCTCGGTTGGCTCATCGCTGGGGCAAGATCATTGGTCCGATGATTTAAACAGTTAACTAGGAGTCTCAACTTGCTGGGCACATAGCATGAAAGGTCCCAGGTTCGATTCAGATCAAGGGCTCGTACCCAGTTGGGAGCGTGCAGGAGGCAGCTGATGGATGTTTCTCTCTCATCGATGTTTCTCTCTCATCAGTATATATTATTGATTTTTCACGGAGAGAGATGGAGAGTTAGAAACATTGATAAGAGAGACATGGCCAGCTGCCTCCTGCACGTTCCCTACTGGGGATGTGCCCGCAACCAAGATACGTGCCCTTGACCGGAATCGAATCTGGGACCTTTCAGTCCGCAGGCCGACGCTCTATCCACTGAGCCAAACCGGGTTTTGGCTACCATGGCTTTTTAAAACACGGAGCTATAATTAACACGTGACATTGTACTAGGAAATGGCTTTATTTTTCAGGAAACCGCTCCCACCTTTCTCACACCCCTGTTTCTCACTGAGCGGCAGCTCTTTTGAGGGGCAGATCAGCCCAATTTATTACTGTTCCAGACATCTTTTATTACAGTTAGTTCCTTTTGGTCTTGAAGATCCTGCTTTGTTTATTTCCAAGTGGTCTCCACTTCAAATACGTTTCCTCCCTTCTGAGGATTGCCCGATGAAATACAGAAAGCCCAGTAGGATTAGAATTTGGGAAAATCATTTTTTTTTATTTGTGTGTCTCCTCGAATACCTTGATTTTTATTTGCTTCGCCTGGCAAGCTTGCACCTTCTCCCAAGCACAGGCTACTGTTTTGGCTTTGGAGACGTGGTTTTCAGCCCGTGGAAACATTTAATGCCCGGGTTCCACCCCAGCCTGTCCGGTCAGACTATCTGGGCACAGGAAGCATATTGTTAAAGTCCCCAAGGGGCTCTCATAGGCAGTCAGGCTTCTGAGTGTCAGGCTAGGGCACCGGTTCTCAACCTGTAGGTCCCGACCCCTTTGGGGGTCGAACGACCCTTTCCCAGGGGTCGCCTAAGACCATCGGAAAATGCAGATATTTACATCACGATGCATCACAGTAGCAACATTTCATGGTTGGGGGTCACCACCCCATGAGGAACTGTATGCCAGGGTCGCGGCCTTAGGAAGGTTGAGAACCACTGTGCTAGGGTTTTGGAGGGTGGGTCTGGCTTCCTCTTGTCCTACCAACACTCCCAGCAGGCACTGCTTTGGTGCAGGGGGAGCAGAAAGGGCAAGCAGGTCTCCTCTTACCAGCCTGCTTGTTGTAAGGTAGTACCGTATTTTCCGGCGTATAAGACGACTGGGCGGCCGAAACCGGTTTGGCTCAGTGGATAGAACGTTGGCCTGCGGACTGAAAGGTCCCAGGTTTGATTCCGGTCAAGGGCACATGCCTTGGTTGCAGGCACATCCCCAGTAGGGGTTGTGCAGGAGGCAGCTGATGGATGTTTCTCTTTCATTGATGTTTCTAACTCTCTATCTGTCTCCCTTCCTCTCTGCAAAAAAAAATCAATAAAATATATTTTTAAAAAAAGAAAAAAGACGACTGGACGACCCCCAACTTTTCCAGTTAAAATATAGAGTTTGGAATGCAGTGGTACCTCGAGATACGAGTTTAATTCGTTCCATAACCGTGAGGCATGGGAAACTATGAGATGCTCGGCCCACCTGCGAGATTACTCCTATCTTAAATGTTGCTCGTATTTCAAAGCAAAAATCGCTCGTTCGACAGCTCCTATCTCAAAAATCTCGTATGTTAGGGCACTCGTATCTCGAGGTACCACTGTATACACGCCCTACAAGATGACACCCGGCGTATAAGATGACCCCCGGCTTTGGAGAAGCCGGGCACCATGGCATGCCTCTATTATCCGGCCTTCCCTTGGTTCCTTTCCTGTTAACTAATTAATAACTGGGTTAATTAGAACAGTACCACTGTCATCCTAAAACACAGGGCAGGAAGATAGCCGCCACTCGCCCGCTTTTCAGATAAATACAATTTGATGAAGAGAGTTTAAGTCACTGGCTGAAGTTCATGCAGCTATTAAGAATCAGAGCTCAAATGGACTCCAGAAAACCTTGCTCATGTCATTATAATTTACAATGCTTATTCTCACCGTGATATGATTTGTGAGTGAAATTTTCCTCGGTGTCTAACACACAGCAGGCACTCGACAAATACGAGTCCTTTTCCTGGCCAACCCTCAAACTGGGCATCTATCACCGAGTATGAGTTTATCATGTTCCCTCCAAGTTAGTTGGAAGTGATTTAAAGCTTTGTTTCATCACACTTATGTATGAATCTCTTAAGTAATTTACTTTTTTGAAAACACCCAACACATGCCAGGCTCTATGCTAATAGCTAAGACAGAGGATGCAGAATTGTATTAGTTTTCCTGGGGCGGCCACAACAAATTACCGGCGGCATGGGCAGCTTAAGACAAAAGGAATTTATTCTCTCCCAGTTCTGGAGGCCGGAAGTCTGAAATCCACCTATCTCAGGACCATAATCCCTCTCAGGGTTTGAGGGGGGCATCTTTCTTGGCCTCCTCCGGTTTATGGGCGATCCAGGTGTTCCTCGGATTATGGCAGCTTCACTCCCATCTCTGTCTCCGCCTTCCCATGACCTCCTCCCTGTGTCTGTGTCTTCTCCTCTTTTTTTTAAATATATTTTTTATTGATTTTTTTACAGAGAGGAATGGAGAGGGATAGAGAGTTAGAAACATCGATGAGAGAGACATCAATCAGCTGCCCCCTGCACGCCCCCTACTGGGGATGTGCCCGTAACCAAGGTACATGCCCTTGACCAGAATCGAACCTGGGTCCTTTCAGTCCATAGGCCGACGCTCTATCCACTGAGCCAAACAGGTTTTGGCCCAATTACAGCTCTTGAAGGCCACAGGTTACCGAGAGACTGAAGGTGTGGGGGTAATAGATCAGGAGTGTGCCCTCTTTAACCAGCGGTGGAGGCACTGGCCAGGGCTTTTCAAGAGCACAGCTAGCCTGCTGGAAGGGGTGCTGATCCTATCATACAAGCAATCTAAAATAGAAACCAAATGAAACCAAACAGAACAGGCACGAAGCCATAGGTACAGAAAATAGATGGGTGGTGCCAGAGGGGAGGGCTGGGAAGGGAGGAAGGAAAGGTGAAGGAGTCTGAGGTGTACAAACAGTCAGCTATAGAATAAGCCCCCAGGATGTAATGTTCTGCGTGGGGAGCGTAGTCAGTAATGCTGTAATAGCTATGTATGGGGTCAGATGGCTAGTATTTGTGGTATCAAAGTTACCATATTGGTCACCTCATAAGGCATGTATGTGTCTAATCACTTTGTTGTACACCTGAAAGTAATACGATATTATAAGCCACGTAAAATCCTATACAATAATAGAGAAATATACAAATTGCCTGTTACCGTGTCACGTCATGACCGAATCAGGTTGCGTCCCTGCCCTCTGCTCAGGCAGCTGCAAGGCCCGGGGTAGGACAGGATATGACAGGAGGGGAGAAGAAAGGAGAGGGAGAGGAAGGAGGCCTGCATGCAGACAGGCCTAGAGGAGAAACAGAAATACAGAAAGGGAACGAGAAAAAGACGCAGGAATGGAAAAGGGGAGGAGACGCAGGGCTGCATGCAGGAGGGGGGGCAGTTGGAGCAGGTGTGCCAGGCGAGGGGTGGGGCGCAGGCAGTGCAGAGTGGGGAGCCCCACCCAGATGCAGGAGGAGGGCTGTGGCCCCCGGCGCCAGCTGTTGGCGGGAAGCACCCTCGGGCCAGGACGGAGTGGTGGATGGTGCCAGGCCTCTGGGCGGAGGCAGGCCTGCTTCACAGCTGCAGCAGCAGACCTGGGACTCAGCCACCCTCACTGGGCCAGGCGTCCTGGGCAGGGAATGGAGCAGGACGGCGGTGGGGAGGCCGGGGAAGGGGGGTCAGCAAACAGCTGGCCGGGGCTGAGCCTTGGGCTGAGTTTTTTTTTAGTTTTTTGTTTTTTTAAAAAAATATATTTTATTGATTCTTTACAGAGAGGAAGGGAGAGGGACAGAGTCAGAAACATTGATGAGAGACATCTATCAGCCGCCTCCTACACGCCCCCTACTGGGGATGTGCCCACACCAAGATACATGCCCTTGACCGGAATCGAACCTGGGACCTTTCAGTCCGCAGTCGACACTCTATCCACTGAGCCAAACTGGTCTCAGCGGGCTGGGGTTTAATGCTACCCCCTAAACGGAAACTTGAAGAAGGAAAGGAGGGAAGAACTTTTTAAAGGAGGTGGTAGAGAGCAGAGTTAAAGAAGAAAAGAGGATGTATGAGTGAACTGTAGAAACTATACTGAAAATCAAGTATAGTTGTGTACTGGGGACAGATTTTAAAAGTAGGAGTCAGAAAAAGAAAAAAAAGATAAATGATAATGAATAATTAAGCAGGTGGAGAGATAGATATTAAAACAGGGGGAGTAAGTAGAGAAGGATGTATGGAAAAGGTAGGACGAGAGAGAAAGAGGGAGGGAAGACAAGTGTTAAAGGGGAGCTGGTAGAGCTTAAAAGGAGAATGGGAAGAAGGAAGAAATGGGGGAGGGAGCAAAGCAGGTCCCAGGGAGGAAGTGAAGAAAAAAATTAAGGTGGGGAAGAAGGAAAAGGGGAGGTAGGACAGGGGTAAAGATAAAGGAAAGAAGGAATGTGGGGGGAGAGGGAAGGTAGGAGAAATATAGGAAGAAGGATGATGGAACAGAAGTAGGAAATAAGAAGGAAAGAAAAGTTTATAAATGATAAGTCAGTAGGAAAAAGGTTACATAAAGGAGAGAGAAAAATTGTATGAGAGGGAGAAGCCAATATAATTGTGTATGAAGGGGATAAGATTAATAGGGGCAACCAGACCAGCAGGAGAGGGCAGTTAGGGTCGACCAAGCTGGCAGGAAAGGGCAGTTAGGGGTGACCAGGCTGGCAGGGGAGGGCAGTTAGGGTGATCAGGCAGGCAGTCAGAGTGGTTAGGGCAGAAAAGCAGGTGAGTGGTTAGGAGCCAGAGGTCCCAAATTGTGAGAGGGATGTCCAACTGGCAGTTAACTATCCTCCGAGGGCTCCTAGGTTGGAGATGGTGCAGGTCGGTCTGAGGGACCCTTCCCTGTGCATGAATTTTGTGCACCGGGCCGCTAGTTACAAAAAAAAAAAATCTCTTTACTGCTAGTAATTAACCAGCAGGTCCAACAGACACTCGGTCCCTACAGCTGAATCCTCTCCAATCTAATTAGATACCAGATCCTGTGAGGCTGCACTCTGTAGCCACGAGGATCCTAGGGATATTTCAAGAGACCTTTCTGAAGTCAGAATATGCAGGCTTACTCCTGCTTAATAACAGACCCTTATGAATAGGCCTTTAAAAAATTCCAATAGTTTTATCGATGATGCCCATTTCATACAATGAATTCTTTTGCAAGTATTATGCAATGGTTACCCTTCCTCCAAAGAAGTAAACTTAGGCCAGGGTAACCTTAACTGCCTCTATATTGAGCCTGGCATCCTGCCCTCTGGTCCAAGACTCCCTGTCCCTTTTGGTCTCTGCTTCTCTGTCCCCCACTCCCATTCAGGTCTTGACTTTGCTCCCTTTGGCAGAGTGACTATGCCATATTCCTTCCTGTCATCACCTGCCTAACACCTATCTGTTCTTCTGCTTAGGTGCTACCTCCCCCTGAGATCCTTCTCTGACCCCTGCCCTTGCCCTTACAGTGCTCCTCCTGGGCCACAGTCTCCTTAGCTCCCTACTCAAGCTCCTCACAGCACTGATCACGCTGAATGGTAATAGTCTGCTCACCTGACCCCTGATTGAACTGAAAACTGGATCTCATTCACCAACGCAGTCATTGTGTTGGCACTTGGTATAGTGTTTACTAATCCGCTCAATGAGTCTGTAGAATTGATGCTATGTGCCAGGCACAGTACTAGAAGATGGGTATATATCTATATCTATATCTATATCTATATCTATATCTATATCTATATATTATTTATTATACTAGAGGCCCAGTGCATGAAATTTGTGCATGGGGGCAGCGGGGGTGGGGGGGCTGTCCTTCAGCCCAGTCTGTTCCCTCTCCAATCTGGGACATCCCTCTCACAATCCAGGACTGCTGGCTCCCAACTGCTCACCTGCTTGCCTTCCTGATTGCCCCTAACCGCTGCTGCCTGCCAGCCTGATCACCCCCTAACCACTCCCCTGCCAGCCTGATTGATGCCTAACTGCTCCCCTGCCAGCACAGTCACCCCTAACTGCCCTCCCTTGCAGGCTTGATCACCCTAACTGCCCTCCCTTGCAGGCCTGGTCTCTCCCAACTGCCCTCCCTTGCTGGCCATCTTGTGGTGGCCATCTTGTGTCCACCTGGGGGCAGGATCTTTTGACCACATGCAGGCAGTCATCTTGTGTGTTGGAGTGACAGTCCATTTGCATATTATTCTTTTATTAGATAGGATAGAGGCCTAGTGCATGGGTGCAGGCCAGCTGGTTTGCCCTGAAGGGTGTCCTGGATCAGGATGGGTGTTCCCTTAGGGTGTGGGTGGCCTGGGCGAGGGGCCTGTGGTGGTTTGCAGGCTGGCCACGCCCCCTGGCAACCCAAATGGAGGCCCTGGTATCTGGGATTTATTATCTTCTACAATTAAAACTTTGTAGCCTGGAGCAGAGCCAAGCCTTCTGCTTGCACAGCCATTGAAACTTTGTTGCCTTAAGCAGAGGCCTCCACCAGCCAGACCTTGCAGAAAGCTTGGCTTCCTCTATTGCCAGGGGCAACCCAAGCCTCCCTCCTGCTCTCTCTGTGGCTGTAGCCATCTTGGTTGGGTTAATTTGCATACTCGCTCTGATTGGCTGGTGGGCATGACTGGTGGGCGTGACTTGTGGGTGTAGCGGAGGTTCAGTCAATTTGAATATTACTCTTTTATTAGATAGGATTGTATATTATATATTATATACATTATGTATTATGTATTATATATCTATCTAATCTCCTAAGATCTGAATGCAAAAGCAGTTACCTAGTCAAAGAGGAAGGAGGAGCATTCCTGGCAATGTGAACAGCATATGCAAAGGCTCCGAGGCAGATGGGAATATAGTGTATTTGAGAAACTGGTGGGAATATGGCGCACAATAGAGATGTGGAGACAGATGGAACTCACTACCTATTGGATGACCAATGAGGAAGCAGCATGCACTCACCGAGTGAGGTGTGGCTTCTGTGTGCATTTGCCCTACGGGGTTGCAGATGGTCCCTCCTTCCAGCAGGTGTAAACCTCCCTGCTCTCAGCATCTGCTTCCCCTGCCAACCAGCTGAGTAATGGCTGATTTATTCCAGTTGGTTCATGGATGTGGCCTCCTGGGGCCTGGCTCCACTCCCACAGTCTTTCCCTACGTCCTGCGTCCCCAGCTCTCTCCCCATGCCCAGGAGCTGGGCTGCCTCCTGAATGCCCTTGTCACACCATCTGCAATGCACAGTGACATCAGGGAGTCGAGATCTGTTCTAAACGCACCGTGAAAATGCGTGCAGGTGGCTCAAGCCTCACTCCTGATGCGGGGGAAAAAAAATTGGTATGAGTCACTTTCTAATTTTGTTTTTAAAAATCTGTCTCTTACCTTATGTAAAGCTGAAGATCACTTCAAGATGATAACGTGAATTATCCTGGAAGGAGCTAATGTAACGCTTCCAAACCTATCGTGTGCTTGTTGGAACAAATCAGGAAGCTAATCTTTAGCTTGTTTCTCTCTTTTTTTTTACATTTTTGTTTTTCGGATCAAATAACGTCTAGATGCCAAAATACGCTCTAATTCCTTCATTGCTTTCCTTGGCGACTCACGGGCTCCTGGTGAGTGGGATGAGCAGTAGGTACCACCCTCAGCCAGAAGGAGAAAGGGGAGAAGGTCCTTCCAAAAACTCCGAGAAGGGAGTTGCAAAGGGAGGATGGCCATAAGGGCCTTGGCCTTGGATAGAAGGAGGCAACCAACTTACAACTGGGACAGGACAGCGAGAAGAAGCCAGAAAACGCCCTGGGCATTTGGGGAATGGGGAAACTGAGAGGAGATAACTAAACCAGGCCCGACAACTGGAACAATTTACAGCCAGCCAGCGAGTCCCACGAACCGATCTTCCCTCGCCCGGGACACTTTTGAGCAAATGGTTTAGGCTTCTCCTCCCTAACCAGAGAAGACGCAGCTTAAATCACTCTGGGCAGGAAAATAGAGAACAGAAACCTAATTAATGCCATTTGTGCCAGCAGAACCCACGGACAGATGAAGTCGGGGAACAAATAACAAAAGCCCAATTAGAACCAGACAGGCCCAAGATAAAAATAAAACAATAAAGCAGATCAAAGAAGAATCCCCACCTCCCCTTACACTCATTTCACCACATCCACATGTTAAAAACACACCTGGAAAGCTGATAGTACTTTGCGGAAACCCTCCCCTAATATTCTTGACCTTCAGAAAAGAGAATAAAACCCTCAAGACAAAGACCAGGGCGGGCTTACTCTAGAGCAGCAGTTCTCAACCTGTGGGTCGAGAACAGCTAGCAGAGTCTCCTAAGACCATCAGAAAACACAGATATTTACATTAAGATTCATAACGGTAGCAAATTACAGTTATGAAGTAGCGACAAAAATAATTTTATGGTTGGGGATCAACACAACATAAAGAACTGTATTAAAGGGTTGCAGCATTAGGAAGGTTGAGAACCACTGCTCTAGAGCCATGTCCATGCTCCTTGGGCATGAACTTTTTACTTTTTCCTAAACTCGAAGGGTCTCCACCACACTTGCAACCAGGGGAGCAGAGGGCAGCGGCTGCTCTTCCCAGGCTTACCCCTGATCCTGCACCCAAGGCCCCTCTCTCCTCTGACTTCCCAGAGACCTAAAGCATCTCCACCAGGCTCACTTCCTTTCCACAATGTTTCTAGGGAGCCAAAGCAGAGCCCCACTAGGCTCTCCCCTGTTGCTTCTTCTACCCTAAATCCTCCCTTGTGTCACTGCCCCCACCTTTAATAAACCCACTCTCAAAGTCACCTGGACTTGGGTTGTGAAATCTTTCCTACATCAAGTCAAGAACCCGCACACTACAGGCCTGCCTGAGGTTGACCCATTCCGGGCCTGATCTCCTTCCGGTAACACAATGACCTGGCAGAAAGGGAGCTGTAGGGATAAATAGTCCACCTCCCATACTGCCTTCCCTCTCTTCTTCTGCTAGCGACTCTCATTGGTCAAGCCAAACAGAAGCCAATGGTAAGAGAGTCTGCGGCTATAGTCCTATCAGGGAGGCCCCCCACACTCAAAGCAGGATGAGAGGGTGAAGAGTGAATGGACAATGTCCATCACTCACTGCACAAACACACACAGTTACACACAAACACATAGCTTACCTTTTCATCACATCTTACAGTTAGCAAGGACTTTCAAGTGCGCATCTCCCCCTAGCTGGTTTGGCTCACTGGAGACAGTGTTGGCCTGCGGACTGAATGGTCCCCAGTTCGATTCCAGTCAGGCAAGGGCACATGCTTGGGTTGTGGGCTTGATCCCCAGTGCGGAGAGTGTAGGAGGCAGCCAATCCATGATTCTCTCTCTCTCATCATTGATGTTTCTATCTCTCTCTCCCTCTCCCTTCCTCTGTGAAACAAACAAACAAACAAAACCACACACACACCAACCCCCCCCCCAAAAAAAAAAAACAAAAACGCATCTCACTCATAGCAGGTGCTCCATATGTACTTCTTAAATAAGTCAATGAAATATATTACTGGCAACTGAACTAATTTTTTCTTATCCCCAAATAGTTAGGTTTCTTTATGCATTTGTTTTTTATTATGGAGAAATATAATAACAGAAAATTTATCATTTTAGCCGTTTTAAGATATTTATATATCAGTGGCATAAAGTGTATTCATTGCTATCTAGTTTCAGAACCTCCTCATGATCCGAAATGGAATCTCTGTGCTACAAAGCTATTTTTATTTTTTAATATATTTTATTGATTTTTTACAGAGAAGAAGGAAGAGGGATAGAGAGCTAGAAACATTGATGAGAGAGAAACATCCATCAGCTGCCTCCTGCACACCTCCTACTGGGGATGTGCCTGCAACCAAGGTACATGCCCTTGACCGGAATCGAACCTGGGACCTTTCAGCCTGCAGGCCGACGCTCTATCCACTGAGCCAAACCAGTCAGGGCCAAAACTATTTTTAAAGCGACAAACTTGTTTTACGGCAAAAAGATTTGTGCGAGGCAAATTGTATAAAGATCTCTTAAATGGTGTGACAACTTACCTAATAGTGGATGAAAAAAAAAAAAAACACCCTTCAATACGATTCCATCTAAAGGAACAGTGACATACACAGAGCAGTTCCATAGAATTAGCAGACAGAGTAGTGAATTCACATATGGGGCCTGGCTATTTGAGGAAATAACTTCCTATGGACGACCTTGACTAATCACATTGGCCCATAAGGCAGTCAATTTTCCGCTTCATTTTGAACATAGAGATGTTAACGCCTTCATAGCACATCCTTCTTCCTTCTCCAACTACAAAACGAACCATTTTGCCAAGACCGGTTTGGCTCAGTGGATACAGCGTTGGCCTGTGGACTGAAAGGTCCCAGGTTCGATTCCCGTCAAGGGCATGTACCTTGGTTGCGGGCACATCCCCAGTAGGGGGCATGCAGGAGGCGGCTGATCGATGTTTCTCTCTCATCGATGTTCCTGGCTTTCTGTCCCTCTCCCTTCCTCTCTGTAAAAAAATCAATACAGATATATTAAAAACAAAAAAAGTTTTAAAAAATGAAGATTTGATTCTTTAAAAAAAACACACAAAAAACCCATCTTCACGTCACAGTGAAGCTCTAATAAATAAATACGGTTGCACAGTCTCCATTGACCTGTGAGTGGCAGGTGGGAGTTCGAGTCCTGGTTCTGCCATTAACGAGCCGCCTGCGTGCAGGCTGCCTCTGGCCCCCCTTATCTGCAAAAGGAGGCGCTGGACTCTGACCCCCACGGCCCCCCGGCTGCTCTCCTGTCCCCTGATTCCGGGCTCTGCCGCAGGCCTCGGAGCTTTCACTGGAAAAGGCTCTCTGTCTAAGCCCATCACATATCTAAACAGGCGGTATTTACCTTCCTGATGAAACTGCCCGTGTGGAATTTGACCCCTTCAACAAACCTCGGCCGGGAACACCAGCATTCTGTGCACGCAAAGCCAGGGGGGACGCGGTTGAGCCCCCGAAGAGGCAGAGACAGACACCGGATGCACCGACTGAAACGGTCTTGAAAGGGCATTTTAATGACACGGGGAAGCTGGTTCTGACCTTTTCTCAGCAGCAGTTTTCCCCGTGGTCCTGGCAGCCTGGCACGGAGCCACCTGGTCTCCTTGGTAACCACGGGCCCAGATTGGTGAAATGTTTGCAGGACAGCTGGCCCAGGTTAAGGTGCAGGCTGGCGCTAGCGGAGATCACGCCCAGAGGCCTGGCCTCTGAAGACCCCTCTCCCCACTGGTGAGGCAGGGGATCCCAGCAGTGGCAGCAGGCTCTGGATCCAGACGGCTTGGGATGAAGGACCAGCCTGTCCCTGGAAATAGTGGAACCCCGGGCAAGCTGGAACCTGCCTCTCTGGGTGTCAGTGTCCCCATTTGTAAAAGGAGTTTACTGAACGCGCCTTCTGTGTGCGGTTGTTGACAGGGTGAGATGCACTGACATATTGAAAATACCCAGCGCTGTCTCCGACAGCCAGGGCTCGGTGCGAATGAGCCAGCACGCAGTCTGGATTTAGGGAGATCCACAGCAGAGACGGTGGGAACACTCAGGGCACAGGCCCCTGTAGGTTCCCATAACAAGTGTGCAAGGCTGGACGAGCGGGTCAGGGATGTGAACAGCAGCACATTGCGAAGGTCACGATAGATGGCTTTGGCGTTAGGCGGATCTGACTGGGACCCTAGCTCTGCCGATTTTTTTTTTTTCAATTTCTCTGGACCAGACCATGAGAATATTTAGGAGGATGAACCTCATCTCTTAATTACTTTCGAATTCCTGGTGTCCAGTTTGATTAATAGACACAAAGCTAATCCTGGTAAATGTTTGGTGGAATGAATAAATGGATAAATTTGGGAGAAAATGGGGCCAGATGCAGCCTGATGGGACAGGGTCATAATAGTCATTAATATTTATTGACTTCTAATATATATAGATAAATAGTGATTCTCAATGTTAACACACACACACACACACACACACACACACACACACACACTGGGTGGCCAGATTATATATGCGTTCAGAGATCATAATAATCTAACCAGTGGCTTTGGCGTTAGGCAGATCTGACTGGGACCCTCGCAGATTACTAGCTGCGTGAACAGGCAGTAACTCAGTCTGTCTGAAAGGTATTCTCTTCCAATGGACAATGAGCTACCCCAGAGGGCTGAACACCTTGTGAAAGGGACTCAGCCCACAGCCTAGCATGTAGCAAATGGTCAATAAATAGTAACGACTATTATGACCCCGTCCCATCAGGCCGCATCTGGCCCCCACTTCTCCCAGACCCCCAAGTTTATCCACTTCTTCATTCCACCAAACATTTACCAGGATTAGCTTTGTGTCTGTTACTCAAACTGGACTCCAGGAATTCGAAAGTACAATTATGAGATGAGGTTCATCCTCCTAAATATCTCATGGTCTGGTCCAGAGAAATTGAAAAAAACGTTTTGAACTGAAGGAAAGTGAAACTACAGATCAAAACCTGTGAGATAAAACCAAGTCTGTGTTAGATAAATAGTGATCCTCAATGTAAATTCACATTTGAACCACCGGAGAGCTTTCTAAAAATACCGGTTTCTGGTCTCCACCCCAGAACAATAACATCAGCATCTCTAGGGAGAAAGCCCAGGCAAGGATATTTTTGCCAAGTGACCCCGGTGATTGTAATGTCCAGCCACAGCGGAGAACTAGCAGAAGTGCCGAAAGGGGCCGAAGATGCTCTGGAGGTGCAGCTGGAACAATGAACGCTGCCAGGGCCATTGTGGCGTCTTTAAGGAAAGGTGCTGGGTTTGACATACTCGAGAATGTATCAGGTGGGGAAGGCATAGGAGGAAAGGCATTCACACGTGGGCAAAAGCATGCACCAAGCCACAGAGATATGCAAAGGACTTTAGAAAATGAAGTTCAATGGCTAAAGCATATCTATTGTGCTATCTATCTCTCTATCTATGGAGTGGTTAGATAATTATGATCTCTGAACCCATAATAATCTGGCTACTCAGTGTGTGTGTGTGTGTATGTTAGAGACCCGGTACATGAATTTGTGCATGGATGGGATCCTTCCAGCCTGGCCAGGGGGAGGGGACATGGGCAGTTGGCTGGCCTGCCTGCTGGTCGAACTCCTGGTCAAGGGGACAATTTGCATATTAGCCTTTTACTATATAGGATATACACTGAGTGGCCAGATTATTATGTGTTCAGAGGTCATAATAATCTGGCCATTCAGAATATGTATACACACACACACACACACACACACACACACACACACACATTTGTATAGATGCACTGGAGGCCCAGTACATGAAATGTGTGCCTGGGTAGGGTCCCTAAGCCTGGCCGGCAATCGGGGCCCATCAGATTCCTTGCCTCTCCATCTCCCCACCTCCTCCTTGCCTCGCTCCTTCAGTGCCTGCCGCTGTTGGTGGCCCACAATGTTCTGCGCCGCCCCCTGGTGGTCAGCGCGTGTCATAGCGAGCGACAAACTCCTAGTCAAACTCCAGAGGAAACACTTTGCATGTTAGCCTCTTATATATATAGATACACAGATACCATAATTTGAATATAAGATGATTGCTTACTGTTAGGGTTCAACTTGCAAATGATCAAAAAGAGTGCTGAGGTTGGACCTTGAAGATCCTTCAAGGCCCTTGTTTGTAAATTCAGGGGCTTCTTGTTTTTCTGCATTGTCTTTGGACAGGCAGCAAAGTTTTGTACTTTTATTTTTTTCTTCATTCTGAGGCTCAGGTCTGAATGAGATTCACAATGTTTATATCATTCCCGAGACTTAGGAGCTGGGATCCTGTGTAGTCATTATTTCGCAGGAAGCAATTTGAAAGCCTGTAGCAAACGGGCATTTGTTTTTCTTGGCTACTCCAGGAAGCACTGAAGAGGCTTTAGAAAACAGAGCTCTGAGCACCGCAGGTGGGATTGTTGCAGAGAAGAAGTTAGGCACTAATCAGGGTGGTTAATGAGTCTAGTGATAACAGTACAGTGGTACCTCGAGATATGAGTTTAATTCGTTCCGTAACCTTGAGGCATGGGAAACTATGAGACGCTGGAGTCTCAGTAAACTGATGGGTCGTGTGCAGCCGGCCCATCCGTGCGATTACTCCTATCTCAAATGTTGCTCGTATTTCAAAGCAAAAATCACTCGCTCCATGGCTCATATCTCAAAAATCTCATATGTTAGGGCACTCGTATCTCGAGGTACCACTGTATTCAGAGACTCTGGTGCCTTTTCCCAGTGGCTCAGACATGTGGGAAGAGCCTCGCAGGTACTAACAGAAACTCTTCCCATTGGCGTGGAAATCGTGGCTCAGAATGTGTTCAGGACTTCCTGGGAGATCCCCAGAGGGACACAGCAGTGCGACTTTAAAGGATATTTTTGCAAAGTGACCCCAATGATTGTAATGTCCAGCCACAGTTGAGAACTAGCATACGTACCAAAAAGGGCAGAAAATGCTCTGGAGGTGCAGCTGGCCCTGGCAGTGGTAGACCAGATGTCTGTCTCTCCTTCTGTTGGGAGGGTGCGGTAGGGATGCCAGGGTGTTATGGACACAGCTGAGGCGCCCCAGGAAACACCGTTGGATCCCCAGAGGCCCTGCCAGGGTGGGGTGAGGTTTGTTAGCCAGAAAGCTTTTAACTGGAAGTGAAAGATCCATTGACTCTCCTCTCCCTGGAATTCTCCCTCGCAGGGACCAGAGAGAGGAAGAGGACAAAAGCTTTAACAGAGTAAGGAATTGAACCTGGCAGAGGGGCAGCCATCGATGGGGTAGATTTTTTTTTATGTCAAGGCACTAAAACAAGATTTGGCACAAAAGTTGTTGAAATGAGGACTGCCCTACTTACATAAAGTGGATGCGCAGATGTGAACAGGAGGTTGTGCTTTCGAAGCTATGAAGTGATGGTAAAAGTAAGCTATAGCCCAAACCGGTTTGGCTCAGTGGATAGAGCGTCGGCCTGTGGACTGAAGGGTCCCAGGTTCGATTCTGTTCAAGGGCATGTACCTTGGTTGCGGGCACATCCCCAGTAGGAGTTGTGAAGGAGGCAGCTGATGGATGTTTCTCTCTCATCGAGGTTTCTAACTCTCTATCCCTCTCTCTTCTTCTCTATAAAAAATCAATAAAATATATTAAAAAAAAGTAAGCTATAGACTATAATCAATGGCATCCTAACTTTATTTAACGAGAAGAATACATGCTGCTTACCAAAACCGGTAGTGAGACTACAGGCTTGCATTTTGGGGTATTTATATATTTATACCCAGTACATACTGCTTTTACAATAGAAAAGCAATACACTTGACTAAATAATAGTAAATAGACATCAGTAAATGAAAACACGGGACTGTATGTCCAGAGAAGGGGCACTGACTAGACCTCGGTACTAGGCCAGGCAAGCTGTGAACTTCAGGGAAGGCTGAAGCATGCGCCAGGACAGGCCAGGTGGATGGAAAAGCCACTGGAAATGGCTCAGGTGGGCCTGAAAGTTGAGTGCGGTGGGTTCTCAGGGAGCCAACCAGGGGGCGCTAAGAGCGTTAGCCAGGTGGATGGAGACTTAGATAGGGTGCCTCCCTACTGGCTCTGTAGGGGGAGGGCTTATTTTATTTTTATTTTTAAATATATTTTATTGATTTCTTTACAGAGAGGAGGGGAGAGGGATAGAGAGTTAGAAACACCGATGAGAGAGAGACATCGATCAGCTGCCTCCTGCACACCCCCTACTGGGGATGTGCCCACAACCAAGATACATGCCCTTGACCGGAATCGAACCTGGGACCCTTCAGTCCACAGGCTGACGCTCTATCCACTGAGCCAAACCGGTTTGGCAGGGTGAGAGCTTAGAAAAGCCTCTGCCAGCTCCTCAGTGGGGGAGAAAGCTGCCCTCCAGCTCTCACCCTGATGCCAGGCACTGCAGTTCCTCCCCAATGTCTCTGGCACCTTACAGCGGCTGCCCCAGAGCCGGAGCTCAGAGCAGTGAGTCCCAGTCAGTCCATGCCCAGGCCCTCTGAGGGGATCTCCAGCAGCCGGGTCTCCTCTTCAGCCACAACCGCCCCCAGAGGTTCTGGGACTTCTCTTCCCGGCACTGGAGCTCTGGGCTGGGGCTTTTGGGGGTGGGGCTGGGTCCCCTCACTGCTCAGGGGGACCTTGCAGCTGAGATATCTCTCCTCCACTCCTGGGTGTGGCACCGGCTCATCCCCTGTCTCTGTCCCTCCTGCCAGTCTCTCCCTGCGGCCTCTTTTCTATATGTGGGAACCTCTTTCCACGTCCCGCGTAATTCAGGGTTCCCGTTCAGGGTTCGGGTTCTGGAGGAGGCTGCATACAAATGAAAAGAGAGACTAGAAAAGCATTAATTTGGCAATATTGGGGCACCAGGCCGGAGCCTTCCTCTAATGCAGTGGTTCTCAACCTTCCTAAGGCCGCGACCCTTGCATGCAGTTCCTCATGTGGTGGTGACCCCCAACCATGAAATTTTGCTATTGTTATGCATCCTGATGTAAATATCTGCATTTTCCGATGGTCTTAGGCGACCCCAAAGGGGTCGCGACCCACAGGTTGAGAACTGATCCTCTAGTGGAAAGGACCACCCCTTGCTCTGGCCTTTTCCTCCCTTTTATTAAGGCTTTGGGACCCACCCACAGCCTTTAGACAGGAAATTACAAGAACAGAAATTTACATGAAACAAACAGGTAGAGGCTGCTTCAGCTCACAATGTTTCAACTAAACAGTGAGTGATTAGCTCTGACCTTTCAGAGCAATTAAGGTGGACCAGCCTTCTGTTCTCCTGTCCACATCTTCCTATTAGTGAGACAATGTTTGGTTTCCAGCATCTATATCCCTCATTGTAGGGCCTCCATTCAGCTGGATTTCTGGTGGTTCTGAATGACGCTTGTTCTGTAGGTTCGTGTCATTTTGATGTAGTGGGAGAGGGTTCAAGGACGGCATTGAGCTATGCTGCCATCTGACCTGAAGCCCTGATTTTTATTCCTCAGATACCAGTCCAACACGTCCCTTTTGGAGAAAGCACGAGAAAGCACTTTGGGCGTGGCCATCCAGTAGGATATCAGCAAGCAGGGACACCCACAGTGTCCTCTGGACATGCACTGCTACCCTGGGTGAACTTTCCCCAAAGACGGCACCGATCAGGTGAGTGGCTGCTGCATTCATTCCACCAGAGACTCTCGAGTCTCATGTAGGGCGCTCTGAACTCAGTGCAGACCTGGGGGTTGTGGGGGAGGTGGGTGGGCTGTGGAGAAAAACTGACCATCCACACAGGGGAAGATGGTTGACTGGCTACACATGTCACTTCTGACTGGAATGCCAGGTCCCTCCCTGACAGCTTTTATGTCCCATTTGCCTAGGGCCAGCCACCTGCCATCTGGAAGCACTGGTCGATAACTGTGCCCAATTATTATTAGCCTCTAATGAAAAGTCAGGGCTTGATTAGAAAGTAGCAAGGGAAACATCAATAAAGCCTCACAGTTATTTCTGCAGCTTTTCCTCTCCCATGCAGACCTCTCTCTCTTTCTCTCAACATTTTTATTGATTTCAGAGAGGAAAGGAGAGGGGGAGAGAGAGAGAGAAACATCAGTGACGAGAGAGAATCATTGATTGGCTGTCTCCTCCACGCAGACCTCTTGAGCGTTTTTCCGGAAGTCCAAAGTATCCTGCTGTCCTTTCAAGTCGCAATGTTGTGTCCCTCCGGCTGTCTCCCAGGAAGTCCTGAACACATTCTGAGCCACGATTTCCATGCCAAATGGGAAGCGTTTCTGTTAGTATCTGTTAGGCACTTCCCACATGTATGAGCCACGGGGAGAAGGCGCCGGAGTTTCCGAATACTGTTATCATAATTGGCATCATCATTGTCATCATTACTAACGTCAAGCAAATTGACTGTGCAATCTTCATAGCATTTTATAGCCGTCCTTTGCTGAACCAGTTTTCTGAGGAAAATCTTCCTGGTCTAGCACTGGATTGAGTGAGGTTTCAGCACACCGCAAGGAGGAGCTTCACGGGAGGCTTGGCAGGGTGTGGGAAGTGAAAACTAAGAATCTCCGGAAGGGCCAGATCACCATCAATGGCAGCTATTATTTATATAACAAACACTCAAAACTTTTAATATTTATAACATCAACGATTAATTTTTTGATAATTTTATTTTTAATTATTAGATGTTATAATTAACTTTTTGTTATACAGGGCTACACTTTAGTTCTGTCTTTAAGAGAATGCCACGTGAATGCAATCACACAGCATATAACATTTTAAGACTGACTTCTCTCATTCAGCACCAGGCCCGTGGACCCTGAAAACGATGGTATCTACTAAGAAGGGCTTCTGGTTGCTAACTAGGCTCAGTTAACACCAAAACAAAACCAGCCTGGCAGCCATTCCCAAGTGGGGGTGTCTCTCACAGAAGCCAGGTTTCAGGGAGAAGCCAGCCCTGAACTAACTGCCTGCCAGCCCTTATGAAGGGATTCCTGGAATTGTATGTATTTCAACCCAAAGGACTGAGGATTTCAATGTCCAATAGGAGCTGTGCAGCTGTATCCCAAATAACTGCTTCACTGACCAATCAGAGTGGCTTTACTCTGACCAATCAGGGCAGTCTTTTTGGACCAATCAGAGGCCAGGGGCGGGGACTACTCTCTATTGAAGTCAGCTGCCCTCTGACTCCCAGAGTTCGCTTTCCCTTTGCACCATAGGCATTTCCCCCAGTTGGAGCTGAACCCCCAAACCAGTCCTTCCAGGGCAGACAGAGCAGGGGCCAACCAGAGTAGGTGGAGCACATGGAAGCAGAGGAGGGCGGCCTCACCCGAGGGTCAACTCCTAGCTGTGCTGTTTCACAACTGAGCTGTTTGCACTGAAGGGTTCCCTTCTTGGCACCCCAAACTGGGGATTCCTGTTGACATTGAGTTGGTACCAAGGACCATCAGTTGACATGCCTCTGACAGTTGTCCATGCTGTTGCCTGTATTCATAGTTTGCTCCTCTTCATTGCTGAGTGGTATTCCATCGTATGTCTCTCCCACAGTTCATGCATCTTCTGTTGAAGGATGTTTGGGTTGGTTCCAATTTTAGGTAGCCGAGAATAGAGCTGCTATAAATATTTGTGTCCAGATCTTTTTGTATAAACACAAGTTTTCAGTTGGAGCTCAGGAGGAGGGTTTGCTCGGCCACAGGGTACGTCTATCATGAGTTTTAGAGGGAACTTTCAGAATGGCTGCCTTCTCCTGCCTTCCCAGATCAGCTGTGTGTAAGAGTTGCAGTGGCTTGACATTCCGATCAGCACTTGGTATGGCCTTTTTAGAAAAGTTTTAACTATGGCCCTAAGCGTGTAGTGATATTTCACTGTAACCTCCACTTGTATTTTCCTGGGGGTTAATAATGTTGAACATCTTTTCTGGTGCTTATCTGCCTCCTTATATCCTCTCTGGTGAAATAGCTGTTCCTCTTTTGCTTGTGTTGTGTTTTCTTATTGCGGAGTTTCTGGATATTAGTTATGTAGGGAATGTTTAATTTGCCAATATTTTCTTTGTTTAATATATATATTTTTATTGTTTAAAGTATTAAAAATAGTAGTACATATATCTCCTTTTTTCCCCCCTACTGACCTCCCCCTGGCCCTCCCCACCCCCCATGCCCTCACCTCTTCCCCCTCCCCACAATTTGCCAATATTTTCTCCCAGTCTGTAGCTTGTCTTTTCATTCTCTTAGCCAATGTATTTCATAGAAACAATGTTTTTAATTATTTTTCCACCTAGGAGATTCTTTTTTAAAAAATATTTTTATTGATTTTTCACAGAGAGGAAAGGAGAGGGACAGAGAGCTAGAAACATCAATCAGCTGCCTCCTGCACATCCCCAACGGATGTGCCCGCAACCAAGGCACATGCCCCTGACCCGCATCGAACCTGGGACCCTTCAGTCTGCAGGCCGACGCTCTATCCACTGAGCCAAAACGGTTTTGGCAATGTTTTTAATTTTTATAAAGTCTAACTTATGATTGTATTCTTTTATGTAGTGTCTAAGAACTAACTCTAAGTCACAAATACTTCATATGTGTTTCCTTCTAAAAATTACATAGTTTTAGGTTTTACATAGAGATCCAGGATCTATTTTGAGATAACCTGCATAAACTATGAAGATAGGTCAAGGTTTATTATTTTGCCTATGGATGGCCAATCATTCCAACATAATTTTTTCAAAAGATGGTTTTTTCCCCCCTCTCCATTGAATTGTTTTTGCACATTTGTCAAAAAATCAATTGGTTATATTTGTTTGGGTCTATTTCTGGACTCTATTCTGTTCCGTTGATCTATGTGTATTGCTTCACCAATACTCCCACTGTCTTGATAATTGTGCCTTTATAATAAGTCCTAAAATCAAGTCGTGTGATTACTCCAACTTTATTCTTCTTTTTCAAAATGTCAACAGCCAGTTTTCAATAATCTTTAAAATATTTTTTTTATTGATTTCAGAGAAGGGAGAGGGAGAGATAGAAACATCAATGATGAGAATCATTGCTTGGCTGTCTCCTGCACACCCCACACTGGGGATCAAGCCCACAACCCGGGCATGTGCCCTCGACCGGAATTGAACCCAGGGCCCTTTAGTCCGCAGGCCGATACTCTATCCACTGAGCCAAACCAGCCCAGGGCTTCAATAATCTTTTGCTATGAATCCAACACCATGCCAAGCACTTGACTTGAATTACGTAATTTAATCTTCACAACAAATCTGTGAGGATGTATGTTCGTTCAAGTCTGCCAAGAAGCAGATGTCCACGTTGATTTAGAAGTTCAGTAGATTTAGGCCTGGCCAGTGTGGTCCAGTTGTTTGCCTTGTCCCATGCCTCAAAAGGTTGATGGTTCGATTCCCATTCAGGGCACATGCTCCGGTTGCAGACTCTATCCCCAGTAGGGGACCTGCAGGAGGTAGCCAATTGGAGTTTCACTGTAGTATCGATGTTTCTCTCTCCCTCTACCTACTCCCCCTCTAAAAATATCTCTTTTTAAAGTGCGATAGATTTATTAGGTAAAATTGCCGTAGAGGATAAAGGGAGAGATAGCCAGAGTCACAGGAACAACCTTCAGATCGTAATGCTCGTCTGACACCGGTGAGAGGAGAGAGGAGGAGGCTTGACTAGCTGGGGATGCAGAGAAAGACCTCAGCCAGGGTTATGAGCGGAAACCTAGAGGGAAATCTTTTGATTAGAGGCGTCCCAGGTTGGGATGGGATCATCAGGATTCTTGGACCTCATTGTGCTCAGCCATTGGCTGGGAGCAGCCTGGGGAAAATTGAGCCTGGTGTGAATGCTGCAGGGGAATTAAAATCCGAAACGACTTGGTTCTACTCTTATTATTCTCTAAACGCAAATTACATCTTATGGCCACATTTAGTATTACCAACGTGTAAAGTAATCTGAACCCTCTCTGCTCAAAAAAATGAAGCTCTCAAGGTTAATAGAGTTCACAAATATACAGTAATTTTTTTTTGTTCCGCCAGCAATGAAATATGAATAGACCTCAATACAGTGCTTTTTGAGCTCAATACAGTGCTTTTTTGATGGCATTGAGACCCATTTTTCTGGACACAAACCTGGGGATGGGACTTGGAATCTATTTCTTGCCCTGACTCCTTATTAATTGACTAGTGGCCCGGTGCATGAAATTCATGCATGAGGCGCAGGGGTGGAGGGAGTGGGGAGATGTCCCTCAGCCAGCCTGCACCCTCTCCAATCTGGGACCCCCATGGGATTGGGCCTAAACCGGCAGTCAGACATCTCTCTTGAAATCCGGGACCACTAGCTCCTAACTGCTCACCTGCCTGCCAGCCTGATCGTCCCCAAATCCCCCCCTCTCCCCCTGCCACTGGCCTGATTACCCCTAATGGCCTCTGCCTCGGCCCCGCCACCATGGCTTTGTTCAGAAGGATATCTGGAAGGTCTCCTGGTCTAATTAGCATATTACCCTTTTATTAGTATAGGTGCTTTTTTCCATTAATATTGTCGATGTTTCCTCTTCTTCCTTTCTTATCCCTCCGTATATATTTCTTCAAAGATCAAAGTCACCCTCCACTCGTGTCCCGTCCAGTGACGAGGCCAGCTGTCTCCTGCTTTATTAGAAAAGCGCACTTGGAATATCTTTAATCAAAGTTCCCGCTTAACGGTTGTCATAAAGCGCTAACCATGATGAGGCCTCTCTACTGTCACTGCCTTTTGATACTCCAGGCGCATCCCTGGACCGTGCAGAGCGTCTCAGTTTGTACGAGATATTTTTAATGTGTTTGAACGTGAACACTGACCAGCAGCCGACAGATCAGGACGTTTTCTCCACTGAGTTTACACTGAGTTTCCTATTCTTTAAAAAAAAAAGAGTCAGTGATAAAGGGAAAAGTTACTCTTTTTAGTAAAAGCAATGAAAACATCTACTTCATTAGTTCTCTCTATTTGGGAAGGTGCTTCCTACTTTCAGTCCTGACCTGAACCCCTGAGGTGGCTGGGGCCAGGGGGATGGCCCCCTTGGACAGATGAGAGAAGTGTGTTCCAGAAAGCTGATGTGACATCCAAGGCAGAATGGTGAGGCGCCTCTAAGTTTTATAACTCAGATCACGTGCTCTGTTCCCTGTGCTTGAAAGCCTGCAGCGAGCATCACGATATATAAACAGAGGAGAGACACGAGCCTTTAGGAAAGTAAATAGTTGACAGAAGGTTCTGAGTGTTTGTGAACGTGAGACATGCTAGACGTACACATGTTTATGGGGCAGCCCCGCCACCCACACTAATGACTGCCTGACCCAGGGGAGGTTAGAGACAGTTGAATGAATGAACAGATGAATGAACGGAGGGCCTGCCCCAGATCCTGGCAAAGCCTCCACATCCAGCAGAGGAGTCAGAGGGCGACCACCGAGTTCCGCCTAGCCCAGAACATCTCCTCTGTGTCACACTGTCACATTCCCTCCCATGTGCCGCGAGAGCCCTCCCAGGCAGCGAAGGCAGAGGGTTTCCCCCAGCCCCGGACAAACCGGAAGAAGTCCCGCTTTCCTTCGAGTCTCCTCCCTGCCCTCTCCATCCCCATCATTTCACTCAGCCCGTTGTCTGTGTATTGGTCTCCTTTATCACTGAGTGAACAATGTGATTTCGGGACCATACCCATTCATCATTAAATTCTGAGGTGCCTCTAGCTGGCATTCATGAAGCAATTCTCCAAACAAAGGACTGAGAACTATACGCCCAGTATTGGGGCTAGGACTGCCAGCATTCAGTGAGAAAGAGGATGAAGATGAAGATGAAGAAGGAGGAGGAGGAGAAGGAGGAGGAGGATAAAGGTGCTGTTGATTATCACTTATCAGCACCTTTTTTAAAAAATATATATTTTATTGATTTTTTTACAGAGAGGGAGAGAGAGTTAGAAACATCGATGAGTGAGAGAGACATCGACCAGCTGCCTCTTGCACACCCCTTACTGGGGATGTGCCCGCAACCAAGGTACATGCCCTTGACTGGAATCGAACCTGGGACCTTTCACTCCACAGGCCGATGCTCTATCCACTGAGCCAAACCGGTTTCGGCTATCAGCACCTTTTATATGCCAGACACTGCTACGTTTTTTTATGTGCTCAATCTTATTTAAGTCTCATGCCAACCCCTAAGAGCTAGAAATTTCTCCTAGTCCTGTACACACACTGGGAAACGGAAGCTTACTGGAGTTCAATCACCTGCCTGAGACCACACAGTGAGTCTGTGACAGAATTCTGTCATTTGGATGCCAAGGGAGCATAGTCTTAACTTCTGTGTCATTCTGATGGCCACTGTCCAATCCAGACAGCAGATGGCATGCCCAGACCGTGGTCTTTAAATAAGACGGGAAAGATTCCTTGAAAATTATAGGAACCAAATCATGTAGGTATAGGGGGAAAAAAATTAAGGCAGAGTCCTGTCTTGAAAAAGCTTACATCTATAATAAGGAGGTGAGACCAACATACATATTCATGAGGCAGTGGCACAGACACACAAAACCGATTGTCTAGATAGACACCTCTTTATCCAGACAGTCACACCTCTACCTGTTAGTGAGTACCCGGATGCTCCATACTATGCTTTGTGCTTTACATCTATTTTAAAAAATATATATTTTATTGTTTTTTTTTCACAGACAGGAAGGAAGAGGGACAGAGAGTTAGAAACATCGATGAGAGAGAGACATCGATCAGCTGCTTCCTGCACGCCCCACACTGGAGATGTGCTTGCAACCAAGGTACATGCCCTTGACCAGAATCGAACCTGGGACCTTTCAGTCCACAGGCCGACGCTCCATCCACTGAGCCAAACTGGTTTCGGCATATATCTATTTTCTTAATAATCCTTCCAATGAGCTTCAAAAATTACATGTTATCCTTAGCTCATGAAGAAATTATACTTAATAAAAGTAAGTAATTGGTGTTAGATCACAGAGCTGAAAACAAGCAGTGGACTTGGGCTTCCACTGGCCTGCTGTACCCGGATTACAAAGCCCGTTCTCCATGCATTCTGAAAAGTGAGCATCTAAAGATTTGTAGATCAGGTATAAACCTTTCAGATGAGCTAATAATTCAGTCAGAACATTATAGGCATGGGGCCCAGGACTGATAAATATTTCATCTTCGTCCCAAAGATGGTAGGTCTCTCTGAAGGCCACATGAGGCATCCCGAGTAGATAAGGGGAAGGGGGTGGAGCATAAGGGGATGGAACTACTGTAGCCCAAGGATTCACAGTCTGAAGAGAAGCAAGTCTGCACGGTGGATAAGGGAGTGATGAAGTCAAGTTCACAGCTTCACCAGGGATTGGCCTTGCTTAATGAAGCGGGAGAATGATGTCCTGGAGACTTATTCTTGGAGGTAATTCTGCTTATTTTGTTACTCTGCTTATGTAAGCAGAATATTATCTAGTGAAATAACTAACTTTTGGGGGGCACTTAATATAGGTGCCAGGCTGTGTTCTAAGTTAAATTTTGCAGGAGCTATAACTCATTAAGTTCTCACAATTAGCTATTAGGTAGATGACTCCCAGCAGATAGGGATTGAAAAAATGAGCACTAATTTATTAATCTGTGGCTTCCTCTTATTGAACTAACAATATGCTCAATGCTATTTCCAGGTGGAGATATCGTGGTTTGCTACATTCTTTTAAATGGACACATATCATTCTGAAGTATTGCTATACCATGATTTATATAACTATGTTCTTATTATTAGAAATTTAGGACATTTCTATTCCCTTTATTATTGGAAATTTAGGACATTTCTATTCTCTTCATGCAACAGGCCTCTAGTTGTTTACTAGAGGCCTGTTGCATGAAGAGAATAGAAATAGTAAACAACTAGAGGCCTGTTGCATGAAGATACATGTAATAGGCCTTCCTTTACCTGGTTGCTGGCACTGGTTTTCCTTCGGCACCTGGAACCCAGGCCTTCGCTCTGGTTTCCACCTTCCACCTTTGCTCTGGCTGGAGTGCTGCTCCTGTAGCTCCCTCTGTACCCTATTTCCCCCCTCATAGCAGGCATCCTGACTCACCCATAGCAGGCTCTGTGCCTGGAGGCTGGGAGGGGGGGAGGGGGAGCTGCTGCCATCTTTGTCCTGCTAATTTGCATATCCTCTCCTGATTGGCTGGTGGAAATCATGGAGGTACAGTCAATTTACATACTTCTCTTTTATTAGGGTAGATATCCAATGAATATCTTTGTTCATGCAACTTTGTGTACATTTGGCAATGTTTCTGTAAGATGGATACCAAGAGCAGAGTATCATAAACTGAAAATCCAAGCTTTATTAATTGCCAAATTGATGCAAAATCAGTTCTAACATCTGACCTAAGCTGACTTTTGAAACGTACTCTTCTTGTTATAATGTAAAGCTGAGAAACTTTTTTTTTTACAGTTATGAGGTATAAATTATAGGCCTTCTATTTTAAGTAATAGACCAAAAAACTATGTGTAATCATAACAGAGCTATAAAATTCTATTCTGTCCTTCAGCATGAGGCAAATAAAAATTGTCAGAGTAATGAATATAATTTTGTGTTTTTATGTCACGTCCAGGCTTTACATCTTATAGCAATGCCCTTCATTACTCGTATTTTCAACTGACACTTTTTGTAGATTTACTTTTTATACATGGAACACAAAAATGTGGGAGAAATGTGCAAGTGAATGCTCAAGTGCCTTTGTAACCCTATTCTGGGTCTGTGCATACTTTGCTTCAACTATTCTCTAAAGGCCTAAATGTGCCACTTCACAGAGAGAATGCAGCTGGTGGGGAAGGTCAGTAGAAGGTGAGGAAATAAAGAACTAGACGAAAATATAACCTTTGGGAGCCTTCTCTATAGAAGAAGGGTCCTATAGAGAAGACTCTGGAAAAAACTATAGATAAGCAACCCCAAATGTCCATCAACAGATGAATGGATAAACAAATGTGATAGATAACTACAATGGAATATTATTCAATCTTAAAGAGGAAAGACATTCTCAACCGTGATACAACATGGATACATGTTGAAGACATTTTGTAAAGAGAAATCAGTCAGCGACAAAATGAAAAATTCTGAATAATTCCTCTTATGTGATGTACTTAGAGAAGTCAAATTCATAAAATCAAAATGTAGGATGGTGGTTGCCAGGCGTTGGAGATGGGGATGAGAAAATGAAGAGTTACTGCTTAATTGTTATAGAAATTCAGCTTGGCAGGATAAAAAAATTTCTGGAGTTAGGTTTCACAACAATGTGAATATGCTTAACACTACTCAACTGTTTACATCCAGAAATAGCTAACATAAAACGTGTTCTAAGACAATTAGTAGTGGCTGTGTAGGGCACAATGGTAGGTGGCCCGGGAGGTGATCGTAAAAAGCTGTGGGACTACAGAGGAAGGAGAGATTGGGAGGAGGAGGAAGGACTAGCCTGAGCCAACATTCGCCCTGTACACATTTAATCAGAAAAGTATACTTTGCCCTAGCCAGTTTGGCTCAGTGGATAGAGCATCGGTCAGTGGACTAAAGGGTGCCAGGTTCAGTTCTGGTCAAGGGCACATGCCCGGATAGTGGGCTCGATCCCCAGTAGGGAGCATGCAGGAGGCAGCCAATCAATGATTCTGATCATTGATGTTTCTTTCTCTTTATCTCCCTCTTCCTTCCTCTCTGAAATTACACACACACACATACACACACACACACACACACACACACACACACACACACAAACATACATACTAAAGGCCTATTGCACGAAGATTTGTGCACTGGTTTTTCCTCCGGCACCTGGGACCCGGGCCGCAGTGGAGCCAAGCCTTCAGCCTTCAGGCTTGGCTCTGGCCCCAGCAGAACCTTCTTTAGTCTCCATTCTTTAGTCTTTGCTCAGGCAGAACCCTCAGTCTTCGCTCTGTGCCTGCATATGCAAATTAACCCACCATTTTGTTGGGTTAATTTGCATACTCCTGATTGGCTGGTGGGCATTGCAGAGGTATGGTCAATTTGCATCTTTGACTTTTATTAGTGTGTGTGTGTGTGTGTGTGTGTGTGTATACTTTTAGGCTAGGCTGCATTCTATCGGCCACCTTCAGATGTCATTGTGTCCTATGCACACAGAATGTGTAATGCTATTTTCAATCCAGCCTTAGTTGTCATAAAGCCAATTTCTCTCTCTCTCTCAAAAGCAATAACACGCCTGCCCTTTAAGGTTTCTTTATGTCCTCAATCTTAAAAGTAAAACTTCACAGCTCAAATTTTTGTTGCACGTAGAAACCAAATGAAAAGTTACTTACAGGGGTAAAATTATGTTTGTAGGTTTTCCTGAATAGAGCTTTTTAAAAGACTAAATATACTATTAAATTTTGAGACAGCTCAGCAGTTCAGACTATCATCTTTTAGTTTTATTTTCCCTTCAGGTGACATACTGCTCAATATGTAAGCATTTATGCCAGAGTGTCTCAGTGCTTTATGAGTGTACCTCATGCCATTTTCTATAGTTTACATGCTTATGCTTTTTCCTGACTTCCCACTGTCCAAGGAAACTCCCGCCCCCATTTAAACTCCTCTTTCACGTCATCCATACAAATGCTTCCTACACACACCATTAAAAAAATTTTTTTTTTAACCAAAGAACTATAGATATTGGCAAGCTATTCCAGAGTTATAAGAATATAATTCATGTGGATTCACTCCAATAAAGGTCTTTGATTTTTTTGCATTTTTAGGACATAAAAGTTGAAAACCTGAAAAACAAGGACAGGAAAGATACTTCTACTCCTTCCTCTAATTCCTCTCTTAAAAATGCATGCACATACGCTTTGGGATCATCTGTCTCTTGCACGCCCCCTACTGGGGACTGAGCCCACCATCTGACCAGGAATGGAACCGTGACCTCCCGGTTCATAGGTTGACGCTCAACCACTGAGACACACTGGCCAGACGATCTACAGTCTTTTACTATAAGTCTTTGCTTTACCCTTTTTTCTAAGCCAAGAATGGAGATAGGCCGGAATCCAGATGCCTTACAAATGACTTCAAGGGGAAATCGGGAATTGTGTGTCAACATAGAATGTAGTAGTTAATGACTCTGAGCTACTTTTATTTCTAACAAAAGCCTTGTAAAACGTGTTGGTCATCTCCATTTAATAGAGTAACACAAACATACAAAAAAGAGAGGGATTTGTTCAAAATTCAGAGGCAAAGGAAAAAACCAAGAACTCTTTGATCTGAATCCAAAAGAGTTTGTACAGCTTCCAATTTAATGCGGGAAAAGAGCAGCGAGTACAGGTCTTTGAACATGAAATGAAAAGAGAAATATGATTTCTAGTCTATTTACTAATAGTCAGAGGATACAGCTTCCTGTTTTAGATGTCTGTGTGTGTGTGTGTGTGTGTGTGTGTGTTTAATCATCCATCACTTTAGAATATGCTTCCTGATTTTTTTAGAGGGATGAAGGGAGAGAAATATCAATGTAAGAGAGAAACATTGGTTGCCTTCCTTAAGCACCCCAACCTGGGACTGAACGAATCAAATTTGCAATCCTTTGGAGTAGGGGATAGTGCTCCCACCCATTGAGCAACCCAGCCAGGGCTCCAGTTTTAGAATTTTAAAGTCTTTGTCCGCATCTGCATGGTTTTGGCACCAGCCTCAATTAAGCCTTCATTTAGATTGCTCTTCGCAACATTACTATGCAAGTGATTTTTTTTTTTTTGGACTAAAAAGAAATCAAAGGCTTATACAGCTTCTCCTCGTCCCAACCCCTAACTGTGCTTTGCTCTTTCCCACTGTCTATAAGAGCAATACCATCCTCACCTTCCACCTTAAACCGATGTGTGGCTTTAAGGCTCGCTTCTTGGATATCCACTTGGGGAGCATTAAAGCTGTGAAGGAGAACCCTAACTCCAACCCTGCCCTTCAAAAAGGAATCCTTTAGCCTATGGCAAAGGACCTGCCGTGAGAATGTTACAGGCAAGTCAACGGAGAGGCACCAGAAGAAGATTTCGTCAGGAAAGAAGAGGATCAGCAAGAGATCAAATAATTGATGGCCTCTCTCGGAATTATCAGGGTTGGATATGTTTCCTGGCTTGTTTGCTCTTAATTCTTTACACATATGAAGACACCACACCATTTTTATTACCAGATAAAATATCCATCCAAGGGCGGGATCTTGTATTTGAATTGTAAGGAAACCTTTCTGGTTCTGTTTTCAGCATGTGAGTGGCTAAAATAACGCCGCAGCCTCATTATTTCTGCCTCTTGTTTCTGTTACCTAAAGAAGTTTAAAAAGCAACAACACACCAACATCTGAGAATTAGATTGAAATTCAGTGTTTGTAATTCATTTTTTGGTGGTTGCTGTTGTTTAAAATAATTACCTTTTCTGACTCCTTTTCCTTTCAAATTTTTTTTCCTCTCTCAAAAAGCAATAACACTTCTGCCCTTTAAGGTTTCTTTATGTCCTCAATCTTAAAAGTAAAACTTTAAAACTCACATTTTTGTGGCACGTAGGAACCAAATAAAAAGTTACTTACAGGAGTAAAATTAGGTTTGTAGGTTTTCCTGAATAGAGTTTTTTTTAAAGACTAACTATACTATTAAAATTTATGTTTAGGGCCAAACATAAATTGGATTCGACTTAAATAAATGAAATGAATGCAATACTTTTTGGTGGAGAAAAAAAAGGACCACCAAATATTCTCTATGCGGTCACTGACCCCTAGCCATCAGCCACCTCAATGCTGTGACATGGTCATAAGACAGACAGGCAGAAGTTTTACAGGCTGGTCAACGTTTTGATGGACTCAGGTTTCAAAATCTTTTTAAAAAAATATATTTTATTGTTTTTTTACAGAGAGAAAGGGACAGAGATAGAGAGCTAGAAACATTGATGAGTGAGAAACATCGATCAGCTGCCTCCTTCCTGCACACCCCCCCCCCACCACTGGGGATGTGCCCACAACCAAGGTACATGCCCCCGGCCGGAATCGAACCCAGGACCCTTCAGGTTTCAAAATCTTTGTCTGTAATACCAATTAAAACGAACTGGAGATTATGATCTCTGGGGGAGACTTGTGATCCGTGTGCAAATTACCATCGCCAAGTATTTCCTAGGAGGGCTCCGCAGAAGTGAGTATGATTCTCTGACTAAGCAGAGCTGCAACTTGATAATAAAAACAAGCAAGGATTGGGATGAGACATCCTTTTCCCAGGGATAGCGTACACTGAGTCAGATCTGCACTCATCTGTTCGGAGTGATTCAGCGGGAGCATCTCCGGAGGCTGAGTGATGAGTTATGTAATTCTGAAGGCTCTCCCACAGCTGCCATCCAATGACAAATCTCTGGGAAGTCCATCAGCTTGTGTCCGCACAGATGGGCGACACAGCCTTCTCCTCTGTGACGCCAATGAGAAGACAGGCCTGGAGAGATTCTCCTCGTAGACTGTCGCTCTTCCTGCCCGATGACCATGAAGACAGATGCCATGATCTAGAAAGGGAAAAGTGAAATTAGATCCCCACCTTACATCAAACACAAAAATCAGTTCCATCTAGATCAGTGGTTCTCAACCTTCCTAATGCTGCGACCTTTTAATACGGTCCCTCATGTTGTGGTGATCCCCAGTCATAAAATTATTTTTGTCGCTACTTCATAACTGTAATTTGCTACTGTTATGAATCTTAATGTAAATATCTGTGTTTTCTGATGGTCTTAGGAGACCCTGCTAGCTGTTTGCGACCCACAGGTTGAGAACCGCTGATCTAGATAAAGGTTTATAGGTCACATTTAAAACTTCAGAACTTTCAGAGTTCTATAGGTGAGTATCCTTTTGACCATGTGTATTTTATTTTATTTTATTTTTTTATGTTTTATTGATTTTTTACGGAGAGGAAGGGAGAAGGATAGAGGGTTAGAAATATTGATGAGAGAGAAACACGGATCAGCTGCCTCCTGCACACCTCCTACTGGGGATGTGCCCGCAACCAAGGTACATGCCCTTGACCGGAATCGAACCTGGGACCTTTCAGTCCTCAGGCCGACGCTCTATCCACTGAGCCAAACCGGTTTTGGCATGACCATGTGTATTTTAAAGAAGGCCTCAGCATGTGCTGGCCATGAAATAAAAGCTTGAGAAATTCAAGTACATTTAATAAACAAGGACCTTCTACTCATCAAAAGAGACCTTTCAAAAATAGGAAGACGAGCCGCCAGCTGAGAGAAGGTATTTGTCACACCTATCACAGACACTATTGTGATGAGAGTTTAAAGGACTCCTTCAAGTTAATAAGAAAAAAAGACAAATAATAAAATTAGAAGCAAAAAAATAAAATTAAAAGGAAGAGGCATTTCAAGGTCTGGGAGGGGTGGTGTGGGATGGAGGAGGTCCATGGGAAAAAGCAAGACGTGAAGGAGACATCTGAAATAACTTTCTACAATAAAGATGTATTTTTTAAAAAAAGAATAAACCCCAAATTCAGGATGGCGGTTGTGTCTATAGCGGAGGAAGACAACGCAGAGGTTAAGTTGAATTTGGGGGTTACTTGTAGTTATTAGATTGCACAGCAGGTTCATAGGTTCTCATTAAACGATTAAACAAAAGCAAAGGCAAAAGTAAATAAACGACAAGAAGGTGGCTGCGCCCATAGCAAAGATGATGGTGTTTTGACGCAAGGGTTCAGATTTTTTTTATGTTTGAGGTCTCCCCCTCCGTCCCCAACAGAGAAATAAATAAAAAGAAAATGCGGTTTCGTAACTGGCTTATGGGTGCGTTTATGATCATTTCCAGTGCTAACCCACCGGTTCTATACTATTTCACAATATTCTGACCCTCCTCCCTCCCCCAGGCACACTCTGTTTGTTCTTGGTGTTTTCTTTTGGGACTACAGCTGGAGAGAGAGGCACGGAAGAGAATGGGTAAATGTTTTTCTGAAACATCAGTGACGAGCTTAGAAATATGACTTCCTCGACTTTTAGCTCTATTCCCAGCAATACCCGGGGCATACTTCAAACCTCATTACAGCCATAACGCGAATATTTCTTCGTTTTTCATTTTTGCCTGTGGGGATGCCTTTTTTTTTTTAATTCAAGTTGGCTAGGGGATTAATACAGCTAACACTTCTGAAAATCTTTTCAAAGAACTGAATTTTTTTGTTTTGTTCATTTTCTCTACTGTTTGTCTATTTTCTATATTATTAATCTTGACTCTAGTAGTCCTTCCTTCAACTGACTTGACTTATTTTGCTTGTCTTTTATGACGTTTTAAGATGGAAATTTAGGGAGAGCTCATGTGAAACCTTTCTTTGATTCTCATACACAAGCATGTAAAACTATACATATTCTCTGATTACTGCCTTAGTTATATTTCTCAAAATGTAATACACTATTTCTAATTTTAATTCAATTAAAAATATTTAGGCTATACCTTGTGACTTCTTCTTTGATCCATTGTTATTTAAAAGTATGTCATTTAGCCTGGCCTGTGTGGCTCAGTGGTTGAGTGTCAACCTATGAACCAGGAGGTCATGGTTGGATTCCCGGTGAGGGCATATGCCCGGGATTTGGGCTCCATCCCCAGGATGAGGAGTGCAGGAGGCAGGTGATCAATGATTCTCTCTCACCATTGATGTTTCTCTCTCTCTTTCCTTCTCCCTTCCTCTCTGGAATCAATTAAAAAATGTTAAAAAAATTTAAAAGTATATTATTTAAGTATCTTATTGTTACTACTTTCTAATTGTTTAATAGTTTATAATTTGCTTCTGCTCTAGTTGGATAACATCCTGTAAGATTGAAATCTTCTGAAATCACGAAGATTTCTTTTGTAAGTCAGTTTAGGGTGGACCTTGGTGAATGTTTCATGTGAACTTGAAAAGAATGTGTAATCTGCAATTGTTGGGTATAGCGTTCGATAAATATCAATAAGGTTAAGTTGACTGGTAGTTTTGTTCACATTATCTATATCCTTACTGACTTTTAAGATATTTTAATTCTTTTAACTGCTGAGAAAGGAGTATTAACACATGTAAGTTCTGTCAGTTTTTGCTTCCTGCCTTTGGAAACTAGGTGCATAAGTAGTTAGAATTATCATGTATTCCTAATGATTTGATACTTCAGCATTATAAAATGCCTTTCAATCTTTCATAATATTTTTTTGTCTTGAAGTTCATTTTCTATGATACTCATATAGTTATACTAGGTTTCTCAGACTTACTGTTTGCCAGGTATATTTTTTCTACATTATTTTACTTAAAACCTATTTGAGTCTTTATATATAAAAGTGCATTTCTTATAAACTGCCTATACTTCAGACTTACTTTTGTCACCCAGACTGATTTCTGCTTTTAATTTGTGTGTGTAATCCATTTGAACTTAATGTAGGTGTTTCCATAATTGGAGTTGAGTCTACCATTTTACCATTTTTATGTTACAGTATTTGCCTCAAATGTGAGAAAGGGTGACGAACCTTCCTGGGAAACAGATCAGTTTCAGGCACACCGTAACAGTTGGTCCTGATCAGATCACAATGTGCATTCTTACCTTTTCAGATTCCAACTCAAATTAACATTGTACCTCCTCATATAAAATGTAAGAATCTCTATAACTTCATTTACTACCTCCTGTATTCTTTTTGCTATGGCTCTTATGGGTTTTATTTACACATACATTATAAATTCTAAACTAAAAAGATTAGTTTTGCTTTAAACAGTCATATGTGTTTTTAAAAAATCAAGAGAAGAAAAAGAATTGGAAACATTATAATATATTTACCATTCCAGGTGATCATTTTTCCTGCCTATCAATCCAGGTATCTAAGTCCTTTAGCCTGAAGAACTTCCTTTAATTTATCTTGTAAATATAAGTGCGTGTCTGATGACTATGAATTCTCTCAGCTTTTGCTTGTCTGAAAAATGTCTATTTTATCCTCATTTTTCAAAGTTATTTTTACTGGATATAGAATTCTGGGTTGACAATAGTTTTGTTTTTTTTTTCCACATTAAAGATAATTTACCACTGCCTTCTGGTCACCAAGTCTGCAGAAAAGAAGTCAGCTGACATTCCTATTGTTATTTCCCTGTGCCTAATATGCCTTTTGTTTTTTAGTTTGTAAAGGTTTTTCTTTTTAAACAAATGAGACTCCATCAAACTTCTTGTTGTTGTAAAACTAGCTAATAGCATCCCTTAATATTACCAATCTTTATAGTCTACAACCCAACAATCCCATTCTTGGAGATTTAGCCCACAGAAAGCAAATCACCATGAACTAGGACAATATAGTGAGGTATTTCCTACTAGATTGTTTGTAGGAACCAAAAATGAATGCCTATATCAGGGAAGTGGCTGGGTTGAGTATGAAATATGCAGTCATTAAGACAATGAATGAAAGTGCTGTCAAGTGACTTGGAGGGATTTCTATAAAATGTGGAAAGTGCTGAATAGAATCCCATGCTACAACTTCTTTTTGCAGTGATCTATTTGAGGAATGACAAGCATCATCGTTTGAATATCATGTGGTACGAGTCGCATTGAGACTTCGGTGCAAATCCTAGCGTGGTTGCACAAAGAATACATATTGATTTGATGCAAAATGCAGGACTGCCTCTGACTTTACTCTCCCTTCAATGCCACTTTTTAATAGCTACTTTACTTACGTATTTATTTTTTATTGAATTTATTGGGGTGACATCGGTAAAAATATTATATAGGTTTCAGGTGGACAATTCTAGAACAAATAGTTTATGTATTGTATTGTGTGTTCACCAGACCAAGTCAAGTCTCCTTCCATCACCGTTTCTCCTCCCTATTTTGTGGGACATATGTAACAAAACAAACGAAAGTGTGTGTGTATGTGTGTGTGTGTGTGTGTGTGTGTGTGTGTGTTCATACAGAGTTATATAAGCAGAAGAGGAAAAGGGGACAATTCATACTGAGCGCCTGGGGGTGTGAGGGTGCGCCTGTGGTGAGTGTCAGGGCAGGAAGGGCTGCTTTTTATTTCAGAAAAGAAAGGAGAGGGAGAGAGAAAGAGAGAGAGAGAGAGAGAGAGAGAGAGAGAGAGAGAGAGAGAGAGAGAAACATCAATGATGAGAGAGATGAGAGAGAATCACTGATTGGCTAACTCCTAAGCATCCCACACTGGGAATCGAGCCTGCCATCTGGAGAATATGCCCTGACAGAGTATCAAACCATGACCTCCTGGTTCACAGGTTGACTTTCCAGGAAGGAATTGGGCTGAGATCTGCAGGGAACTTCTCTTCCTTTGTCATCCTATTACTAACAGCGATAAGAAAAAGAGCAAAAGTACACATTTTGAGTTCGGACTCTGTGGTAGATTTCATTTCCCCCCTTTCCATTAGCATTTTCCTTAGTTCTGTCTGAATTCAAAGGGGTGATTTGTGTGTGTGTGTCTGTGTGTGTTCACAATTCAATTCTCTTTTCTTCTTTTTCAGACTTTGCAAGTTTGGAATTTTGTAGTCTTTCTCTAGATTTTCGTTTGGCTTTGATCTTGTTATGGTGTGTGTGCGCGTTTTAAAAGCTAACATGACGACGGGTCCTCTTGCCTCCTATGCCCTTTCCAATGCCTCTCCACACTTTGTTTATACTCTCAGCCACGACAGAATACATTTCCCTGAGCAAATGTGACCAAATCTCACCTATCTTATCCTAACTTATCACTAATAGGTGAGAATTAATTGTCTTAAATGTCTCTTGTTCAGACTAAAGGGATCAGGAAGGGTCACCTGGAGGAGGCGTGTGACACATAGTAGGCACTCAAATATTTGCTAACAAGGACACTTCTATGCTGACACGGCAGGGGCAAGTAGGAAGTAGCCCGGCAGGCAATTAGGAGAACAGATAAATTATTCCGGGCAGAGGAAATACTAACAGCAACAAGTGGCATCAATGACAACTGACTTTTATTGAGACAACTGGCACTTACTGCAACTTCACTAAACCAACTTGTGAAATACTTGACATGCATTTAGCGCATAGGCTTCGCGCATTAACCCTATTATCTCCCAGCTACAGGCAAGGAAACAGGCCTAGGCTCAGTGGCCTCCTCAGAGGTCAAGGTCTCTTAGAACACAGTAGGAGGTGGAACTGGGATTCAAACCTGTCTGTCTGTCCACAAGGCCTGAACCATCGTCCAGCCCAGTGTACAGTCTCCCCTCGCTGCAGGTGGAAGGCGCTGCTTATGTCTCCTTACGTATGGGGTTCCTTTACGACTCATCCAGGCATGACCGCCGTTTCACGTTTCACTTCCTGAAAGAATTGAGTGCATCTGTGCACTTTGCCTCCTAAATATTGTATTAAAATGTCCCATGAAGTTGCTGAAACTGGTTTGGCTCCGTGGATAGAGCATCAGCCTGTAGATTGAAAGGTCCCAGGTTCGATTCTGGTCAAGGGCATGTATCTTGGTTGCGGGTACATCCCCAGTGGGGGGTGTGCAGGAGGCAGCTGATCGATGTCTCTCTCTCATTGATGTTTCTAACTCTCTATCCCTCTCCCGTCCTCTCTGTAAAAAATCAGTAAATATATATATATGATTTGAAATGTTCCATGAAGCCATTTCCCACATGAACCTGTAGGTGATCCCAGTATCAATACTCTTTTATTCAGAGAAATATCTGTGTGTTCTATTTATTGTAGAGTTTTTAAGATTTCTATCTCTGCTGAACCTAGAAAACATTGTCCCCAGGCTAATTCAATAATGAAAACATTTTCTTTAAAAGTCTTTTTCCCCCCCTGAAAATCTAAATATTTCTACAGTAGTTTGTCTGCATTAAGACTGTTGTTTACTTACAGGTGCCTCATAAACGGCAAGGATTTCACTGAAGGTGGTCAAAACTATGACTCCTTTTCCTCCGTCTTTCTCTGGGATCACGGGATTGCCAGGAACAGAACTAAGTGAAAACAAAGAATTGGCCCAAGGACACTAGGGTGTCTCATAGATCCACGAAACTCATGTGCCTACCAAATGGGTACCTGGCATGTGGCAGGCGACACACACACATTTGTTGAGTGGATGAATGTCAAGTTTTGCCAGTGTTTAAAGAACCATCCCCTTCTGTGAGGGAGACAGACAGACAGGAATGCTTGGCCTGCTGTGTTTTATTCAGGGGATGATATACGTGGGACAATTCCTTGACTTGCCTGCCTGGGTCCTGCTGTCTATAATGTGACAACTTTGCTCACCATTAGCTCCAAATCAAATCGTGAAACACACATCACACAACTTCCCCGGCCAATGGCTGGCAGAGGAGAAGGGCAAGAGCAGGGGAAAGCATTGGGCTGAGGGGAATGTTTTAGATTCGCCTGTAGCTTTCTGTCACGAGCTCAGCTCACTTGCCCTTATTAGCAGGGGTAATGAATCGCTGGCTGGCTGGCTTTCCTCTCCTGCTCATCTTTCATGTGAACGTAGGCAGGGCTGATCCTGCCAGCAGATCTCTAGCCGGGATGCCTGAGAAGGTTCCAGGGAATGGCCAGGGGAGGAACCCCCACGCACAACAACGTGACATCTTTTCCCGTGCCCGTTCCCTAACCCTGACAGCTCACCTCGGGACTCCGCACCTGCGTGTCCACGGTTATAATGTGGTATCCGTGGATGCCAGAGACGGAACCCAGTGTGTCAGCTTAGGTTCAAAATCAACTCCCTAGTAGCTTTCATTCCCGTTTTTCATTTTTGCCTGGCTACCTTTTAATTCCTGTGGGTTTTTTTTTTTTTTACACATTTGCATCTCGGTTTCTGTGTCCCATTTTCTTCTGAAAAAAAATTTTTTTAAGTATATTTTATTGATTTTTTTACAGAGAGGAAGGGAGAGGGATAGTTAGAAACAAATGAAAGAGACATCGATCAGCTGCCTGCTGCACGCCCCCTACTGGGGATGTGCCTGCAACCAAGGTACATGCCCTTGATGGGCATGGAACCTGGGACCTTTCAGTCCGCAGGCCGACGCTCTATCCACTGAGCCAAACCGGTTTCGGCTCTTCTGAGATTTTGAGGCAGGGCGTTTATTCTCTTAACCATCAGGGAAGCTATCTGGGAAGCGACTGGTTGTGATGATGTACTTGCTGTGCCCTCAGAGGACAGCCCTGAAACAGAGGACCTGCCAACACCTATTAGAGAGGAACTCGGGCTCTGGCCACAAGCCACACTTGGGGTATCGGATATAGCCCACAAAATGCTGCTGAATGACAGTCCTCACCCGTTCAAAAGCCCAAAGAAGGAAATACACAGAGAGGCCACTAATAGGTGTTTGTGTGTCGCTCCCCCTCTCCCCCCCATATTTCATATATGAAAATCCTAATCTCTGAGGCGATGGCAAATGGCAGTGGGACCTTTGGGAAGCACGTAGATCATGAGGACTGGTGACAAACATTCAAAACTCCACTGAGTAAATGTTACAGGGTCTTACTGGCCGTTCGCAGCGATTCACGAGTTGGACAGCATCCCATCCGGCAGAGAGAAAGGAGCTCGCTCCCGGGAACTGGGCAAAATGGCAGGTTGTTATAGGCAGGAAGGGGAAAGAGTGATTGCTTCAGGCAATGTCACCTTTTTTAAAAAAAATATATTTTATTGATATTTTACAGAGAGGAAGGGAGAGGGATAGAGAGCTAGAAACATCAATGAGAGAGAGACATCGATCAGCTGCCTCCTGCACGCTCCCCACTGGAGATGTGCCCGCAACCAAGGTACATGCCCTTGACTGGAATCAAACCTGGGACCCTTCAGTCCAAAGGCCGATGCTTTATCCACTGAGCCAGACCGGTTTCGGCAGGCAATGTCACCTTGCTTTCGTGGATGAAAGGGTTCTGTCGGGTGGCTGACCTCACGAGTGCTGGCCAGGAAGTTCCAGCCTTCATTTAAGATTTTATTCCAAGCCGAAACCGGTTTGTCTCAGTGGATAGAGCATCAGCCTGCGGACTGAACGGTCCCAGGTTCGATTCCGGTTGAGGGCAGGTGCCCTGGTTGCGGGCACATCCCCAGTGGGGAGTGTGCAGGAGGCAGCTGATTGATGTTTCTCACTCATCGATGTTTCTAACTCTCTATCCTTTTCCCTTCCTCTTTGTAAAAAGTCAATAAAATGTATTTGGAAAAAAAAAAAGGTTACATTCCTGGCTTAGGCCGCAAGTGCAACAAGGTGAGGTGTCAAGTCCCGGTTTGGTGACACGGGGATTAGCACAGTGAGTCCATTTGGGGGCTGGTGTCTCTGTTTTAAGAGAGCCTAGCCCTCATGGATGGGATGCGTGCACTTACAAAAGAGGCCCAGAGAGGTCCCTCTCCTCTTTGCTATGTGAGGACTCGGAGAAAAGACAGTCACCCACGCACCGGGGAGAAGGCTCTCTCCTCAGACACAGAACCTCCCAGTGCCTTGATCTTGGACTTCCCAGAACGGTGAGAAATAAGTTGTTGTTTATACGCTCCTCAGCCTTTGTCATTTCCAATGTTTAGACTTGTTCCTCACAGGAGGGAGCATCCCATCCCTCATCCCCATTCCGCTCATCAGCGTAGCCAGTCATTTTTGTGCCCAGCTCTTGTGTGAGTGTGGTCACCATGAGCGATCTTCCTACAATCAGATTATCCTCCTGGCCACACCGGCTCACGTATTGGAGCATAAGATTTTAATATCTGCCCAAACCGGTTTGGCTCAATGGGTAGAGCGACGGCCTGTGAACTGAAAGGTCCCAGGTTTGATTCCCATCAAGGGCATGTATCCTGGTTTCTGGCACATCCCCAGTAGGGGGCGTGCAGGAGGCAGCTGACTGATGTCTTTCTCTCATCGATGTTTCTACCTCTCTATCCCTCTCCCTTCCTCTCTGTAAAAAAAAAAAATCAATAAAAATACATATTAAAAAAAGATTTTAATATGGTTATCATAGGCCTGATGTGTTTAATTGGCAAAATGGTACCACCCCCTTAGGTTCCATATGCTCTCAGTGTTGCCTGATCATTTATAAAGAACCAGTTACTGAGTCTCATAAATGGCAAGAGCCGTGGGATAGGTCTCCAGGGGCGCAGCAATCCATTCCTTCAACAGGACGTCTGCTCATTCAATGTTATCAATCTCTGCCTCTGGCTGGGTGGGGTGCCCCAATAAACAGCAATGGCTGGGAGACCCAGCGGATGACTGCATTCCCCCCGTTTATTAGAATTCTAAGTTATTTGAGGTCCTCTCTTGGGAGAGATTAGGGGGTGTGGTCTCGCCTGAAGGCTCAGGAGCAGACGAGGTCTCTTTGGGGAGTAGAGGTGAGGTTTTATGGCTCTGCATTTCTCTCACATTGCTCATTTTTTGGAGCTGCCTTTAGGAAGGCCCTCCTAATGAAACTCTTCCACCCACAGAGAATACTTCTTCAACATATGGTCACTCTTCATTCTCCCAAAAGCCAACCTGGACTCACATGGATTCAGAGGTGCTAGCTCAATGGAATCAGAAGCATCCAGTGTGACAACTTCCAATGAGCTGATCTTTTCCTTCCTTTCTTTTCTTTTTTTAAAAAAAATATATTTTATTGATTTTTTATAGAGAGGAAGGGAGAGGGATAGAGAGTTAGAAACATCCATGAGAGAGAGATATCAATCAGCTGCCTCCTGCACACCTCCTACTGGGGATGTGCCTGCAAGCAGGATACATGTCCTTGACTGGAATCGAACCTGGGACCTTTCAGTCCGCAGGCCGACGCTCTATCCACTGAGCCACACCGGTTTCGGCTTTTCCTTCCTTTCTTTCTTTTTTGCTCACTCTTCAATTTCTCCACATGACCCTCCTGGCTGGCCATGCCTTAAACTTTCCCACGGGAAGCTTGGTAGCTGGCACTCCAAAGCAAAGAGCTGGATGTCTCCCACTTTGAGCTGTAACTCTCCACTTCTTAAGATTTCTTTCTTTGAGATTTATTACTGCGGAACATTATTAAGACATTGTAATTCTCATAGTATGACTGTATTTTATTCTAATACTAAGTTCAAAATATTACCATAGCCTCGTATCTAGCTACACTAGAGGTCCGGTGCACAAAATCCATGCACAGCTAGAGTCCCTAGGCTGGCCAGTGATCAGGGCCGATCTGTGGGGTGACTGGTGGGGCGACTGGGGGATCCCCACTGGCACCCACCTTGGCCGGCCTGGCATGAGCCACTAGCCAGTCCCACCCCCTGCTGCTGCTGCCTCTGGTCACCTCCCTCTGAGGGGCAATCACCCCCACCTTGGCTGGCCTGGGGCCTGTAGGCAGCTCCGGCACTGAGCGTCTGCCCCCTGGTGGTCAGTGCGCATCAAAGCAACTGGTGGTTCCAAGGATTGTTCCACTCTTTGGCTGATTTGCATATGATGTTTTTTATTATATAGGATTTAAGTATCTTAAAGGATCACAACTCTTATGTAGAACAGATTGAGTTTTAGAACAAAATTTATTCAATACATATTTATTGTGTGTCTTCCGTTTCAGGAATGAGAAAACAGTGGTGGACAAGATGGCTAGAAGCAGTATGGCTTCACCATTCATCACTCCATATGTCAGGGAGAAAAGTAGTTAGAGCTGGAAGGGGCTATGCATTTGCCATGCTCTGGAATACACCCCAGACATGGAATTGAAAAAAAAACTTAAAACAAAACATTTCAGATCTATTAATCTGGGAAATACGTGCTCATTATTTTCTCCAAACTAGGCATTACTATATCCCTCTTCTCTTTGAAGTGCTCTTCCATCTGCTATTATTCAGGGTCCCCATCCAATTTTTCACCCAATCACCCTATTTGTCGCTTCCAAATAGGAAGACCTCTAGGCTGCAGTGAAGTCTCTGAAACGCCTTAGGGCTTTTAAGCTGTGTGTGAGGCAGAAATGGCATTTAAGCTCTTCCTGACATGATGAGCTTTGAAAGTGTTGCATTTGGGGTGGATAGGAGTCTCCCTCTACTTCTCATTTTTTTTTATGGGGTGGGGGGCGGTGGAGGTTTAAGGGGGAGGTTTCTCTTAACACACATCCCCTGCATTGTCTTCTCTTTTAAAATAACAATTTTCCTGACTTGCAGAGACGGATGACCGCTTCCCTCGCTGCTGCTCGAAGGCATCTGTAAACTTGGTGCGTTCTTCCAGCTCGCCCAGCAGTTCCTTCCTGCGGGTCTCATTCTCCAACGAGGCCTCCTGGATCTTTCTGCAGAGAAAGGCAAAGTGAAGCGAACACGAAATAGAGAAGCAGCGCAGGGCAAAAAAAAGAGTGGAGGTGGAGAGAGCAAAAAGCAGGGAAAGAAGAGGAAAAAGGGAGTAGCCAGCTTGCGGGGAGGGGGGAGCCGACCCGGAGAGGCGCACGCAGCGCCGGCCGGGCCGCCCCCGGGTGCCCGGGGCTGCCAGTCGGGGCGTAATCCCGGCGGGATCTCTTGGGGGGGGGGGTTTAGCTGGGAGCCACCCTGCCGCCTCCCCGCTCCCCGACGCCGGGCGAGCCTGAGCAGCCAGCTCGGGGGGAGGAGGAGGAGGATAGAGGGAGGGAGCGGGCGCGGAGGCCGGGGGGCGGGGAGGAGGGAGGCGGAGGAGGAGGAGGACCCCGGAGGGAGGGGCGCGCGCGGAGGAGGGGCGCCGCCGCCCAGCCACTCTCCGCGCTCCGCCGCGCGCCCCTCCAGATACTCGGGGAGCTCCAGCCGCGCGGAGCACACACACCCCCACCCCACGCCCGCCGGGCTGCCCCCGAACTTCAGCTGCAGCCGCCTTCCCAGCCGCGGCGCCCTCCCCGGGGAAGCAGCGGCGCGCGCGGCGCGGAGAAGGAGCCCGCGGGGGAGCCGGGGACCCGGGAGCCGAGCGCCCGCGAGCGGCGGCGGCGGCGGCGGGAGCGCCGAGCCCAACAAGTGAGAAGCGGCGCGTCCCCGGCGGGCGCCGCGGAGGACGGGGCAGCGGACGCCGGAGCGGCCGGAGAGCGCCCCGAGCCCCCGAGCCCCGGAGCCCCGGAGCCTCGGAGCCGGAGCCTCGGAGCCGCAGCGCCCCGACCCCGGAGCCGGAGCGGCGGCCGGTCGCGCGGCTGCTGCGCTCGGCGGCTCCCGTGCGCGGGCGGCCGCGCGGTGCTGGGCCGGAGGCTGCGTCGCGCGCGGGGTGCCGGCGGCGGCGGCCGGGGCTGGGGCCATGGGGCGCGCCTGGATCCTGCTCGCCCTTTGCTTGGTGGCCTGCGTGTCGGCCGAGTCGGTGAGTGGGGCCGGCGGGGTGGCGCGCGCGCGCCGGGTTCGGGGTGCTCCGGCGGCGGGGGGTGGGGGGGAGCCCGCGGGGACCCGGGAGCACCCCCTTGGGGTCGGGGGTCTCCCTTCCACACCCCCCCAGACCCGGCGCTCGCGCTCCCGGCGGGGCTGCTGGCGGGGACGCGTTCCCTCCGCGCAGAGGCAGGGGCGCCGCGCTCCCCGGGGGACGAGGGCGCGAGAGTCCCCCTGTGGTCCCACCGCCGAGGCCCCTGAAGGCGCCCCCCGCAACTTGTGCGCCTCCAGAGGGTCTGGCTGCGTCCCCCCCGGCCCCCCGGGAAGGACGGAGGGGAAAGGGTGGGAGACGGGGAGCCAGAGGAGGCTGCCCAGGCAGCCGGCGCCCTCCCTCCTGGGAAACGAGGGGCTCCCGGGGAACTGGGAGGTGCCCCCTCTCCTCCGCACCCCGCTCGCCGCGCCCTGGCCTTCCTCCTCTCCTCCTCCTCCTCCTCCTCCTCGGGGAGACGCCAGCTCGGAGGGGAGCGAGGGCCCCGCTGGGCGGCCGCCGCGGGCGCAAAGTTTGCCAAAGTTCTTTTGTTCGCCCGGCGCGGCGGGGGCAGCGCCACGGGGACCGGCTGCCCGCGGAGGCGCCCTCGGCGGCGTCCCCGGCGCGGGGGGCGCGCCCAGCGGCCGCGGGGAGAGGGGCTGGGGCGTCCCGGCCGCCGCCCCGTCCCCCTCCTCCTCCTCCTCCTCCTCCTCGTCCTCCTCCGGGAAGCCCCGAGGCGGCCCGCTGGCTCTCGGGGGGACGGACGGGAGGACACGGTCGCAGGGACGGCGGCCCGGAGCGCAGCGTGCGTGCCGGGCGCGGGGGGATGGTGCAGGGGACCCCGCCCGCCTCCGGGATCCGCCAGGTGGTGGCCCGGGGCTGCCTGCCAGCCCGCCGCCGCCCTGGCCATTGCGGGGGTCCCCCCGTCTCCCCCCCGAGGCCGGGACGACGCTTCTCCACCGGCAGCCCGGGCCGGCGGCGGCGGGCACACTCGGGCTTTTCCTTTGGGGGTGCGTTTCCGCGGCTGGAGCTCGCCTCCCTGCGTCGCCCCGCGAGCGCCCTCTAGGGGGCACGGCCGCCCGGGCTTTACCTGGTGCGTGGCGGCCGCTACCTGGGCGCCTGGAGCTGGGTGGCTTAGCTAGGAAAGGGGGGAGCAGCCCCAGCACCCCCTTTTTGTGCCTTTGCAGCTGCAGCGCCGTCTGGGGGGTCTCCGGGAAGCAGCACAGCTGTTGCTGCTGCTCCTTTTCGCTCCCCGCGTCCCCTCCCTTGGTCTCAGGCAGTGGTGCCAGCCTTAGGGATTTATTTCCCCCTGCCCCTTTGGAGTGTGACTTCCCCTTTCTTCTCTCCCCCCCCCCTTTTTTTTTTTTGAGTTGAGGCAATTTGGGATTGGGAAACCTCCTTGGCACCCCGATGGGCATTTTTCACGGGTGCGCGGAGCCTCTGGCCAGGCTGGCAGGTCCCCAGGAGTTGGAGAGCAGGTAGAACTGGGCGCTGCGCAAAGGAGCTGAGTCTTCAGGTGCGCGGAACCCCAAACACCAAGCTCCCAGTCCCCTCATTCTCGTTGGGGAATGAGCTTTTTTAATCCATCGGGGCTGGTAGTCTCCCAGCCAGCGATGAACTTTGGCTTGTTGTGCACAGAAAAAGCTGGGAGAGAGAGAGGAGAGTCTCTGTTTATTTCAGAAAAAAACACCAGGGTTCCTCTTATTGCAAAATAGGGCAAAGGGAGACCGGCATGGAGAGGTTTCTCCAGAGAAGCCTGCCCAAGGGGAGGCTGAGGAGGTCCCTTTTCATTTTATTTTTACCAAGAATGTTTCTATTCGGGGATTCTATGTGCCGCCTCGCTGGGTTTCAGCCTGCATGGGGGGGACAGTTAGTGCAGCATTTTGGCTGAACGGCACCTGTCACCTCTCCCCCAAACTCTCAGTTTTGGGGTGCCAATGTCCAACCCAGAACTGTGTGCTCTCTGAGGGAGCGGCTGTGGTGGTTACTGTGTACCGTCACTGGAATATCACCCAGAAGCATGCTTTGATGTTTTTTTTTTTAAATGTGAACTTGGAGGCTGGAGCAGACAGAGTGTTTGCAGGCGGTCGCCGGTGGAAGCTGGTTTCCACATCGTCCGCTTATGTGACTCTTCAGTGTGTGTGTCTCATGTCCATCCCCAGAAAGGCAGGCGGCGGCGAAAGACTTAATTTTTTAAACCTTCGGCCATTCTGCAGCACATTATTTCCAGGACTTCACGTGTCTGTCTGAAAACTGCTGTTTCCTGGGAGTTAGATGTAGTGATCTTCTGAGCGTCAGACCTCTGTTTAAAAGGAAGAAAGGAGAAATGTCTGCAGTGAGGGAATGCTAAAAAAAAAAAAAAAAGGTTCTCAGGAACCAAGGCTCAAAAGCTGTCCGTGAGAAGGACCCGGTGGCCCGTGTGGACGCTGGGGACAGCAGGGACAGCCTGTTGGTGCCGATGCATTCGTACTTGCCACTGGCAGGTGAGGACTCTCTGCAGAACGCCATGCGTGGCGGTAGCGATCTGTTGCTGTTTCTCTGTCCATTTCTTTTTCTTTTTTTTGTTTCCCACCTGACTGTTTAGCTTTAGAAGTAATCTATGGCAGGCTGCTACCAAGGCCTAATTGGAACTGGAAATATGTTTTTAAAAAGGAAGTGTTTGGAACTCGGGGGGTTTTTAGACACCTACTTAGGTGCGTGTGAATGAAACTGTCAAGTCATTCAGACCCGTGCGTGACCTCTCGGTGCGCTATGAAAGGCAGCCTTTGGGAAGGTTGCAGGAGAGGGGAAAATGAAATGGGAACAATATAACCGCTTGCGGTGCTTTAAAAACACACACACACACATGCCTTGGCGGTTGGGGTCATGAAACAAATTACTTTTGCGAGGGAATTTTGTAGAAACAAGGGTCCTTTCTCTGGGAGTTGGACCTGAGCAGTAAGTAGGTCGATGTCATTTAAGAAGGGAAGACCTTGCCAGATCAGGCTTGCAAGAGATGGGTGTCCTCGGAGGAATTTGAGGGTACCCCCCCAACCCTTACTTCCGGAACCCGGGACACCTCGTGTTGATGGGGCTCACCTGTGGAAGGATTGTGTAACATGATTTGACTCGAATGGTGCCTTGAATAATCAGTCGTTTGGAAAGGATTTCAGAGAATCATCTAGATTTTTTTTTCTTCCAAGATAGGACTCATTCTCAAGTCCTCAGAATCCCTCTGAGACCTGACAGGCCAGTTCTCGGTGGCCGGGGGTCTCCGGAGGTTGGCAAGGCCCCCGAGGCTGACCGGGCCACCGAGAGCTGGGCCACCTTTGTCCACAAAGCCTGGTGGGGTCTGGTCCAGCCCCTGGGTGTGACACGCCAGCTGGCAGCGATCCCATAGGTCATGCGAGGCATGTCACCCGCGTGTGGATTCTCACGAGAGCGGCCCTCCTCCGTTCCCTCAAATCAGGCGGAAAGACCTCATCCATCGTTCTCTTCTTTCCCATCACAGAAGGGCTCGCTAGTCATGCCCCTGGTGACAGTACCTTATAACGTCTCGAAATCACCTGGACCAGAAGCCAAAATAAAGTTTACCAAAAAAAACAAAACAAAACAAAACAAAAAAAACAAGACATAATGAAGAAGGGCTGCAAACAAGCTTCTCTCATCGTCGTCGGTGCCTGAGCCCTCTCTTTAACTGTAGTCTTTGGGGTTTGAATCGTGAAGGTGTCCTTGACTCACTTATCTTTGTTGACTGACACGGCCGGCCGGTTGGCCTCCGAGTCCACCTGCGTGTTGTTTAAGCCACAGATGTTTACCCGGCCCCCACGGGGCGCTCCGGAGAAAGCAGGAGGCTGCCCAGGCGAACCCCTCTGTCTTTGGCGGGGGAGCTCTCATTCCAGTGCTCCGGATAGCTTTCCCTTTCCGTGTTTCCTCCCAGGGGGTGCCTTACCGGCTCCTGCCTTCATGTCCGTGGCCTTGTCAGCTGCCCTTCCTGGCGCAGATGCTCATCCGCTGGTTTGATGTATTCTGTCTCCCTCTGACCGTGTTACCCAGGCTCCATAAACTCCGTGTGTCTCCTTGTTTTCGTGGTGTGGGGTCTCCAGATCTCTGCCAGGTTTAGAGGATGCTCCATCATCCGCTCCTTCTGATGTATACGCCCTGGGCCCCTCTCTGTCACATTTCTGGGCCTGGGCCTACTTGCCTCCCTGTCGCACCTGCTCCCGGGGCACGCCCTCTTCACGCTTTCTCGTTTTAAATATGTATTTTTTTATTGATTTTTTACAGAGAGGAAGGGAGAGAGATAGAGATTTAGAAACATCAATGAGAGAGAAACATCGATCAGCTGCCTCCTGCACACGTATTATTGGGGATGTGCCCACAACCAAGGTACATGCCCTTGACCGGAATCGAACCTGGACCCTTCAGGCCACAGGCCAACATTCTATCCACTGAGCCAAACTGGTTTCGGCGCTTTCTCCTTTTAAATGCTGCTGCTTCAAAGCCAAGTCCCACCCAGCTTCATGTGAACGAGCGGGCCCTGGTGTCCTTCTTTCCGTAAACAGGCAGACTGGTGGTCGCCATCGCCGAGGAAGTGGGTACAAGGACCGATCTCGGGGCCTCCCCGCAGACCAGCACCGTCAGAAACCGGGAAGGGAGCAGTGGTCTGTACGTGTATGAAGCAGCTCTGATGAGTCTAACGAATCACACATTTTACCCCTGATTGCAGGCTATTTTAAAAAAAATTAAAAAATATATATTTTATTGATTTTTCACAGAGAGGAAGGGAGAGGGATAGAGAGTCAGAAACATCGATGAGAGAGAGAGACATCAATCAGCCGCCTCCTTCACGCCCCCTATTGGGATGTGCCCGCAACCAAGGTACATGCCCTTGACAGGAATCGAACCCGGGACCCTTCAGTCTGCAGGCCAATGCTCTATCCACTGAGCCAAACCGGCTTCAGCTGATTCCAGGTTATTTTGTGTGGGTCCCAGGGCTGCCAGCTGTAAGTAGCTCAGTGACCCAGGGGACTAGGGCAGAGTACAGAAGGGTTGGGCATGGGTGGTGGACGAGCCTGGGTTCTGGCCACTTCCTCGGTTTTGTCACTCAACTCTGAGTCACTTAGAAACCACACACACGCGCCCACGTGTATATACATTGTACCGAAGAATGCCTTAATGACCAGACCGCTGTGAGCAGAGGCGGAGGGAGCATGGGGTTGGTGCTGAAGGCCCAGAGGTACCAAGTGTTTTTTTCTTTTTTTAAAAAAATACATTTTATTGATTTTTTACAGAGAGAAAGGGAGTGGGACAGAGTGTTAGAGACGTTGATGAAAGAGACATCGATCAGCTGCCTCCTGCACGTCCCCTACTGGGGATGTGCCCACAACCAAGATACATACCCTGGACCATAATCGAACCCGGGACCTTTCAGTCCGCCGGCCGACGCTCTCTATCCACTGAGCCACACCGGTCTTGGCCCAAGTGTCTTTTTTTCCTCCTTCATTTTCTCTCTCGGCACTTGCTTCCTTGCCTATGAAACCAGGCAGCCGCAGAAGAGGTCCCTGAGGCCTCTGAGACCCCTGATGTTCTAGAGCGGTTAGTGCCCCCCGTGGGGAGCCCCTGTTTCCACACCTTTGCCCCGGCAGCGAACACCCGTTGAGGAGGATGCTGCGGTTGAGGTGCAGGCGCCTGTGGCCCGGGCAGGCGGGGTCGGCTGGTCCCGCTGGCGCTTGCTCCCCTCTGGCTGCGCCGGGTCGTGTGGTCTGTGGTCAGCTGAGGCCAGCACCCAGGGTGGACCCGGGCTGGTCTGACCGTTCTGATCCTCCAGACCTCAGTTTCGTGTACATGGCTGGCAGTGTTGGCATGGAGACTAAACAAGGCATTGATGTCAAGGCCCGCACATATCTGTGTGCATGCGTGCTTCCTCCTGTGTTCTTGGGCTGGACTGAGATTCCAGCGAGCAGGAAGGAGAGGGTTCAGTGTGCGTTGCGTGCCAGAGTGCCACAGGACAGCGGTCGCCCACCTCTCAGATCTCAGGAACCACCGGGGGGACCCCCGGTTGGCGACCGCTGATCTAGAATGATGGGGATGCCAAAACCGGTTTGGCTCAGTGGATAGAGCATCAGCCTGCGGACTGAAAGGTCCCAGATTCGATTCCGGTCAAGGGCACGTACCTTGGCTGCAGGCACAACCCCAGTAGGGGGCATGCAGGAGGCAGTTGATCGGTGTTTCTCTCTCATTGATGTTTCTAGCTCTCTGTCCCTCTTCCTTCCTCTCTGTAAAACAATAAAGAAAAATATATATATACAGTATATATTTTAGAATGATGGAGTATTGGGAAGCTGAGGACGTAGAAAGGGAGTATTTTTTTAAGGGTAGTCATGCATGAAATTCCTCTTTTAGCAATCTGAGCTTTGGATCTTCCTATTAGAGATCTTCATTGGGTGCTGACAGGTCTGTTTCTAGGGCATCATGAGCGTTAGCAACAGCGCTAGAGGGGTGCCTGCCGGTGAGCAGGGAAGAAGAAGTATTGCTGAAGCAGAATGGTGAATCGGTTTTTAGGAGTATGTGAGACAAAGCAGGCGGGAGCTTTGAACACGGTGGCATCGCCCTGCTCGGAGCTACCTGTTGGTGACTGTTATTCTCATCCCTGGTTTTCTGATCCCCTGAAGAGTCGGGGCTTTGATACGCTCCTGCCCAGAGGATGGCCTGTCTTTTCTTACTGGGGATTCCTTCCCTGACTTGGCGTGGTGTAGTTCTCTGTTGAGATATTGTGTGTGTGTGTGTGTGTGTGTGTGTGTGTGTGTGTGTATACTTGTACTCATCTAAAGGTGAGCAATGTGAGAGAATATGCCACTGATTCTTTCTGGCCCCTGAGAGAGTCCTTACGGGGAGCGGATGAAGCTGTAAGTGTTAGGCTGTGAAAGCCCATCTTTCCCAGTAATGTCACCTCTACAAATCCATCCAGAGGAAGTAATCCTCACTGGGTCAATGTGTTGATGGAAGCCTTCCTTACACATAGTGAAAAACTGGAAGCGACCCGAGTGTGCAATAAAGGGATGGTTAAATGAAAGATGGTATTTTATACTATAATACGATATAGCCATTAAGCATGTATTTGAAGAGTGTTTATAATTTGGGAACTGCAGGGAACAAAAAGTTGGATATGAAACTATGTAAAATAAAACTTTGGTTATATTAAAAACATTATGTACACACAGATGTATGCACACACCTGAGCATGTGATAAAATTGTATCGCAGGCCAAAACCGGTCTGGCTCAGTGGATAGAGTGATGGCCTGAGGACTGAAGGGGTCCCAGATTAGATTCTGGTCAAGGGCATGTACCTTGGTTGCGGGCACATCCCCAGTGGGAGGTGTGCAGGAGGCAGCTGATGGATATTTCTCTCTCATTGATGTTTCTAACTCTCTATCCCTCTCCCTTTCTTTCTGTAAAAAAATCAATAAAATATAGTATTAAAAAAAATTGTATCGCAGTAAGTACACGCACGCATACACACAAACAAATGAGTATAAACTGGGGACATCTGAGTAAGATTGGTGGTCTGTATCGATGTCAGTATTCTTGCTGTGATAGATTTACTGTCGTTTTGAGACATGTTCCCACCGGTGGAAACTGGGTAAAGGGCACAAGAGCTCTCTCTGCATATTTCTTACCACTTGATGGGAACCTACAATTTTCTCAAAACATTTTTTTTTTCCCAATTGGAAAAAGGGCACCAGGCCTAGATGGTTTTACAAGTAAGCTCTGCGGATCCTTCAGAACAGGGCGTGATTGTGTGCGAGGGTTCAGAGAATGACAGAAGACCAGTCTTCTGCATTTTATGAGGGTAGCGTTACAGCGGACAAGGAGAGCATAAGAAAACAAATCTGCTGGCCGGTTTCACTGGTGATGTAGAGGCCAAGATTTTAAATAGAATATTCATGAAACCGAATACAGCAGCTTGTTAAGAGAATAATGATGAGTCCCAGGAAGGTTTTTTTGTGTGCTTTTTTTCAAGGATTGCTTCAACATCAGAAAAGCCATGCAGTTGTTAAGTTTCAGGGAGACAGCATTTCTGGTCATCTCAACAGATGCAGACAGGCCATGAAGATGTTCATGCAAGGGTCTCTAATTTCTGGTCAACGGAAGGTTTACTATATCGGGGTGGGCACATCTGTGCTGATAGTTCAATTCACTTGACATGTTTAGGAACCAGAAGGCCACTGTTTACTGAGTTGCTAGGCAACCATCTCTAGTTACAGGGGTGACAGGTGGGTGATGTGCGATAAAAGTATGGATCATCGCGTATATACGTTTTAATTCATGTGAAGCTGGAGGTCCAGCCTGGCCAAGGTTCAGTGGTGTCCCCCCAAATTAAGATAATGCAGGAGGTAATTTTGAAGGCGTGGAAGGCAGGTATATTGGGGTTCTGTTTCTGGTGGTATTACCCCCTGAAAACCATGAGACTGTGGGGAAGTTTCTTAAAATCTCTGAGCTTTTTTTTTTTTTTTTAATTTTGAATGGGATTCTAATAATTTGATTCTTGGATAATTTGGAGATTAGTCTCAGTAATGATTAAGAACTTCTAACACAAACCTGGCCTATAATAGGTTTTTAAAATGTATTCGTTTCTCTTTTTTTTTCCTAGCTTTAAGTTTTGGGATTATGGAATATTCTTATAGATGCATAAATATGCATGCATCTGTTTCTTGTTTTTCACTTGCATTCTGACCCTTGACACTAAAGGACCTGTATTTTCACAAATTTACAACTGATTTATTTCTTACCAGGCAAAAGTGCGATGCTGAACTGTCCCTTTTCTTTCCCCATCACCCATATTTCAACATCAGACAAGCAATGCAATTATTCACAGCTTAAGGGTTAAGCTAATTTACACTCAGCTATAGCTCACAATCGACTTGTATACAAGTTGGCAATTTAGTTAAGACTTGGTAGTATACTGTAATACTTGGGATTATAATTGTAAAGTCCTGAAAGAAGGTCAAATGGAAACCTTAGGTCGTAAGCACTGATGTATTTGTTAAGTTTACTAATGAATTAAAGTATTGCCTTTATGTTCCACTTCTGAACTCATTTAGGTAAAAGTGGCATTTTATTTGATAACCAGAGGCCTGGTGCATGGGATTCGTGCACTGGTGGGAGGCGTGGCCTGCGAGGATCAGCCCACTGTGGGAGTGTCACTCATCCCAGTCCGCCGAGTTGTGGTGGGCCCCCACCCTCTGAGCAGCTGCTTCTGGTGGGAGAGCAATGATCATCCTGGTCAACTGAGCGGTGCTTCAATGTGGGAGCACACTCACCACCAGGGGGCAGGCTCCTGCATTGAGTGTCCGCCCCCTGGTGGTCAGCGTGCACCATACAACCGGTCGACCGGTCATTCTGGTCATTCCTCCAGTCGTTGGGCTTTTATTATCTAGGATATTATTTGATTATATTTTTGTCTTGATTGATTAATTAAATCAGTCAGTGAATAGTGAACTCATATTACTACACACCCAGGCCAAAACTCTTTGTTGGTCTTGTAAGTTAAAAAGAATGTATGACATGAGTAGAGGCCCGGTGCATGCTATTAGTGCACTGGGGGGTTGTGGTCTCTCAGCCTGGCCTGTGCCCTTTAGCAGTCCGGGAGCCTTCAGGGGATGTCGGACTGATGGCTTAGGCCTGGGAGGGGGAGGTGGGCCTAAGTTGTCAGCCAGACATCCTGGGAGGCGGGAGAGGCTCCCACTGCTGCCACTGCTCTCGCCAGCCGTCAGCCTGGTTTGTGGTTGAACTCCTGTGTTGAGCGTCTGCCCCCTGGTGGTCAATGAGTGTCATAGCAACCAGACGTTCTGCCGTTCGGTCAATTTGCATATTGCCTCTTTATTATATAGGATATCTACCTTTATTATATAGGATACCTACCTTTTGATTATTTAGATGGTTGAAGATGGGTTGTAAACAATCTATAGTCTTAAGACGTGGGCCCATAGTTAATATATAAATATACTATATATATATATATATATTATATATACACATTGTATAAAATATGCATCAGTTCGTTTTTGTCTAGTTAAATACATGTAGCAATTAAAACTGCCAAAGAACTCTAATTGAGAAGGAGAACTCCCTGTAGAAGAGACGTCACTGCTTGACAGAAAAACACAAACATACCTTCCCTGCAGTGGCCAAGTGTGTTGGAGAAAAATCAGAATTCTGTTGATGACTTGAAGACCCTTGATTTTTTTCTTTTTCTTCCCCTGCTGTCCAAGGAGAAACTTTCTGAGTGTTAAGATGCTCAAAAGACGCAGTAAGCAAGAACTTTTTTGGAACCTGAGTAATCTGGTGATGTTTATATATCAGGGGGAAAAAGAAACCTTACATTTCACCAGTCTAATTCTTCATACTCTAGAAACTCTGGACTTAGGTTATGTGTGAAGATCAAATACTCTTAGCTGATGAATGAAAGAGGTAATAAAAACGTTGGATTGAGTCTCGTTATATTCTTTTGGATTCTGGTTTTTCAATATGTAATGATAGGTTAGAGAGCTGGAATTGACTGTTAAAAGGAAAATTATCTAAAGAGGTTTAATTAATTTGTCCAAGATCACACAGTTCGTTAATGGCAGAGTTTTAAATTGGGCCTAGCCCATCTGATTTATTAGTTTTTTTTTTCTTACCGGGTAACATTTTCTTCTGGCTCCTTCTCTTCCATTCCCCACTTTAACGATTGGCACCAGATAAACTTAACTCGGGGCACATGTTTGACGAATAAGTGAAATAACCAAATGGAGCCTACGCTATACGCTATATATGCTCTGCATTATGCGCCACTAATGACTTTGTCTGCAAACCATTTGGCTAACGAGGGGAGGAGGATGAGAATACTAGGAGTTGGATGACCTGGCGAGGTCAGGGACTGAAGTGAAGTTGATTTGTGGAAGATTCTGGAGACTTGTGGGCAGAAAAGAAGATGAAATCTTCCCAGAGATAAGAATCAAAACTAGAAGCAAAATCCTTGTGAATTAAATGGGAATTTAATGAGGGAAATGGCTGCTATTGTAGGTGAAGGAAAGAAGAAGAAGAGGATTTCTTGGATGTTTATTCCTTTAAAAATCCTCACCGGAGGATGTTTTCTTTTTCATTGCTTTTTGGAAGAGAGTAAAGGGGAGAGGAGGAAAGAAAAGAAGAGAAGGAGTAGGAAGGGGAGAGGAGGAGGGAAAACATCAATGTGAAAGGAGGTACATTGATTGGTCGCCTCAGGCACACACCCCGGGACCTGTGCCCTGGACCGGTATTGAACCCATTACCCTTTGGTTTGTGGGGGAGCCCCCCCGCTCTAACCATTGAGCACACAGGCCAGGCCATGTCTTGGATATTTACACTTAAAATGTGACAGTGCTTTCCAGGAAAAGAGAGTCGGAGGCGCTAAATGGCCCAATTGTTTTTTGAAAAAAAGCACCTTTTCACTCAGTGGTCAGAGTGGATCCAGGTTCATCTTTTCTCCCAACATTTATTTCTCCCTGAACACTGCTTTTGCAAATCTAAGCGTAACAGCGAGTATATCTGAGTCATAGTGGACCAGACAGTGAATTTTGGAGAAAGGAACTTATTGAAAGACAGTGACATTAAAAATTACCACCCGGATCTACTTAGAACAGTGGTTCTCAACCTTTCTAATGCCGAGACCCTTTAAGACAGCTCCTCATGTGGTGGTGACCCCCAACCATACAATGATCTTTGTTGCTACTTCATAACTGTAATTTTGCAACTGTTATGAATCGTATCTGTGTTTTCCGATGGTCTTAGGCGACCCCTGTGAAAGTGGTGTTCTACCCCCAAAGGGGTCCAGACCCACAGGTAGAGAACTGCTGACTTAGAAGGATGGTGGGCCCTTTCCATTCATTGCCATAAATGGTGTCGCCCTGCAGGGTGGCGCTATGTGGCGAGGCTGCGTTGTGTGTGGCCCAGCCCCAGTTGGATCCCCAGTTTTTCTCGCTGCACCTAACCCCGACACCATGCCCTCGTCCTCCGAGAAAGCGGTGGAAGTGTTTACGTGTCTAACCGCTTTTTAAGATGTGTCTGTGTGCCGCCCGAAGAGCGAAACGTTCAACCCTTTCTTGGCGTTGGTTGGCCTGTTGATCCCCGTATTCTGATTTCTTTTTTAAAATATATATTTTATTGATTTTTTACAGAGAGGAAGGGAGAGGGATAGAGAGTTAGAAACATCGATGAGAGAGAGACATCGATCAGCTGCCTCCTGCCCGCCCCCTACTGGGGATGTGCCCGCAAGCAAGGTACATGCCCTTGACCGGAATCGAACCTGGGACCTTTCAGTCCGCAGGCTGATGCTCTATCCACTGAGCCAAACCGGTCTCGGCAGTGATGGACTTCTTGTAACTGCGCTGCCATTCCGCTTCCCTGGACCTGGTTGGAGTTGAATTAATCCCATGAACCCTGTACGGTTTCCGGTTGAAGTAAGGAGGAGAGAGCGCTTCAGGGCTGTCCTGTGGACAAGGCATCAGAGTGGTCTTTAGTTCTCATCTTCAGAAAACAAGTAGCCGCCCATTACCTGATCCTTCATAGCTTACTTTGTTCAGGTATCTAATTTGGGAGCCTGTTTGCCCTCACTCATCTCGGAAACACAATTTCCCTCCCTTGAATAAAAGGGGATATCTTTAATTGACTCGGGGATGGGGAAAAACCCACCTCATTGAAGAATTCTAGAGTTTCTCAAAGCCTTTGGAAATGGCTCTAGCAGAGAGCATCATGAAAATGCTGGCCCTTTAGAAACTTCCACTCAACATGTATCTGTCCTATTGTAGAGCTGGAAGAAGCTCTTCCGAGCAAGCTGTTAAAATGAGCCATTGGTAGGATTCGCAGGCTTTTAAAATCACTGAGTCTCTAATAATCTGGAATAAAACTCAACATTACTATTGGTTATTTCGGCAGCAGTAGGGTTAAATGTGCCTGTTCCAGAGCGTTGATAGAATACAGTTTGTAGATGGAAGTGTTTGTTCTCCGTGGAAATGAGGTCGAGTAGGTCCGTGGTTCTCGAAGTTTTGACTTCAGGTTAAAGACATTAGTACATTATTAAAATGTTGTTTTTTTTTAAGTGTTTTTCTCTAGGAACTTGCTAGAAATGTAGATTTATGGGCTTCCAGACCAACCAAATCAGAAACCCTGGGGGTGGAACCCAGCAATGTGAGTTTTAAAAGCACTCCTGGTGATTCTGTTACCTGCGAGAGTTTGAGAACCACTGTTAACTGAGAGAGCCCCTGGCTGTGGGGTCCTGATATCAGTATATGATTTGATGAGTTCCCTAAACAGAGGAGACGGTAGCAATGTACCTTTGATGTCTTGTTCAACGGTTGGTAAATAGGAAGAAAGAAAAACATAAGTTTGTTGTTCTCTGGCTGGTTTGTCAATGCTTTTCCTAAACCCAAAACACTAATTCAAAGGAATGTATACACCCCTTTGTTCATTGCAGCATTATTTACAGTAGACAAGATTTGGAAGCAGCTCCCGTGCCCATGAGTAGATGAGTAGATAAAAAAGCTGTGGTCCACCTACACCATGGGATACTACTCGGCTGTAAAAAAGAAGGAACTCTGATCTTTTGGGACCGTGTGGATGGACCTGGTGATCATTAGGCTGAGTGAAATAAGCCAGTCAGAGAAAGGTAGTACAATATGATTTCAATGGTATGTGGAATCAAATGAACAAAATGAAGTAACAAAATAGAGACCCAGGCTCATCCATAGCAGGCTAATAGCGTCGAGGCGGAATGCCTAGGAGAGATGGAGGGATTGAGCAAAAGAGAGAAAAACTCACTGACATGGACAACAGTGTGGTGTGTGTTGGGGTTGGGGGGGTGATGAAAGGAGGTGAATGAGGGGATTGGGGGAATACATGGTGATGGCTGGAGACTTGACCTGGTGTGGTGAACACAAAATGCCATGTGCAGACGTGATCTTGTAGACTTGCACGCCTAAAACGTGTGTAATTTTGTTAACCAGTATCACCCCAATAAATTTAATAACAGAAAAAAAAGAAAATGAAATATTGTACATGAAATTGTTGCCATTTTTAACTGCTAAAGATCGTTATACATAGAGGCCTTTAGTACAGTAAATGATGATGAGTATTATAAAATGATGAATTGCCCTTACGTTTACCCTCTCATTTGCGAGGGTTTGTTTCCTCTCAGTATACATGTTTATACCTTACTCATTGCATACAGGAGTGGAGGTGATTTTCAGCACTGCGTATCTCTTCCACAGACCTGGGAAGAAATGGTATAAATGGTTGACTTACGTTTATAGGCGACCAGAGCATTCTAAAAGCAGCATGTACTATGCAACACTTTTAAAGAAGAAGCTCGTAGTCTTGAACGACACATTAATACGTAATATTCAGAATAACATACAATTTTCAAGCCTCCACCGAGTGCTTATTGCCCTTTTAATAAAAATGAGGATTGAAGGCCCATTTGAGATAAATGAATTAAAATTTCATTTGCACAGAACTCTGTGTATTTCGTTAATAAGATTTACCCCAAACGCTATTACTGGTGCTTTAATAAATTTTAAGAGAGCCACGGTGAGTCGCCTCTGGGGGTTTGCTGTTTCTCTCCTTGAGCATTAACTACTCTTGTGACTCTTGACCAGGCTGCTCCGGCTATTTTGTGCTTTGAGGTCTAAGGAGGGACAGAAAACGCAGAAGATTCAAACAGATTCCATGCCGTCAACTATTTGCAGATGTATCTAGTATTCAATCAGAAGAGCCTTTTAGTTTACTTCATATAAAACCACTTTCTTTTAGCCTTTTAGATGGACAAGAGGGTCTGTTTTTATTTTATTTTATTGGGACTTTAAAACAACAATCATAAAAATGTTTTCTGGAAAGTATCATCATCTAACAAGCACCAGGAAGATTTAATGTGATGACGGATGCCTGACCTTTTGTCTTCCTGGGTCTTAAATTTTTGGGGGGAATTAGGAATGAAAGGGGTGGGAGCTTCCAAGGAGACACACTTTGATTGACAACCTTTCTAAAAGGCATCAGAGATGCCGAAACCGGTTTGGCTCAGTGGATAGAGCGTTGGCCTGCGGACTGAAGGGTCCCAGGTTCGATTCTGGTCAGGGGCATGAATCCTGGTTGCGGGCGCATCCCCAGTAGGGGGCGTGCAGGAGGCGGCTGATCGATGTCTCTCTCTCATCGATGTTTCTAACTCTCTCCCTTCCTCTCTGTAAAAAATCAATAAAAATATATATATATAAATAAATAAAAGGCATCAGAGATGGAACAGACCACTTCTGAAGTAGTGAGGGCTGAGCCTAGAAGCCGGTACCTGTGTGTTTGGATGGCCCAGCATTCGTTGGCTAGATTAGCTGATTCTTACACAGTTTCCTTCTAACCTTAGAGTCTGTCGTTCTTACAGTATTTTGAAATTGAATGCTGGGCAACTTAGCATGCATTTTATTTCCTTCCTGATGAGCTTGGTCTGCTTGAGACTAGACATCCTTTGTTGCCTTTAAGTTGAAGCAGTTGGTCCAGGAAGCAAAATTCTTGGACCAACTTTCTGTTAAGCTGACGGCAAGTTTAGGGGTTGATGTAACTACTGGAATTTGACGTTGCCTCCAACTTCAAGGGACGCTGACAGGTACCTAACCGGGTAGAAAAGCCAGCTTGACTGAGGAGCCATTGGGAGCCGAGGCAAGTTCAGGTCACAGCCAGGAGCCTTGAAGGGGGAGGAACTTGAGGGGAAGGAAGAGTCTTTGGAGGTGGGGAAGCAGAGGCTATCCAAGGCAGAAGTGGGGGGAAGGGACCAGTGTCCCAACCTGTCAAGCGTTTGGGGGGAGATAGCCTTAGCCCCCCACCAAGTAACTCTTCTTAGTCTGGACAAGGACAGTCAGGCCATGTCATGAGCACCCATGACCCCATGGGTCATAGCAGAAAGCTTCTTTGTGAGGCTTATGTGCTCATTGTGGAAAAATTGTGGAAAAACACCAACAAGACAAATGAGGAGCAGGACTCTAGGTTAGGAACTGAATCCCTACCGCTTCCCTTTTGCCTCAAGAGCATACACTCCGTGTCTCCTTCTTTAATCCAGGAGAAGCAAGAGAATGCTGGACAGGTAGCCAGAAGACCTGGGTTCTGAGAGGCTGGCCTCTCTCTGCCAGCCACCAGCTGAGACCTCTGGTGAATTACTCAAGTTCAAGTTCTCAAGTCTCAGTTTCCCCACTTGCAGCCATACATACTATATAGTTCTTTGATGGCTGTGCACTTTTTTTTTGGAAGTCATTTTTTCCCCTTCTTTCTACCTCCTACCTTGGAATAAAGTTTTTAAGAATTCCAGTCTGCATTTTAACATTTGCTCTCTTCTCCCCTCTTCCTCTCTGTCAGCCAAGTAAATGGGTTACAGTTGTCTCTTGAACGCAGTAATCTTTCCTGACGGACCACTTCCTCTGAGATGCCACTGCACCGAGCTGCGGTAGCTCAGATTTCTTCCTGCCAGAGAGGAGGTGGGAGGTTGCCTTTGAGGATGGGAAGGAGGGTTGGAGTAGGAGGGAAAGTTCTCACAGAGGGGGAAATGTCCACCTGTTAGAGACAGGAAAGAACTGGTTTGAAGCCAGCTGTCCTTGTTCTGTGGTGGACAATTCCCAGCAGACCCCCCCCCCCCCCCCCCTCTCCCTGCTTTTTAGGCTCTGCATGTTGCTCATGGGGTGTATCATTTTGGTGTCCGGGAATCTGGAAGTTCTGTTAAGAACCCGGCAAGTGGCCGAAACTGGTTTGGCTCAGTGGATAGAGCATCGGCCTGCGGACTGAAAGGTCCCAGGTTTGATTCCGGTCAAGGGCATGTATCTTGGTTACAGGCACATCCCCAGTAGGGGGCGTGCAGGAGGCGGCTCATCGATGTCTCTCTCATCGATGTTTCTCTCTATCCCTCTCCCTTCCTCTCTGTAAAAAATCAATAAAATATATTAAAAAAAAAAAAAGAACCCGGCAAGTGAATGCACCCTGAAAAGATCATGAGGCAGCCTGTGCTCGAGTACTCGATCCTGGAAGTGCCAAGGAGTGGAGCGCCATGTCTTCCAAAGGCTAATGTTGCACTCAGCAGGCTCTGTCCTCGCATCTTCTCATTTTAAAACATCCCCAAGGCCTCGGAAACCGAGGGCAAGCATTACTAGGAGGCCAGTGTGAAAACTGCCCAGCTGGGAGCATGCCACACCCAGCAACTTACAGCTCCTTAGCCCAGCACGGCCCAGAGCAGACGCTTCGGGGTGATGGACCTCCTGCCTCCATGCTGTCATCCTGGGTGTGTTTTGTTAAAAATGGACATGCTCGGTTCCGCCTACTGCATTTTAACGTCTACATCAGTGGTTCCCAACACGGGGCACACCCCCCCCCCACAGGGGGGCAATTTGATTTTTAAGGGGACAATTCGAGAAAGTTATTAACAGTGAATTTTTTTGTATTTCTTTCGGTTCTTGGGATCTCATATATAGTATATAAATGTACATGGTGACATATTTACGCATTTCCGTCTTCTGTTACATGTGTTGAGATTTTGTTTGCAATTTTTTTCTTTTTTAAAAAAATATATTTTATTGATTTTTTTTTTACAGGGAGGAAGGGAAAGGGATAGAGAGTTAGAAACATCGATGAGAGAGAGACAACGACCAGCTGCCTCTTGCACGCCTCCTACTGAGGATGTGCCTGCAACCAAGGCACATGCCCTTGATTGGCATGGAACCTGGGACCTTTCAGCCCGCAGGCTGATGCTCTAGCCACTGAGCCAAACCGGTTTCGGCTGCAATTTTTTTTCATATCATTTATTATTATTATTTTTAAAAATAATTTCTTAGTGATTTCTTCTTCAGTACTTCAACTGTTCTTTCATTTTTCTCTTTCATGGATGATGCCATGTTCTTTGGAAACTCTAGACCAAATTAATGGCCTTTTAGGCTTCCTCCACATGAATAGGAGTTCACTTTTTTAGTAATAAGAATTCTATGTTATGGGGGGCGGGGGAGCAATCAGGGTTTTAGAGATTCTTAGGTGGGGCATGGCCAAAGGAAGGTAGGGAACCCCTGGCATTACCTGGAAATTACTTTTTCATAAAAGAATATTAGTTGGTTTGGCCATTCAAGAGTCACCCAGTATTATTTATTTTGTGATACTTGCAGTTCATGCACATATATGTACATAATATTTAACAGCTTTCTGGAGCTATAAGTCAGATCCCACAAAGAGTTACTCATTTAAGGCCCACAGTTTAGTGGTTTCTAGTATTTTCACAGCTGTGGGACAGTCGCCACAGTCTTCTTTTAGAACATTTTCCATCATTCCCGAAAGAAGTCTTCTAGCCATTTGCAGTCACTTCTCATTCCATCCTCCACCAAGGCCTGCTGGTAACTAATTCACCTTCTATCTTTATGGATTGCTGCTATAGAATGGCCCATTCTGGACACTTCATATAAGCAGAATCACATAAAATGTTTTGTGACTGTTTTTTTTTCTCCACTTAGCATAATGTTGTTTTTTTAAAATATATTTTATTGATTTTTTACAGAGAGGAAGAGAGAGGAACAGAAAGTCAGAAACATCGATGAGAGAGAGACATGGATCAGCCGCCTCCTGCACACCCCCTACTGGAGTTGTGCCCACAAGCATGGCACATGGCCCCGACCGGAATCGAACCTGGGACCTTTCAGTCCGCAGGCCGACGCTCTATCCACTGAGCCAAACCGGTCTCGGCAGCATAATGTTTTAAAGGTTCCTCTGTGATGGTACAGACATTTCTTCTTATTGCTGAAGAATATTTCATTGCGTTAGATATACATGACTTCATTCACCCATTCATCAGCTGATGGACATTTGGTTGTTTCACCTTTTGGGCTCTTACGAAGAATGCTGCTTTGAACGTTCTGCACACGTTTGTACGGACGTCCTGTTCTCTTGGCTGTATACCTAGGAGTGGGTTTGCTGGGTCAGGTGGTCGCCTCCGTTCAACATGCTGAGGAACTGCCAAACTGTTCCCAGAGTAGCTGTAATATTTTACATTCCCACCAGCAGGCCCCAAGGGTCCATTCTCTCCACATTCTTGTTAACACTTGTCATCGTCTGTCCTTTAGATTACAGTCATTCTATCTCCTGGTGGTTTTGTATTTACTTCGTGACTAATGATGGGAACGTCGTTTTGCGTCCCATTAGCCGTTGGTTGTTCCTGTTTGGAGAACTGTCCATGTAAACCCTTGGCCCATTTTAAAATTGGGTTATTTCACTTCCTGAACTTGGGAGTTCTTTTACATATTCTGGATACATGTCAGGTAGATGGTATGCAAAGACCCTCCCTCATTCTGTGGGTCATCTTCCCATCCTCATGAGAGTGTCCCTGGGAGCACAACAATTTTTAATTTTTATGAACTCCTCTTTATTTTTGTTGTTGCTTTTGGTGTCACGTAAGGGACCCTTAGCTAACCGAAGGTTAGTGAGTTTTATTCCTATGTGTTCTAAGAGTTGGATGTTTTTAGTTATTACATTTAGGTTTAAAATTTATTTTAAATGAATTTTTGCATATGTTGAGAAGGGGGTACAACTTTTTTTTTTTTAAACATGGTATCTAGTTTTCCCAACCCATGTTGTTGAAAAGACTCTTATTTCCCCTCCCCCCCATTGAATTGTCTTGCCACCATGTTGAAAACCAGTTGACCATAAACATAGAGATTTATTTCTAGATTCTCAATTGTATCCTATTTATATGGTCTATATGCAGTAATATCTGTACATAACTATGTACATAAATACATGTATATGTGCACACACACACACACACACACACACACACACAGAAAAGGGGATCTTTTAAAACCAACCTGGTTGTGATCAGCATTCATTCCTTTGGCTTGAATCGAGGAGGTTAGGAAATGGGAAAAATGAAAAAGTAGGAATTTAAGACACGAACTACATCAGGAGACTTGACCACGAGGTCTCTCCAGCCCCCAGTTGATTGCGCCCACGGAACAGAGAAGCAAAGACTTGGGGCAGAGTGGTTGCTGCTGTTCGTTTGCATTCTTTTCTTTCTTCCTCCCGAAGTGAGGCGTGGATCATTGAATCCCTTAGAGTGGAATGCATGTTGGTTCTCTCTGGTCTTGGCCTAGCCCTGTCAGTCAGGAGGTGGTGAGGTGACCTTCATTAAGCTCTGAACACCCTCCAGCCTGTTCTCAGGTCTTTGTTGGGAGAGTTTGCTGTAAGGCTCTTATGAATGGAGGCTGGATCCAGGCGGCACTCAGTACTTTCTTGGGGTGAAAAGAACTCTTCCAACTGCCAGGATTGTGGCCTTGAAAACCATCAAGCCGATTTCATGTTGTTGCCCTTTCTGCCTTGTTCTTTGTAAAGTCCTCAACTTCTGAAGTGTTATGACCACTTATTGGTGGAGTTTACTTTCCCTGGTTTCAACATTTTTTTTCCAAAATGTTTTAAAATGATAAATATTTATTAAAGAAGGAGTACAAAAATAGAATATTTATTCTTGAAGAACGATTTGGATGGAAGTTTGTGTTCTGGGAAACTTGACAACAACAACAAAATCGATGTCTTAGGAGAACATGTAATTATATCAACTTATTTTTTTAAAAAATACTTCTTTTATCCTGGATAATTTGGGGAGGTAAAAACAAATCTTAAATTAACATCTCTTTTGTGGGAAAAAAAAAAGCTTAAATCCGAATTCACTATGTTTTTCAGACGTAGTGTTATAACAAATCACATGAAGAAACGGATAGCTTCTCATGTTTTTAGGCTGGCCATTAATTTGGTCGCGTGAGTCAATAGTTGCACAATAGTTGTTGGCACTAAGTGATTCTCACGAAACATCTTCATTTTTCTCACAGGACTTTCTGGAACAGGTGGCATTTGTCAGGTGTGGGTGATATAAGGATCCTACCAAGAAAACTTTGCAAGGACATGATTTTTTTTCTTTTAAAAGTATGAGTATACGTTGAAGAAAGCTCTCTTGAATCTGCAAACAGAACCCATTTCATGAAGTGAAGCTGTTTGTCCCATTCTGTTTCCAGGAAAAAACATGGTGGGCCGGCCTTCATCTGAAGGCTGCAGAGCTGACGTAGAGAGAAGCTGGGAATTTGAGGAAACACTAGGTGGGAATAGAAATTAGTGTGAGATCCATAAACTTAGCTGTTTCCCAAGGGGCGCTTTCTGCTACCCTCCTCACTTGTGTATATAAATATATATATTCTAAATATATTTCTTTTTTGATTTCAGAGAGGAAGGGAGAAGGAGAGAGAGATAGAAACATCAACGATGAGAGAGAATCATTGATCGGCTGCCTTCTGCATGCCCCCCTCCCTACCGGGGATGGAGCCCACCACCCAGGCATGTGCCCTTGGCCGGAATCGAACCTGGGACCCTTCAGTCTGCAGGCTGAGGCTCTATCCACTGAGCCAAGCCGGCCAGGGCCTCACTTGCACTTTTTCATGTTTGTCCGAGGGAACAGAGGAGCAGCGAGACCCTCACTAATGAGCATCCCTGCATCCCTTCCCGCCGAGCCTCTTCTCCATCCGGCCGTTGGCATGTGACATGCTTGGACACTGCGTCTCTGCGAGTGTCTGCTTCCGGAGAGCCGGCTTGAAAAGCAGAGCAGAGAACCCATTGGCGGGCCTTTGGAGGGGCGACGCCGCAGAAGAGGGTGCTTGCAGCGAGCGAGCCGCAAACAGAAGGCCCGCACAGCCGGTGCCAGCCAGGTGCCAGCCAGCTCCCCCGGGAGCGCGGGAGGAGGCCGAGGCTGGCCTGGCAGCTGCCGTCTGAGTTCCATTCTGCACATCCTGCTCTGGGGGACCCGCCGGCACCCGGCCTGGGGGGAGCTGCCGGGCTGTCTTTTAAACAAAAGGCAGGAGTCCAAACACTGGGAGGTTCAAAGCAGGCGGAGCTTTCGCAATGGGGTTTGAGGGGATCATCTAGGAAGGAAACCGGGGGCGCTGGGAGCTGCCAGTGACGTGTGAGACCCTGTCAAGTCACAGATGGGGAGGCGGAGGCCGAGAGAAGTCCAGTGACTTAACCCAGAACCGAAATGCAGGTCTGGTCTTCAGGTTAGAATGCAGTACCACGTTCTTTTTTTTAAAAAAATAGGTTCAGCCGAAACCGGTTTGGCTCAGTGGATAGAGCGTCTGTGTGCGAACTGAAAGGTCCCGGGTTCAATTCCGGTCAAGGGCATGGACCTTGGTTGCGGGCACATCCCCAATAGGGGGTGTGCAGGAGGCAGCTGATCGATGTCTCTCTCATCGATGTTTCTAACTCTCTATCCCTCTCCCTTCCTCTCTGTAAGAAATCAATAAAATATATTTAAAAAAAAATAGGTTCAGTTTATTTATTTTTTTTTTAAAAAGGAGAGAAACATCAATCCGCTGCCACCTTGCACACCCCCCAGTGGGGATGGAGCCCGCACCCGGGGCATATGCCCTGACTGGGAGTTGAAACAGTGACCTCTTGGTTCCTAGGTTGACTCTTAACCACGGAGCCACATGGGCCGGGCAGAGAGTATCACAGTTCTGATGGCCTGATTCTCACATCAGTATAAATACTAGGAAATAATATGTTTGTGTATTTTGGAAAACGGAGCGGAAAGAGAAGAAACTTATCAGGCATTTTGGAGTTATCTGCCAACCACCTGTTACATACTGTGCAGGCATCTTCAGGTTTTTCTTTGAAGCAGTAGGCTTTTATCTGTGTGTAAATCTTTTTTTAAAAAAACATTTTATTGATTTTTTTCACCGAGAGGAAGAGAAAGGAGTAGAGAGTCAGAAACATCGATGAAAGAGAAACATTGATCAGCCACCTCCTGCATATCCCCCACTAGGGATAGGCCTGCAACCAAGGTACATGCCCTTGACCGGAATTGAAATCTGGGACCCTTTAGTCCGCAGGCCGACGCTCAATCCCCTGAGCCAAACCGGCCAGGGCTGTATGTAAATCTTAATAACGGGCCAGTAAATAGATTATCCCAGTAAATTGTACGTATCATTCTTAAAGGCAGAGTGAGCCTGTTGGAGAGTGTTGGGAGGAAAAATCTGAGTCTGAAAAGCCTGCTCTGAACGCTGGATGTTTATGTAAGGAACGCTTTTGTTCAGTTCTGGTTGTCTGGCGCAGGGCTGGGGCCGGTGAGGATTTATGGCCTCCAGTCTGGAGCAGGTAGGTGGGCTCACATTATCTGTGTGGAAGACCGCGTGTGGGGTCTTCGAGCGTAAGGCTGTGCAGGTCACAAAAGGCTTTGTCCCAGAAGGTGGCTACTAGGGTTCTTGGAGAGTGACGTGTTGCTGTTGATTTCACATCTGTGCTGGGAATTGGAAATTGTTCTCGCTTTGTGGCTATAGCAAGAGCCAGAGTTTTCTTCTTTTTTAAAATGTTTGGAAGCTACTTTTAAAAAAAATATACATTTTATTGATTTTTTACAGAGAGGAAGGGAGAGGGATAGAGAGTTAGAAACATCGATGAGAGAGAGACATCGATCAGTCGCCTCCTGCACACCCCCTACAGGGGTTGTGCCTGCAACCAGGATACATGCCCTTGACCAGAATCGAACCTGGGACCTTTCAGTCCACAGGCTGACGCTCTCTCCACTGAGCCAAAAACGGTTTCAGCTGGAAGCTACTTTCTTATAAGAAAGAATTCTTATAATTCTTTCTTATAAGAAAGACACCAAGTCCAAGGATATCACTGGAATTGTGGACCTTCTCTTCTTGCCCACGGATGGATTGAGCTGTTGGAGTGTTGTTGAGTGTAATGGAACTGTGTATCGGACATTGTTGACCCAAAGGGTTTTGACAAAGCCAGAGAGAAAAATCAGGATAATCTCATTCACTGGAATTCCAAGTGGATTTGGAATCTGTTTGTGCCCTTTTTTAGTGGTGGGGTTTCCCGTTGCTTTATTCCTTTGTCAAGTTGAGTGTGAGCTGAGTATTCTTTTCTGTGCTCCACCATCTTTTCTGCTGAACTTGAAAATAAAATGCTGCACTTAGGATACTCTGCTGAGACGCAGGGGGATGTTTATCTGTGCATTTCTTCTCTAAGACGTGGTGACAGCTGTAACTGAAAATGGGGAGGGGGAGGTGTGCAGCGCGTGGCAGGATGAAACTACACCGAGTGGCCAGATTATTAGGATCGCCGAACGAATAATAACCTGGCCACTCAGTGTATACCTCAAGTAAGCAAATGAGAGTCTTCTTACAGAGCTCTGTCTTGGGAAATGTCTTTTATTTCGTAGCCCAATTAGGACATGCCTGTGTCATTTATTGATTGGTGGGCTTTTTCAAGAACTTGTTGCCTGAAAAGTGAATGTCTCAAGTGGTTACCTGATTCTGCCCTCCCCTGCCCCCCACTAACTGAAGAAAAAATGTTCAGGCTGAAGAGAAAGCTATATATCATTTTTGTCCTTCACCCAAGACACCATTTGGGGTACTTTGGAAAGAGAAGGTAGCTAAAGGCCATTAATCCTTTCCTCCTTTGTTTAATTGATCGTGGCTCTTGGCCCCCTTAAGAAACACTGTCTGAATGTTATTATTATGCTGTAATGATATCAAAGAAAGACACCAACGTGATTTTCTCCGTAGTCAATTATTCTAGTTTATATGACACTTGAGGCCCGATGCACAAAATTTGTGCAAGGGGCTCGGCTCTGGCAGCCACAGTGGCTTGCCTTGGTTCTTGCAGCCCTGGCTTTGTCTGGTAGGTCGTCTGGAAGGACATTCGGAAGGTCATTTGGCTGTCCGGTCTAATTAGCATGTTATGCTTTTATTATTATAGACTAGAGGCCTGGTGCATGAAATTGGTGCACGGGAGCGGGGGTGGAGGGTCCCCTCAGCCCAGCCTACATCCTCTCCAATCTGGGACATCCCTCTCACAATCCAGGACCTCTCGCTCCTAACTGCTAGCCTGCCTGCCTGCCTGGTAACCCCTCACTGACCTCTCCTTGCCAGCCTGATCACCCCTAACCACCTTTGCCTGCCGGCCTGATTGCCCCTAAATGCCCCCCGACCCTGCTGACCTGGTTGCCCCTCACTGCCCCCCCTGCAGGCTTGGTTGCCCCCAACTGCCTCCATTGCCGGCCTGGTCACCCTATGCAGCCTGCTGTTTAGTCCTTTGGTCGTCCCTCACTAACCCCCTGCTGGCCTGGTCACCCCACGCAGTCTGCTGTTTGGTAGTTACTGTGATGGCATCCGGGACAATTTGCATATTCCTCTATTATTAATATAGATAGGATAAACCTTGTAAAACTGCATTACTGTGGTAGGAGAAGTTGCTTTAAGATCTATAATCTGTACTTGAAATAGTTGTTATTTAATTGGATGTTTAGAGAGTTTCAGGCTATGGAGCGTCAGATAAAGCCTGCGTGTATACTGCTTCCAATGTCACCAGGACAGAAGCAACATCCTGGGTGGTGGCTTTCTCTAGGATAATCTGTGTCCATTTCTAAAGTAGTTTTTTTTACATAAATGAAGTGTATGCCCCACCTGCTGCTTTTTGCCTGGGGCTGGAATATTTCCTGTTCTCTGCCTGTCCTATTTGCATGGAATTGCGTCCTCCCTTTCCTAGCAGGAAGATCCTGTCTACCCCCTGGTGGCCAGTGCACGTCATAGCGACTGGTCGGACGGAAAAAGGCTCTCCAAGGAATTACTCCATGGCTCCATCGCAAGTGGCTCAACAGGACAGAGATGAACTTCTGAATTTGAAATCTCTTTTAAAAATATTCTTTTTTCCTTTAAAAAAAATGTGCACAATGGGTTTCTGAGCAGCTAAAATCCGACACTGGACAGCACTGTCAGGCTCTGTGATCTCTCTTTAGAAGATGTGGGGTAGTTTGCGGCTTCACTAAATCGCCCTCACACACAGGGCAGGCTTTGGAATCGTGGAGAGGTGTTTCAGGAGTAATAACTGAGAGCCATTAGATTTCCTTGAAGAAGAAAGATGACCGTATGTGACTGTACCTGGATATCACGTCTGGGAACGTGTTACTTGATAGTTTGGGTTGTGAGCTAAGCTTCCCCGGGGTGCATGGGGCCTCTTCCAGGAGTAACAACCGGGAATCCCGGTGCTGCTGCTGAGGTGCCTCTTGTGCTTGGCATTCTGGGAGATTTCCCTCCGTAAGCCGGATGAAAGTATGTGGAAAGGTGATTAGTTTAATTGGCCAACTGTTGTAATTATTCGGGAGGAGGTGACTGTGGGGGCTGGCATCAAAGGCCAGAATGCCTGTAGGAGAGGGGGAGGAGACTCTCTGCAAACAGCAGCAACTTTGGTTTCAACGTGGCTTTAGTGCAAATGACAGCGGCACGTTAGAGGGATGGAGGGGTCTTTACTTTTTGGGACAAGAATCCACCAAAAAATAAAGAGGAGGGCTTTTTTTTTCAAAGATAATGGTAAAGAAGTCTGCCAATGGTTTCTCTGGCCTTAAAACAATACACCGAGTGGCCAGATTCTGATGCTCTCTGAACGCATAACAATTGGGCCACTCAGTGTATATCCTATAGAATAAAAGGCTATTATGCAAATTGTCCCCTCCGCCAGGAGTTCGACCAGCAGGCAGGCCGGCCAACTGCCCATGTCCCCTCCCCCTGGCCAGGCTGGCCGGACCCCACCCATGCACAAATTCATGCACTGGGCCTCATATAGGCGTGTGCGTGTGCGTGCGCGCGCGCGCGCGCACACACACACACACACACACACACACACTGAGTGGCCAGATGATTATGCGTTCAGAGATCATCATAATCTGGCCCCTCAGTGTATACGGAGTAACAGTCTGTAGTGGGTGTAGACACACTCACGGTGTTTGTAAATTGCAGATGGATACTCTGAGCTGTTGCAAAAGACACTCCGGGAGGCCCTCCTGGTGGTGGTGTTTTAGCATCGTTCAACAGCAAAGAATCCCCGTGCCAGGGTCACGCTGTAAAGTGGAAGTACACCTCCTCCCCACCCCGCCTCGCCTCACATCAAAGGGCAGAGAATGTTCTGTAGACAGCGAGCTAAGCAGTCGGGCGCAGGCATCCGGGCACTCGCGTCGGGAAACTATGTGTGGAATGCCACAGTTCATGGACCAGGGACCCCCAAGTGGATGCAGGTGCCGGCCCCCGCTGCTGTTTTCCTAGAGAGAAATGGCCGCGGGCAGCCATGGCAGCCAGATGAACCCCCCCAATGAAACTGATGGCTTTATTGGACATTCTTTCCCTGAGATTTAACTTTCTAATGTGCACATACATCACTCCGGGGATGTCATTAGAAGCGCTGACCTTTTGTGCGGGGAGCTGCCGCTGGCGGGGGCCGCCCCCCTCTCGGTCGCTTTGATTGCGGCCCACATCTGTTGAGCATGTGATCCGTTTCCCCCCCCCCCCCCCCCCCTCTCTCTGAAGCACACTGACAACTGGCTAAAAGGACTTAATGAAAACCAGTCAGAGCTCATTTCGGTTACATTTCCCAGCCCTTCTGGTTGCAGATGTAGAAGTGTGGCTTCCTCAGAGTCGCCGGGGAGGGCGAGGGGCGTGAGTCTCCTTGGGCAGGGAATGGGGTCTCTTGGTCCCCGCTTCCACGTGGTGCTCCGGGTCCATGATGGCAGGGGGGCTGCAATGCTTGTTATCAACCAGCTGGAGGAACACTGAAACGTGGTTCCTCCCCCCGTCCCCCCCCCCCCCCCCCCCTTTTTTTCAGAGAAGTCAGAGCTCTGATGTGGTTGCACCTCATAAATACTGCAGACTTCACTGGGCTGTTTAATGGGACCCAATGTCATGTCATTTGCGCACTCCAGTGAGTGGTTCTTATTTTTCGGTGCGGTTTGCCGCTCCGTCTTGGAAAGATGTGAGGTTGGAGGACTTTCCAACCATGACTGTTTTTTGTGTTTTTTTTTGTTTTTTAATGGAACCAGAATCTGAGCGAGAAGACGCTGGGCCTTGTTTAAGAGGCCACCTGGATTCCCAGAGGAGCTGGGGACACTGGAGGAAGGAAGGCAGGATGATACCACACTGTGTCCTGTGCTTCTGCTCACCCCCGAGAATTGAATGGATGGAACCCCTGATTCGGAAATCGGGTCGTGATTTGAGCCTCTACCTGAGTGTTCATGAGTGTCTGGAGCAGTGGTTCTCAACCTTCTTAATGCCGCGACCCTTTAAGGCAGCTCCTCATGTGGTGGTGACCCCCAACCATAAGATTATTTCCGTGGCTACTTCATCACTGTAATGTTGCTACTGTTATGAACTGTAATGTAAATATCTGATAGGCAGGATGTTACAAATGGAACATAATCAAAGCATGGTGATTAATCACAAAAACAATATGTAATTATATACTGTGAAATACTTATTTCTAATGACAAATAAATGAAATTTGGTCTTGAATCGTGGTGTAGCATGGGTAACAGTCTTCATATGACAACAGTAAACTACATGGCTACACTTTGCTACACCGAGGAGCGGTGTGTTGGTTCCTAAGACCATGGGAAATAGGTGTTTTCCAGTAGTCTTAGGCGACCCCTGTGAAAGGGTCGTTCGACCCCCAAAGGGGTCGCGACCCACAGGTTGAGAACCGCTGGTCTGTAGGGACCCCCCTTTCCCCGGGCATTCTCTGTCCTGTATCAATTCCTGGTGAGGCTTCTGGTCAGTGGCAATGTCTCTTAGGGCAGGAGATGGCATGTCCTGGTCATCCGGGACCCTCCCCGGAAATCCGTCCTCCTTGGGGTTCCTTCAGCCTCCTTTCCACTCCTTCATGCTGCCTGTGGTTGGTTAGCAGGAAGCCTCTAGTCCTGTAGGCGGGACTGGGCTGCTTAGCTCCCTGGACACGTGCCTCATCCCTCAGAGCCCCTTTCTCACTGGGGGGCTTGCCCCCCATCCCGCCCGGCTGTCTTCGGTGGCTGCCAGCATCCGTGAGCTGTTCGGGGGCAGGGCGTGGATTCTTGGCCTGAGGCTGGAGGAGTGGCCTGGGCCCACGAGCCTCTGTCTTCTGGGAACTCTCTGGCACAGAACTTGGCCTGCTGCTGCCCTCCGGCCAGGGGCCTGGAACTCGCCTGATGAGAAAGCCGGTGCTCGGAAGGCTTAGAGGACTTGTCTAAGCCCAGACCTGACGGGCAGGCTGGGTTCCCAGGTCACTATTGAGTTCTGGGGCTCCCACCCTGGCTTGTTGGATTCCCAGTCTCTCTTCACCCTCGAAAAGGCACTGCTTGGGCCTCAGTTTCTCCATCTGTGTACAGTTGTAAGCACACCACTGACCATGTAACTGACGGACATCAGAGGGTGGTCAGTGCCTCTAGAGAGAGGCTCAGGGATGTTTGTGTAGCTCTTTATAGTTCGTAGAGGCCCAGTGCATGACAATCGTGCACTTGGGTTGGGGTGGGGGGGCGTCCCTCAGCCTGGCCTGCATCCTCTCTCGGTTCAGGACCTCTTGGGGGTTGTCTGACTGATGGCTTAGGCCTGCTCCCCATGGCAGTTGGACTTCCTTAGCACTGCTGCAGAGGCTGGAGAGGCTCCTGCTATGCCACTGAGCTCGCCAGCCTTCTGGCTGAGCTGTGCTCCTCCTGTTGAGCATCTGCCCCCCGGTGGTCAGTGCACATCATAGCGACCAGTCGTTCTGCTGTTTGGTCGATTTGCATATTAGCCTTTTATTATATAGAAAGAGCATTTTCTACACATGATCAGGCCTCGCCCTCCCAGGAACCCTGTGGGGTGGGCATCGCTGACTTTGTTTCTCAGATGAAAGCAGGCCCCAGAGACGTTGAAAGGGAGGCTTGTCAAAACCGAGCGTTTGGCCTGAGGTTTGCTGAGCCTCGGATGACAGAGACGTGGCGCTGGGACGAGGCTGCCAGGCAGCGGTGGCATGTTTTTCCTTGTAGTTATTTTCTAGATGGTTTTGGCCCTGCAGGCCTCCCCAGAGTGGCTCTGTACCTATTTTTGTGATGGTTCTAAAGAGGTTAGAATTCATTGACTATCCACTGATCCTATGTGGTTCTGGATCAGAACATAGGAATCTTTAAAGGGAGCGCAAACTTTAAATTGTGTAGAAAAAGGAGTATGAAGAAATCATTGTACATCGGCAGCAAGAAAAATTACACGTTTGCATGCTCGAAATAGAGCTGATCTCCTTGAAGCAGTTGCTCAAACCACCTCGTTACCGTTTAACAATGTCTGTTTCTTGTTTGACAGTGGCAGGAATGTCTTCCTCCCCTCCCTTGAAGTTTAAAAGGGTGGAGCAGATGCCCGTAGGCTGGCGATTTCCAACCTTTTCAATCGCATGGCACACATGAACTAATTACTGAAATTCTGTGGTGGACCAAAAAACATATGTGGGTTTTTTTTTTTTTTTTTTTTTTTTTTTACTGAACTGTCAAGAAATAGGTCTAATTTTGACTCATTTGCCTGGGATGGCTGTGGTTGGTTTGGCTGTTGTCTTTTTCTTTAGTTGACAATCTAAGGGAAAAGAGGTCAGTGCCCCTGACGACAGAGTCAGGTGTTGCACGTTTTAGAAATTCTTGTGGCACTTGGTTGAAAATGGCAGCAGTCGCAAGGGGTTGGTTGTCTGCTAACAGTGGCTAGATTGTGCCCAGCGCTGTGCAAATCCCGAGTCCATCAAGGGGAAGGAATTAAGCACGAGCCAAAAGTGGAAATGAGCTCCTCCCCACTCCTCTCCTTTTCTTTTCTTCTTCTTTTTTGTTTTAGAATTGTTAAGGGCCTTTGTATACAGGGTGGGGCAAAAGTAGGTTTACAGTTGTTCGTATGTAAAATAACAGTACTCCTGTATAATAAAAGCCTAATATGCTAAGTGTCTGACTGTTCGTTCAACCGTTTGACCAGTTGCTATGAGGTGCACTAACCACCAGGGGGTGGACGCTCCGACCAGTAGGTTAGCTTGCTCCTGGGGTCCCGCCAATCAGCACTGGGTGAGACAAACTGGACACGCCCTGCATGAATCCATGCACTGGACCTCTAGTTAATAAGAAATAATACAAGAATAAACTTCCATGTACTCACAGCTGTAAACCTCTTTTTGCCCCATTCAGTGGGGACAGTAGCACCTGCCTGCTAGACTATTGCACATATTAATTAAATTAATAGATGCAAAGTCTTAAGAATAACATCTGATGTATAAACCCACAGTAAATGTTAGATGTGCTATTATTTGCCACCATGGATTCTCATTGAGTAGGGGCCAGGAGGGACCTTTGGGTATAGCCAAAGTTACCGCCTTTCCCAGTCTCAGACTTACCCCTTTTAAGTAGAAAAACAGTAGTCACCTAATTGAGTTCTTGGGGCATCAAGGGAGTCTGATGATTGCCAGATACCCCCAAGTCCGCCTATTGCAGGCACGTTTGTTGGAGTTATTCTACGGGGAGAATAGAAAGCCTACCTCTGCAGGCCGACGCTCTAACCACTGAGCCAAGATGGTAAGGCTGCTAGGGTAATTTTTTCAAGGGCACCTTTGGGCATCTAGTGAGGTGCCCATGTCAGGCTCTTTCATGCTTTTTGAGGGCGATTTTAGATGAGTGGTGCTGAATCTTCTCATCCTCTTCCCTCATGAACCTTTAGCATCATTCTATGTGGTTGAAGCCCCTTTAGTTTTGTCATGGGGTCCCACACCCCATCCCAGGCTGTAGCCTCACTGTGTGCCTTGCCCTCTCACCGATAGATTAGTGCCCTCTCCCCATAGGGTTGCCAGATTAAAGACAGGAAAAATGCCCAGTTACAATGGAATTGGAGATTAACATTTAAAAATTTTTTATTTTATTTTATTGTTTAAGGTATTACAAATGGCAATACATATGTTTCTTTTTTTTTTCTTCATTGACCTCCTCAACCTTTTTTTTTTCTTTTTTTTAAGCATAAGTATGTCCTGTGCACTATTTGGGACATACTTATACAGATGACCCTTGAACAATGCCCCACACACACTCAAAAAATATGCATATAATTTTGACTGCCCCCCCAAACTTAACTGCCAGTAGCCGAGTGTTGACCAGAAGTCTTACCAATAACATAAACAGTCGATTAACATGTATTTTGTGTGTTCTGTGTATATTAAACACTGTGTTCTTCAAGTCAGCGAGAGCATGTTCTGTGTATATTAAACACTGTGTTCTTCAAGTCAGCGAGAACAAAGAGTGTTATTAGGAAATTCTAAAGAGCCGAGACCGGTTTGACTCAGTGGATGGAGTGTCGGCCTGTGGACTGAAAGGTCCCAGGTTCGATTCCGGTCGGGGGCATGTACCTTGCTTGCGGGCACATCTCCAGTGCGGGGCGTACAGGAGGCCGCTGATCGATGTCTCTCTCTCATCCAATGTTTCTGACTTTCTATTCCTCTCCCTTCCTCTCTGTGAAAAATCAATAAAAAAAAAAAAAAGGAATTCTAAAGAAAGGGGAATACCTTTAGAGCATTTATTGAAAAAAATAGTAATCCATGGGCAGTTCAAACCCGTGTTGTCCAAGAGTCAGTTTAAGTGAAAAGTGTTCATTATTTGAAAATCAGATCCAACCCAGAGAGCAGCCCGATTTTTCAATCTGGCTGCTCTGCGACCCCAGCGCTGCTCCACTCCCACTCCCGGGCGGTGGCACAGGTGGCCTTGAACTGCTGAGCGGGATGAGGCTTCCCGGGCCTGTTTTGACTTCCTGGGAAAGAAGGTGCCTGCAGGCCCATCGAGTCTGACAGCCGCATGGGGTTCTTTGAGGCCAGGGCACGCCCCGCACCTCTTCTTTGACTGGGGGGAGAGACGCGGTGTGAGACGCGGGTCCCTCATGGTCAGCGGTGCACAGGCAGTTCGGAGGGGGGCGGACAAGGCTTTTGCGGGCAGCCCCGAAGGCATGGTGTCCAAGGACTCCATCCCAGACGGGAACGACTTGTGTTTGACAACCAGGGACGTTCATGGAAATGCCCAGGGGACATGGGCTTGCCCCTCAAGGAATTGAACTGATGGGTGAGACGTTTATTTTATTTTTCATGGATTTGTATTGATTTCAGAGAGGAAGGATGTGGGGAGGGGAAGGAGGGAGAGAAACATCAGTGAGGAGAGGGAATCATTGACCGGCTGCCTCCTGCACGCCGCCTCCTGGGGATGGAGCCCGCAACCCAGGCTCAGGTGCCCGGGAAGGGACTCGAACCCGGGATGTTCCTTTAGTTTTGTCTCCTAGGTCCCACTCCCCCATCACAGATTAGTGCCTCCCGCTGGGCCACACCGGCGAGGGCACAGCTGAGAAATCTGAAAATAGAATGGCTTGTCCCACCTTTTCTTCTTCTCCCCCCCTTTTTTAAAAAAAATACATGTTATTGATTTTTTTACGTAGAGGAAGGGAGAGAGATAGAGAGCTAGAAACATCGATGAGAGAGAGACATCGATCAGCCGCTTCCTGCATGCCCCTTACTGGGGATGTGCCCGCAACCAAGGTACATGCCGTTGACCGGAATCGAACCTGCGACCTTTCAGTCTGCAGGCCCACGCTCCATCCACTGAGCCAAACCAGTTTTGGGATTTTTCTCCCTTTTGTTTCTCCTTTTCATCTCCCTGCTGAGAGACAGAAGGAGGTCAGCCAGGACTATGGTCAGGAGCGAAGGTGGGCATGGCCTGGGAGAGGCAGCACTCCCGGCTCCTGGAATTTCTCGAGTACCAGCTGGATGGGGGTGGTCATCTTCCTGTTCACTGAGTGCCTGGTGTGCCCAGCCAGGGACACAGGCACAGCCCCCGTCTCAGGGAGCGTGTGCTCCGTCACGCAGCCTGACCTATAGGAGGACGTGCCCTGGCGGGAGAGCAGCCTGGCCCCCAGCCCCCGCTGCCTGGATTCCCGTGCTTTCCCTGTGGCACCTGCGGGAGGAGTGGGCTCTTGGCCATCAGGCTGGACTCCGGGCACTGCTGTTTGAAGAGTTTATCTGATCAGAGGTCTCGCTCATCGAGGCATTCTGGCCAGAATCTGCAGGAGCCAGTCCACGCTGGCAGGGGCAGGCTTTAATAAAACAGCCAGTGAACCAGTCAGCCTGGCGATGGTTACAGAATGATGAAGGCACCCTCTGTGTCATGTTGGATGGAATACCTCTGAATATTAGAGCATTATCAGTAACTAGAGGGGGAGGGGAGAGAGAGGAGACTACTGTGATGAAAAATGGTAGGACTTGATAAATCAGAATGACATTTTGATAAACTTTATTTATTTTTTAAACATATTTTATTGATTTTTTACAGAGAGGAAGGGAGAGTGATAGAGTTTGAAACATCGATGAGAGAGAGACATCGATCAGCTGCCTCCTGCACGCCCCCTACTGGAGATGTGCCTGCAACCAGGATACATGCCCTTGACTGGAATCGAACCTGGGACCTTTCAGTCCGCAGGCTGATGCTCTATCCACTGAGCCAAACCGGTTTCGGCCATTTTGATAAACTTTAAATGTGTTTGTTTTTATTCTTGGGGGTTCTTTATTAGAAAGAGAGGAAGGGAGAGGGGAGAGAGAGATAGAGAGAGAGAGACAAATACCGCAATCAGTGGCCTCCTGCTGTTACAGATATGGGAGAAGAACCAAGCAATATGTAGAGAGATGGAGTTACATTTATTACGTGCGGGTCTAGAGGAAAATGTCTCTCAAATTCTGGGCCCCAACATGGAGGGACTTTCCCTATGAATATGTTTTTACCTTCTTGGTCTTCCAAATCTTGGGTGTTTCCGGCCCCCTTTTTGCAAATTCTTAAAGGGCCCCTATGTTCTGGGGCGTTGAGACCTCAACCAAAGGCTCAGCCTGGTGCCAGCACGGATAATTTCGTCTGGGGATGGTTTAATGGCCTCTCTGAAGTGGGAGTAGTCTTATTTTCCTTATTATTTAAGCAAGCAAGCATTTACAGAAGCCAAATAGCAGGGTTAAAATTTCAAACAGCAGTTTTTATATAAGATGGATGCTTCACTGCCCAGCCCCGGTTGGGAATTGAGTCCTGACCGCGAATCTTACCGGTGACCTCTGGATTCCGGGGTCAATGCTCAATATACTGTGACAGTAAGCTTTTTCTCCTCATCAGAAGAATTTACACATGGTACAGAGGGTGAAAGAGGAAAGTGTGGCTCTGGCAAGTTCTTTTAAGATGAGAGGAAAAATAAGCCTGGTTTTAAACTAACCCTTGGAATTTGAGCCTTTGTCTATGTTCTAGAAGCTTCTTGGGCCGCCTGAGATCCCCATCCTGAAGTTTACAGAACCTCAGCGTGCCCAGGGATCTCAGAAATGTCCCAAAGTCCTCCGAAAATTCTGGAAACAAAATGCATCATGACTGAATTGTATACAGTGGAGTAGCCATTAGGGCTGGCTGGGTTAGGTTCTCTGTTGGGGAAAATAGCAAAATCAGGCAGGATTGAGGTGTTGCTATGTCAAGAGATTGCCCTAGAAATTAGTGGCTGTAGGTGTTTAGGGAACTTAAAAGAAATTAGCAACTTTTCTTCTGAAAGATTTTTTTTTGCTTTGAAATATTTTGTACTGGTTTCAAATGCTATTTTAATGAACTCAGTATTTTGTAGTGGGACTGGAACCACAGCCATGAATTTTAAGGAGAATTTAGGAAACAAAAATAAAAAAAAAAAGTTTACTTTCCCCTTCCTTAACGGCGCATACAGTTAAAAATACCTGTCAGCTTTGTCTTTAAAATCTTGTTATTTATAAGGGACTCCGGACTTGAGGCCTAATTGGTTCCTGCACATTGAATCCTGAGAGGCATGGCATTAATGCAAACTCCTGTTTCCTGGAGGCTACGGTAAATGCAAAGCTTATGTCATAACTGGGCTTCCCTTCCTAGGAAAGTTGGCCTTGCAATATTAAAAATAATAAAGCGGATATTAAAATATATCACAAATACAAAGACACCTTTTAAGCAAATATTAATGAAACCTTTCAAACCAAAGATACTAAAAATAGTAAAAAAAAAATAGTAATAAAAAAAAGGCTTTGCTATAAGTATTACTTTTGGGGAATTTTTTTCTGTTTAGGCTGAATTGACTAAAGCTTGTCAGAATCCAATGTTAAATCTCCAGAAAACAAACATAGGTATTTTTCACCCCCATTGCTTCAGGGATCTTTAGGTTGTGTTTGTAATAACGTTGCCGGCCTCAAACTCTGTTGTGTGTGGGAAGAGTGGAAATGCCACGAAGGTTGTTAATTGGTAAAAGTTGAAGGAGGGGCAATTTCCATGGCCATCCATGCTCTGGTTTCTCAGAAGGATCTTCCTAGCTCAGCTGTGAATAACGTAGTAAAAGTCCAATCAAGTCTTCAGCATGAGAACAGTTGCTAAAGAAATTCATTTCCGCCAAAACCGGTTTGGCTCACAGTGGATAGAGCGTCCATCTGCGGACTGAAGGGTCCCAGGTTCGATTCCGGTCAGGGGCATGTGCCTTGGTTGTGGGCACATCTCCAGTGTGGGGTGTGCAGGAGGTGGCTGATGGATGTCTCTCTCTCATGGATGTTTCTGGCTCTCTGTCCCTCTCCCTTCCTCTCTGTGACATGAGTGGAATTAGATTTCCATGGCAATGCAGTCTACTCTACTCACATTGTTTTTTTTCTTCGTTCTTTCTGTTTTCTTGGGTTGGATCACATTTTCTGATATTCTAAGTCCCATTGGTCATCTATCTATCTATCTATCTATCTATCTATCTATCTATCTATAGATATATAGATATAGATATAGATAGTGGTACCTCGAGATACGAGTGCCCTAACATATAAGATTTTTGAGATATGAGCTGTTGAGCAAGTGATTTTTGCTTTGAAATACGAGCAACATTTGAGATAGGAGTAATCGCGTGGATCGGCTGGCTGCACACGACCCACCAGTTTACCGCGACTCGAGTGTCTCATAGTTTCCCATGCCTCAAGGTTACGAACGAATTAAACTCATATCTCAAGGTATATATCAAAGAAATTCATTTCCCCGGACCACAGTTAGAGCAGACAGCTGGCTGGGTCTGGACTGTCCCTGGCCAGTCCACTGACCAGTGTGTTGACTCTGTGCATCACATCGCCCTCAGCGTTGGTTATCTCTGGGAGGGTTTTACAAGATAGAAGCAGTTGCAAGCCGAGCTGTCTTTGGGGTTTGAAGGCCACACATCATTAGGATGTTCTCTTTAATCTATTATGTGTTTGTGTCTCAGGAAAGTAAGCAAAATAGAAAGTTTGGCTACAAGACCATCTTTATGCGGTATCAATTTTCTGGCTTTTCTTTTAAGTAAAGGGACAAAGCAGCGCCTGGCTTTATCTCATAATAACCAGTACTGACCGTAGAATTGTGTGTGTCTGTGTCTGTGTGAGCCATCCGAGTTCCTACAGTGACATTAAAGGGAGATCTTTCATCTCCCAGGTTTCCAAAGATGAATCGCATCTGAGCGTGTAGGAGATGATATAAAAGTATTTTCTTCAAACATTTTCGGGTACTTATTTTTTTCTTCCTGATTTCCTGGACTAGATTTTGTGCTTTGCAGGATGGCATGCATGGTAAAGTACCGAAGTATTGGTGTAGTCATGATATGTGAAATCTCATTTTCTGGTCGAATTTGTATTAAAAAAAATATTTTAATATATGTTTTTATTGATTTCAGAGAGAAAAGGAAGAGAGACAGAAACATCAAAGATGAGAGAATCATTGATGGGCTGCCTCTTACATGCCCCCAACTGGAGATCAAGTCTGAAACCCAGGCATGTTGCCCTCACCGGGAATTGAACCAAGACCTCTTGTTTCAATGCAACCACTGGGCCACACTGGCTAGGCTCAAATTTATATATATATATTTAAAAATATTGAGTTTATGTTAATAAAAAAGAAACAATGATCTTGCATTATTGCTTGATGTCAAGTAAGCACCAATCTTTAAGTCAGTGTGCACTAAGTCTAGTAGACAGTTGCCTGGCACCACAACACAGGAATCGGAGGAAATGTGAGGAACGATCCCTGCTTTGTCTTTAAAATGCCTGGTCTGACTTTCTGACCACTTATTAGTGATTGGAAACCAATGTGACGTGAGTGGAATTGGATTTCCATGGCAATGCAGTCTACTCTACTCACATTTTTTCTTCTTCATTCTTTCTATTTTCTTGGGGCAGATCACATTTCTGATATTCTAAGTCCCATTGGTCGCTCCTCTACGCAGGTTTTCTTGTTTTCTCAAGTATCATTTTTAAAAAAATATTTTTTATTGATTTTTTACAGAGGAGGGGGTGGGAGAGGGGATGGGGGGTGGAGCGGGGAGATGGCGGATATAAAGTTTCAGTTTTACAACATGAAAAGAGTTGTGGAGACTGAAGGTGAAGATGGTTCTAGAACATTGTGAATGTCCTTTAATAATACTGAGCTGTACGCCTGAAACGGTGACGATGGCAGGTTTTATGTATTTTATCTGTTAAAAAAAAGGTATTTGTTGAGCACCTGTTTTTTGAGAACCAACTAGAGTCCAGTGATGCCCACAGAAGGTCCAGGTTTAAGGGGGCCCCCAGGCCAGTGGGAGTGTGAGGGTGTGATGCTACTGGAATGGTCACATGGTTACAAATGCTTTGGTCCTAAGTGCAGGTGAACTGGACCAACCACGGGAAGGGGCCTGGACCAGCAGGCGTGTCTCAGTGGCTGAGCATCATCAGCCTATGAACCAGGAGGTCACGGTTCAATTACCCATCAGGGCACATGCCTGGGTTTTGGGCTTGATCCCCAGTGGGGGTGTGTAGGAGGCAGCTGATCAATGGTTCTCTTCTCATCATTGATATTTCTCCCTCTCCCTCTTCCTCTCCCTCTCTCTCACTTAGTCTTTGAAATCAATAAAAATACATTTAAAAACCAAAACAAGGGGGAGGGGGTCTGCAGTGGTTCACTTCTGCCACTCCCCCTCTGGGGACGTGCTGCCTCCTCAGCGGTGCCTTGGGATCCTGTGAACCCAAGGGGTTGCTCTCTGCTCTGTCCCCCACTCCAGCTCCGCTCTCCCTCCTCGGCCCGCACTTGGCCATCTCCTCTGTGACGTGTGCGCATCCCCCGTGTTTCTGGCCCAGGCCCTGCCCTTTTCCTCCCCGCTCTGTCCATTCCGAGGGGCCGGGAGCTGTGCCCTTTGACCTTTGCGGCAGCCCGCACAGTAAACCCTACTTAATGAATGTTTTGGCCCAGGAGCTGACATGGCTAATGCCTCTTTAATCGAAGGTTCTCAGTGCCTCTTTAGCAGCGAAGGACAGTCTTCGGCTGGCTTATGGCGGAGAGCAAACAAGCCCTCACGCTGTCTCCAGGGGCCCCGAGGAATTCACCTTCAGGCTTGAACCCAGGACCTGCTGACCTGCACTTAGCATCCCAGAGAGGGGGGGCAACAGCTGGGGCAGGGGCGGCCTCTCTTCCTGGTGCACGATCAGCCAGGGGCGCTCAGTGCTGGGGTGGGTCCCAATGCTGACTTACCAGTTCCCCTTATTAAACATGCACTTGCCCTTCTCTTCCTCCACGAAGAAGTACCGTATTTTCCCGTGTATAAGGCGACTGGGCGTATAAGACGACCCCCAACTTTTCCAGTTAAGATCTGGAGTTTGGGATATACCCGCCCTATAAGATGATCCCCGGCTTATAAGACGACCCCCAACTTTTGAGAAGATTTTCCCGGGTTAAAAAGTCGTCTTACACGCCGGAAGATATGGGGTAGGTTTTTCTTTCCACCCAGAATGGTAGTTGTTAAGTTGGGTTCCATACATCCGCGTCTGTTTTTTTTTTAATACTTGTTTTGCTGGCTTAATTATTAACAGCTGCCCACTTTCCCTCTCAAGAGGGCCCCGGTTTGGAGGATCAGTGATTAATGGGAGGTGGGGAGGCAGAGGGAGGCTGAGGTTCAGGAGGCGAGGCGTTGGAGCGATGCCTGCGAGGTCTGCCATGTTGGATACAGCGGTACCTCGAGAAACGAGTTTAATTCGTTCCGTAACCTTGAGGCGTGGGAAACTATGAGACGCTCGGGTCGCGGTAAACTGGTGGGTCGTGTGCAGCCGGCTGATCCTCGCGATGACTCCTATCTCAACTGTTGCTCGTATTTCAAAGCAAAAATCGCTCGCTCGACGGCTCGTATCTCAAAAATCTCGTATGTTAGGGCACTCGTATCTCGAGGTAGCACTGTACTTTTTCTTGGGCTGGGAAACATGACTTGGCTTTTAAATGATAAGCAGGCTGGTGTGAGATGTTAGAGTTGGAGAGTTTGGAGGCTGCATAGGATCAAAGGGACATTTTTTCAAGGAGTCATACTCTCGAGTCTCTCAGCGCAGGTTACTATCTGTATTTAGAGCTTCAGACATTTTTAGGGCGCACGGCCACCAAGTTGGCTCTGATGCGCCCATGGATAGACATACCTTGCATGGGCTCTGTATTTCGGAAAAAGAAACCCCATCTTCTCAACTTCTGTGTGAGATCCTTCAGATCACTGTGCGGCTGAGATGCAGGATGGATCGGCTCTCGCTGTTAAGAAAAGCCAAGCTGGTAATGAAGGAAACGAGGTGGAACCTTATTAATATCTTCATGTTTGTTAAGAGAACTTCATGTAACCTGAACAAAATAAGTGCTTTTAAAACTCAGGCATCACTGAGGAGGAGTTCGTAGGTTGCAAGCTTCCATGGAAACCAGTTTGAGCTGCTTTCTGTTCAGGGAAATGCACAGGGTTAAGGATGCAGGAAGTCTACCTGCCATTGCTTTTCATTTCCCTGCCCTGATCCTCCCCCCTCTTCTCCCCCCCCCCCGCCGGCCCCCCGTATCTGCTTCCGCCTTAGCCTCTCCTACCCTAGCTGTGACACTCACCATAGTGCTTGAGGTTTTTGTTTTGTTGTTTTTTTAAAAATATATTTTTTTATTGATTTTTTTACAGAGATGAAGGGAGAGGGATAGAGAGTTAGAAACATCGATGAGAGAGAAACAGATCAGTTGCCTCTTGCACGTTCCCTACTGGGAATGGGCTCACAACCAAGGTACATGCCCTTGATCGGAATCGAACCTGGGACCTTTTTGACCGGAATCGAACCTGGGACCTTTTAGCCCACAGACCGACGCTCTATCCACTGAGCCAAACCGGTTTCAGCATGCTTGAGGTGTTAATCACGGCAATCTTGTGTGTTACTTGTATGTAAAATAAATTTAAAAAAATTTTTTTTTCAAAAGTGACCCAGTAATATTGTCTTACATTTTGAAAAAGCTTTGCAATGAGATGTGAAGGCCTCCTTCACATCCAGCTCATAGGACCAGCAAACAGTCTTCTGGGTGGAGGGATGGCCATTTGTATTTTGCCTGGGAGCCAACAGAAGGGTGAGTGGCTTTCCCAGGCGGGATAGCTGGCACCATGAACTTGGCCTCAAACCCAGGTCTTCTGGCTTGATGCACAAGGCGGGCTCTTACTTCTTTCTGCCCCGCTCACTTCAGAAAACTTCTCTCCAGTTTCCTCTCCTTTTAGGCTTACCTCAAGGCTGGGCCACATCACTCCTTGTGAGGAAAGCAAGACCCTGGGTGCCTTGTGCTAAGTGGGCGTGGCTTACCCATCAGCAGAGTGACTTTATTGATGCATCATTATCCTCATCCTCTGGTGTACCGGGGCTATATATATATATATATATACAGTGGTACCTCGAGATATGAGTTTAATTCGTTCCGTAACCTTGAGGCGTGGGAAACTATGAAACGCTCGAGTCTCGGTAAATTGGTGGGTCGTGTGCAGCCGGCCGATCCTCACGATGACTCGTATCTCAAATGTTGCTCGTATTTCAAAGCAAAAATCGCTCGCTCGATGGCTCGTATCTCAAAAATCTCGTATGTTAGGGCACTCGTATCTCGAGGTACCACTGTATATTAATTGATTTCAGAGAGGAAGGAAGAGGGAGGGAGAGAGAGAAACACCAATGATGAGAGAGAATCGTTGATGGGCTGCCTCCTGCACACCCCACATTGGGGATCGAGCCCGCAACCTAGGCATAGGCCTTGACCTCGAATCGAACCGTGACCCCCTGGTTCATAGGTCCATGCTCAACCACTGAGCCACGCCGGCTGGGCCAGAGACCCTTTTGACAACTCGGCCTTGAACGCCATCCTGTTCCGAGCACTGGAGTCTCCCCATCATGGTTCTTCAGCGCGGGCCTCTCCTGCCCACTGACGGCCCTCTCCGTTCTCACCTCCCCGGAACAGACGCCCCCTCCTCCCTCAAGCACCCAGGGCAGGGCCCCCGCCACCCCGAGCCCCGGTCTCTGTGTGTTCTGGCCATTGCTCCTCCTCTCCCCGGCTCCCGGGAGCCGGGCACGTCTCCACGGGCTCGCTCACATGCTATTTGTCTCCATTATATCCCTCCCTCAGGCTCATGCGGGGCTCAAGGGCAGCGACCACGTCCCATTCATCTCGGTGTCCCCAGAGCCCTCAGCACAACGCCCGATCCCTAGGGACCCTCGCAGTCTGTTTTTTTTTTTTTAAAGAATAAATGCCTGGCTGAGACCGGTTTGGCTCAGTGGATAGAGCATCGGCCTGTGGACTGAAAGGTCTCAGGTTCGATTCTGATCAGGGGCATGTACCTTGGTTGCGGGCACAACTCCAGTGGGGGGTCGTGCAGGAGGCGGCTGATCGATGTCTCTCTCTCATCGGTGTTTCTGACTTTCTGTCCCTCTCCCTTCCTCTCTGTAAAAAAATCAATAAAATATATATGTAAAAAAAGAAAAAAGAATAAATGCCCGGGTTCAGAGAGGGCGATGCCCACGCCCCAGATCTGAGGACTGCAGGTGTTGAAAACACGTGGCTGCGACGGGGAACCTTATGATGGGCACGATGATCACCTGGTTTGTGCGTCGTTAAAGGGATAATGGTATATGTTTACGCAGCAGGTTGCAGTTTTACGTGGGCATTCGTTTTTTACGGGCCGCCGCTTGGTTAAGTGGCACAGGCGTCTGTGGGAATGCCGCTGTGTGGAAGCGGGGAGAGGGCCGGAGTCAGGTCTTTTCCAGAAGCTTGGCGGCCTGGTCCTGTGTCCTGTTAGGCTGAGCCACACCCAGCTGTCCCCCACTGCCCCGCAGTCTGCAGCCATGGCATTGGCCCAGAGAACGGGGTGAAAGGATGTTAACCCCTTTCAGCCTGGCCTGGGTTTCAGAGATATTTGACTGGTTTTGAGAATTCTGTTCTCTGTATTACTTAATTTTTCTCCAAGCATATTTACATTTCTCTCCATGTGGGGGTGCCCCCCCTCTCCATGTGGGGGTTCCCCCCCATTTCTGTCAAACTTGGACTGGCCTAGCTACTTGCATTGTGAGAACCTCTCCCAAATGCCGCCCTCCCAACTAGGTAACTCTTATGGGTGGGGTCAGAGAAGAACCCCCCTTAGGAGACACCAGGGCAGATCAGCATTGGGGAGTGAGGAGCTTTGAGACCGTCCTTTTATTTTTTTATTTTCATTTTTTAAAATATATTTTATTGATTTTTTACAGAGAGGGAGGGAGAGGGATAGAGAGTCAGAAACATCTATGAGAGAGAAACATCGACAGCCGCCTCCTGCACGCCCCCCACTGGGGATGTGCCCACAACCAAGGAACATGCCCTTCACCGGAATCGAACCCAGGACCTTTTAGTCCGCAGGCCGACCTTCTATCCACTGAGCCATACTGGTTTCGGCGAGACCATCCTTTTAAAATGGACAAGATGTAGGACCCTAGGGAGGAGACCATTCTCATGTAGCCTCGGGTGAGCATGCAGAATCGGGCCTCATCAGGCCTCAGGGGGAGCTTCCTGGTGGGTGGAAAAAGGGCCCAGTGAGCTCTCTCAACATTCACTCTGAAATTCTGTCAGATTGGGGTGTTCCGAGGGTTCGGCGAGGCCCGGGCATTTGCATTCCTCCCAGACATCTGATTGACCTTGAGCACCCCGAGTGATGTCACAGCGGATAAGCGGATGGGGTGGCAGGACTGGAGGGGTGGGGGTTTGTGGGGAGCTAGTTCCAGGGCTGCCCCGTAGTCCAGGGGAGCGGGCTTGTTTTCAGTTTATTATTGTGTCTTGACGGTGTACGTCTCTTCGTTGGCATTCGCCTTCTGTTGAAAGGTCTACTTGTTGCCGAAACCGGTTTGTTTGGCTCAGTGGATAGAGCATCGGCCTGCGGACCTAAGGGTCCCAGGTTCATTTCTGGTCAAGGGCACGTACCTTGGTTGCGGGCACATCTCCAGTAGGGGTGTTCAGGAGGCAACTGATTGATGTTTCTCTCTCATCGGTGTTTCTAACTCTCTATCCCTCTCCCTTCTTTTCTGTGAAAAATCAATAAAATACATTAAAAAAGAAAAGAAAGATCTACTTGCGTCTCATGCCTTGGTCATGCCTGAAAAACTCTGGTTTGTTAGCTGACACTGTAAGACCTCTGTAGCCCCACTTTCAGGGGGAGTCAGGAACGAGGGATCCAGAAGGCCTGTTACGCCAGCTCACCCATCAACGTGGGGACCAGCTCCCCACCAACGCGGCCTACCAGGCTATTTATAGAAGAAGCCACCACATTTATGAGGTGTTGGCCTACTACAGCCAGACAGCCCTGAACAAGTCCTATGACCTGTTCTCCAGACACACGTGCTTATAAAAAAGCATGTCTAGCGCCCTTCTGTGATTCCGCCTCAGCCGCACCTGTGGAGGCCTCCCTCCCGGGGTGGCAGGCGTCGGATTGCTCATTGATGGGTGCCCTGATATTTCTCCCAGTCCTCCTGTCGTCAGCTCCTGGTTCCGTTCTTCAGTCTCTGTGACCACCCATCTGCCTGCTGGGGTCCCCAGTGTGCACAGCTCCCACGTGACTGTGGAGGAGGACTTGACACTTGTCTCCTGCTCAGCCAGGGAGGAGCGGGGTCCCCCAGGTGTTCTCGGAGAGCAGGGCTGCTGAGAGGAGGTGACTCTCCTTGGGGAACTGCCGCTGGTGCAGGCGAAGCTTTTTACCTTGGGGAAGGGTTCTTTGGCACCCGCCTGTGCAGATGGTGTGAGGGCACAGAAACTATGGGTTACATCACGTGCCCCCAACAAGCCCCCAGAAACTCCTCTCTCATCCCCTCAGTGGGATGGAGAGAGAGAACCTGTCTGTGGTTATACTTTTCCACATCAAACCATCTCCCCTTCCTTGGAGAGTATAAAACCAACCACTCCCTCAGTAAATAATTACAGTGGTACCTCGAGATACGAGTTTAATTCGTTCCGTAACCTTGAGGCGTGGGAAACTATGAGACGCTCGAGTCGCGGTAAACTGGTGGGTCGTGTGCAGCCGGCCGATCCGCGCGATGACTCCTATCTCAACTGTTGCTCGTATTTCAAAGCAAAAATCGCTCGCTCGACGGCTTGTATCTCAAAAATCTCGTATGTTAGGGCACTCGTATCTCGAGGTACCACTGTACTAGTAACCAACACAGACACCAAGCCTGTCAAACTCAAAGGCTAACGGCCATATAAACGAGTTTGACATGCTTCATGTATACACGTTTGCTTACTGTGAGCCCAGCACCTACCTAAGCCAGTGGTTGCCAAGTTTTCGGTGAACCACTGGTTGGGGACCGCGGCTCTAAGCAGTCTGCCTGTGTCAAGTCATGGAAACCTCACAGCCGTCTATGAGGCGGTTCTGCTACAATTGGCCCCCATTCCCAGGTGAGGAAACCAGGCAGGGAGCAGTTAGAAACTTGCCCAAGGTTCCTGGGCTGGTGGAAGCAGGAATAAAGCCCACCCGGGCAGCTCCAAGGCCCTGTCCTTGACCTCTCACCTCCCCTGCCAAGTGCAAGCTGGTTTCTCGCTGGTTATTTTGGATGCTAATGGTGTTGGAGTTTGACCATTGATGAGAGCAGGCAGGTCGCTTTCTGAGTCTGCGGAGGAGCAATACCAAGTAGGAGATCTGACCAGCTCGGGGCGCCTGGCAGGCCCCGTGCTCTGGAACTTTCTCTCCTGCCCCTCCGGGTCCCACCCCCAAGGAACTGGGTGCCAAGTGGTCCTGTGCCCATTTCCTTTTTCTTGGAATGGATTTTCACAGATATCTACATCTTCCCTCCCGCCTTCTCTTCCTCCTTCCTTTCTCCAGAACAGGATCCGCCTGTGTTCAGTCTGGGTGGCGGGGAGGGTATGTGCCCTTTGAGTCGGGAACTTGATTGGAAGGGGGAGGTGGCAGTTGTTGCTGCCAGGTTTAGGGGAAGTGACAAATGACCGCCGCCTTCAGCAGGAGCAGAGACAGGCTGGTGTGCATCTGGCTTGCCTCTGACTTGAAGATGTGCTTCTCCAGCTGGGGTTGGCCCAAATGCCTTCCCCCTCCACCCCCCACCCCCCCACACACTCACCTTGTTCCAGTTAACGTCTTGAAGATACCGATAGCATATTGTTTGGAAGATACCAACAGCATATTGTCTCAGCCTCCAGGTGAAATGGCGAATGCAATAACAGGTTCTCGTATCTAATATCGAACTCGAACGCTCTTTCACTCAGAGCTCCATCTTGGGACTGCATTCTAGCCAGAGGCCCTGAGGGACTTCTTTCGCTCTGTTGTTTTGCTATATTAAAGTTCTTCAGTTGTCTTCCGTGTCTATTGATCTTGGCAAACGTGCGCTGCAAAACGCAGAGAGAAGTAAATGGTGTAGGTATACTGTATGCCCTGTTGCTCTTGAGCATTTGCCTGGATTCTATCTAAGGTCTGAAAGAGGAATGATATCAAGCTGGAGTCTTTTCACATAAAATCTTTTTAAAAATGTGGCTGGATTTAATACATCCAGTGTTTGCCATATATCAGAGAGTTCATTCTTATTTTTATTAATTTTTTAAAATTTATTTTATTGAATTTTTTTTCTTTCTTTTTTTTTTTTACAGCCAGGAAGGGAGAGAGATAGTTAGACACATCGGTGAGAGAGAAACATCCATCAGCTGCCTCCTGCCCTCCTCCTGCTGGGGATGTGCCTTTGACCGGAATGGAACCTGGGACCCTTCAGTTCACAGGCCGATTGCTCTATCCACTGAGCCAACCCGGCTAGGGCGAGAGTTCATTCTGATTCAGGAACATTACTGAATCACAGTCCCGAATTTTACGTAGACAGAGTTTCCCAATGGTCCCACTCACGGCTGCCTTCCTCTGTACCCCAGCTTGGCAGAGACAGGAGTGTTAGGTTACTGTCACTGACTTAGAACATAAGGAGTTTAGGTCACTGTCACTGACTTAGAACGTAAGGAGTTTAGGTCACTGTCACTGACTTAGAACAGACGGAGTGAGGAGTTGATACTCCTTCAGCCCCTCAGTCTGGTTCCTGGCTCAGCTCCTGTTTAGGAGGGACACTTACTCCTCAGAGTGGGGCCCCCCTCCCCGCACAGGGGCCTGGACGATGGAATTCCTGGGGAGGCTTGCAGCATCATGCCTTTGTTGGAGGGAGTGTGTTTCTCTGACTCATTAAGCTTACAAGGGTTTTCTGGTACTGAATGAAAAAGAATTGTTGGTATTTCAGGAATTCCTGAATAGCTATTCTATAAACAGACGGATGAAAAGAAACCAGTTTTAGGGTTGGGGTTCTATGTGACCCAAGTTTCAGGTTTTGAAAACGATGCCAGAATCCGACACCCTTGTTTTACAAAAAAAACGCTCTTTTGCCCTGAAGGATGCATTCCTAACGGGCATAAAGGGTTTTTATTGGGTAAATATTTGAAGCAAAATGTGTTGGGGGAGGCATACTTTTTAAATAAACACAACCCGTGCGAGCCAGGATGTCTGTGGGTACTCATTTCCGGAAATTTGATTGACAGGAATTCAGTTTTTTGTTTTTTTAAATATATTTTATTGATTTTTTACAGAGAGGAAGGGAGAGAGATAGAAAGTCAGAAACATCAATGAGAGACATCGATCAGCCGCCTCCTGCACGCCCCACTGTGGGGATGTGCCCGCAAGCAAGGTACATGCCCCCCACCGGAATCAAACCCGGGACCTTTCAGTCTGCAAGCCGACGCTCTATCCACTGAGCCAAACCGGTCTCGGCAGGAATTCAGTTTTGATAGCTCATCTCGACGGTTGTGTTGACAAAAATGTATTTTATTATCTTGTGGGTTTTTTTTTCCAAAATAATTTTTTGAAGATACCAATAGCATACTGTGATTAGCGATGACTAGAAGTGACCCAAACAGCCTAAAAAGGTAAAAAAAAAAAATTTGGCAGAGATTGTCTGCCCCGTCATTGCTCTTGCTCCTTGTGATTGCTGCAAAGCTTCCTTTTCGGAAGAGATAAGGGGGGGCAGGAAGTTGTAGAGATAAGCTGGGCGCACAGCCGCAGTCTGAGAGCACCTGGCCTTTTCTCTTTCCCGCTAGTTTTCTGGCAGCAAGAAGGGCACGCAGCAGGGACAGAGCGGCCAATGCAGCCACCCATCCCTCCTGAAGAGCCGCCCGGGCATCTCTTTCCATACGCGCCAGCGCGATGAGAAAATCGCCTTTGACCACGAGAGCCCCTTGTCCTTCCACTTACTTAAGCTTAATTTTGCGAGAAGGTTCTGTCTGGTTTGGCTCCACGCGCTCGGTAGCACATCGCTCTGGGTTCCTACCGGCCCTATTTTTCTTCTAAGGATGTTTACCCTGTGATTCTTTTTTTTTTTTTTTACTCCTAGTACTGATCCTGGTGCAAAGCACTTATAGTAGGTGTTAGTTTCCAATTAAATGAATGAATAATCAGGGAGTGATTGTCTTTTGTAGAAATCCAGTCACATTTATATATATATACATATATATAATTTTTTAAATATATCTTTATTGATTTTTCACAGAGAGAAAGGGAGAAGGATAGTCAGAAACATCGATGAGAGAGAGACATCGATCAAAGCCGCCTCCTGCCCGCCCCCTACTAGGGATGTGCCCACAACCAAGGTACATGCCCTTGACCGGAATCGAACTCCGGGACCTTTCAGTCCGCAGGCCTACGCTCTATCCACTGAGCCAAATCGGTCTTGGCTACCCGGTGATTCTTTAAAATATAAGATTCTGGCACAGTGAAATCTAATATATAATATTTGAGCAGCCTGCCCTCCATCGGGGAAGGTCACAGGACAGGTGACCTTCTGAATGTTGGCAGGCTTGCGTTTTCTGTCTGTCATTCTCTGCGGGGAAGCTCAAGTCTGAGAGCATTAATGGTTTCAAACTGCTTTATCTTTGGGCACATGGTTCTCCGTTTGTCTCTGATTTTAAAGGGAAAAGGATTTGATGCAGGTTATGGTTTGTGTTTCAGCACTGCATTTAAAAAATCACAATGCTCGTTTGCCAAATACTTGACGAAGCACTTGCCCATACGTTGACCTAGTTCCTTCCTCACCAGGGTGCTCGGAGGTGGGTGTCCGAGTCTTCAGGTGGCAGGCGGAGTGGGTCTGAGGTCAGGCCTCACCTTGGGTGCTGCCACCTGCTTTGAAACTGGGACTTTTTGGGTTCCCGTGGCTGCTTTGGGATCCAGTCCATTCGGTAATATACCACATGCAGCTTTTATTGTTTTTATATTTTCTTCTTCTGCAAGGCAGGCAGGTCTGGCTGGCCTCTGCCTTCTTCCCAGCTCTGTTTTCTTACCCCACGTTGCCCGCCCTCCTGCCCTCCTGCCTGGGGGCACAGCTCCCTCCCTCCAGGGGCTCCAGCCCAAGCTGCTCTGTTTTCATGGGACTTTTCTTCCCCCTGCCCCTTACACCCCTCCTCTTCCCCCCCCCCAACCCCCAGTTAAGGCCTCGCCATTCTTCAGGCCTCAGCACACCTCAATTTTCATCTTACCCTCTCAGAGCTCCGCTCACGTGTTCTTGGAAGCGCTTCTCCAGCTTGTTTTGTGATAACTGGTTGTCTGCCTCACTAGATCAAGCTCCAGGAGGATGGGGAGGTAGATCCCCTTTGCAGGGGGTCTCTGAGGATCTGTACAAGCTACAGAGATTGCACTTGGAGAGACACGCCATGTGAGATTATACTCCCAGGTCCTGGAAGAGGGAGGCACACGGTAGGCCATGGAGTGGGGGGGGGGGTGAGGTGGAGGAGGGGGGAGAGGCATCACATCACGTGGAAGGAGCGCCCCCGGGAACATGCTCAGCCAGACAGGTGGGGAGCTGGGCAGAGTGAGGTCCCGTGGGCAAGTTCCTGCACTGGCATCAGCGGGCTGGACACAGAGGGGATTTCCCTGACTGTCATTAGGTCATAGGCAGAGGGGAGACGGCAAGAAGGGGACCTCTTGGCAGGGATAGGCCTGACACTGGTGCAGCTGGTTGCCTGGATGTGGGGTTGACAGCTTGAGTAGGATGTTGAGGCATGAGGGAAGTATGAAGTTTTAAAAGTTTATGGTAGATGCCGAAACCGGTTTGACCTGGTGGATAGAGCGTTGGGCCTGCAGACTGAAGGGTCCCAGGTTCAATGCCGGTCAGAGGCATGTACCTTGGTTGCGGGCACATCCCCAGTAGGGGATGTACAGGAGGCGGCTGATCAATGTCTCTCTCTCATGGATGTTTCTAACTCTATCCCTCTCCCTTCCTTTCTGTAAAAAATCAATAAAATATATTAAAAAAAATAAAAATAAAAAAATAAAAATTTATGGTATAGCACCATTATGATCTCAGCCCCTAGCATGGTGCCTAGCACATAAGAGGTCTCCCATATCTGAATGAATGAATGAATGAACGAACGATACAGATTTTATTTTGTCTCGTTTCTTAGACCATGAGAATCACGGGGAGTTAATAGAGCCCTCAGCTAGATTCGAACAAATCAGGAATCTTTTGTTTGGTTTGGTTTCTACGCCAGTCAGTAACCAATGCTTATGGAGTGTGCGATGAGGCGTGAGTGTGGTATTTCTGTTGTCTAATTTCTCCACCATAGCATTTCTCATATTTACGGGGCCAACGAGAATAATTCAAGTAGCTGCTGGAAGCCACCCAGAAAAAGTGTGCAGATAATCAATAGCAGTGTTTAGATAGGGAGCTCCTCAAACATTTAAACACAAAAGTATGTCATGATAAAGTAGGCTTAATTTGAAATTTTTCGTGATGTACAGTACTTCATGATCTTGGAAGTTTTCAGAATATGAGGTAGGTCACATCTCAGTGACTCCTGACAAAACTTAACTTCAAATATAATGATATTTTTTTAGGCCAATGTTCTCCCTTTGTTCACGTCTCAACCTCCCCTGATTGACCCTGCAAATTGAGGCATTTATACAAATCCCACAGACAACTTCTCTGTCTGCTGCAGAGAAGGTTCGAGATAATGTCAATTTTCTGTTGGTCTAAGAATAGTCTATTCCTCTCTTGAGCTTCACAAGATTGCTAACCCTAGTGAAAGCTAGACCTATCAACTTCTTCTTGAGCTTGATTGGGAAAACACAGTTTGTTTGGAGTGAATTCTCAGAATATCACAAATACACACACAGTCATGTGTGATTAAGTGACATACTTGGAAGTCAACGTTGAACTAGAAAGTCTATGGTTTGGATTATTTTTGTAATAGTTCAGATTTCCTGCCATTATCTTTCCCTCTTTGGGGCTGCTCATTGGGAAGGTTAACTGCTTATAAAATAGATTTTGTAAGAAATTTTAGGTTTAAAAGAAAAAGAAATTAAACAAGGAAATGATTCTTTTTTGATTACACCCCCACCCCTGCCCACACACTTTGAACCCATTTAGGATTGTGTCCATTAAATATTTTTCCCTGTGTCTGGTCGGTTGGTGTTTCTAGGAGAAGGGTGCCAGTTTTTTGCTGAACAATGTTTTTATCTCATTGACCCTTGCCTCAGACCCCAGAATACAATAGCTGTGGTAGCCTACCAGGCTGGGATTTTTTTAAACAAAGAGATGTAAGTACAGGAGGAACGAGAGTACATTACACTGATCCCGGGGATAGATGTCAGGGCGTGTCTAAACCATGTCTGCATTTAGCGTACTTTGTAAATAAAGCCCATAATTGGCACGCAGGGGTAGTTAGAGCAGGTCTAATTGCATGAAACCCATCGGAGAGAGGGATCCATTCTGTTCTTGGCGGTTGGGATTCTAAGTGGCGGGTAGGCCGTGTGTCATTTAGAAATGGCCTGCTGGGGTTCAGACACGCTTCTCCTCCGGTGGGTGGAGAGGAGGCAAGAGGAAGATAGCTGGATTCCCTCTGGGTTTGGGGGGAAGGCGAAGGGGGTTTGGGATTCGGGCTCCAGATTTGGGTAACAGGAGCAATGCTCAAGCAAAAGAGCTGGCCAGGGTGGGTTTGTGGCCAGCAGCTGACGGCCTTTATTGGTAGGTATGTGGCCTCTTTAGGCACTTGTGTTGTTGTCGTCGTCTTCAATTACCGTATTTTCCGGCGTATAAGACGACTGGGTGTATAAGACGACCCCCAAATTTTCCAGTTAAAATATAGTTTGGGATATACTCACCCTATAAGACGATACCTGGCGTATAAGATGACCCCCGACTTTTGAGATTTTCCTGGGTTAAAAAGTCATCTTATATGCCGGAAAATACGGTACATCCTTGGCATGTAGGGAGAAAAGCTTTTGAAAGTAAACATAACAACAAAGAATTTCTGAATTTCACCTCCCGAGATTGGCTTAGGGTTCGTTGACTTAAGTTCCTGACACCTAGTTGGTTCTCTGAGATATTTGTCTATTGAATGAACGAATGATGTTGTTTCCAAATGGGATGAGTCCATGTAAATCAAATATCCCATTTTTGAGGCATTTCCATAAATTACATGCTATTTGTGTAATGGACTAAGTGATTGATAATTAGTAGAGTGTTTAAAAAAAGGGGAAACTCGTAAATCAGACATCATCTTAAAAGTCACAGGCGAAGGTAACTTCCAGATGATTTCATGGATTGCCAGTGGAGGGACAGGTTTATTTTTAGACTTGTTTTTGCATGCCTTACTGGAATGGGGGAGTATATCTACTCGTGGTAACTTAATGGCTAAGCCGTCTGCTTTGTGCCCTGTTCTGGGCTAGTGGTTGCCATTCGAGATCTCGTGGCCGAATTTAGCACAAGGGTCAGAGGGGGACCAGGTGGGAGATGATGATGTGGGAGAGGAGAGTCCAGGGTCACATGGTTCAGAAGGAGGTGGAACTTGAGGTGGAGCTTAAAGGGTTTGGGAGTTTGACAGCTCGAGGGGAGAAAGGAAGAGGTTACTAGGGAATCTCCACTGTTTTGGAGTTGGAGTTGAGTGTGAGACAGTGAGGACGGTGATAATCTTGAGATTATCGTGAAAAGAGAAATGAGGCGATGTGTGGAGCAGAGGGTTTAGGATTTTTAAAAACATGTGTTCTTTTTTTGGGGGGGAGGGGGGCTTGATTTTAGGGAGAGAAGAAGGGAGAGTGATTGAGAGATAGAAACATCGATCAGCTGCCTCCTGCACGCTCCTACTAGGGATTGAGCCTGCAACCCTGGGCACATGTCCTGACCGGGAATCGAACTGGTAATCCCTTGGTTCATGGACTGATGCTCAACCACTGAGCCACACTGGCTGAGCAGATTTGGGATTGAATACAATAAGTGGTAAGAGGGCATCAGAGAGAAGCGGGAGAAGGAAACTGTGGTTCTAAAATAAGCTTGATTTTTTTCTATATTCATGATTCCTTATCATGACATTAGTATAATTTGCTGTTTCTGTAGTCATATACCAGATGTTGTCTCCAATAGGTTTTACCCCCGTACCTCTTTTTAACCTAATGAATGATCAATAATGGTCTAGTGACTCAGTCTTTCTAAGTATTATATTTTTGTCTCAGTTTTTATACCTCACTAAATAAACAGTGAAGGGGAGTGGATGAAACCCAGAGTTCTGATGTTGGAATTAAACCAGGAACAGTAAGCCAGCTTTTCTCTCCCCGTTACTACCGAGCATTTCTAATGTGAAATAAATTGTAAATACTTGGGGAGGCAAAACATCAAAGCCTTCAGATAGGACCAAATGTTCGTTTTTGAGTTGGTATTAATTTTGACCTAAAAGATTACAAAATGTCAAAAATTCATCCCCTCCCAATTTTCAGTTGATGTTTTATAGTTTTATTAAGATAATAAAGGCTTGGTGCCTAGAGGAATGTCTGCACAGGTGGGGTCCGTCTGGCCAGCCTGGATTGGGGCTGGGCCGGCCGGGGGGAGGGGTCGTCCTGGGAGGTTGGCCAGCTGGCCCTGCCCCTGATCGGGCTGGTTGGCCAGCCACAGTGGGCGTCATAGTGACCGGTTGTTCTGGTCACTTGGCTTTTATATATATATAGAATAGGTATCACACACTATGCAATTCATCCATTTGAACAATGCACAACTCCATTGTTTTTAGCCTATTTAGAGTTGTGCAACCATCACTACCATGTAATTTTAGAGCTTTTTGATTGCCCCTATCCGCTGAGAAGACTTATCTATCCATTATGTCCTCCACCCTCCACCCTATATTTCTCACTTCCCCTCATTTTCCTCCCACTCAGCTCTAGGCAACCACTAATACAATTTCTGTCTCCATAGGCCAGTTGATTTATTAAAACTTGCTATTTTATGGAATGTTACCATTTTCTTTTTTGGCAGAAAATCTGGGTTCAGTCTCCAGCTTATTAGTACTATGACCTTGCGGAAATTTCTTTATAAAGTCTTCCTATATTTTTAAAACGGGTAATAATAACGACTTCACAATTTATCGTAAAGATTGAGGGATGTTGATATTTAGTGCTGTATGAGTTGGTTTTCTACAGGAGGTATGTGACAATTATTAGAAGATATTGACTATTAATTCCTTAAAATAGTTGGTGGAGTAGGGGGGAGTAGAAGAGGGTACAGGGATCAAATAGATGGTGATGGGAGGAGGCTTGATTTCAGGTGGTGAACACAATGCAATATGCAGACCATAAATTACACATCTGAAACCTATAAAATGATACTAACCAGTATCACCCCAATAAATGTAATAACACTTTAAAAATAGTTCATGGGACATAATAGAATGCGTAACAAAGGTTTGGCTATGAAAAAGAACAGATTTTATGTTTTTAAGGCTATGGTTTTATTGTTTATATGAATTTAGGGTTTGACTTTTAAGATGGACATGTTTCTGGATTCTCCCGTAGAAGCTAGTATGTTAGTACGTAAGTTGTTTTTTGGACCACAAGCTCCTTTGAAAATCTAATGAAGGCTATGCACATACACTTGATTTTATTAAAGAAAATTAGGTAGGTCACAGCTCCTTTAAAAGCATAAAGCATATCTCTCTCTCTCTCTGTCTCTCTCTCTCTTAATCCTCATGGCCTAATTTTTGGCTTATTCTTCATTCAAAGTAGGTAGATACATAAACTCTCTGCATAACAGGTTAAGAGCTTGTGAATGGCCTTTAAGTTGTTTTTCTTCATTGATCTTTCAGAGAGGGAAGAAGAGAGAGAGAGAGAGAGAGAGAGAGAGAGAGAGAGAGAGAGAGAGAGAGAGAGAGAAAGAAATACCTGCTGCCTCCTACAGGCATCCCAACTGGGGTTGGAATCCGCCACCTAGCAACCTAGGCATGTGCCCCTACTGGGAATTGAACCCGTGACCCGGTGGTACATGGGATGACACTCCAGCCAATCGAGCCACACTGGCCAGGGCACATGGTCTTTTAAAAGAGAGAGAACACAGTTCTTCAAAGCTGAGGTGAGCAATCCCACACACCGGCAGGAAAACATAACCATCCGCCCACATAAAATATCCACCACGTAAAAGTGTGCCTAGTATGTGCTGGGCCAAGCAAGGTGGGCTTGCTTGTAGGTCTAGAAATGAAGAGTGGGAAAGAGATGCAGAGCCGGGTCCCGAGAAACAAAATGGGAGAAGAAGAACAGCAAGCAGAGAGTCTTCCTGTTGCGAGCCATGGCCCTCAGGCCTGCACATGCGCATGGTAGAGCCCTTGTGTAAACAAGCACCCCATTCCCAAAGGACTGGCAAGTGGGGACTCACAACAGCCTGATTGGACGAGGTGAGTTGGGTTGGCCTCGATGGAGTGTCTTCTCCAGAGAGCTTTTACTCACAGGCTCTTGATACCACCGACATACTGTTGTGTATTTCAGAGTGGTTGAGTGGCACAGATGTGTAGCATCCTCAATAGATTTCACGTAAGAAGCTCTTACCAGGTCCAGAAAGCCAATGTCTTCCTTACCAGGCCTGGTCTCCTAGCGCCTTCCCTGCATTTGAAACACATTAGGTGGGAAAGATACTTGGAGTCCAATGTTAAACTAATCCCACCAAGATCACACAGCTCGGAGGGGAAAGCCAAGTGCACACTGGAGTGGCCAGGTGGTCCCTGTCAAATAAGAGAGATCACTTGCTCCACAACCCTCAGTCCTTGGCCAGATGTGTCTTTCCCAAATGTTTTTCTCCCACTCGTCTTCTGCTTCTCTTGGCAGTGTCTTTCACAGAGCAGAAGTTTTTCATTTGAATACTCTCAATTATTTCCTCCGTGGATGGTGCTTTTGGAGCTGTATCTAAAACATCATTGTTTATACCAAACTCCTGTCGATTTTCTCCCGGGTTACCTTATCTTTTGGGAGCTGTATAGTTCGTTCTGCGTTTCGCGTAGAGGTATCGGATCCATTTGGAGTTTATTTTTGGGACAGGTGTCTAGTCTGTGTCTAGACTCTTTTTTTTTTTTTTAATCTGTGGCTGGCCAGCTGGCCAGCACCGTTGGAAAAGACTAGCTCTTCTCCGTTGACCCGCCTTTGACCCTGTGTCAAAGATCACTTGACTACGTGGCCCTATTGATCTTCCTTACCCTGTTAGCGACTTGAAGACAAGTGGACAGAAGGTGGCATCTCTCCCTGGACTGGCTTCCCATGCTGGCCTTTGGCAGGAGTTCTGAAGGCCGTGGTCAGCGTAGGGAGCTGGCGTGGAGGACGCGCCCTGTGGGACTTGGGAGTTGGGACGGTTTGAGGGAAGGATTATAGAGTCCTTATTATAAGGGAGAGAGAGGCTCTGTCTTTCTGGAATAAGAGAGCCAGGGCTCATTCCCTCCTCCTCAGGCTCCTTATTCCTAACACACTCCATCTAAGTCAGCGGTTCTCAACCTGTGGGTCTCCACCCCTTCGGGGGTCGCCTAAGACCATTGGAAAACACAGCTACGATTCATAACAGTTGCAAAATTACAGTTATGAAGTAGCAACAAAAATAATTTTATGGTTGGGGGTCACCACAACATGAGGAACTGTATTAAAGGGTCGCGGCATTAGAAAGGTTGAGAACCACTGAGCTAAGTGGTAAGATGATTAGAGCAACATTTTGTGTAACTGCTAGAACCAGGGATTCCATTGAAACCAGTATAATTGCTAATTCTCAGCTTCCATCCTTCATTCTCTTGGAACCTAAAATACAATTAGGGTTGCTTACAAGCAGATCTTTCGTGCTTAAGTCACCCCCTTTTATCCCCTCCACATCTGCAGGCTAACCTCGATTCCAGGTTTTCCATTTGGGGACGTGGCCCGCTCTCCTGTGGAGGCTAAGGTTAATTTAGTGATAGGTTAGTGCATGGGGGAAGCTCCATTCTTCTTCTCTTGATATTTCCTCCCGGTAGTATCGCTTCACTCTGTGGATTCAGACCATCATTTCATCGTCTCTCTCTCTCTCTCTCTCTCTCTCTCTCTCTCTCTCTCTCTCTCTCACACACACACACACACACACACACACACACACACACACACATACACACACACACGGCTCAGGATTTGTTTTCCTGGCCCTGTACCCTTTTTCTTTCATGATTCCAAGCACCCCATAGCATCTTCCCTCGGACACCCCGTTCGCACCTCAAGCACCAAAAGCAGCCTCTGCCAGGACCCTCCCCAGCTTACCTTTTCCATTGAAGCTGTTGCTGGAAGTGGTGTTAGTGAGCTGTCTCTAGTGCCAAGTTGAAGTTGACATTTGCAGTGGAGACCTTAGACATCTCTCGCTTGCCCACATTCCATGACCTTGCTCTAGAGTAGCCTTCTTGACAGCCTGCCATCCGCTCTTCCTCACACTTCCTGACCCACCCTTCTAATGATCTCACTTCCTGTTCCCCAAATGTGGGAAGCGCTCACAACGTCTAGGTGAGAGTTTGTGTGGGCTGCGGAAGCTAGCACTCAAGGCTTTGAAATTCCTGGCCTTTCGCCGAGATTGGTTTGGCTCAGTGGATAGAGCATCGGCCTGTGGACTGAAAGGTCCCAGGTTCGATTCCAGTCAAGGGCATGTATCTTGGTTGCGGGCACATCCCCAGTAGGGGGCTTGCAGGAGGCGGCTGATCGATATCTCTCTCTCATTGATGTTTCTAACTCTCTCTCTTTCTCTCTTCCTCTCTGTGAAAAATCAATAAAATATATATTAAAAAAAAAAATTCCTGGCCTTTCTACCCAGCTTTCATCATTATGGTGACATTTTCCCTCACACTCTTTTCTACCCAAGTAAGCCGAGTGTTCTTCTTGTACACCCATTTCCTATACATAGCTTACGTTTTTTCACTTTGACGTCTTTGTTCTCAGACTTCTAAAGCCTGTGATCCTCAAACTTCACACACGTCAGACGCCAGGAAGGGTGGTTGCAGCACAGATCACTGGGCCCAGCCCTGGAATTTCTGCTTGAGTAGGTTTGGGCTGCTGTTCGAGACCCTTGGGTTGCATTCACCCTTGAGAACGCTTTTGCAAAGGCAAGAGCACTAAAGTACCTCCGATAGGCTAGAGGCCACAGAGCCGCTCCACTCCTCTCTCCCTACCCCCCCTGGGTGGGACAGGCAGCTCACACCTCCACTGAGAACGGAACAAGGACATGCTCCCTACATCTCCCAACAAGACTGAACTGTGACACTGTCTGACCAGGACAACTGGGGACACGCGAGTCTTGGAAAGAGTATAATTACCAGGCCGTCAAGCTGGTTGTGGTACCTCAAGATACGAGTTTAATTCGTTCCGTAACCTTGAGGCGTGGGAAACTATGAGACGCTCAAGTCGCGGTAAACTGGTGGATCGTGTGCAGCTGGCCGATCATGAGATTACTCCTATCTCAAATGTTGCTCATATTTCAAAGCAAAAATCGCTCGCTCGACGGCTCCTATCTCAAAAATCTCGTATGTTAGGGCACTGGTATCTCGAGGTACCACTGTATCCCTAACGATCTGGTGGGGGTGACGCTGGTGGGGCAGGAAACCCTACCTTGACCTTGAGAACTGTCCCTCTAAGCCCATTTCAAAGCTGAGATGGACGTATGTGGGTGAAAAGATACACTGAATTCTTAAGGAGGCTGGCAGTTACTCAGATCTGTGCCCTGGAGCTCGTGGGCAATTACGTTTGGAACTGAAGCATGGAGTTCTCTGCCAGCTGACAGGCCCTCTGCCTGTCAAAGCACCGTTGAATTGAGGGTTATCCTTCGCTTTCCTTTCTCCATATGGATGAGGACACTGGCCATATTTACCCGTGAGCCACCCGTGTCCACACTCTGTCATTACGAAACGACAGGCTCTTCGACAGTCAACCAGCAATTACCAAACTACAGGCCTGCATGCTAAAAGCAGGGGAGCCGAGCCCTGCCCGCGTCCCGGTGGAGTCTTCTGTTACCAGGCCTACGCATCGCCTTGGAGCTTGACGGCCTAGTAATTATACTCTTTCCAAGACTCGCGTGTCCCCAGTTGTCCTGGTCAGACAGTGTCACAGTTCAGTCTTGTTGGGAGATGTAGGGAGCATGTCCTTGTTCCGTTCTCAGTGGAGGTGTGAGCTGCCTGTCCCACCCAGGGGGGTAGGGAGAGAGGAGTGGAGCGGCTCTGTGGCCTCTAGCCTATCGGAGGTACTTTAGTGCTCTTGCCTTTGCAAAAGCGTTCTCAAGGGTGAATGCAATCTGATGCAACTCCTTAGAACAGCGGTTCTCAACCTGTGGGTCGCGACCCCTTTGGGGGTCGAACGACCCTTTCACAGGGGTCGCCTAAGACCAGCGGAAAACACCTATTTCCCATGGTCTTAGGAACCAACACACGGCTCCTCGGTGTAGCAAAGTGTAGCAATGTAGTTTACTGTTGTCCTATGAAGACTTGCCCATGCTACACCACGATTCAAGACAAAATTTCATTTATTTGTAATTAGAAATAAATATTTCACAATATATAATTACATATTGTTTTTGTGATTCATCCCTATGCTTTTATTATGTTCCATTTGTAACAGCGAAAATACATCCTGCCTATCAGATATTTACATTACAGTTCATAACCGTCGCAAAATTACAGCGATGAAGTAGCAACGGAAATAATTTTATGGTTGGGGGTCACCACCACATGAGGAGCTGTCTTAAAGGGTCGCGGCATTAAGAAGGTTGAGAACCGCTGCCTTAGAAGGTAATCAGTACCTAACAAGATTTTTCACTTCTCACGGTTATATTCTGCTGCCTTAGCCTGCAGACCTTGAACAGAGAGCAATATATGTTGGTTGCATGTGGCCTAGCCTCATGCTGAGGTGTCAGTGACCTCTGATTCAGCGGAGCTTCTGTTTTGAAGGATAAGTTTGGGGAGTGTTATTTGATTGGTGATGGTACCTAAGGGTGTCCCTTAAATACCTCTGGACTTGTGACCATCTAACCTGAAATAAAACCCTCTAAGGAAATGCCTCAGTATTCGAGATTGTTTTCTGTGGTTCATCTTACAACTTTAATAATAATAAAAAAAATCTCGTACAGGTAAGTGATGTATCAGCGCCTTGCCCACTGATGAACTTGGTGATCTTTTGGAAAACTGGCTTGTCTGTTGTTGTCTGTACATTCCCCACTGTGCCTCATAAACTTTGGATCAGTTAGCAATGGGATATATCCTTTTTTGCCCAGGTGTATCTATTTATTCTTAAAAAATTGTACATTTAGAAAAGGAAAGGAATTTTAGCAAAATCACAATGCGTTAAGCATGTATAGTAAAGGCATGAAATGTATCAAGTATCTTAGTTATAGATTATTATGAATGAATAGTACATGACTGGATGATTACTTGAATGCATATTATTCATTAATACACGAAGCTCTTATTTCTGAATTTTTCTAAATGGGATTTCTGCTTCGTATTAATCTGGTTAAGAGAGTATATTGCTGTTGGTTAATCAATTTTTCAAAATTCCTCAGAATTTTTTTTCTAGAGGTTAAAGTTTTATTAGAGATGTTCAAGTTCAGTCCTTCATTTCATAGGTGAGAGCAATGAGGTCCTGATAAATCACACTGATCACCAACATGGCCCTCATCTTTGGTTCAGAAGACATCTCAGGTCTTATGGGATTTTGTATTGAACATACTCTTCATTGTTTCTCTACGCTGAATAAATGAATTCACGTGGAGTCCTAGTTAGATAGGGTTTTAGATAAGTAGAGTTTAATATATAAATCCTAACACTGAATACATATGTGATGTACTGTACTAAGTTAGGGACAAAGCGGGAAGGGGGAGGGAAGAGAACTAAATATTGGGGACACCACCAGCAGTGTCTCCTCTGACTGTAGACTGAAGAGTGTTGCCTTGTGGCTGTGTTTCAGTTTTCCCTGACACCAGTCATACCCGCGTCACACAGGATGGGGAGAGACCACATTTCCCTACAAAGCCCTAGGAAGATGAAGGTCTGATGGGAAAGGCTGTGTCGAAAACTGCCGGGAAGAGATTGGAGACTTGGGAATGGAATGGTGATTCCCCTCAAAATAAGGGGGGATGGATAACATGAAGGAAGCGATGACCTGGAGGTTGTGGAGCTGAAGTTAAGCAACCAGTTGAAATACCTGAGTTGTCACCTTCAAGGAGATGCATGCTGTCAGTGAAAAATACAGTGGTCATACCACACCCCCAAGACCTGGGCTTGAGTCTTTCTTCTCTCCTGTCCCCTCTGCTGTGTGTGGTCTTGTCGGACCCTGGTCCCACATCCTTTCTGATGTTGATGGTGCCACTGCCTGGTCTGCCTTACCTGGTTCAGTGAGCCTCAGATTCACTAACTGATGTGAAAGTGTATCACAGACATAAAGCAACAAGATGAAATGTCTGGTGTTTTATCATGGCTGTGTTATGTTATATTGGCTGTCCTTATTGTGGGCTGCTTAGATGTTTCTCTTAAAGAAATAGGGGATTTTAACTCAAAACCACATTTTGTGTAAGAACATTGGAGTCGGCGTTGGCAAGTTAATGAACTTAAACACTTAAATTCTCTCATAGCCTTTCAATATTTCTTGATTCTTTAAGAGCCTTTAATTGGTCCTAATGCTATGTAGTTATGAAACCATTAATGGTGTTCTAGCTCCAGAAGCAAAGGCTATATAGCTAATTCATCAGAATGATGAGGAATATTGTAGCGTTTTTAAGCATTCTACTCTCAACACTTAAGAGAAAAAGAAATGTGAATCATAACAAATTTTAATGGGTTATATTTTACATGCCTTTAAGAAGCTCTTATACGAACTATCGTACCTATTATTTTTATGTGAAATACAACTAACAAGCATATACACCATGCCAAGAAATATTTTCGCTGATTGTTCTTAGTTTCCCTGAGATTGGTAGTTTTTTTTCTTTTTCTTTTTAAACATTCTGACCAATCATGGGCATTATCTTCAGACTTTAATCCCATTGTGAATATTGATATTTAAGAAGGTATATGTGCATCTATGTATGTTTTTGTGTGATTGTTCCTGTATATCTTTATTTTCTAAAGTTTACACAAGTGCAATTCCTTAGTAAGGGCCCATGGCTCATAATGGCTTCTATCAGATGTCATGGCAGTCTAACTTTATAAAATTTGGTAGCAGAAATATATGGGAGAATTCTCATTCCTCCATTGCAGTTTGAAGGAAAAAAAAAAGGTCTTTTAATAAAAATAAGTCCTAAGTTTTGTCATGTTCTGCCATATTTTTAAAAAATGTATTTTTATTGACTTCAGAGAGGACATGAGAGGAAGAGCAGTATAAACATCAATGATGAGAGAGAACCATTGATCGACTACCTCCTGCACGCCCCATCCTGGGAATTAAGCCCACAACCTGGGCATGTATCCTGACCAGGAATCGAACCGTGACCTCCTGGTTCATAGGTTGTCACTCAACCACTGAACCACACTGGCCAGTTGTTCTGCTCTCTTTTATCTCAATGAGAGTTCACAAGGATAATTTAGTTGTCATAGATATTTTTTCCTACACTTATCATAAAAGCCTAACTACCACCTGTATTCTGAGAAGTGAATTGGCAGTAACAGCTATTGAATACCTACTACGTGTTGGACACTTATGTGCATGTGGTCATTACAACCACCGTAGAAGGTAGTCATGTAATCCTCACTTTTTAGAAGAAGAAACTCCTGCGAAGTGTTGCTGTCATTTGAGCCCACGTCTACTGCACACTGAAAAGTTCATATTTCCCCCACTGCTTCTTACCGAGGCATAATTACTCCTTTTCTAAGATGCCGGTAAAGCTCATCTCATGTTTTTGAATCAGTAAGCTTAAAGGAGTGCTGTCTCCGTGTTCTCTACTTTGCCTTACAAAGTTACACGAGGTAGGAGGTAGGTGAGCCCTCGGTCTGCAGCGAGGCCTGTGGGTTTTCCTCTCACCCTCAGAAGTTCTTAATTGCTCTTGGCACAGCTTGCGGTGAAAGAACACAGCTTGTGGGGGTGGAAAATGAAATGGTAACGAATAAAATGGTGAGCCAACTGAAGAAGAGTTGCTTTAAACAAAGGGGGTGCAGCCTGCATGCATTTTTTTTTTATCATCTGTCTTTAAAACAAAACCGAAACCCGCTGGAGAGGCCAAAACAGCTGTCCAGTTGTTACGATGGCCTTCTTTGTTCCTGGTGACGGGGCCCTGATGCTGTCGGTGTCAGCTGGACAGGCAGAGGGGACGGAGGCGTGACATGTGGCTCAGAGGTTCCATTGAGAACTTGCCTAATGGGAACCTGGAGGTGGACTCCTGGTTGGAGTTCTTTTTAAAAAAAATACATATTTTATTGATTTTTACAGAGAGGAAGAGAGAGGGATAGAGAGTTAGAAACATCGATGGAGAGAGACATCTATCAGCCACCTTCTGCACACCTCCTACTGGGGATGTGCCCGCAGCCAAGGTACATGCCCTTGACCAGAATCGAACCTGGGACCTTTCAGTCCGCAGGCTGATGCTCTATCCACTGAGCCACACTGGTTTCGGCCTGGTTGGAGTTGTTGATTCACCTCTGGGAATAAATGCCACAGAGACGGAGTCAGTGCCATCTCTTCTTGTATCGGTGATTTCATAGAAGGTGAACTGTAATTGACGTGGTCAGCTGAAGCCAGGAGCTGGGTAGGGCAGACAGCTCGGGACCGTCACTCAGGCTGCCATCTTGGAAACGTGGGTCTCTGGTCATAAGGGAAACTAAGGGGAAAGTGAATGCATTCGATAAACAGGACTTGAACATTTTCTGTGCTTGATGGAAAAACAGGTACCCGGGGGTGCTCTTCATCTGCTGGGGGTCGGCAGACGTAAGTCAGGGTGTCCTGTAACTCAGAGGCAGGCAGAGGAATGAAGCCATTGTGTGGCTCTGCAAAGAAATTTTCATCGCTGTCCTGTTGCTATTTGGCTCTGATGACTAATGAGTTTGCCGACCACTGGACTAAACCATAGGAAATTGCTGACATTTCTGACCCGCGATATGGCAAGTTCCTCTGACTGAACCTGACATTGTGTTCATAGTTTTGGACTCGCTTGTGTCACCTGTGATGTGCTTGGCCTGCTAGCAAAGAGCACGCTGTTTTCTAATGATTTTTAAACAAAGGGGGTGCAGCCTGGTCCTTGGTGGGCACCCAGAAGCCAGCGCCCCCTCCCATCGGCTCGTGGAGTTCAATGCCCAACAACAGATCTCTGTTGAAGTGGAAGAAAACCTCAGAATCCCCAAGGCGGCACCTTGAACATTTCCTACTTCATGAGCCTTTGTCTTTGTGAGCAAGGTGGCCTTTGGAACCCCGAGGGAGCGATCGCAGTGTCATTGGCACCTTGGGGTCTTGGCTCTCTCGAGTCACTGGGGGCATTTGTTTTTATTGCACAAGCAGGTTTTCTCCAGAAAGGTCGTGGCTCCGGACAGGTAAGCTGAAGGGTTGGCTTTCTCAGCAGGGGCTGTGGTTGCGAACAGAAGTTGGGATGTGTTTATTCTCAGAGAAAAAGGCCACGGGCGCTGGCTCAGGCAGTCTTGTGGCCACGTTCTGTTTCCTGGGTCCACCTTGGTGGCCTCGCTGTCTGTGGTCACAGCTTTTCCCTGGGACAGTGAGAGGCAACCACTCACCAGGCGAATCGTTTTCTGGAAAGTCTTTGACTCCAGAGCCTCTGATGGAAACGTCTGCTCACATTAGAGGGGAAGGTGGTTATACAGTGGTACCCCGAGATACAAGTTTAATTCATTCTGTAACCTTGAGGCGTGGGAAACTATGAGATGCTCGAGTCGCGGTAAACTGGTGGGTCGTGTGCAGCCGGCTGATCCGAGAGATTACTCGTATCTCAACTGTTGCTCGTATTTCAAAGCAAAAATCGCTCACTCGACGGCTCGTATCTCAAAAATCTCGTATGTTAGGGCACTCGTATCTCGAGGTACCACTGTAATACCTAAAATCTTCCCTTCTGCATAAACATATTCTGGGCTGTGAAATACCCATCTCTACTACTGGGGACCAGTGAGTCCAGCCAGCGAGGATGATTATCTTTGAACTCCCCAGTGGGATGTCCAAAGCCGCTCTGGGATCTTGGGTGGTGTGAGGGGGAGAGGAGACTGCAACCTCCCCAGGCTGTATGGAGTTTAAAAATTGACTGCGTACCTGTGCTTCCCTGGAACGACGAGACATTATTTCCCAGCAGCCTCGGTACTGTCTCAGGGAATTTTCTAAAAGCCATAGAGACACGGTCTGTCCCTTCTGTAATTGTTGAGATCTGAGCCACAAAGCAGAAGTAAATCGCCCAGTTTCTAAATCGCTCAGCTCTGCACATATCGTGACCCATATCGGCGGGGTCGCAGCTGTGTCACCTGTGTTTACTGTCCGGTGCTCAGCCAACTAAGCGATGTCACCGAGTACATTAATTCCCCGCTTTCTAACCTCCCTGCGGAGCTCCTGTTTCGGCAGGTTCATAGGGAGGTGGAGTTCGGCTTAGGCTCAGTTCCAGGTTCTTTGTTCATCTGCTCTTCAGTCCTGATCAGTTTCTTTTGTTTGGTTGTGTTCTTGAGCAATGATTGTGAACACTGGGCTTTGTTATGACCCACTGAGAAGGCCGTGTGATCTCCCAGGAGGTGGCTTGAGTTTGAGAAGCAAGCAGTCACTTACTTTTTTTCACAGAGGACTTGACCTCCCTAAAAGAGCAGATACATTTACACAAATATAAATAAATAGAGGCCTGGTGCATGAATTCATGCATGGGTAGGGTCCGGTCGGGCAGGCCTGGGGGAAGGGGCCTTGGGCAGTTGGCTGGCCGACCCCACCCCCGATTGGGTGGGGGGGATTGGGGGCAGGGTCAGCCTGGGGGAGGTGCTGCAGGCGGTTGGCCAATAAGCTCCAACCCTGGTCGAACTCCCGGTCGAGGGGACAATTTGCATATTAGCCTTTTAAGTTATAGGATGGTTTGAATTGGGTTTTTCTTTGACAGTTTTCTCTTGCTGTCTTCACACATCACTCCCATCTTCACGTGAAACCCAGGAGGTTGGCACTGCTGTTTTCTCATCTTGCAGATAAGGAAGCACACCCTCAGCCCACCCTCAGCGTTTCAGTGCAGGATTCTCTCTACCTCCCAGCTGCCCTGTGGCCTGACATTCCCACAATTTTCCAAAACAATTAATGCGAGTCCAGTTAACCCTACGTAAGTGGAGACAGGATTATCTGTCATGTGTCAGTCCTGATCTTACTTTAGGTAAGTCTTGCTAGTACATCCTGGTTTCCTGCTTCAGCTCATTCTTTTTTTAAAATATATTTTATTGATTTTTTACAGAGAGGGAAGGAAAGGGGTAGAGAGTTAGATACATCGATGAGAGAGAAACATGGATCAGTTGCCTCCTGCACGCCCCTCAATGAGGATGTGCCTGCAACTAAGGTACATGCCCTTGACCGGAATCGAACCTGGGACCTGTCAGTCCACAGGCCGACGCTCTATCCACTGAGCCAAACCAGTTTCGGCTCAGGTCACTCCTCAAACTCATGTTTCAACACGATGTGCTGTGTGATCTCCACACTTGCCTCTCCCTGAATTCCTCAGTCAGTGGGGGGCTCTACTCCCCACTCTGGGGACCAAATCAGAAACCTGGGTGCTAGAGTTAATACTCAGGTGATGGTGGGCAGACCATGTGATCGCTAAGGGTCAGTGGTAAGTTCAGAATAAAACCTGCCTTGTTGGATGTTGGTCCTATTTCGGGATAAAAGCTCCTTAAGGACAGCAGCTACTGTTGTCATTTTTTTTTTATTAATTATCATATCCTCTCACTCACCCCTTACTTAACTAGTTGGCAGAAGCTGGAGATTTCACCCACATTAATATTATTGATTCCATCTTCTCCTTTCCAATGCTTCCACCCTTGACTTCTTACATAATTACTGCCATAATTTGACTTATCACCCTGATCCGGTCCAGCCCTTCTAATCCATCATCTAGCCCAGTCTTTCCAAAATAAACAAATTTAAACTTCCCCTTCAAGTCCTTCATTTGCTTATAGAATAAATACAGATTCCTTAGTTTTCCCCCAAAGGATCTGACCATCCACAGTCTCATCTCACACACCTTACCCTCCACTGTGCAGAACTGGGACTCCTCTGAGTTCCCATCTTGTCTTGACCCCTAAATGCCACCAATCCCCATGCCTCAATTTCCCTTATTTTCTCCCTGCCCTCCACACCTCTTTCCTCTGCCAGCTACTGTCCATTCATACTCACTTTTGTGATCTTAACGCCCTCCACATAGTTGGTGCTCAATGAATGAATGAGTCAGCCCTTATCTTAAGTGGATACAGAGTGGCCACATCTTTCCACCAGGGGCCCTCTCCAGTCTCTAGCCACCTGGGGCGGTTGACAAGGCCGGAAACAGATTGGGAGACTCTGGTTGGTAGCTGAGCTACCGGGAGGCCTGGAGTCTGCAGCTGGAAACTCTGGGTGAAGAGGAAGGATGGCACGGTTGCCACATTCTGTCTGCTTTATCAGCAGCACAGCAACCTGTTTGGGATGTATCTGAATTCACGTACAGTGGTACCTCGAGATACGAGTTTAATTCGTTCCGTAACCTTGAGGCGTGGGAAACTATGAGACACTCGAGTCGCGGTAAACTGGTGAGTCGTGTGCAGCCGGCCGATCCGCGCGATTACTCCTATCTCAACTGTTGCTCATATTTCAAAGCAAAAATCGCTCGCTCAACGGCTCGTATCTCAAAAATCTCGTATGTTAGGGCACTCGTATTTCGAGGTACCACTGTATAGACAGCAGCTGTCCCGTTAGGAATTTACCTAGAATTGCCATTTGGCTATTTAGAATTTAAACCATAGTTATCCCTACATATTCCCTGCATAAGTTTCCCCCCCCCCCCCCCCCAAGCAACAGCCAGCTGAGGGTGGTTGTCTGTGGTTACCAGGTGCAAACTCTCCATCGGCTGAAAAGCAGCAAAGCCAGGCCTGCTCTGCACAGAGCCTGTGGCTGCTCTTGCACTGTGATCGGAGTCACACCTGGGCACCGGCATCTGCCAGCTCTCCAAGGAGGGTTCCGAGGCACTGGTCTCGTCTCTGCTCCAGCGCCGGCTGTTAGACACTTAACGCCGCCCATCTTTACCTAATGTTTACATCTTTGGAAAGCAGAAGAAGCAGGAAAGAATCATTCAATTACATGTGTGTTCTAAGCAACTGGAAATCAAAGCCTTTCTAAAACTTCATGAAAAGTGGAGATTCCTGGCTGTTGCGCTCCCTGCAGAGGCAGAGCTGCTGAAGAGCTTTGCACATTGGCATCTCTTCGGCAGGCCTGCCTGGAACAGAATCACAGCGTCCACCGGCTCTGTATCTTGTACGTGCAGACCCCTGTTCAAGAACGAGGTTTTGGTCTCTACAATTAGGTTGCTCTCTTTTTATGTATGTTTCAATAAGCCTTTTACTGAAGTATAATACAGTCAGAAAATACGCAAATCATAAGCTGACAGCCTGAATTTTCAAGTTGCCCTCTTAATATGCTAATATGGAATACTTAGGATTTGGTGCTACCACCTATTTCTCATTTAATTAAATGAAGGAGTTGGGGAGGATGGAGATGGGAGTGATGTTCTGAATGCCATTCTCTTGACACACATGTTTTAATAACCTTCCCATGACTCACGTGCTCATGGAGGCAAAGTGTTCTTTTCCTGGTGGTAATATTGGAGCCGCTCATAGCCAGTAATTTTATTATTGTTAATCCTCACTTGAAGATATTTTTTCCCCATCGAATTTTTAGAGAGAGTGGAAGGAAGGGGAGACACACACACACACACACACACACACACAGAAACGTGGATCTGAGAGAGACATATCAATTGGTTGTCTCCCAGACGATGCCCTTGTAGAGACTGGGAAGCAAGCCTGCAACTCAAATACATGCCCTTGATCAGAATCGAACCCAACACCCTTCAGTCTGTGGGCTGATGCTTTGTCCACTGAGCCAAACAGGGTAGGGCATAGCCTGCAATTTTTATCTTTACTCTGTTTCTTTAGCCTTTTGAATACATACATTAATTTCACTAAGCCAACACACATCCTATATAATAAAGACAGAATATGCAAATTGACCATAACTCCGTGACAAAGATGGTGGCGCCCACAGCCAATAAGGAGGGAATATGCAAATTAATGCTAGAAGGCGAGAGGTGGAAGGCGGTTCCAGGCCGGAGCAAAGGCGGTGCTGGCAGCCGAGACCGGTTTGGCTCAGTGGATAGAGAGTCGGCCTGCGGACTGAAAGGTCCCAGGTTCGATTCCGGTGGGGGCATGTACCTTGCTTGCAGGCACAACTCCAGTAGGGGGTGTGCAGGAGGTGGTTGATCGATGTCTCTCTCTCATCGATGTTTCTGACTTTCTATCCCTCTTTCTTCCTCTCTGTAAAAAATCAATAAAAATATATTTTTAGTAAAAAAAATAAAAAGGTGGTGCTGGCAGCCAAGGGAAGAAAGGCCTATTCTTGCATGAATACTCGTGCATTGGGCCTCTGGTATATACATGGTCTGCGCCTGCCTCTGTGTGTCAGGAAGGACAGTCTCTTCCACCTAAATTCAGTAATTGGTAGTATTCGACCATGTTTGCTTTATTCTCTTCTTTATATAGACTTGGGGGATGGGGGTTGTACTATTGGTAGCAAATTTTGGTCAACAGCAGACTTTCCCCCTGTACACTTCAGCATTTACCTGCTCTGAGCAAGGACAATATCTTATATTAGAAAGTCAGTGATGATTCTGTAATATTTTCTACTATCCAGCCTCTATTCAAACATCCCCAGTTATTCCAAGAATGTCTCTTTTAGTTTTGTCATTTAAACCACCAGGCACTGGAATTTTTATCACCTGTGATTTATCAGTGCGTCTAGTGATTGTGGCAGCTCAGTGGAGGGACAGGGCTGGAGTGCTTTGCCTCATAATTAGACACACCAGCCACTTTCCCCGGAGAAGGCGGCGCTCGCCCGTCTGCCATTGGCAATTTCCTTCCTTGCTTAATGCAGCGGTGGAGGCAGAGATGGACCGAGTGAATTCATAATCCCTGTCACCACGGTGAATGGTCCGCTCACAACCTGTAGAAACCCATGAATGTTTATTCATTTGGTAAAGCGAATTGAGTCAGATGCCATTGGGTGAGGCAGCCAGGTACAACTGTTGTTAGCAGCAAGGAACCATCTCTTGTGTGCCGGTTTGCCAAAAACCTGTTGTCCCTCTAGCACAGAGCATAGCAGAATATTTGGATGGGCTCCAGAGTTTTCTAGGCATTTGGACCTCGTGGTACAAGAGACTTTATTATTTATTACTAGAGGTGTGATGCACAAAGATTCATGCAAGAATAGGCCTTCCTTCCCCTGGTGACCGGCACCTTTCTGCCTTTGCTCCAGCCAGAGCCACCTTCCGCCTCTCCCTGTGTCCACCAATTTGCATATCCCGTCCTTATTGGCTGTGGGCTCCACCATCTTTGTCACGGAGTTACATTCAATTTGCATATTCTGTCTCTTATTAGATAGGATTTGGCACACTTTAAAATTTATAGACTAATTGAACAGGTAGTACATAGAGTTCTATATAACCCTCTACCCTCCCCATTCCCCTTATTGTGTAACTTTGTTATTATTGTGTACATTTGTGTATCGTGCAGTTAATGAGCTGATATTGGTGCACTGTTAATAGCTATCATTCATAGTTTGTCTTAAGGTTCACATTTTTGTCGTTCAGCTCTATGGGCTTTGACAAATGCATAATGTCATGTATCTTTCATTACAGTTCCATACAGGATAGTTTTTTGTTGTCCTCAAAACCCCCTTCCTCACCTTTTCACCCCTCCTTCTCCCCCACCTGAACCCCTGGCAAACACTGATCTTTTTATTGTCTCCATAGTTTTACCATTTCCCAGAATGTCATTCATATAGGTGAAATCATGCATTATGTATCTCTGCAGACTGACTGCTTTCTTCACTTAGTGATATGCATTTAAGGTCTATTGGTGGCTTGATAGCTCATTTCATTATCCCAGAATAAATATCACACTATACCACATTTTGATTATTCATTCACAAGTCTTGCTCTTTTATGTTTAGACAAATGATAGGACATTTCAGCACATAGTAGGTGCTTGACAGATAGTTACTAAAGACGGAGTTAGGCTGAATCCTTAATTTTTCTTGGCAAGTATATAGTGCCAAGGGACAGTGACGGAAAAGGCAATTATGTTGTTAGGCATTGGTGTTTACTAATGTGCGATGTTGTGGAAGGAGAGAGCATTTAGCCTGGCCAGTCTGGCTAGGTGGTGGAGCAATGATCTACGAACCAGGAGGAGGTCATGGTTCAATTCCTGGTCTGGGCACATGCAGCTGTGTGGGCTGGACCCCATTGTGGGGCATGCAGGAGGCAGCCAGTTGACATTGATGTTTCTTTCTCATCGATGTTTCTCTTTCTCCCTCTCCTTTCCTGTCTCTCTCAAATCAATAAAAACATATTAAAAAAAATATATTTAACCCTGCGGTAGCTTCGCTCAGCATGAGTGGACGGTTCTGATCTCGGCTGCCAAACAACAGTTTAAAAGTTTCCCGCTAGAATTTCCCTCACACAGTAGCCACCAGCCACATGAAGCTATTTGAATTTAAATCGATGAAAAGTAAATACCATTTCAAAATCAATCGGCACGCCTGTTGCATTAGCCCACTTCAGCTGCTCCCGAGCCAGCCTGTGGCCAGTGGCTTCCGTTTTGGACAAGGCACGTATGGCACATTTCTGTTGTCATAGTGAATTTTAGCTGGCAGCCTCGAGCCTTCAAACGGACGGACGGATGGAATTGAAATCCGTTGACCAGGCTGATTTCGGCTTCAGTGCTTTAGCTGTTTTGTGCTGTGACAATTCCACAATGGCAGAGAGGAAGGCCAGAGATTTGTTTGCTGGAGAAAAGTTGCTTAAAATAACTTCCTGGGGATAAAAAGGTTGCCCGGGCCACTGGAGCTGTGAAATCCTCCTTGTGTGTCAGCCCCCCGGGGGGCAGGGCCTGACAAAGGTCCAGGCCCTTGATCAGCCGGTGTTAAGGAGTTTTACAGAACTCTCCGCTCTGGCTTGTTTGGTTTGGTGAAAAAAGCAGAGGCTTTCTGGCTTTCTCTAATTTGAGGGGCTGGGGCTGGGGGTGGGGAGGGAGTGAAACTTCTCAGCTAATAAAATGGCAGATTGTATACCCATCCCTTCAGTCACCGCCCCCCCCCCTTCCCCTCCAAGGTTGCAGGAGGCCAGGAATGTGACACCTGAATGATCATCAGATATTTGCCTTGAAATTGAAATTACTTTGACTGGGGAACAAAGCAAATGGCAAGGTTTTGGGGGTGGGTTTTTTTTTTGTTTTGTTTTGTTTTTTTGTTTGCCAGTTCTTTGGATTTGATCAGATCTAATTTCCTTCACCGGGTAAGTGCCACGCTGACCCAGAGTATTATGGGTAGTCAGCCTACATAGATTTCAGGTCTGTGTGCCTTTTATGTCTGGCATTTCCATAAAGTCTTTGGTATGTTTTTCTCGAAACAGAAGTGCGGATGGCAGGCATGACATGGAATTGTGCTTTTTCCTTAATGCCTAACCTGGAAACTGGCTCTTGATGCCGGCTCTTGATTGCAGGCTTTTAATGTAACTTTTAAATAAAGATGCCAGATATCGCGCTGTATGCACGTTGTAGCCTTAAGCATCGACTTTTCACCTTTTTGGAAATGCTTGAGTTTCCAAGAGGCCTAAACGTGGAAAGGCGAGTTTGACAGGGTCATACATCTACTCGAATTCCTGTGAAAAGACTTAGAACATTCTGGTATTTGGACGTGCAGTCAGGATGTGGCCACTTGGACTCAGGACTGTCTTATAAACACAGGCTCAGAATGGATCGTTTTCTCTACACACAGGCACAGAGAAAACAGTATATTATCTTGCAAACGAAGAATGGGACGTGCCAGCTCTGCGATGAAGACAGCTTTCGCTTTAATCTTTTCAGCCGGCGTCACCTGCAGAACAACCCTTATCGCGCAGCGGAGGTTTAATCAGCGTTTAATAACGATCGCGTCCGTTTGACCGACTTCTCAAAGCAGAACCTGTCCTTTGAATGCAAGGCAGGTGACCAGATGGATTTCTTCCATCGGCTCTGGTTTTCATTGAACTTGGAACGTGCATTTTTCACTTTAGGACCTGTTTCATGTTAGCGGGGTCTAGGGAGATTGATTACGGTTCCTTAGCGTGGGATTCTCCTTCTTGGAGGCCGCGAGTGGGAAAAGAATCGGTATCGGCCATTTCCGAGTGGCAACTTTCCCCAGAGCCCCCGGCACGACACGACTGATCACAGCTGCTTTTGTAAAGGCTTTGAAAAGAATAATCTGCGTTAGAGGCATTCTTCTTTGCTCTGAGCATCAGCAGTTCCCAGTGTGTTTGGGGGGCGGGAGGGGGAAGGTAGAGGGGGGGAGGGCTGGGCTGCAATGTGGCCACTTGGAGGGACTGTGGCTGCCCCGTGTCCCGGGGCAGCGGGCCAGAGGAGCGGCTCTTAGGTGAGGAGTTGCTGGCTTGCATGCCAGAGAGGTGACCCGGGCAGCGGCCTCATTCAGCCTCCAGCGCAGGGGCGGGCAAGAAGCAAGCCGCTGGTGTGCGAGCGGTGTGCAAGGTTAACAGCGGGTAGAGCCAGTCGGAAGCAGGTCTTTGTTCCGAGCCTCGGCGGCGGGCAGGTGTGTTCGGGCAAAGTGGGGAGTGAAGGCAGCTGATCGCTCCCCCAGCCTCCACGTCCCGAGAACAGGGCGGAGAGGACGACGCATCCTTCCTGGGCATCTAACACATATGGGAGCCCGTGGCCAGGCTGTTCCGAGGCTGCCCGCCGGTCTGGTACCGGTTGAATGGAAATCCTGGCTCCGTGGGCCCAGGCGCTGTCTGGGGGCGGGGTGCCCAGAGCGGTCACTCTATTAGAAGCAGGTCTCCTCTGGAAAAGCCAGGGACAGGGCCCGGAGAGGGACCGGGCCTGTGGGCGGGGCACCCACGGCAGGCGTTTCATTCCCCGGGAGATGCTCGCTCTCCGGGGAATGAAGATGTAACAGGTAGCCCCGGGGGCTTTCCTCCCCCAAAGGGGGGCCTTTTGGCATCGGTTGCTTCACGGGAGGCATTTGCAGGAATACGGTGGCCCGTTGATTGGCGAGGAATGGGGGACCCTGGGGGACGTGGGGACTCTTAGGAAACACAGTGTTCAGTCTATTGTCGTCGTTTTTTTATTGAGTGCCCTTGAGTCAGCGGTTCTCAACCTGTGGGTCGCGACCTCTTTAGGGGTCGAACGACCCTTTCACAGGGGTCGCCTAAGACCATCGGAAAATGCAGATATTTACATCACGATGCATAACAGTAGCAACATTGCAGTTGGGAAGTAGCAACGAAAATAATTTCATGGTTGGGGGTCACCACCACATGAGGAGCTGTGTGCAAGGGTCACGGCCTTAGGAAGGTTGAGAACCACTGCCTTGGATGCTAAGTCGCCACGGAGGCCTGGGGGATGGCTTGCTTCAGAACTGGGGAAATCGGCCTGGCCCGTCAAGGGCGCGTACTTGCCCTGCAGGCTCCCCACCCAGGTTGGGGCCTGTGCTGGAGGCAGCCAGGTGATGTGGCTCTCTCACCTCGCTGTTTCTCTCTCTCTCTTTCTCCTCTCCCTCTTTCCACCTCCCTTCTGCTTTCAATTGACTTCTTTTCCCCCATTGACCTCCTTCATCCTGCACGCTCTCTAAAATCAATGGGAAAAATACCCTCCAGTGAGGATTAACCAAAAAACAATGATGATGGAACCAACCAACCAACAAAACCGCAACGGGGTGAGTCAGCCGGCAAGCTGCTTTTATTATGGGACGCACTTGGAGGGGAAAAAGAGAATTGCTTCAAATGGTCAGGTTTTTGACTCAGAACTATTGGCTTTTCTGTATGTCCCATATTTCTGGAAAACAGAATGCGATGTCTCTTACAAAATGGTACCTTTGAATGTGTGTTTCAACTGAGACTTCATTATCCCTGGATTCCCCTGAATCACCCCCTAATTTGGAGGCAAATGATAATAATAATATGCTCTTTTAAAATAGGTTCTCTACAGTGCTCTTGAAATATTATTTTTTCCATTGAGCATGTTACCGTACTATCTCACAGAGTTTTCTCTTCCTCCTCCTCCCCCATCCTCTCGCTCCTCCCTCTCCTCCTCCTCCTCCGCCCCCCTCCGCCCCCCCCGACGCCCCGGCTTGGCCGTGCACCCCCTCCATCCTCCTCCCCCTCCTCTCTCCTCCTCCCCCCCTCTTCCTCCTCCTCCTCCTTTTCCTCCTCCTCCTCCTCCTCCTCGAGAATCAGAGTGCAGGGTTGCCTGGGCAGACTGCATGTGGAGAGTGACGGAGGTAGATCAGAAAGACGGAAGGCAGCGCCAGAATGGATGGGGTTACATCGGGGAAGGCTTGGGCTTCAGGTGGGTTTGCACAGCCAATACCGTGTGTATTGTTGGGAGAGGGGGGGCAGAGAGGACTGTCCACGTGTCTCCTTTCCTCGCCGTTTGGCAGGACCAGACATGGGACCTTCACATACATCACTCGGACGCCGGCTGAAGCGCTTCCTAAAACGCATCTGCCAGCGATGGCCCAGGCCCTGTGGCTGAGCACCCCCTTTTGTCCGGGAGCCCGTGCTCCTGCCGCCAGGGTCCTGCTGCAGCCGGGGGGGAGGCCCCGTTTCCCGGGGAGCGTCAGGCAGCGTCTGTGATGGATTTCCTAACGGACCCTCAGTACCTTTAAATCCTTGCCTGGTTCCTCCATCCAGGAAGCCGTTTCTCTAAAAGCTGCTTGGCCCTCCTTGTTTATTTGACTCGGTTAAAAAGTCTGGTGGAGAACAGTTCCTTTTATAATATAGCAAAAAGGAATCCAGGGCCTGCGGCTGTGAGTCTTGGGTGGAATCAGGGAATTTTGTTTTTTCCCAGGAGAGCTCAGGAATGTGAGTAATCTTTTGGGCACACCGTGCACCCCCACTGTGACTTCGATTTGAGCATTAACAGTTCGGAACAGCTTGATTCCGGTTTGGAAACCAGGGGTCTCCTCACCTTTGGATTCACCCCCTTCTTTCTGTTTGGCTCTTGCCGCTTGCCAGGGAAGGAACCAGCTGCAAATGCCATCTTCTGTGGAAAAGCTCTGTGAGGTCAGGAGTCCCTGTGTTGACCCAAAGGTTTTCTGGACTCGGCCAAGGAGTGGCAGTCTGAGAGGCTCCCTGTGCAGACAGACGAGCCGAGGGTAGCGGGAGGGCCCTGAACCCCAGAGCAGCAAGAACCTCTGGGGGGCTGGCTGGCGTGGCCTCCGCCGAGGGGACGATGCTGGACCAGGACCGCTCTGGGAAACCCCAAGACCTCAACCTTGACCTGGAGGGGCCTCCTTGCCTTACACAACGCAGGAGGCAAGAGCAGCTGATGAGGCGGGGGACGAGATTCAGGACATTGTAGAACAGTGGTTCTCAACCTTCCTAATGCCGAGACCCTTTAAGACAGCTCCTCATGGGGTGGTGAACCCCAACCATAAAATTATTTCCGTTGCTACTTCATCACTGTCATTGTGCTACTGTTATGAACTGTAATGTAAATATCTGATAGGCAGGATGTATTTTCACTGTTACAAATTGAACATAATTAAAGCATAGGGATTAATCACAAAAACAATATGTAATTATCTATTGTGAAATATTTATTTCTAATGACAAATAAATGAAATTTTGTCTTGAATCGTGGTGTAGCATGGGTAACAGTCTTCATATGACAACAGTAAACGACATTGCTACACTTTGCTACACCGAGGAGTGGTGTGTTGGTTCCTAACACCATGGGAAATAGGTGTTTTCCAATAGTCTTAGGCGACCCCTGTGAAAGGGTCGTTCGACCCCCAAAGGGGTTGAGACCCACAGGTTGAGAACCGCTGTTGTAGAAGGAGACTCTTGTGACTGAATATCCGTCTTCCTGGGCCTTTATGGTTGTGACTTCAGAGTGGCGCTTTCTCACAGACTGAAGATTTCTGCATGCTGTCACTTACACACCCATAGCACACTGGGGGTAGGTTTTTAAAAATCGAATGCACTTCATCTCGGTTGGAATGCATTAACTTGTTAAATAATTTATAATGAAGTATTTAGGAGCCATTTGTACTGTTTGGAAGCTCTCCTTGGTCATTTGTGACCATGGACTGACTCCTTGGTCTTGTGCTTTGTGTACATTCAGCCCATGTGTGTGTGTGTGTATGTGTAGTTAATAGTAATATCAATTAGGAAAGAAAGCGTTCACAAGCCCACCTCACTCTTATTCTTTTGTTTTTCATTCCCATTTCAGCACTTGGTCAAATGGATATGAAATTTTAATAGAGTTTTAATATTAGAAAATATTAAAACCGCATACGCTCTTTAAATGTAATGTGTAGTCTGAACATTCTTCGCTGTTGTTCTGTGGGATATGATTTTTAGTGCTCTGAGGAAATTCATGTCCTATCTGATTCACCTCTGTAGCTGGCCTTTCGTTGCCTCAGTAGTCTTTTTATCTTTTTAAATTTATCTTTATTCTTGCAAATATTACAAATGGCTCCCTTCTTCCCCTATTGACCCCCTCCATCCTGCACACACACACACACACACACACACACACACACACTAGCGTTTATCATACTACTGTCTCTGCCCAGGGGTTATGCATATTTTTTGGCATGCTCAGTGATTTCCTTTAATCAGTAATAAACACACCCTCTCTTTTTTTTTAAATATATATTTCATTGATTTTTCACAGAGAGGAAGGGAGAGGGACAGAGAGTTAGAAACATCGATGAGAGAGAAGCATGGATCAGCTGCCTCTTGCACACTCCCCACTGGGGATGTGTCCGCCACCAAGGTACATGCCCCCGACCGGAATCGAACCTGGGACCCTTCCGTCCGCAGGCCGACGCTCTATCCACTGAGCCACACCGGTCTTGGCTCACCTCTTCTTGTTTTTAGAAGATTGCCTTAGGTCAGTCCTAGCTGGTCAGCAGGTCTGATCGGTTTTAGATTTCCTTAAAACACACGAGCCAGAGTGCTTCGCACGGGGCTTGTGCATTTCTGGCGGGTGGCACCTATTCCACAGTCTTTCCTGGCCAGGCGTCAGGTGTCCATGTCTGTGCTACCATCCGTCTCTGTGCTGGCCTCGCCCTGCAGCACGGGCTCATGCGGGAATCCCGTTTGTCACGTGCCGTGGGGCACAGGTTCCTTCTCCGCAGGGCACAGAGCCTGGAAGGGCAAGGCCACCCCCCTGCCCCCTGCATTTGGCCCTGCGATCTTGCCCGTTTTCCTGACCCATGGAGGGTGGAGAATACAGGTGGCTGTGCCCTGGGGCCCGAACATGCCTGCAGCTGAAAAGCCCTTGGAGTGAATTACAGTGGTACCTCGAGATACGAGTGCCCTAAAATATGAAATTTTTGAGATACGAGCTATTTTTGCTTTGAAATACGAGCAACATTTGAGATAGGAGTCATCGCGCGGATCTGCCGGCTGCTCACGACCCACCAGTTTACCACGACTCGAGCGTCTCATAGTTTCCCACGCCTCAAGGTTACGGAACGAATTAAACTCGTATCTCGAGGCACCACTGTGCTAAATCTACACCAGAGTCTGCGGGCTTCCTGCGCCTGCCTCGGAGAAGTCTGTTCCATCATGGTAGTTGTGAGAAAACACTTCTGAGTTTGAAATAAATTCCACCTCTCTTCCCCCACCTCCCCCACCTCCCTCCTGCCAAACCCCACCAGGAAACAGAATCTCGTTATTTCAGGCCGAATATATTCATACGGACCCTGTCCGGCACTTGGGACTGTTTCAGGCTAGACTCGCACGGCTTCTATTTTTACCCTAAACTGTGGTCGTAGGGATAGCAAAATAAATACTGGCCTCTTCCAGCGCGAGTGGCGGAGCAGGCAGCGTCGCTTAGAATAACACGGCCGCAAACTTCTCCCCTCCGTTTGATATTCCAAAAAAGGGAGAAAAGCCGGGCTCGGCGCACATCTGTAAGTCATGAGCATTTTCCTTTGGTGTGTCATGCATATTCAACATAATCCCGCTTGAAGCCCCAGGCGTGGCTTTTCCTATACGTTGTTGCTTCAGAGAATCCTGTTTTTGCTGCCAACAAATTTAATTCGAGACAAAGGTCGCTTCCCTTCCCTTCCCTGGATCAGGAGGACGAACACCCCGCCCCCCTCCACCAACTCCCCCCGGTTGACTTTCTTATTGCAGAGGAAGAAGACTGGTTTTTGTTTAGCATTAGCCATACACCAGTTTCAGGAGGAGTATTTTTTTTTTAAACGTATTACTTGAATTTTATCATTCAAACTGGAGTCCTGGTGCACGGATTCGTGCACCATTGGGGTTCCTCGGCCTGGCCTGTGTCCTCTCACAATCCGGGACCTCCCTAAGGGATGTTGGAGAGCCGGTTTTGGCCCGATCCCCGCAGGCCAGGCTGAGGGACCCCACCGATGCACGAATCCATGCACCCGGTCTTTAGCATGCATATAAGATCTTTGGTTCATCTGTTTCCGCCCTCCCCCCTCTCCCGTTCCCTCGGAGATTCATCAGTCGGTTCCATGTTTCCATGCCTGTGCATGGAGCGCCTGCCCCCTGGTGGTCAGTGTGCATCAGAGGTACCGGTTGGACGGTGGAACTGTTGATCGGTCGCTTAGGCTTTTATATATAAAGATATTTCAAAACTGTCAGGAGGACACCCAGTGAACATTCCCTCCGGGTGAGACCTTTTTCTTTTAATTAGTTGTCTCTGTCACTCCTCTAGGTTACAAAGTATGGGGTCTGTCAACAATTTTGCTTTCTTTCTGCTCGGCTTGTTTAGTTAAGGGTTCTTGGAATCCCTGAAATGGTGGCTTATAGAAACTGGGGTTGGGATCACAGGAGTTTGTAAGTAATTGGCCGGTGATACGATTATTAATAGATGAGTGTAGTCTCAGTGAGTGTCTGTGACTGTCGTTGTTGCCCAGTTCCAGACGAAAGGGACATGGAACTGGGGGGTTGCATCCTGCCTGTTGTGTGTGTCCTGATGCTTTGGGTGAGGAGGAGCCATGTAGCATGCAGTTAGATAAGCCCATGCGATTTTCTGGGTCATCGTATCTGCGATGCTCTTACATTTACCCAACAAACCACTTACTGAGCCCAGTCGACTCCAAAGACAAACATTATGGGAAGAAAAATAATCCTGAGCACCCGCTGTGCCAACATACATAGAGTGAGGCACCTTTTCTGCAAATGATATTGATCCTGTTTAATCCTAAGTACATATGCAGATGAGCCAAAAATGCTCCTTTGGCAAGATGTTTTTCGCGGTTGTTTTTGTTAACGTGCTGATGATTGTGCTGAGCGTTTTTATTAAAGAGAGATTCTGTTTGAGCTTTGTTGGCTAGGAAATCCAAGCGCTTTGAACCACATTCGGGTTTTTGGTTTTGTTTTCCTTTTTGCAAAGAGGAACATTTTTACAGTTAAGGGCACGAGCTCAGCGTCGCCTTTGCAAATGCTTCTCCAGCCATTTCAGTGCTCTCAGAAGGCGAGTGCTGTGCCTAGCTCCTGGAGGCGTTCCTAATGGGTCGGCTGTTCCTCCTAAGGGCATCCTCACCTTCCTGGCATCCTCCTCACAGTTAGTTCAAGGCTGCACTCCAGGCGTCCTTTTTAAAGAGACCACGTCAGAGAACATTGATCTAGCTTACCCAGATGGGAGGTAACCAGGTAACTTCTTCTTCTTCTTCTTTTTTTTTTTTTTTTGCCTTTTCAGAGCATTTTATTTATTTTTATTTTTATTTTTCTAATTATTTTTCCCCCTATTGCCCTCCCCACCTCCCAGTACATGCCCTTATCCATCTCCGCCCCCCCCCCGCACCCCACCCAATGCCCAGTATACATGGCTATGCCTACACACACATGCATACAAGTCCTTCGGTTGATCTACAGGCCTCTCCCCACCAGCCTCCCCTGCCTTCCCCCTGTTCCCCCTGTAGCACGACAGTCTGTTCACTGCTTCTTTGCCTCTGCATCTGCTTCCCACCCTCGTCCCCTGATTCTTGTCTTTAAACACATCTTGCCCCTGTAGGCTAGACATAAACCCACCAGAGCAGAAGAAAAATGATTGAGTCCCCAGTTTCAATGTCAAACAGTTCCTTATGTGCACACGTCATCAATGGTATCTGGATGGTGGGCAAATGGTGGCGATGCCGGTCCGACCCTCTCTGGTTTGGTCCTGGGCCTCCTGTAGCGACGCACAGCTGCTGACTGCTTGCATGTAACTTCTTTACAAAGTCTGGGGTTACTTCTTCTCACCAAGTGGTTGAGCAGGAGGCCCAGCCTTTCGGAACAAGGCGCCCTCTTGTTGGGCCTTTCCAGTACCTGTACGCTGGTTCATAGAGCGCCGTGATCAGCTGGGGGAGGCAGCAGACCTCAGCCCTGGTCCTGGGCCTCATCCAGAAATGCGCATTCTGAGGGATGAGAAAATGTCCACTTCACCGGAGGCAGCCACCAGGAAAATCCAACCCGAATCCTGAGCTCCAAACCATCCATTCACACGTAAAGGAATGTACCGTATTTTCCGGTGTATAAGACAACCGGGTGTATAAGTCGACCCCCAACTTTTCCAGTTAAAATATAGAGTTTGGGATATACCCGCCCTATAAGATGACACCCGGCATATAAGATGATCCCCAACTCTTGAGAACATTTTCCTGGGTTAAAAAGTCGCCTTATACGCCGGAAAATACGGTAAATAGATACAGTTGGAATCCCGTCATCTGCCTGCGTTGGCTGTTTTAAAAGGCTCCTGGCACCCAGTCATATTTCTCTCTCCAGTTGTCTGTAATTTGGGTTTGTTTGTTTTTTAAACTTGATTTTTCTTTTGATTTTACATTTCTGTGAGCAGCCCAGTCATCCTTGAGTCTCCCATTTCACACCCAAATGGGATTCTACCTTTATGTAACCGGATTTCTTTCAGAGTTGGGTTTACTCTCCTAATGTGCACCAGTGAATAATTCAAATTCATACCCCACTCTGTGGAAGGAAGGTGTGCTGAAGTGTTTCTTAAAGGAGACGATGCAGCTTCCAGTGTAATTAAGAAACCAGTGTTGGGAGCAGTTCTGAGCTGAAGACCTTTCTTTAGGTGGTGATTTAAGAATTTTCTCCCACGTGCGACCTCATCTTTGACCTTGACTTTTGTTTGTATTATTATATACAGGATGGTGGAGCAAGCCTGGTACATGATTAGGTACCAGGTAATTGTGAACGAACACTTAAAATAAGTGTTAGTAAATACAACAACATTTGCTTATAAGCTTATATAGCAGTCATGTCTCATACTCAAGGACGATAGTATGTTTTTGTGGTGGTAAACATAAGGTTCTTTTTATGACAACTTCGGTTCAGAAGGAACACCGGAGAGGGAGAAGGTACTACTGAAATGAGTGAATGGCATTTGCTGTGTATGTCTTTCCAGGCTTTTTGCTGTGGGGAACTTATGAGACCTGGGGCAGAGAAGGAACTGTTTAGCTAGAGCTCTTAACTTTCAACCCAGAATGTTCCCATCTGTGATGCCAAGAATGCTAATTTTTAAAAATATATATTTTATTGATTTTTTTACAGAGAGGAAGGGAGAGGGATAGAGAGTCAGAAACATCCATGAGAGAGAAACATCGATCAGCTGCCTCTTGCAATGTCCCTCACTGAGGATGTGCCTGTAACCAAGTATATGCCTTTGACCAGAATCGAACCTGGAACCTTTCAGTCCACTGGCTGACGCTCTATCCACTGAGCCAAACCGGTTTTGGGTAGAATGCTAGTTCTGAAAGACTTTACAAAGCCTTAGCCAGTTTGGCTCGGTGGGTAGAGCATCAGCTAAAGGGTCCCAGGTTTGATTCTGGTTACGGGCCCAAACCTCTGTTGCACGCTTGATCCCTAGCCCTTGTGGGGCGGGCACGTGGGCATGTGCGGGAGGCAGCCAATCAGTGTGTCTCTCTCACATCGATGTCTCTTGCTCTCTGTCTCCCCCTCCCCATTCCTTTCGACTCTCTCTAAGAATCAATGGGAAAATATCCTCGGGTGAGGATGAACCAAAAATAAATAAATAAAAAATAAATAATGAAAGGCGTTAAAAGGATACTCTGGCTAGGGGGTGAGAGGATGGGGGGAGGTAAATTTCCATGGCCAGTGTGTGAAAGTGCTGAGTCAAGCCGAGTTCAACATGATGATTACTCTTCTTCTCGGGGCCTTTTTATGATGATATGCAAATGACAAGCAAAGCGGGGTGGGGATAGGCACAGCGTGGCCACCACTTCCATTGAGTTCTCAAGGTGAAGTTCATCCGGGCTGGAATCCCCGCTTCCTGCCGAGCTGGAGGTCTGTGGGCCAGCCTCGGCGAGCCTCCGTTCCTCCATCTGCTTGGCTCAGAGTGCCTGGCACACAGAGGACATTTAACGGTTAGCTAGAGCTACCGTATTTTCCGACATATAAGATGACTTTTTAACCCAGGAAAATCTTCTCAAAAGTCAGGGGTGGTCTTATACGCCAGGTGTCGTCTTCTAGGGCGAGTATATCCCAAACTCTATATTTTAACCGGAAAAGTTGGGGGTCGTCTTATACACGGGAAAATACGGTAATCCGTTGAACCCCAGGCCAGATGGCTCTGATGTCCTCATGTTCTGGGTCCTCAAGGTGCAACAGAAAGTGCCCAAAGCAGCGGTTCTCAACCTGTGGGTCTCGACCCCTCCGGGGGTCAAACGACTCTTTCACAGGGGTCGCCTAAGACCATCGGAAAACACAGGTATTTACATTATAATTCATAACAATAGCAAAATTACAGTTATGAAGTATGGCTGGGGGTCACCACAACCTGAGGAACTGTATTAAAGGGTCGAGGCATTACAAAGGTTGAGAACCACTGGCCCAGAGGAAGGTAACCAAAGTTTTGGCCTCCCTTTTTGGCCACTAAGTAGGTTGGATGATTTTTAGCTTTTAACTTTTGAAAGAAAAAAATTGGATGCCTATACTTTCTTAGTCAAACTAATATTATAGGCTCCTTTGGGTTATACTATAGAGGCCAAAATTGCCAAGTTCATCTAAAGGGCAAGCATAGGATCTCCAAGCAACTGTGTGGGAGAAATGACTTCATTTAATATGTGTGTCAGCTAGTGATAAAATAATTTACTAGGTCACCTCCGGAAAGATAAGCCGGAGTTACAGTCAGTCTGGCACTTTGTAATCACCATAAACTTCAGTATAGAATGGACATCAGGATGGGATGTATCTTTATCCTAAAACTGAGAGGCATCATCTGCTTTCTGTGACGTGAAGCAGAATGTAATGGCAGGCCACATGAATATTTTACTGTTGTGTCCAAAGGCTAGTTTTCTGAAGGTTGGGTCCAGTGGTGGGTGGTGTTCGTGGCTGTCTGACTTTGTTACTAACCTAAGTTTACACCATGAAGTGACGTAACACCTACTGGATTGAGCTTTAATGATCTCACCGGTTCCACTAGTTTAGGACATCAGAGGGCATTCATCTAGTGCCGTGGTCGGCAGACTGCGGCTCGAGAGCCTCATGTGGCTCTTTGGCCCCTTGAGTGTGGCTCTTCACAAAATACCCCGGCCTGGGCGAGTCTATTTTGAAGAAGTGGCGTTAGAAGAAGTTTAAGTTTAAAAAATTAGGCTCTCAAAAGAAATTTCAATCGTTGAACTGTGGATATTTGGCTCTGCTGACTGATGAGTTTGCCGACCACTGATCTAGTGGATAAAGCAGCGCATCCTCCAATGAGGACCTGGGATTTCTGAAGAGCAGACTCCCACGCCGGCAGGTGGAAGGAAGCACAGTAGATGTTCGTGGACGCTTTACCTACATGAGAAAAATCCAGCGATTAGAGCAGCTCAGTTGCTGTCTCACAACATTTGTTTGCTGAGAAAATGGACTGCTTTGTGCTATTTCTTACTAAAACCCAAGGTTGATGTTGCATTAACATTTTTCTTCGTATTCCTTACAAGCACCATATGCAGTTAGGCCGAGTCATTTTATCCAAATACTGGTTTTCATCCTCCTCAAGTACTGTATGTAGGACTAGATCACCGTTGATCTCCTCAACTTACATTCCTTAACAGGGTGTGTTCCCTCTTAGGGCTCTTAGGTAAGGAAATCGGTGTCACTAGGTCTCAGTGGAGTGTTGGTTATAGAGCCTGGGGTTTGGGTAGAAGTGGCAGCAGCTGGCGCTGGAATTGCGGGTGAGGCCACTTGGTAGAAGGGTTTGTAGCAGGGGAGTGATGCGGTCAGGCTTGGGCTGGTCCCTCCGCAGAGGATGGATTCAAAGACAAAGGCTTGAGCAAGTAGCTAAGAGAGCGGCCAGAGTCATTGGTCCAGGCCCAGGATGGCAAAGTTGGTGCAGTTTGAGGCTAGCGGAGGAGAGCTGGCGTTAGGAGACAAATATGCCCCTGGCTCTCCTTGTAGGCGCTGTGAGGTGCAGAAAGCAGTCAGAAGTGCATTCTGCTCTGGGCAGACCTGCCCCGTGTATGCAGGCTATTGAGTGCTTCCGTTTCCGAGGCTGAACGTGGCGCAAAGCAGGCACCTCCATCTCCGTCTGCTGCCGATGCCCCCTCATGGGACCTAGTTGCTTTCCACGACAGGTTTGCTCTTCTGTTCGCCCCTCTGGCAGTAGCCAAGGGGAAGGGTCTGAAAGACGGGCTTCGTTTTTCTTCGCTTGTCCTGCAAGCCCTGTTGGCCAGCAGTATTGACACCGCCTCACAGAAATGGTCAGTCCCGGATTAAACCACCTGGCCGCTGTGAAATCCTCCACCCGTGGGGGCCATGGCTCTGTGCCTTCCCTCCTGGTTACTTTCTTTTCTTAAATATATTTTATTTATTTTTTACAGAGAGGAAGGGAGAGGGATAGAGAGTTAGAAACATTTAGAAACATCGATGAGAGAAACATCGATCAGCTGCCTCCTGCACGCCCCCCACTGGGGATGTGCCCGCAACCAAGGTACATGCCCTTGATCGGATTCGAACCTGGGACCCTTGAGTCTGCAGGCCGACGCTTTATCCACTGAGCCAAACCGGTTAGGTTCCTCCTGGTTACTTTCATCAGGTGGCTCTATCTCATCCAGCCAGAGGGTGTTCGGAGTGTGTACTAGGAGGTTGGCTGGGTGTGAAAGCAGTTGTCTGGAGTCACCCCGTTTTGTGGCTTTCTCCAGAGATGCACACGTCTGGGCCTAAGGGAATGTTGTGCACAATTCATGTTCCTCTCCAGGCATGTGAACTGCAGAAATCTTTTCAGCACAAAAAGGAATTTGTCCCATCCAGGACGGTATTTTCTGTTTAAAGGAAAGACACTGGAGATGTTCTTGGGGGGCGTTATCTGCTACAGCGTGCGAAGGGCCTGCTTGTTATGAACTTGGACTCTCTGGAAGGAATCCGGTGATTCCTCCGGGGTGCCAGGCGTGCTGGCATCAGAGCAGGAGGTGGCCGTGAGTTTGACGGGAGATGACTGGCCGCCCCGGACGGTGGAGGAACACGTGCTTTTAGCTCCATTGAAGCACATTCCACATCCTGGCCCTGCGCACCCCAAGCAGCCGAGGGCAAGTCGGCTTCTCTAGAGTCGCCCTGACCTCCCCACCCCGAGTCTTTTGTAGCAATTTGGCCTGACAGCTCCTGCCGGGAGCTGGTGGGCGGGCATGGGGAAAGTCGGTTGCTGGCCAGGCTACTTGTGTGACTGGACTGGGAGGACTGGGAGGACTGGGAGGTGTCCGGAGACCTCCGGGAGACGTTTCTGCCCGTCTGCTTTTCAGTTTGACGGACGTGTCAGTCCGGACAGCTGGGTCACCTGATGAACAGAAACGTAATTGACACACAGGGATCCAGTATCCTGGCGTTTCCCAGGCCACAGCAGACTCCCCTGACGGAACCAAGAGGAAAGGGCAAGTCATCCAAGGATGGAGTCTTCTCCTTCACTTTTAAAAAAGCTACTTAATTGGATGCAGTGCAACACGTTGGGGGCAGGTGATCGCCCAGGCTCAGACGTGAGAGATTTTAATGATCAGAACCCCGCGGCTCTCATGATACGTGTTAACTCTGAAACTCGGGACAAAGGCTGTTTCGTTTTAGATCCTCTGTCGACAAATATTTATGGAGGACGCACGCATGCACTTTGGGAGGGGGCAGGGAGCATCCCCAGGCCACGGAGACCTGCCTTCAGTGAGTTGCACTCAGCTGAGGGGTGAGGGAAAGACACATGGAACCGTTAAATAAGTGGTGACTGTTTATTTCTTTTTTTTTTTTAAAGGAATCCCTTAATCTCTTTATTTTTAAAATATATATATATTTTATTGATTTTTCATAGAAAGGAAGGGGAGGGATAGAAAGTCAGAAACATCAATGAGAGAGAGATCGATCAGCCGCCTACTGAACGCCCCCTACTGGAGATGTGCCCGCAAGCAAGGTATATGCCCCCGACCGGAATCGAACTTGGGACCTTTCAGTCTGCAGGCCGACGCTCTATCCACTGAGCCAAACCGGTCTCGGCTATTTCTTAAGTTGTGTTCATAGGCTACAAAATCCAAAATAGTTGTTTATAACGAGGGAACATAGATGGACCCGAGAAGTCAGAGGCTGTTTGGGAGAGTAGACTGGCTTTTAGAAAGACAGAGAGTGCACCCCGAGTCTTGTAGCAATTTGGTCTGACAGCTCCTGCAAGGAGCCAGTGGACTCCTTGGTATGTGCAACCAAGGGCCATGCCCTTGACCGGAATCGAACCTGGGACCCTGGGGCACGGGGTAATGCAAGCAGGCCTGAGAATTGCTTTTAGGTGGGAGCACCTATAGCCCCCGCTCATTAACTCATGAGCACCCCCTATCTGCCAGGCACTGGGACTGCAGGGAATGGGGGTAGAGAAATGACTAACGGAGTATAGTCCCTGCCTTCCAAGGAGCTGAGTGAGTGTAACAGGGGTCATTTCAGTTGATGGTGGCATGTGGGGCTCCTGACACGGTCCACCAGCTTTTGGGAATCGTGGCCTGCCGTGCTGACAGCCTCGGAACCCCGTCTGTGGCAGGATGGCCCCGGATCTCAGAGTTAAGCTCTGACCATTGGAGCAGAAACATTCCAGCACCCCCCCTCCCCCTGTCTAGGCTGGTCATTCAATGCCTGAAGCCAGCCCGCTGGAAACCAATCCCTACGAGCCGGGGTGTGGTGGCTCCCGTCCCCCGGTTCCCAGGCTTTCCTGTCGGTTGGCACTGAGGCCTGGGGGGGGTGGGAGGGGGCGGTGTGGGCTCAGGTTTAAAATCCGGCTCCGTTCCCCCGCCGGCCGCTGAAACCCGAGAGAATAAAGTGGTAGTGTTCGGAGGGCTGGGCCCGGCCGTCCTCCGAGGAAGGTTCCCGTCAGAGAACAGAAAGTTTCATTTTCTGGTCCGAGGAAATCTGATGAAAGCCAGGGGGACTAAAGGAAACACTTTCATTTTTATTTTTTTAATAATTCCCGCTAGGAAGAAACGTCCTCTTGGATGCTTAAAAATAGGACAGTAAGGAGCACGGCCCTGTTTCCAAACACAAACACTGTGTGGAGCAGTGGTTCTCAACCTTCCTAAGGCCCGGACCCTTTAAGACAGCTCCTCATGGGGTGGTGACCCCCACCCATAAAATGATTTCCGTTGCTATTTCATCGCTGTAATCTTGCTACTGTGACGAACTGTAATGTAAATATCTGATAGGCAGGATGTATTTTCACTGTTACAAATTGAACATAATTAAAGCATAGGGATTAATCACAAAAACAATATGTAATGATATATTGTGAAATATTTATTTCTAATGACAAATAAATGAAATTTTGTCTTGAATCGTGGTGTAGCATGGGTAACAGTCTTCATATGACAACAGTAAACGACATGGCTACACTTTGCTACACCGAGGAGCAGTGTGTTGGTTCCTAAGACCATGGGGAATAGGTGTTTTCCGATGGTCTCAGGCGACCCCTGTGAAAGGGTCGTTCGACCCCCAAAAGGGTCGCGACCCACAGGTTGAGAACCTCTGGTGTAGAGGCTGAGTCTCGCTTTATTTGTTTCTGGGCTGTTAGGAGATATTGGTGGTAAAATAGCAGTTTACTAAAACGATTTGGGGAAAAAAAAATACGGTGTGTCTCCTCCGCCTTCGATGCGTGCGTGTTACCCGTATTAAAGAGCTAAAAGCCACGGAATTGGACTTCTTAGTGAGTGATCCGAATAGCCAGTGTGTGGTTCGCCGGTACCAAATGGCAGAAATGGCAAAAGAACGTGCCAGGGTGGGCTTCTGTGCATGGGCCACGAGGGCTCTGCTCAGCCAGCGAGCCCTGGAAGTTGGCTTGTGGGGGGCTCTCTCCCTCTGTCAGCTGAGCATCCCGGGCCCTGCTCTTCGGAAGGCGCCGGGCCCGGCCTCTGCCTGCGTCTGGGCTGTGGCGGGAAGCTCTGGCCAGCCCCGGCCTTCGGGGAGCACTGGGCTGCAGCGATGAGCACAGCTGAAGCTTGGAGCGGGGCCAGGCCAGCACACATTGGGGGGGCTTCAATGGGTTCCTGGGTGATGAGTTAGCATGAGCACCTGCGGACCTTGGTTTGCACCCCCGAGAAAGCCTGAGATGGGTCCAGTGTGGTAGCTTTCCCGGGAAGGGTGCTGCACGGGAACCGTGACAGAGTGAAGGCCAGAGGTGGCTTGACACGAGCCCTGGGCCACCGAAGCGCAGGTTGGTGGAATGCAACCAACCCACGCGTGATCGGTGCCGAGGTCTCTGTGCCATCTTTGTTCTGTGGAAGGGCAGAGCCAGGAGTGGGCGTTCAGGGGCACAGAGGAGAGGGAGGGTGGTCACTGCAGTGTAAACCCGAAGAGGAAGGTCATAAGCACACCCCTCATGTCCTCACCATCCTGAACCCCCTCTCTTTCCTTCCTCAGAGGGCAGAGCTGACGTCTGACAAAGACATGTACCTTGACAACAGCTCCATTGAGGACGCCTCTGGAGTGTACCCTATTGATGACGATGACTATGCTTCTGCATCAGGCTCGGGTAAGGCCGGGGACGTCGCCCCCCTCACCTCCGTTCTCCATGCTTGCACGTGTGCACACACACGTGCACACACAGTGTCCTGGTTTAGGCAGGGAGACAGGCAGGGTGCACAGGGGTTAAGAGCATGCTCTTTGTGTCTGAGTGCCCGGGTGTGGATTCCAGTCCCCGTCACCGAGGCGGGGAGATCTTGGGGGGGTGTTTAACTTGGCTGGACCTCAGTTTCCTCATGAATAGAATGGGAGGTCCCTGCCGCACAGGCGTGTTGTGAGGATTAAAGGGGTTGGCACCTCTCAGAGCTCTTAAGAGTTTGCTGCTTGGCACATCGTCGGTGTTCTGTCAACATCAGTTTTTAATGTTATTGCTCAGGTTTTGAGACTGATGTCATGAAAACAACTCCTTCAAAACAAATCCTTCAAACACTAGTTTTAAAAATCTGCCAACCCTAGGTGGAAGATTATGGATGACACCAAGGAGAGGTCTACTTAGCTACTCCTAGGGCAGTGGTCGGCGAACTGCGGCTCGAGAGCCACTGTGGTTTGCTGCTCTGTTGACTAATGAGTTTGCCAACCACTGACCTAGACTCTCGATTCCAGTAATTACAGGCTGCTGTTGTTCCTTGTGATTAAGCCCCTAGCCCAGTGGTCGGCAAACTCATGAGTCAACAGAGCGGCAAACCGTGGCTCGCAAGCCACAGTTTGCCGACCACGGTCCTAGGGTATCGCTCAAAGGTAGAAGGGAGAATGTAGCAGGATCAGCCTCAACTCCTCGTGTATCAGTTATCTGCTGCCTCAGTGATGCTGTGTAACAAACCATCTCCAAACACTGTGAATAAAAACAATAGTCACATATTTAGCTCATCGATCTTAAACTGGGCTGCACGGGCTCCTGCACATGTCAGCAGTCAGCTGCAGGTTGGGAAGGCAGCGTGGCTGACCTTGGCCGGACTCTGTCACGTGTCTGAAGCAGCTGGCAGACGTGGCTCTGGTCCACATGGCCTCTCACCCTCTGGCAGCCCAGCCATTTGTTCACAGGGTGGAGGCAGGGATCCCCAGAGAGCAGACCCGTGCAAAGCCTCTTAAAGCCTCGGCTTAGGACGGGCACAGCATCCCTGCCACCTTTGATCGGTCAGAGCCAGACTGGCCATACTCCACCTCTTTCTTCATGGAAGAGCTCCAGAGTGACCTTGCAGAGGACGGGGGGACAAGGGGGTAGGAGGGGTTCTGGCCATTTCTGCAATCTTCGGCACATGGTACATGTTTCACCCCAGCCAGGCATGGCCCCCAAGAAGCTGAAAAGAGGAGGAGCTGGTGCATAGATTTAACGAACGATCGAGTTAGGAATTTGTGGTCAGCGGCACATTCGGAAAGTCTTCCTCAGGACCTTTCTTTTTTTCTTTTTCTTTTTTAAAAATATATTTTATTGATTTTTTACAGAGAGGAAGGGAGAGAGATAGAAAGTCAGAAACATCGATGAGAGAGAGACTTCGATCAGCCACCTCCTGCACACCCCATAGTGGAGATGTGCCTGCAAGCAAGGTACATGCCCCCAACCGGAATCGAACCTGGGACCTTTCAGTCCGCAAGCCGACGCTCTATCCACTGAGCCAAACTGGTCTCGGCCTCAGGACCTTTCTTGCTTTACATTTCCATTGTACATGCAACAGCCTAAAAGTTAGGCTGGTTATAGCTGTCTGATCATCAGATTGGCCTGGCTTCAGGGTGACCCGGAATACATTCAGATCCACTGTATCTTTGGTAGAGATCTCGCTGCAGAAGAGAGTGCGTGTTTTAAGTTAGCAAATGGCAAGTCTGGAAAAGACAGGTTGTGGCGGACCTAGTCACAACGAGCTTACAGTGCAATCCTCATGTAAAAATAGTCCTCGTTATTCTCGGGAGAGGGATATACACACGCACACTGAGTGTGAAAGGAGTGCTTCTTCACAGCCCACAACTCTATTCATGTATTTCGCTCCTGGCACCTCTTTTTCTTCTTTGGCACCTCGACAGTGCTTTCTAACTAACTGTCATCTTCCAAACGTCCCGGGAAATATTAAACATGGATACGTGTGTATCTGCATTTCACAGATCTTAGAATCCAAGAGTTGTTAGAGATCCGTAACTGTTGTCCACGTCATTTTGCTGATTTCTGCTGAATGTCTTTTTAAGTTTCATATCTATGCAGTGCTGTTCCGCTGCTAACCCCCTTCTCCCCATCAGGGTGAGAGGGGTTTGGAGTGAGTCACTTGAAGTCCCGAGCCCACTAATCAGTGGCTCAAGTAGAGGCCTAGATGTGGGCTGGCATTGCTCTGCCCTGGCCCCAGCCTGGGCACGTGATTGCTGCAAAGGAGTTCATCATTCGGACCAGTGCTGGAGGGAAACTTAAGTCAATAGTTACACAGGTAGCCGAAACCGGTTTGGCTCAGTGGATAGAGTGGCTAGAGCGTCGACCTGCAGACTGAAGGGTCCCAGGTTCGATTCCGGTCAGGGGCATGTACCTTGGTTGTGGACACATACGCAGTGGGGAGTGTACAGGAGGCAGCTGGTCGATGTTTCTCTCTCATTGGTATTTCTAACTCTATCCTTCTCCCTTCCTCTCTGTAAAAAAAAATCAATAAAAATATATATATTTTAAAAAATAGTTACACAGATAACTGTGTAATTACAAACTGTGATAAATGCAACCAGGGTAAGAGAGATGGTACTAAAAATTAACTTAACGGAAGACTCTGAGGTCTTTCCCGAGGGATGGCTCTTGTGCTGAGATCCAGAGGTGAGTTAGGAATCAACTAAGCTTGCTTTCTGGCAGAACAGGAGGGAACCACATGGGACAGGCAACAGGGAAGATGTTGCTCATGGAAACTGGAGCGGTAGGTAAGGCTGGGCTTGAGGCATTTGATGTTCATCTCAAGAGCAGTGGAGGGCCATTGTAATAGTTTTTTAAAATATATTTTTATTGATTTCAGAGAGGAAGAGAGAGGGAGAGAGGGAGAGGTAGAAACATCAATAATGAGAGAGAGGCATTGATTGGCTGCCTCTTGCACACCAAACACTGGGGATTGAGCCCACAACCGGGGCATGTGTCCTGACCAGGAATCGAACTGTGACCTCCTGGTTCATAAGTCAACGCTCAACTCGACCGCTGAACCACACTGGCTGGACCCAGGATAATAGTTTAAAACGGGAGGAGGATGGAGTCACAACCAGTGTGTGTAGAGTGGGCTGAAAGGGGGCTTTTAGGAGGAAGGCAGGTATGTTGCTTCCTGAGAAGATTACCATGGTGTGGATGAGTGTGGTTGCCCTGGGCCTGTAGAAAGGTGTTCAGATGAGGGAGACATAAAGGGCATAAAATCAGTAGAACTGGGCGATTGGCTCGATGTGGGGGGAGGAAGAGGAAGTCAGAGTTGAGGTTTACAGGAGTGGAGGGTTCATTCATTGCAAGGTGTCACCAGGTTTGTGGAGGAGAGGGAGGGAAACGATGATTTCTGTGTTTGGATATTTTAGAGGTGTGTGGTACAGTTGAGTCATTCAGTAAAATGTCAAGTAGGCCTGTGGATATGTACGTCTGAATTTCAGAGAAGTGATAAAAGCTGATCTATAAACGTAGGTTTCTTTCCTATTTGGTTGGTAATTGAAGCCATGAGCATGGATGAGAATAAAAAGGGCAGAGTAAGAAACCTAGGGCCACCCAGCCAGTGTGGCTCAGTGGTTGAGCATCGGCCTATGAACCAGGAGGTCACAGTTTGATTCCCACTCAGGGCACATGCCTGGGTTGCAGGCTGAAACTCCAGTGTGGGGCGTGCAAGGAGGCAGCCAATTAATGATTCTATCTTATCATTGATGTTTCTATTTCTCTCCTTTTCCCTTCCTCCCTGAAATCAATTATACACACACACACACACACACACACACACACACACACACACATTTATTTTTAAAGCAACCTAGGGCCGAATCCTAAGGAAGTGTTGATATTTTGTGTCCACATAGAAGTGCATGAATCTGCAAAGGAGACAAGTAGCCGAGAGGTGAGGGGAAAGCCAGCAAGTCAAGGTCATAGAGGCCTCGAGATAAGGTTTCAAGAAGGAGATGATGGTTGACAGGTACACAGTGGTGCTAGGAGATGCGACTAGATGAGAACCAATGTGGGGAATACCGCTGGATCTAGAAACGTGGAGCACCTTGGTGACCTTGACAAAGTGTGAGGACGGGAAACATCTCTGACCAGAGGGAGGGGAGCAGATGGTGCGGGAGTGAGCCTGTGCGTAGCCACAGCACCGTGGAAAAGTCTGGCCAAGCCGAGGGCACCCAGGGCAGCGGCTCCCTCAGAGAGGGGACAGCAGTGGGAGAGTCCTCCTGGTTTGGTTATTGTTTTAAAGTAGAAAATAGAGCATGAGTAGGGGAAGACATCTCATTGGGCAGGCAAGGTCAACCGTTACAAGTAGAAGAAGTAAAAAAAACACACCTGCCTTCCCCCTAAGGGCCCCCTTTCAGTCCACTATACACACACCCGTTGTGACCCCATCCTCCTCCCGTTTTAACCTACTATCCCGGGTCCAGCCAGTGTGGCTCAGTGGTTGAGTTGAGCATTGACCTATGAACCAGGAGGTCACAGTTCAATTCCTGGTCAGGGCACATGCCCCGGTTGTGGGCTCAATCCCCAGTGTTTGGGGAATGTTCAGGATAGTATTCTTTTTTAAAAGTTGGAGGAGGTTCAGGATAGTATTCTTTTTAAAAGTTGCCAGGTTCTCTCCCTCCCCCCACCCCCCACCAGATCCACTTTGAACTCACATCTTCATTCCGAGTGCTTGCCGAGCAGCCCTTTTGAAAGAGCATGGCTCTGTGGGTGTCAGCCTTTGACAGCATCGCCTGATAATGCGGAAACCTGCATCGTGATTCACGTGCTCGGCTCCTCTTTGCCTCTTTCCCCAGGAACGGATGAGGATGTGGAGAGTCCCGAGCTGACAACATCTCGACCGGCTGTAAAAATACCGTCCTCGAGTGCGGCTCCCAGAGTGGAAACCACGACGCTGAAGGTGCAGAACAAGGTACCTGCCCAGACGAAGGTGGGTTTTGTGCTGCGTGGCGTGGTCAGGTTACTGTGAGCGCTCCTTCATTTAAGGAGACAGACCGGCTCTTTTAAGGGGCCCCCATTTTAAAATAGGGGAGGACAGGTGGTCTTTTGTCGCACATTGTTGGAAATGGCTCTTCCTTAACCTTTCTGATGGTTTTGACTTTGACTCACTGGCTACTCTTTTTGTGTGTTAAGTAGACTTCGTTTTTATTTTTATTTTTTAAATATATTTTCATTGATTTCTGAGAGGAAGAGAGGGAGAGAAACATCAGTGATGAAAGAGAATCATTGATGGGCTGCCTCCTGTACACCTCCTACTGGGGATGAAGCCCGAAACCCAGGCATGTGCTCTGATCAGGAATGGAACCAGGACTTCCTGGTTCATCGGTTGATGCTCAACCACTGAGACACACTGGCCAGGCAGGCTTTGTTTTTTTCAAGCAGTTTTAGGTCACAGCAAAACTGAGCGGGAAGCACCGAGAGTTCCTTTTACCAACTGGTCCCACCTTCACAGCCTCCCCTACTCTCAACAATCCACCACCAGAGGGTACACTGACATGTCATTGTCACCCAAAGTCCATCCTTCACCTTCTTGGAATTGTCGTTCTTTGGGTTCTGACAGATGCATAACATGTATCCACCATTGTAGGGTCACACAGCACACCTTTATGTCCTAAACTCCTCTGGGTGCTGTTGGTTCTCCTCCCACCAAACCCTGGCAACCACGGATCATTTCACTGTCTCCAGCGTTTCGCCTTTTCCAGAATGTCACATACAGTGGTACCTCGAGATACGAGTTTAATTCGTTCCGTAACCTTGAAGTGAGGGAAACTATGAGATGCTCGAGTCGCGGTAAACTGGTGGGTCATGTGCGGCCGGCCGATCCGTGCGATTACTCCTATCTCAAATGTTGCTCGTATTTCAAAGCAAAATCGCTCGCTCGACGGCTCATATCTCAAAAATCTCGTATGTTAGGGCACTCGTATCTCGAGGTACCACTGTAGTTGGAATCATGCATTGTGTAGCGTTTTCAAAATGTCTTCTTTCAAGATATGTGTTTAAGATTCCTTCATCTCTTCATGGCTTGATAACTCAATCTGCTTACCTATTTTAGCATATATATATATATATATATATATATGTGTGTGTGTGTATATATATACATATATATGTATATACACACATATATATATACACACACACATATATATACGAATATTTTAAAATATATTTTTATTATATGGATACTTACAATAGGATTTTCTCCTTTTGAGTCTTCTAAAGTGTGTTTTATGTTTGAAGCATAATTATAATAATGTTTGATGTAGTTCTAAACATATATAGAGGAACATTTTACAATAATCCTATATAATAAAAGCCTAATATGCTATATATAATTGATTTCAGAGAGGAATGGAGAGAGAAAGAGGTAGAGATAGAGAGAGAAACTTCAGTGATGACAGAGAATCACTGATTGGCTGCCTCCTGCAGGCCTCCTACTAGGGGTATTCCTACAACCCAGGCATGTGCCCTGACGGGAATCCAACTGTGACCTCCTGGTTCATAGGTCGATGCTCAACCGCTGAGCCACACTGGCTGGGCTACATAAATATTTTTTAAAGGGTGGTCCTTTTAAAGGAACTCACAGGCAAATGAAGAAACAAAATCATTTTTATTTATTTGGCCCAAACCAAGAAAATTTATTTTCATTCCATAGAGAATTTATTCTGAGTTAAAACCATTGGGAAATTTACATATGCTGAAATAGGATATGGAATAAGGAGACTGCAGATACTAATTGCAATAAGTTCTTTCTCAGTCTCCACCAGCTCATCATCAATGGTGTATAAATTTTTACCTCTTTCAATGATAATGGTGATCTTAGTACCTCTCTATATATTCGTGTTGAGAGCTGACATAAAGAAATAAGAGCAGAGCAAAGGTGCTAGCTAAAGAAAACTCTTAAGACTTGTGATTTTGGCTTTACTAATGTTACATTGCAATGAACTGGCAATCTGAGCTGGCCACCCACCCCTAGATAAGCTTTTTATGTTGGAAAATGCATATTCGAGTCTGAAGAAAGCCAGGGTTTCAAATCCTGGGTCTGGTCAAATTTCTGAGCTTCTCTGAGTCCATTTCTCATGGATCATCGAGAAAGATTAAATGTGAGGGCAGGTTACATGACCCTTGCATCCTGGTAAACATTCACTAAATCTTAACTGAGTTTGGTCAGAGCAGTGGAGACCAAGCCAATTTCCCAAATAAACATGTGTAACATGCAGTGGTAGACCCCGTAGACAGCTCAGGCAGTGTACTGCTTATGGGATCTAATTAACATGATTCCTTCTTGGAGCTCACCCATCTGTCGGTGCCAAGCTTCTGGGGCAGAGAGGATGTGCAGGGTTGTGGTCATGCAGGCAGTGACAGGCCTTTTCTGGAAGAAGGAGCATTCGCCCCTCTGCAGGCAGGAACGCCAGTGGGCTTCCTGCCCTTCCATTTTCCTCCTCTTACTCAGTGCCTTTGTCCGTCCCCCTTGCCATACCCTGTCCCCATCCTCCATCCTCCATCCTCCCAATGACTGTGGGGGATGGTGAATGACACAGCTAGAAGGGTGTCTGCAGATGTGGAGTAGCCAGGTCGACCTTCTCTCTGTAGGACTAAGAAGGGTCAGTAGCTGATCGGCTTCACAGGCCAGGTGATAGGAAAGAAAGGAGAAGCAGTGAGGCAAACACACCTAGCATGTGCTTGCTTGTGGATGGTAGGTGCTCCATAAGCGTATTAAGTTGAATGAATGAAAGAAAGAAGAGGAAGGTGGGAAATGCAGAGGGTGGGATGGCGGAACACCCCAGAGCGCGTGTGGCACAATGATCCATTGTGGCTCTTGCCACGTGCATTTGGCTTCGCCACATTTTTATTTGAACCACTTCTCACGGCTGACCATTTGGACTCACCAGCTTGAGGCAAGAAACTCAGTTATGGCTTTCAGTGATAAGTAGTATCCTAAGCCAAATCTAATTGGTCCTAGAGTTCTGGTCAACTCTGGATTGAAAATGGATTTTAAGTTTTTAAAAATTAGCTTTAAGGAAGTCATTGTGTCCGGTCACAATGAAAAAGATACACGTTTGGCAGATGAGTGCAGAAATTATGGATCTTCAAATATTTAAATAGATTTGCCTTCCTGCTATCATTTGTATAGTAATAATTTCATTCAGTCATGGGAGATTTATTGAGTGCTACCCACGATGTGTCAAATACTATTATAGGTACTGATAATTGATCATGAATAATATTAATTCTGGTGATTAATTGTTTTATTTTGTAGTTACATGGCACAGCTACATTAAAAATTGCCTCTAGGATACTATTAATGTAAACTTGGCTTTTGAATGGTCTCACAATGGCGTGAATGTCACCATTAAAGATACTCTTTCTAGTTTGATGTACATTTATGTGACAAAAAATAAAAAATAAAAAAGAACAGTTATTTGTTCAGGTAGAACAGTGCTCTTAATCTTGCCTTCCATTACATTTCCATGGCATTTAGATGAGTAGACATGGATGTGACAGATCTTTAACTGGCTTCATGAAATCATCTGTGCTCCTTTTGCCACTTTGATTTTGCACGTATATACAGGAGTTAAGGTATTTCAGAAAGAACTCTTATATACTGTAGAAAGAATTCTTCTTAGTTAAGCCCCTGATCCCATACAATAAAACTTTTCAGTTGAAAGAGTCAATGTCATATTCAGGGAACCTGGAGCCTTGTGCACTGATGGACCATCCCCCCGGGAGCACGGGCACCCCAGTTCTGTGCAACCTCCTGTCCCCACACTCGAGGAGCCCCAAAATGCAAGCTGCATCCCTGCTGCTAGATTAAGAGCTGAGTCAGGGGAAATCGAAGTGTCACCTCCCAAGGGATGGTAGGGATTCCAAAGGGACACCAGAAGGGCCATCATGATATTTGTCATAACAGTGGGACAGAGATGATGTGGGTCAGGTTGATTCCGTCTCTGATTTCACCGTGGCTACTGACCCCATCTCGTTTGCCACCAGAACTTGCTTACCTCCTTCCCTAGAGACACAAACCTGAGTATCCACTCATGGGAGTTTCCTCTTCCCTTTCCTAAACTCTAGTGGCAGCGCTGATGAGCAGTGAGAATGTCCCTGGACTAGAACCCAGATAACCCGTTCTCTTGTCAGTTGAGTTGTTTGTCGCTCTGTCGGGCAGCTGACTAGCGATGGGATTTCGCCAGGAGAATGGAGAAAACTCCAGCAGAGGACCGCAGGGATCTTCCCTCTTCTGCTTTTGTTTGGTACCCGAGGCCCTGGGAAGACCCTTCGCATTTTCTTCTCTCACCATGATGTGAGAGAGCAGCGAGGTTTTAGATGTATTTTGTGCAGCTTTGAAATGATCACTTATCCACGGCCACTGTTGTTTTGTTTTGTTCTGTTTCGTTTGTAAGTGATAGCACATGGGGAAAGTAAGGCCCTCTTTCACACTCACTACATACTACGCTCACTGGAAGCCTAAAGCTATGTCACCGAGGCAGGGACCTACTGACCTCACATACTCTGCATTTCCAATGGAAATACCTGGCCTAGTTGACCATAGTCCTTCTTAGAAATGCCCAGGCTTGTTTAAGGCGCCCCAAGAAGGTGAGATCTTTCCAAGGTTATTTGTTCATCTAGATGTAAGTAGTAGGCTACCAATTTGGATGAACCCTGACTTTCAGAAAGCAGACAGGTATTAACTGCATCATAGCTTCATGTCCTAATGAAGATGGCTGGCTTTGCTGAAATCGGTTTGGCTCAGTGGGTAGAGCGTCGGCCTGCGGACTGAAAGGTCCCAGGTTTGATTCCAGTCAAGGGCACGTACCTTGGTTGCAGGCATATCCCCAGTGGGGGGTGTGCAGGAGGCAGCTGGTCGATGTTGCTCTCTCATCGATGTTTCTAGCTATCTCTCTCCCTTCCTCTCTGTAAAAAAATCAATAAAATATGTTTTAAAAGAAGAAAAGAAAAAAGATGGCTGGCTATTCTTAGGAAGAGCAGTAGAGCTAAAAGGGATTATTGTCTTTAAGAATAGCCCAAAGCATTGACAGTGCTTTTCATCAATAGTGGTGACCAACAGTAACTTTAGGCTCAGAGAGCAAGTAAATCGCATAAACTGAGATTCTCTAACCCAGTGGTCTTCAAACCATAAAATTGTCTGGCGAGCTTTAAAAAAAACCAACCCCAAACAAAATCAGTGATAGCTTCTCCACCCCAAACCCATTGAAACAGCATCTCTAGTGGCAGGACCTGCATCTCTCTTATTATTATTATTATTATTTATTTTTTTTTTTACCTTTTTGGTTTTCACTGTAACCATAGGTCATTCACACATGATGGGCAGTGATAGAGCTGAATGCTAGAAAGCCAATAGATGACTTATGTGTTAGACTGTAACGTGTCCTGGGGTTTTGGAGAGGTGAAAGATGAGGGAGGGCTTGGTTGGGACAGATGGACAATGAAAGAAGTGAAACATTTGGATTGGAGTCAGAAGAAATACATGAACCAAGGCACAGATGTTAAGGTCAAGTTGGTACGTAAGTGGCAATAGAGATGGCTGTACAGGGTTTCCTAGTGGGGATTAGGCTTGGGGGGGAGTCTCGAAGCTCCCCGATATATGTAGTTATGAGGTTGTGGCGTCATGAAGACCTGATTGAGGCTGTGGAAATGAGAGTGCAAAGAAAGGAACTTACTGGAGAGAATGGTGGAAGGCAAATGGACAGGATTGCGCTACAGCTTGGACGGTGCAAACATAATAACTTAGGGTGGGGGGCAAAAGAACAGTTGGTACCATGAATGGAAATAGAAGATTGATCTTATGCGGTGCGGCAACCAATGGTTAGTGTCCTATAGGCAGCTGGGTAGAGGATGATAACGCTGACCGGAGATAATGTTTTGAGAGTGATTATCTTAGACTTAGTCTTTGGAATTGTAGAATAACCAAGAGCTGAGAGTGTTCTTCACTGGTAAAACAAACTAACCGACCCAACTCGAGGTCCAAAAAGTGGTGTGACCTAGGGTCACACAGGAGCTACTTGTAGCACCAGGTCACCTGAAGCTCTCATTTAGGGCTCCCTGAGCTACAAGAATGCATGAGGAGAGGCGAGGGTTATAGAGCAAGCCTGGGAGGTACTCCCCACAGAGAGGGGTCAGGGGGAACCCTCAGAGAGCACCTGGAGACAGTGCCTGAAAGGAACCTTTGCAGTGCCAGGTGTGGGGCAGATGGATGGAGTAAGAACAGCTACAATGCCCTGGGCCGACCAGCCAGCGGGAAAGGAGGGCCTGAGGTCAGACGAGTGTGAGAAAGGAGAGATCTTTTGTGACATCAACTAAAACAACCTAACCATGGCATCAGGATTCTTATGAACTCTCCATCTTGCCAATACACATGATTTTCTGTTATTAAAAAACCACGAACTAGGTAAACAATCCAATCAAAAAATGGGTAAAGACACTTTTTGAAAGTGGACATATAGAAGGCTATGAAGCATATGAAAAAATGTTCAAAGTCACTAATCATCCAAGAGATGCAAATCAAAAGGACAATGAGGTACCACCTATACCTGTCAGAATAGGTGCCATCAACAAATCAACAAAGAACAAGTGCTGGCGAGGATGCAGAGAAAAGGGAACCCTCGTGCACTGCTGGTGGGAATGCAGACTGGTGCAGCCACTGTGGAAACAGTATGGAGTTTCCTCAAAAGACTAAAAATGGAGCTCCCATTTGACCTAGTAATCCCACTTCTAGGAATATACCCCAACAAATCAGAAACACCAGTCAGAAAGGATATATGCACCCCTGTGTTCATAGCAGCGCAATTTACAATAACTAAGACTTGGAAACTGCCTAAGTGCCCATCAACAGATGAGTGAATTAAAAGCTGGCACATAATACATGATGGAATACTACGCTGCTGTAAAAAAGAAGGAACTCTTCCCATTTGCAACAGCAGGGATGGAACTGGAGAGCATTATGCTAAGTGAAACAAGCCAGTCGGAGAAAAATAAGTATCACGTGATCTCACTCATTTGTGGAATATAATGAACAATATAAACCAATGAGCAAAAATAGATCCAGAGACACAGAAGCATCAAACAGACCCTCAGAATCACAGAGGGTAGACCTGGGAGGGCGGGAGGATGGTGGTAAGACATCAGCTAACGGACTTGTACGCATGCATCTGAGCATAACCAGTGGACACAGACAGTAGGGGGTGAGGCCTGTGCTCGGGGGAGGGAGCGGGCTGGGAGAGAATGGGGGGAAAAGGAGACTCATGTACTTTTAACAGTAAAGGATTTAAAAAAAAAAACCCCATGAACTACATGGGTTTATCATAGAACTCTCACCCATTTGGTAAAAACATCACACAAAGTGATTATCCTAATCCTTTCCTAAACTCATTGTTTGGGGGAAAAAAACAAACGAACTTTGAAATCTACGTCCTCTTCTTTTTAGCACATTAACACATCTTTCCGATCTCTCCCTTTTCCCCTACCAGGCACCGGAAGAGATCGATCAGGAGCAAGTTCACCACGCCGACTCAGAAAGGAAAAGGGACCCAGCTGAGGAGGAGACAAATGTCTACACCGAGAAGCACCCGGACAATCTGTTTAAGAGAACGGAAGTCCTGGCAGGTGAGTCGCCTGGCAGGGGTCAGGGGAGAGAGGGCTGTTAAATGGGCTTCTCTGTTGGTCTAAGTGAGGTTCAGGGGTGAGGGCAACGTTTGCTGAATGTCCCCTTTCTCAGGAGAGCAGCCCGGGAGAGGGGGTGGGGTGGAGGGGAGCGGGTCTCATTCCAGAAGGAGAGGCAAGAGTTAGGCACATGTCCTTGTTTTCTGTCCACTCCGGCTGGCCTGTAGGGGAGCTGTGGGTGGGGGCAGAAGAGGAAAGTTAAGGTGTGAATTGGTCCAGAACAGCTGGGTGTGTGGGGGAGGGCAGGATGGGAAGATGTATCAGTCTTGCGCCGGGGTCATTCTCAACGTAAATGAAAGAGGAGGACAAGTTCTTGGTGGAGAAGGCAGTTGACACAAGGAGCACCCAAGGCCTTAGGGACGTTGCTCTCATGGGGACGTGTCTGATGAAAGAATGAACGTTTGATTTTAGATGGGAAGATGGGCAGGATCGAAGAACACGAAATCCTTGAAAGGATAGCCCCAAATTCAAGTCCAGAAAAAAGATTTGCAAGCTTTCTCCCCCCCCCTCACTATTCTTACAAAACTTAAGTAAATCATATCCTGTTTGTTTTCCTGGCAAAAAGCAGTTAGCTGATGAGACAGTGAAATGTGAGCGCGGAAAAGACTGAAGAATCTTAAAGGATGGAATTAGCTGGGCCTCACAGCTAGATTTTCCTTCGTGAGGCTTTGGGGTGGTATTATTCATACCAATCAAAGGGAGGATTGTACCTTCCGAGGAATGGCAGATGCGCACCATGGGTCCAGGTTTTAACATTGGGAAGGGGTTTTCTTCCAATTAAGCCAGTGGTTCTCCACCTTCCTAAGGCCGAGACCCTTGCATACAGTTCCTCATGGGGTGGTGACCCCCAACCATGAAATTTTGCTACTGTGATGTATCGTGATGTAAATATCTGCATTTTCCGAGGGTCTTAGGTGACCCCTGTGAAAGGGTCGTTTTAAGCCCTTTCTGAGAGTGTTGTGAAATAGATGGGGCGAGACAAAGCTGCTTCTGCAGCCTCCCCCCGAATCTCTTCTGAAAGTAGTCTCCCTTTGGGTGTGTTTCAGCCGTCATCGCGGGCGGGGTGATCGGCTTCCTCTTCGCCATCTTCCTCATCCTGCTGCTGGTGTACCGCATGAGAAAGAAGGATGAAGGCAGTTACGACCTGGGAGAGCGCAAACCGTCCAGTGCCGCTTACCAGAAGGCGCCCACCAAGGAGTTCTACGCGTGAGACTCCCGCGTAGGGTCTCTATTTATGAGATCACGGAACTTTCCAAAAAATAAAAAATAAAGCTTTGGCATAGAGTAATGAAGACCTTTGTTTTTTGTTTTTGTTTTGTTTTGTTTTTCATTAAAGAGCCCTCCTGGCCCTTTAATGAGAGCACCCCATTGTATTTAAAACTTCCCATGTATTTCTTTAGGACAACACGCAATTCAGACTTTAACAGCTGCGGTGTTCTGTGAGTAGCAGTGGCAAAATATTGTTCTGAAAATCTCTCCGCGTTCATGGAATCGGTCTAAACTGTTATGCGCAAATGATTGTGTTGTTTTTTTTTTTTTCCCTTCAAAGAGGAACGCTGTTTCTTTTGTGCCAGCATGTCCCCAACGGACCTAGCCGAGTGGGTCTGACCCTGTTAATTTATCTGTTGTTCCCTTCTTCTCCTCGGCTCTCCCCTCGTGTCCCCCGTGGAAAACAAACAAACAAACAAACAAAACAAAACTCGACGCCTTTTGTAGCTGTTATACGGTGCAATTTGTCTTTGGATAACTTAGGTAATGGTACTTTAGTGTATATGTGATTTTCAGATATGTAAACTTTAACCTCCGCTTTGTATACGTTTTTATTTTTTAAGTGTCGGACTATCCGTTTTACACTTTGTTTTTTTTTCATTACTTGTAGCTTCAGGCAGATTTGCAAGAAGAGCAAAGTAATGTGTAAAATTGGATGATTACCAGAAAACTGTTTAGTCGTATCGGATCAGATCTCCTTTCGGGAGGATTTGATGTGAGTCCCTGACAAGCCTCAGCAAACCCAAAGATGCTAACAGTATTTTGAGAAGTTGCTGCCGATTTCTTTGGCCACCGTATTTGTTAATTTCTTGCAGTTTGAAGGTACGAGTAAGGGGTTGGAGGAAGAAAAAAAAAATCCGTTTTTGTTCTTAAAAAAAAAATGCATTTAAGTTGTAAGCGTCTTTTTAAGCCTTTGAAGTGCCTATGATTCTATGTAACTTGTCACAGACTGGTGTTAATGAGTATATATAACAGTTAAAAAAAAAGTTGGTATTTTATAAGCACAGACAATTCTAATGGTAACTTTTTTGTAGACTTATGAATAGACATAAATTGTAATTTGGGAACATAAAAACTACTGAATAAATCATGTGGCCTCATCATGGAAAATGTCACTGTTATAAATTTTGCACATTTCGGTCAGATGTTGTACATCTCCCCACGGCTAACGGCGGCCTGCTCGCAGGGAGGATGTGGGCTTGATTGCTGAGCGGTCCACGGCGCCTGAGTCACAACGCGAGAGCCCCTCATCCAGGCTGTTACAGATCCGCCTTCCCATTGGCTAGCGGAGATCTGAATGTACCTTCCTGTGTGTATTGGGGCGAGGATATTAGAAAACTGCCAGGATGGGAACTGACGTTTGCAACCTTTAACGGAGAGCTGATGGCAATATGGAGACAGACGCCTGCTTTTGCAAACAGTGTTTAGGGCTGTAAATTCCAAAGAACGGAAGGGAGTTTCCTGACGTTGGTTATCTGAGATTTTGTTTTTTTCTTGTTAATCCTCTCTTGAGGATATTTTCCCATTGATTTTTTTTTGGAGATAGATTGGAAGGGAGGAGGAGAGAAACATCGATGTGAGAGAGACACACCAGTTGGTTACCTCCTTCCTCGACGTGCCCAGGCCAGGGCCTGGGATTGCCAGGGATTGTGCCTTTGACCCAGTTATGTGCCCTTGACCTGAATGGAACCCAGGCCCCTTCAGGCCATGGGCCGACGCTCTGTTCACAGAGCAAACTGGCTAGTGCTGAGATTTAGTGTTATAGGTTGATACACCTTCGAAACTGTGCTCCAACTCTCTCCTGCAGCCTAAGCGCAGCTCTGATAACTGAAACTCCCATCATTTCCGTTACACCATCGGGAAGGAGAGAAGGGCGAGCGGGGCCTCTGGTATGAACAGGAGGCCTTCGCTGCTTAGGGCTGAAATTGCAGCAAGCAGCGATGTCTGCAGGGCAGATGGAAGTAGGAGTCCCCTGCCTGGGTACTTTTTTCTAAGGAAACATTTCCTTTTTCTACGTCACCATTGATTTTCTCTTAAATGGTGGGCTGCCAGCATAGGAAGAAGACAGCACAAAAACAGTAACCTTTCCAACACAGAATTTACTTTGAATAAATATGAATATTTCATGTAGAGACAATTCCCTGGAATTGCCATAGGGCTCTTTTTTTTTCTTTTCTTTTTTTTTTTTTTTAATTTAAAACAACACTACAGTGTTGACTTAAATTCTTAGTGGCTCGAATCCTCAAATTCCTCTCCGCTCCATGCAGAATCGGTCCACTCTGGAGGGATGAAAAGGCGCAGGGGTCGCAGCTTCTAAAGCTGCACAGTGCCCCTCGGTTCGAGGTGCGGGATCTCGCGGGCTTACCTCTCCCAGCTCGGGGCCTAGTGGAAGCCAGTGCGTAGAATAACAACTGCTGGGGGAAATCGATGCCAGGAAGAGAACATTTCTAGCAAATATTTTGTCACTGCTGTAAAGCAAAATATTTGTTCAAGTGCCAAAATAAAGTCTGTCATGCTGGAAGTAAAAACCATTGTGTGCACGGACATCCAGTCCTCGTCCAGTGTGTGTTTTCTGCTGAGCTTGCTTTCCTTACTTTCCAGATACAATCAATAGTGCTGCTAGAGGAAGTGTTAGCGATGGTTACCGAGTTCGGGAAGAGCTGGGCCCGCTCTAAGTATGAAAGCCGATAGGAAAATGTCCTGTTTCTGTAACCACATGTAAGTGGTTTCCTTGGTGTGACCGTGGCCTTGTGTTCAGGAGACCTGCAGAACTGAAACTGTCCGGTTTTCAGCCTATGGGGGCACCTGGGGTGAGCTCACTTTTTCAAGTTTCATCCGCAGGTGAATGGGGGGTTGGACACGTTTGCAGACATGGCCACCTAGTCATGTTCGAAGTTGATAGTTTCAGATCCAGTGATGAGTGAGTTGATATCTTTGTGATAACACTTCTTTTTAAAAATATATATATATTTTATTGACTTTTTTACAGAGAGGAAGGGAGAGGGATAGAGAGTTAGAAACATCAATGAGAGAGAGACATCAATCAGCTCCCTCCTGCTGGGGATGTGCCTGCAACCAAGGTACATGCCCTTGACCGGAATCGAACCTGGAACCCTTCAGTCCGCAGGCCGACGCTCTATCCACTGAGCCAAACCGGTGAGGGCTGTGCTACACTTCTTTTTTTTTGCAAGTTAAACAGAATACACCTGCTTGTGGAGGATGCAGTCTCCTTCTGTAGGGTTTAGGAGACTCAGCTAAATAAGTAGAACATGATCCCCTTATTCTGGTTGACGTGGGACCGGGGCGGGGAACCTTGTTTCTGCCAAGGGCCATTTGGATATTTAAAATAACATCATTCTCAGGCCATACAAAATTATCAGCTTAAAAATTAGCTGCTATCTTTGGTCACACATCGAATGACCTCACTCTCAAGGCGTTAGCCAGACCAAATGATTTCTTGGACCTTACGTGGCCCAGGGGCCAGATGTTCTCCTCCCCCCGCCCCAGGAGGTTTCTCATTAAAAGGGATCAAGCTAGATGACAAACGGGGTATGAGTTGAGTAAACACTAGCGTCTTCCTGGTGCTCCAATTTTATTACGATAGTGAAATGTGAGATGTGGCCATTTCTGGGGAATTAGGTTTTTGCTGGCATGGAAACCTTTAAAAAGGATAGAACAATTGTTTGCCGTTTAGTGGCGAACACAGTATTAACATACATTTTGTCCCTCCCACCTCACTCTGGGTGACTTCACGCTGGCGTTTCTGGTTCAAAGATTTCACCCCTTTTTCTGTTTCTCTGCGGCATGTGGTATGGAGCAGGGCGTTTTCTGACCAAGGAGTCGTGGTTGCTTTGGGGGCAGCGTGGAGTCCTGGGAGTTAGCTGGAAGGGTGTAACCCAAGTGGCAGCGTGAAGCTTTAGGCTTCCGGGGTTCAGATGTACTGATCAGTGCAGACTAACTCCTTCCAGGTCCTTGGCAGAATAGCATTCCAGCCACAGATGCTTGTATGCGCAAGGCATCAGAGCTTTCATCCACAGATGTTTGCCTACTGGCTCTGCCTGGGGCCCTTTTCTAGAACCCAGGGGTATGTGGGGGGGAGTGGAGTGGTGGGTAGATGGAGGCCCGCTCTCATGGGGTTTGAGAGAGGTGCAAGTGGAAAGAAAAGCAATAAATAAAACCAGTGGGAATGGTCAGTCGGTGGTGATATCCATGATGGCCACGGTGCAGGTTAATGCCAGGGACCGAGGACTCTGCCAGCCCAGATGGGCTGGGGACGCTGCACTAACCATCTTTTTTTTTTATATATAATATATTCTATTGATTTTTTACCGAGAGGAAGGGAGAGAGATAGAAAGTCAGAAACATCGATGAGAGAGAGACATCGATCAGCTTCCTCCTGCACACCCCACAGTGGAGATGTGCCCGCAAGCAAGGTACATGCCCCCAGCTGGAATCGAACCTGGGACCTTTCAGTCCGCAGGCCGACGCTCTATCCACTGAGCCAAACCGGTCCCGGCTGCACTAACCGTCTTAAAGTCTCAGCAGCTCCCAACGGGAAAGGCTTGCTTCTTGCTCAGGCGACGTGTCGTGGGTTGGCAGACCTCCGAATAATGGTCACCCGCAGCCCGGGTCTCAGGCCCATGGGGCAGCCGAGACTGTCTGGAACGCCGCCCATCACGGTGGGAGAGGGAATATATGGTGAAGCACACGGTGGCTCTTAAGGGTTCCCCCTGGTCGTGACAGGTCACTCGCACCCACATTTTATTGGCCAAAGCAATTCATGTGGCCACACCTACCTTTCCAGGAGCCTAGAAGTGCCAGCCTACCGTGTGCCCACAGGAGAAAGATGGGCTATGAGTGAGCAGCTGTAACTACCACAGCCTGGCCAGAGGGATCTCTGAGGGGGGGTAGCTGGGCGATGTAGAGCCAGCTGTGCTCAAACCGGGACGAGCATTCTAGGCTGTGGGAAGGCCTAACCAGGGAAGGATGCTGGCATATTGGAGGCATGTCAGGCCAGAGGCTGTTGACCAAGGAGACAGCGGTACAAGAGGTGGGACGATGGGCTGAAGAGTATAATCGCCTTATTTTTTTGTTCTCATATATGTTATCAGGGAACAAAGGAAGCGAGGCTGATCTTTAACATATAAATGATTTTATCTTACTCCCTTCAATGGCTCCTGCAACACTTAGAACAGTGGTTCTCAACTTTCCTAAGGCCGAGACCCTTGCATACAGTTCCTCATGTGGTGGTGACCCCCAACCATGAAATTTTGCTACTGTGATGCATCGTGATGTAAATATCTGCATTTTCCAATGGTCTTAGGCGACCTCTGTGAAAGGGTCATTTGACCCCCAAAGGGGTCGAGACCCACAGGTTGAGAACCACTGACTTAGAATAAACTCCTGACTCCTGACCCTTGACCTCCAAGAACTGGCCGCTGGCCGGTGCGTTATAAGGAGGCAGTGGGGGAGCATGGCCAGTTAGGAAGCCGTGATTGTGACCTCAAGAGAATGGATGGCTTGGTCTCAGGTGGTGAGAGCAAAGGTGGAAAGGCCTGGAGGGACTGCCTTGGGAGGTAGAAGCTACAGGTCTTACTCAAAGCGGGGAGGGAGGAGGCAGGAAGGAAAGAAATGAAGCCAAGATGTCACCCCTATTTTTGGCTGAGTTTGATGAGCCACCTCTTTTTTATATATTTTATTGATTTTTCACAGAGAGAAAGGAAGAGGGAAAGAGAGCCAGAAACATCAATGAGAAACATCAATCAGCCGCCTCCTGCACGCCCCCTACTGGGGATGTGCCCGCAACCAGATACATGCCCTTGACCGGAATCGAACCTGGGACCTTTCAGTCCCCAGGCCGACGCTCTATCCACTGAGCCACACTAGTTTCGGCAAGCCACCTCTTAAGAGGGGCCACACGGGGGAGTTCCGATTGGGCCAGTTCAATGAGGACGATAGACACCCAAGCGGGGGTGGTGTCCAGTGAACAACCGGAAGAACCGGGAGCTCAGAGAAAAGGTCTGAGCAGGACGCATGAGTTGAGAAGTCGTGTCCACCCTTGCCTGATGGAATGCTGAGTTATTCCCTGCTCCTACCTGCAAGCAGTTAGCGTGGAGAGAGGGATGACCCAGGCAAACTACATTTCCCAGGCTTCTTTGCCAGTGGCTTCCGAGAAAGTTTGGCCAATAGAAGGTCCTGGCAGAAGGAAGGCTAAAGGTCAGGAGGAAGGGAGAAGCCTTTCCCCTCTCCCTGCTTTGGGCAGCTTCTCTAGACTCATGAATGAGTCTCCTCTGGGGTTTGGAGTCCCCCAGAACAGACTCTCCTCCCAGCCCCCAGCTCCCCGGGCCCCTAAACTCCTGGACCTCACTTCTCCAGCCCGAGGAGGATAGCAGCTTCCTGCGGATGCTCTCCCTCCCCTGGGTTACCTGGGACCCCTCCCCAGCTTGCTCTTCCAGCTTTTCCAGCATCTTTGTAACCAGTGCCCGGGACTCAATCCCCTCTGCATCACCTCCATGGGTTCTATTTCCCTTCCTGCGCCCCCACCGATGACACGGGATTGAACAGCACGTAAATGGAATTAAGAGCCGTGGGACCACCCGAGAAAGTCCGGAGCGGTGAGTAGACAGAGCGGGTGGCCCTGAGTCTGCCTTCCAGCCGGCTGTCTTTTTCGATGAGCCATTTCATGATGAGATTCGCTCTTCAGCTCTGCTCTGGGCCTGGATTTTCATTTCAGCAGGTGCTCAGCAGGGAACACTCTTTAAGTGCAAAGGAGGGAAATCTCCATAAGGTATCATAGAGGCCTCATTTTTTGAGCAAATGGATAAGCATGTTGAAGTATCCACTTCTGCCCGGTCATTAATAACAGGCAGTGTGAACTGTCCTTTTTATATATATATTGTAAGGAATGGGGCTGAGGAGCAAGCACTACTTGAATATTTAGGACGAGTCTCTATTATCTGTGTTCAATGAGGAAATAGCAAACAAAGCAGTAGTTCTTCTGCTCGTAGGCTTGTCCTGGGGTCCCTGGAAGCAGGGCTTTTGCCTCCTCAATGGTATCCCCCCAAGGCCAATTCCAGAGTGAACTGGGATTTCCTCTGGCCAGACCAGGTGCAAGGAAAACCATAACGATGGTCCACCATGCAGGTGGACTTGGCTCCCTATCACAGCCACAGCTAGGGGTTTCTAGAAAGTTTCCGTCTCTTATAACCCACTCCAGTCCTTTCCTCTTTTTACTGTGTTACTTTTTCCCCACTCAGCTTACTTGTTCACCTGTCAGGTAAAGATACTAACATGCTGGCCTGCATTGCCTTGTGGGAAATCAACGATGCGCATTTAGTGAGGGGATGCCCTTTGCACAGTATCTGTCATCTGGTAGAACCTCAACACAGGTCCCCACACACCCCGCAAAAATTCCCCAGGCGCTCACTGTGTACCGGGCACAGGCCCAGCACCACCATGTCCCTGCTCTCGAGGAACTTCTTTTCCCATGCGAAGAGTCAGACAATATGTGTGTCATGTACCAATGAGAAGGTGACATTTGAGCAGAGGCGTGAAGGTGGGGAGGGATTCCGTCATGGTGGGTGGGGAGGGACCTAGGAGCTGGGAGCTTTGCAGGCAGAAGAAACAGCCAGTGCCGAGGCCGTGAGTGCAGCCGAAAAGCAAGGGAGCTGGAGACGAGAGGGGTGGGCAGTAAGGGAAGGATCCCCGGGCCAGAGGGTACAGGTAAGTCCTTGTGATGACCTTGCCATGACCTTGGAGTGCTGTTGCAGGATGTCGAACCGAGAGTGACATTACCTGGCCTATGCTTAACATTCATCCTTAAACCTCAGCACGCATCGCCATCACCAGGAGCGCTTCCTCAAACACGGATACCTGGGCCCTGCCTCCAGAGCGGCTGATTCTCCAGGTGGGGAGAGCCTGAGAATTGGCATTTCCAATGCCATCCCTGGCCCAGGAGCCACTGCCTCCTCAAAGGCATTTGGTTATTGTGATGAGAATCGATTGTTGGAGGGGGCGTGGATGTGGGCAAACACACAGCAGGTGAGAGGCAGTTTTCCAGGACAGAGACAACCACGGCGGGTGGACATGGTGAGAGGTGACCAGGTTCTAGAGTGCCCAGGTGGCCACCAAGGCTGGGGACCCGGGTGGAAACCTGATCGATGGTCTGTTGACCGCACACGATAATCCTCATCTCCCTGGTGGGCACAGGCTCTAGACCAGCAGTTCTCAACCTGTGGGTCGCGACCCCTTTGGGGGTCGAACGACCCTTTCACAGGGGTCGCCTAAGACCATCAGAAAACACATATTTCCCATGGTCTTAGGAACCAACACACCGCTCCTCGGTGTAGCAAAATGTAGCAATGTAGTTTACTGTTGTTATATGAAGACTTGCCCATGCTACACTACGATTCAAGACAAAATTTCATTTATTTGTCATTAGAAATAAATATTTCACAATATATAATTACATATTGTTTTTGTGATTCATCACTATGCTTTAATTCTGTTCAATTTGTAACAACGAAAATACATCCTGCCTATCAGATATTTACATTACAGTTCATAACAGTAGCAAAATGACAGTGATGAAGTAGCAACGGAAATCATTTTATGGTTGGGGGTCACCACCACATGAGGAGCTGCATTAAAGGGACGCGGCATTAGGAAGGTTGAGAACCACTGGTCTAGACTCTGTCCTTCTTCTTAGGATGGCAGGGGTCACGGTGCATGTCCAGTCCCCATCAGCCTCACTCCTTTCCCTTCATGCCCATGGACTCCACCGCATACCTGGGCCAGCCTGTGTGAGACGCTCTTGCTTTTGCCCTCGGTTCCCAGTGTGCGGATCAGGCTGCATTTGTCTTGCCACGCCCCGCCTGCCGGGGCCATGTAGCCCCATTCTATGCTCACATCACCAGGCCTCTTCCCGCTGATTCCTCTTCACACCCCTCTGGGATTCAGGAAGGCCCCGTAAGCCTGGGACCTTTCACCGAGCCAACCAAACAGACGGTCTCTGTCCTGTCAAAAGTCTCAGCAGAATTCACATAAAGTATCTGTTCACAGATATCTGTTCAAACCTCGAACTTGAACTTCACCTGCTGGACACAGAAGGTGCCCTGCTGGGTGAAGGGTTTTCGGACAGATACATTCTTTTTTTTTTAGATAAACACTGAGCATTTATCCAAGGGAGCTTCTAGGGTGTTCTTCCTTTGTTCTTGCCCTATTTCCGGTCTTGGGCCCCAGCATCCCCGGCTGGACCCGCGCTGTCCCGCCGATCAAAACCGACCCTCTTTACGAGCCTCTTCCCCATTTATGTGAAGGAGGCTGGGCAGTAAACAGGGTCTGAAAAAAAAACCAAAACCCTCCTATGCCATCTCGATTGCGAACATCTGTGCACATTTCCATTCATAAATCTAACACGCAGGCCTCTGCGGCCGCCTGTTTTCCTGCGGCCGAGGGAGTGGAAGAGCAGCCCGGGCCAGGCCGCTGGGCGGGGGGAGCAGAGCGGCTGCCGGGCCGGGCCCACTCCCCGAGGTTTGCTTCGCCCCCTCTGCCCCCATCCGAGGAGGAGGCGGCGCTCTCTTCCTTCCAGGCGGGGTGCAGTCCTGGCCCTCTCTTCCTTCCAGGCGGGGTGCAGTCCTGACCCTCTCTTCCTTCCAGGGGGGGGTGCAGTCCTGGTGCGTGGGTCCCTGTCGGCCTGGGAGGAGGGAGGAGGGAATGGCCTGAGTCTTTTCTTTCTCCCCATTCCTCCTTCTAATCCGTTTCTTCATTTAACCCTGTCTTCTGGACAGTCTGGCCAGGGTGGGAAAAAGGTTCTCATTCTTTCTAGCATTGCTTTTCCGTGCCTTCTGTCTCTACTTGTCTCTCTAATTCTCTCTCTCCCTCTCTTTCTCTCTCTCCCCTCTTTCTTTCTTTCTTTCTTTCTTTCTTTCTTTC
>JAAGEH010000297.1:18133912-18154310 GCA_011751065.1 Lasiurus cinereus | reverse complement strand
TCTCTCTTTCTCCCTTCCTTCCTTCCTTCCTTCCTTCCTTCCTTCCTTCCTTCCTTCCTTCCTTCCTTCCTTCCTTCCTTCCTTCCTTCCTTCCTCTCTCTCTCTCTCTCTCTCTCTCACACACACAATAGGTAGAGTGGTGGAGTGCCCACTTTATGAACAAGGAGGCGGGAACTGAAACTTCTCACTGGCTTCCAGTTGCCCCGAAATCCCAGCAGGCCTGGAGCAGGGCACCCAAGCCGGCCCAGATCACAGGCCCTGTCCCCGCCGGCCGAGCCGCTGGGCGCCTCCCCGAGACTTGCTCTGCCCGTCCCGTTGGCACGGCTAATGGATAGGATTTGGCAGCCGCCGGACCCAGATGCCACGCTAGGCAACGGCTCTTTTTTGTTTTGTTCTTGGCAGAGCCGCCCCGTCTGAGGGACCGGGCTGCTGGCTGAAGCCACCTGGCGTCCCTCCAGCGGCGCTCCTGCAGCCACTGTGACATGCCTTCCAAAGCTGGCGTGACATTTGGGGGGCCCGCGGGGTGACAGTGCTGGCTCCAGCGCCGCCTCGCTTGGGGCTCCCTCTGGGCTTTATGTAATTATTTTCCTCGTTGGTCTTGGGGACTGAGTTCTCTGCAAACCCCAAAGCAGAGTCCAGTTGGTGTTCTCATTTCGCCGCCCTGAAAACGTCAGCAGAGCGAGCGAGCACCTGCCCATCCCAGACCCCAGATCCTCGTCCTGCACGCGCGCTGGCGGTTTGTGGGACCCTCGCGCTGGGTCACGGGTGCTCACTGCCCTCTGCCTGACGTGGCTTCTATGTGCGGGTCCTGACGGCTGTCTGATCCCACTCGGTGACCTGCCGCCAGTCCGTTCACCTTCCTGACAACTTGAAAGGCCCCGGGAGTGCATGTCAGAACCTGGCCCCCCTCATGCTGCTGGCGTGGGGTTCACTGGGGTGATGTTTGCAACTTTGAGGGGAGGCTCGGCCAGCATTGCTGACACAGGGGCATTCAACTTACAAGGTACCCGTGATTTTTGAACAGCTGCAGTCCCCCTATCAGAGGAGCCCAAGCCACTGACTTGCCCAGTCCCCTCCCCTCCCCCTTGTCTCTCTCTCTCTCTTTCTCTCTCCCTCTCTCTCTCTCTCTCTCTCTCTCTCTCTCTCTCACACACACACACACACACAGACACAGTTGCTACTTCTATCTTTGTTCTCAGAATATGAATCGATACCAATAGCACCTCACTCATACAAACCCAATATTTGCGATCAACTCTGCTTTTGTTGAAGAAAGAGAATAAAAGAAACAGATACAGCCTCCAAGTTCAGATTGGAACTTTCATTCATCATGTACCTTCTGTATGCTAGGCACTATTCTAAGTACTTTACAAATAATACATTTTTATTTTTATTTATTTATTTTTTTAATATATTTTTTATATATTTTATTGATTTTTCACAGAGAGGAAGGGAGAGGGATAGAGAGTTAGAAACATCGATGAAAGAGAGACATCGATCAGCCGCCTCCTGCATGCCCCGTACTAGGGACGTGCCCGTAACCAAGATACATGCCCTTGACCGGAATCAAACCTGTAGGTCAACGTTCTATCCACTGAGCCAAACCGGTTTTGGCAATAATACATTTTTAATCACCATAATAGTCCTATGAGAAGGGTAATCCTATTTCCTCCCCCACCCACCCCTCCTCCTCTCCCTGCCACCGCTGGGCTTCTCAATACTCAAGATGGAGAAGTGTTTGGAGACATGGTGACAAGCCTTAGCTTACAGCTCACTGTCAGGGTTTAGAAAGGTCTGGAACAGAGAGGGCCAATGCCTGGTTGGGGGCCCTCTCTTCCATCGTGGCGCACACCATGAATTGATCCTATATGTACCCTTCTGCTAAGGCAGAATCTAACCCCGACAGCATCGGTGCAGCCATAGTCATTGATGATCGGAACTGGATGGGAGGATCTAGCCCTCCTCTGCCCAGGGGGACGCTGGTCTTGAGACTGTAGTTGTTCTGAATCAGTGATGGTGTGAGTTTAATGGCCTATTTAAATAGGTTGGCCTCGGAACCAAACCTACTTTGCCATATTGTTTTGGTGGGAAATGATGGGAACTTGGCACGTGCATTTACAAAGTGAACATTTGGAAAGCAATTTTTCCATAAATTGGAGTTCTTTCCTGTACTTGGTTATGTGGTGGTGAGAGAGATTCTATCCGTTGAGGTTGAGAGCTTTGGACTACCTAGTTCTTATCCTGTTCCTGCCTCTTACTAGCTGTGTGACTTTACCCACGTTAACTAACCTCTCTGTGGTTTGCTTCCTGCACCTATGAAATGGGGCAAGGTAATAGGATTATCCTTCTCATAGGATTATTACGGTGATTAAAAATGTATTATTTGTAAAGTACTTAGAATAGAGCTGAGCATACAGAAGGTACATTATGAATGAAAGTAAATACCAAGTTCCAATCTGAACTTGGAGGCTCTATCTGTTTCTTTTCTTCTCTTTATTCAGCAAAAGCAGAGTTGATCGCAAATATTGTGTTTGTATGAGGGAGGTGCTATTGGTATCTATTCATAATCTATTCAACATTTTACGAATATGTTAACTCAGTGAATGCTCCTAGGAACCTTCCAAGACAGGGTATTAGTCCTCATTTTCTAGGTGAGCTCAGCAGATATTTCTATATGGTGTGAAAGTGAACCGATACCTCCATTCACACCTCCCAGACACATGTAGCTGAGTGGCCTGATGCCAGAGATGAGAGGAGGCTTCTGGGACTTCGTCCAAATGTCTTCTGTGACATCGACATGTCCCCGGGGATAAAAATGATGTGCCAGTCCACATTGTGAGCACCGACTCCATTGGCTCCTTCCTCTACTTCTGTCATTTAAGTTTTCTCTTAAAAAATTATCTTCTGTTACTACAGACACAGCGCACGTGCATTATTGTATTAAAATTACTGTGTATTAAAAAATAAAGACAAGCAAAACGCAGAGAACAAAAAAGCCTTCCTGCCACTCGGTGAGGCCCAGTGCTGAGGTTAGAGCTTCCTTTGTATGTATTTCTCCTTTTTGCATAAAATGAGATCACATGACACATACTAATATTACCTGCTTTTTTAAAATTCCTTTTCTAGTCAACAATCTCTACTTTTCCATTTCAACACATTTTATCTCATCTGATAATAAACCATATTTACGTTATACAATTGTCTCCCATACGGGCTCTACTGCTGCTTATCCAAACTTGAATCTCCTCCGGGACCGCTTTTGCATCTGCTTATGCCCGTAGCTGCTCCTCTGTGCTTGCTTGCATGAACCGGGTTTGTTGAAGAGGCGAGGCCCGTTGTCCTGCATCCCTGAGATTTCTTTTTTTTTTTAATTTGGAGACAAACCCAAATTTAGAGAAAAGTTGCAATACAAGGAGCTTGCTTTTCATTCCTGAAGCATTGTGGGAGCAAATCGCTGCCGTGGTGCCCTATCACATCCTGACACGTAAGGGTCTATTTCCCGCCAAAGATGTTCTTCTGCAGAAGAATCATCAGGGAGTTAATGGTGAACATCACTCCTGCCCGCTCCAGACCCGTCAGTCAGGTGTCTCCCGCTGCGCCCATGCTGTACTTCAGATGAAGGGGCCGATTCGGAACCATGTGTTGGAGTTTGGGTGACATGTCTTCTTAGGCTCCTTGGAGACAGAACAGTTTCCAATTTTTCCTTGGCTTAGTGACCTTGACATGTGTGGAGATTAAAGTCTAGTGATTTGGTAGAAGGTCCCTTCATCTAGCTTGGTCTGCTGTGTTTTCATGATTAGATGCAGGCTGTGCGTCTTTGACAACAATGGATGCTCTCTTCTCCTCCTGGCATCCCACTGGGGGCTTGGGATTTAGATGTTCCCCGTTACCGATGATGTTAACATTGATCGTGGACTAAGGGGGTGTCTGCCACACTGGCATTTTCCTCTTTGTAGTTAGTATCTTATGGGCAGGTCCTTTAAGGCTGGCTAAATAGCTTATACTCTTTCTTATACTTTCCACTGACTATGTACTTATTTACATCACTACAGGCACACAGATTTCTATTTTACTTAATGGATCATAATCTGTTACTCAATTTATTTTTGTGCTTATATTGTCCCATAATTGGCGAGTGGGAGTCCCTTCAAGCTGGCTTCTGTATCCACTTGGTGTGACACGTCTCTGATTCCTTTGCTCACTTTTGACTTTCTGGCACAAAAAGAGGGTTCAGGCTTACCTTGCACTTTCCCTAAACCAGCTCTGGATCCGTAGTGGCTTTGAGGGGGGAATAAGGTTTAGAAACCAACGTCTAGGTATTTGTTATGCTCCATGCTCTTTCAGGGTCCCGCTTCCAGATCCTTCTTTGTGCACAGAAGTAGGGAAGTACGTATGTGTGTGTATGTACACTTTCTTTATCTATCAGTCCGTCCGTCCGTCCATCCGTCCATCCATCCATCCATCCATCCATCCATCCATCCATCCATCCTCTATTTTGAAAACTGTTCACACTATCATCTACAATTCTAACCAATACCACAGGTTTATTCTACTTTTCCCCTTTCTATAATTTTAATTTCCATCTTCAACAAGGAGACCCCTAGCTCTCATTGTCCTGAACATATTTGCATCTCTAATTAATCTACCTCTAGGTAAACAATCTCCCTTCTGCCCTCCTTATACCACTTGGACTCCGACACCCCACCCTGGACCCACCTACCGTGTGGATGCCCTGTTCACCCAGCTCAAACTTTGCCACCTCACACCACGCCACCCTTCTGTGTGGGCACCCACATCACCCTACTGGGAAGCCAACACACCACACCAGCATCACACCCCCAGTGTAGATGCCTCCCTCACCTCTCTCATCTTCTGACACGATTGAGCCACCTGCCATCTGGGCATCTTCCTCTCTCTCCTCACACTGTATGTCTCAGTGTGGGGGAGGGACATGCTCCTCACCTTGCTCTGGTTCTGACACCCCCCAACCCACAGGGTCACCCTTCCACATGGAGACTCACCTTACCCCACTCAGCTTCCAGCTGCTCACCAGGCAGTTCTACATAAATGCCCTCCTCACCCTTCCTGGGCCAGGCCATCTGGGGCCAGGCTTAGCCTTTGTGGGCATATCTGGCCCCTCCCACTCAGGCTTCAGGCCCTGTTCAGCCACTGTGTCTTACCACCACCCCGCTATGCACACATACACACCCCACGTGTTCAGGTCCAGCGAGTGACTTTTGCACAAATTGTTTGGGAAGGAGAGAGGAAGGAAAAGCAAAGGAGGCAGAGGGACATAATTAACTTCGGAGGAAAAAAAAATGTTGGGTATGCACTGCACTACTAACATCCTCTCCCACCAATGACTGAGACCCCAAGTCCATTCCTTAGCTACCTGCTGAATGAGACGTGCTTGGTAGTTATTCCACAAATACTATGGGTTTCTTTTCTGGGGGTAATTTTTTAGAGAAAACCAGGGAAAGTTTCCCAAAGGATTTGGTGAGGAAAAATGCTGTTTTGTGAATAATTAGTAGGGGACTGGATTCATTTTCTCGGGCTATCAAAATAGAGAACCAGCAACTGGGCAGCTTAAACAATATTATTTCTTTTCTCAGCGTTCCAGAGTCTAGGAGTTCAAGGTCAAGGTGTCCGTAGGGCTGGTTTCTCCTGAGGCCTCTCCTCTTTGCTTGTAGGTGCCTGCCATCTCCCTCGGTGCTCACCTTGTCTCCCTCTGTGTATTCGTGTCCTGAGATCTTCCAGGAAGGACACCGGTCATATTGGATTAGGCCAGTGGTTCTCAACCTTCCTAATGCCGCGACCCTTTAACACAGCTCCCCAACCATAAAATTATTTCCGTTGCTACTTCATCACTGTAATTTTGCTACTGTTATGAACTGTAATGTAAATATCTGATAGGCAGGATGTATTTTCATTGTTACAAATTGAATATAATTAAAGCATAGTGATTAATCACAAAAACAGTATGTAATTATATATTGTGAAATATTTATTTCTAATGACAAATAAATAAAATTTTGTCTTGAATCGTGGTGTAGCATGGGCAACAGTCTTCATATGACAACAGTAAACTACATTGCTACACTTTGCTACACCGAGGAGCTGTCTGTTGGTTCCTAAGACCATGGGAAATATGTGTTTTCCGATGGTCTTAGGCGACCCCTGTGAAAGGGTCGTTCGACCCCCAAAGGGGTCGCGACCCATAGGTTGAGAACTGCTGGATTAGGCCCACACTAAGGACCTACTTTTAACGTAATTGCCTCTTTAAAAATTCTCCCTCCAAAACCAGTCGCCTTCTGAGGTTCCAAGGATTAGGACTTTAACATGTGAATTTTGAGGAGACACAATAAAGCTCATTATAGGAACATTCCTGTAAGGCTGAAAGTCTTCTATTCTTTGTGTGGCCAGAGTGCCTTGTGTGATGTGGATTTTTAAGACTTCCTTATTCGAATGACTAACCTTCTTATAAAAGCTTATTCTTTCTTATCTTTTCTCATCAAAAATCCCTACTATGAAATCTAAGGAAAATAGTCTGAATATTTGGGTGGGCTAGAGAGGAGGTTTTGACCTTTAGGTTTCCCTGAATGACATAGTTAAAGCCAAAGACAACATCAAAAGAAAGCAAGCATGGCCCTAACCGGTTTGGCTCAGTGGATAGAGTGTCAGCCTGCGGACTGAAGGGTCCCAGGTTCGATTCCGGTCAAGGGCATGTACCTTGGTTGCGGGCACATCCCCAGTAGGGAGAGTGCAGGAGGCAGCTGATAGATGTTTCTCTCTTATCAATGTTTCTAACTCTCTATCCCTCTCCCTTCCTCTCTGTAAAAAATCAATAAAATATATTTAAAAAAAAAAAAAAGAAAGTAAGCATGCATTAAGGGGACCTGAAAGATTTGCGACAGCGCCCATTGAAGGAGACCCAAGGGCTCAGTGGTTCTCGCGCAAGGAGTGATGTCTGGCTCAGTCGTCCTGGGCTGGGTGCAGAGGTTGAGACCCAGGCCCATGGAATTAAAAGGGGGCGGCCCAGGTTTTGGGAGGAACCACGTTCAGGGTGATCCCCGAAGTAGAAGCCAGGCTCAACGGTCTATGAAGTGTCAGTCCAAAGAGATCCAGGTGCTGGACCACAGGACAGCAGGAAAGATAAGAGAGCAGCGCCAGAGGGCTTCGAGTAGAAGGTACGAAGTGGAACCTGGACCAATTTTCCGAACCACTGGGGCGAAAAGGTAGGCGCTGCTTCTAGCTCCTCGGCTGCCTGGGCCATGGGTGATGAAGGAGCTGTTAGGGCAACCAAACCCAGTCAGGCACCGTGTCAGCCAGGACTGCTCTGGGAAACAAATAGCAGAAACTCCAACGGAAATAAGCTCAAATGTTTAAGAAAAGGAACTTACTGGTGCATAAAGCTGAAAGGGGGCGAATCTAGCTTCAGATGCCAAGAACTGATATCTTGGAGTTTAAAGAACACCAGTGCTTTCCATCCTGTGTCTGCTCAGCTCTGCCTCCCTCTTCAGTTTAGCTACACTTTTTTCCCCATCACCTACGACCTCTCTAGGGCTAAGAGATTATTTTCAAACAGGTCAATTCCGCACTCCTCCATCTGTCCAGAGGAGTCCACCCTGTCGCTTTCAGTGTCTGTGTTAAATGTTAAGGGAGACGCTAGGTGAGCTTAAGCTATGTCTATTCATAAGCCAATCACAGGGCCCAGAAAATAGCAGACTCTCTGGGGTGATTCTGGGTCTGGTGGGAGGTGAGCACAGCTGTGCCCAAATCCAGGGGAAAGGACGAGCAGAGGATGCCTCGCAGGTGGCAAAGAGCTGTTACCAGAAAAAGGGAGAGGAGATTCGTGATGGGCAAAACTGCATCCATTACCTACACCCAAACCAGGGAGTGGCCGAAACCGGTTTGGCTCAGTGGATAGAGTGTCGGCCTGTGGACTGAAAGGTCCCAGGTTCGATTCCGGTCAAGGGCATGTACCTTGGTTGTGGACACATCCCCAGTGGTGGGCGTGCAGGAGGCAGCTGATCGATGTCTCTCTCTCATCGATCCCTCTCCTCTCCTCTCTGTAAAAAAATCAATAAAATATATTAAAAACAAACAAACAAAAAAACCAGGGAGGGGACACACTTGACATGCCTAGGACATGCATATTCTGCATGCTAGATTATTCCTAAGATGTAGAAGGATGACTCCAAAGATGCTGTCTGATGAGTCCCTAAGACATCCTGGAGTTTCTTGCTAAAGCAGTGTCCACTATGATCTACTTTGCTTGTCATTTTAGTGTTGCCTCGAAGACCAGTCAGCAGTTCGCTTAACTGTAACACCTGTAATAGGCAAAGTGCATCTAGGCTCATCCAAGAAAAGAAATAAATCTCAGATCTCTGGTGAGATGCCTTCTGCCTTCTGGCTGTTTCTCTTGTTGATAGAAAATGTTATAATCTATTCACAAGGGGAGAAAATACCATATTTTCCAGTATATAAGACAACTGGACATATAAGACGATCTCCAACTTTTCCAGTTAAAATACAGAATTTGGGATATACTCGCCCTATAAGATGACACCCAGCATATAAGACGACCCCTGACTTTTGAGAAGATTTTCCTGGGTTAAAAAGTTATATTACACACTGGAAAACATGGTATTTGCTAATCATATCTCTGATAAGGGGCTCAGACCCAGACTCTATAAAGAACTCCTACAAGATTATTGTGGCAACAGATGAACTTTTCTCCTTTTTATCTAGAAGTTTCGCTTTGGACCATCCTTGGGATAATGGAGATCAGAGTTAGTTAAGTCATTTTCTAGAGGGCTTAGCCCTCTTACAGGAACATCCGTTGAGACAGGCTGCTAGAGTGTGCTTTTTCTCTGAATTGAATTATTATCATCATTACCAGTAGGACATAATTTATTGAAATGTAAATATATGACACATTTAATAATTAATTATTAAACGTAAATGGAAGATATTGGAAATGAATTTGCTGGAGATAAACGAGGGTCACCTTTATGGAACGCTGATGAAAGAAATGACCACATCTCCTTGGGCTGGCTTTCTGGGTTGTCTCTGTCCTTCGGGCAATACATTTTAGAGAGGTGTATGGGATGGGAAAGAGGAATTCTTTTTTTTTGGAAGATGGAAGAAAGGCAATTCTAAAGACACCTTTCAAGGAAAGCAGTTTTGGGGAGGAGGCAGTATGATGGATCTTTGAGGTTCTGAATCTTGAGACTGGTGCCTGAAAATTCCCCAGGCCTGTCTCTGTGTCCTGGACAGGCCCTGAGCACTGACATGACCTCACACTGCCGTGTATACCTGTTGTCCTGGTACAATTGGTCTCCCCTGCCACTCTTGGGGAGTCTCAGTTTGGATGGTATTAATGGTCAAGTGCCCCTTTGGGTTGGCTCCCTGAGGGAACACATATTCAGATTTGAAGACCAGACTTATAAACCAAGAAGTGCCTGATTTATTTCCTTTTTTTCCCCCCTGTTAAATTAAAAAAAATATTTATTGTATACCCATTATGAGCCACACACTGTAAGTTACTTTGACATAGCTTATCTCATTTTATCATCAGAATGATCAGTGAAGATGTTTTTTTAAAAAAATATATTTTATTGATTTTTACATAGAGGAAGGGAGAGAGATAGAAAGTCAGAAACATCGATGAGAGAGAGAGACATCGATCAGCCGCCTCCTGCACGCCCCACACTGGAGATGTGCCCGCAAGCAAGGTACATGCCCCCAACCAGAATCGAACCTGGGACCTTTCAGTCCGCAGGCTGACACTCTACCCACTGAGCCAAACTGGTCTCGGTGAAGATGTTTTAATTACACCATCTTTTTTTTTTTTTCTTAGCAGAGAAGAAAACTAAAAACCCAGGGAGTATAACCAACCGGTCATGGCTAGCAAGTAGCTAACCTAGAACCCAAGCCCTGGACTCCCTGTCTCTAAGGCCTACGCTGGCCATCAGTCTGGCCCCTCATATCCTGAGTGGGCACTGCCTGGGGTTGGCTCCGTTCCCTGAGACATGAGGTCCCGCCTCCTGAAACGAGGGTGTACCTTGCGCCTGCTCACTGCCAGCCAGGCTGCTCTTTTGCCCAAATCTCCACGAGAACCCCCTCCCGGCAGGCTCCCTTTCACAGGGTCTGCGCTTTCTCCACATCTCTGTCCTGGTTCTGTTCACCAGCATCTCCTCCCTCTCTGGGCGGCTGTTCGGTGCCCAGTCCACTGGGCAAAGGCCGCTGGAGCCAAGCCAGGCAGGCAGGCCCGTGTTTCCCCCAGAACAGAGTCTGCACCTCTTTCCAAGAGGCAACAAGGCTCTTCCTCACAGATGGGCGCATCCGTTCTATCGCACTTTCTCCTCTTCTCTCTCCAAGCCCCACCGGCCCGGCCAATTGCTTGTCCCCCGCCCGTCGCCTTTGATTCATACTTCATACCTCGGCTGAGGCCTCTGGGCTGCTGGCCTGGGCTCCGTGTGCCACTCTCTGCCCTCCCAGCGGCGCGCTGGAGCCAGCTGGTCCCGGCTCTCAAAGCCTGCGGCTCACATGCTTTCAGCTCCAGCCATGAGCGACTTGGTCTTGGCATCTCAGAACCGGCCACAGCGGGAGTCTTTGCTTCACAGACACTGGCAAAGGGTCCAAATCGGGGCTTAAAAAAAAACCCTCAACTTGGTTGGCAAATACATACCAGCACCACACTGTGCCCCTCCTGTATTTTCCAAATGCTGGGAGCTCCGTTTATTTCTTTGTCCATTCCATGAGCATCTCCTCCCTCCCTGCCTACTACTATTGAGTGCTGAGGACATGATGGCAGGGGGGGCAGATAGAGTCCCTGCCATCATGGAGTGTATAGTGCTGGAAGGGGAGACTTGCCTTATGCAAATATTCACATACGTACAAAGCAACCTGGTCATTATGGGAAGAACTAAAAATGCTTTTCCTGGTCTGGGAAGGCCTTCTGAAGCTAAAATCTGGAGGGTCATTTGAGATTGAGGGAGGAAGATAATCTGAGATTGAGGAAGGAAGATAATTTGAGATTGAGGAAGGAAGATAATTTGAGATTGAGGGAGGAAGATAATCTGAGATTGAGGAAGGAAGATCATCTGAGATTGAGGGAGGAAGATAATCTGAGATTGAGGAAGGAAGATAATCTGAGATTGAGGAAGGAAGATAATTTGAGACTGAGGAAGGAAGATAATCTGAGATTGAGGGAGGAAGATAATCTGAGATTGAGGGAGGAAGATCATCTGAGATTGAAGAAGGAAGATAATTTGAGATTTAGGAAGGAAGATAACCTGAGATTGAGGAAGGAACACAGTGAGGGAACAGCATGGGAGGCGAAGGGAACGGCATGCGCTGTGCTCAGAGGGAGCATGGCTCTCCGGAGCAGGGGAAAGAAGGCAGGGGTGCGCAGGAGGGAGCCAGTAGGCGTGGAGCTGCAGCTGCAGGGGTAGGGACACGTGGAACAGTTTCGCCGTTAGCCTGGGAGCAGTGGGGAATGTTTCTGTTACATTATGAGTTGAACCTTGGGCGAGAAGAACTTTGATCAGCAGTGAAGGAGTAACATGAGAAAAGCCACAGAAATCGAGGAGCATCAGACACACTTAGAAAACAAGTCAGTGCCAATGGGAGTATGGCTACCAGTGCCAATCCATGAACGGTCTTTATGGATCCAGGATGAGATGGATACCGAAACTGAGAGTAAAAGTTGAGAAAGGAAAAGAAAAACAACAGTAAGCTTATGCTTGTATCCTTGTATGCACGTCATAAACACCGGGACTTGTAGATTATTTTGACTTTTTAAAAAGTTCCTTCTAGCAAGTTTTTAATTGTGTCTTAAGAAACTGACAGTGCAGACCAGATTGGAAATACTAAAAGCTTGACCTTCAACCCGGGATGGTTTGAGGAGAAGCAATTCCATGGGGCTGGCCGAGCACCAGGGGTGAGCCTGGGATGGTGGGCCTCCATCATGGGGAGAGCTACTTCATGGAACCTTGAAGGTGTCAGTGTTCATACATGACTCGGTGGGCAACCGGGTTACTGCAGGTTTAGAGAGATTGTTAATTGAGGGTTATGTGTATGCAGGTGAGGGTTACACATGTTAAATGAGGGTTATGTGTATTGCATGTTTTGTGCTCCCTTATTCACCTCCCATCCCCCCAGCGAGCATATGGTTTTTCTTTTCTTTTTTATTTAATAAATATTTATTGTTCAGATTATTACATTTGTTTCTCTTTTTTCCCCTCCATAGCTCCTCTCCACCCGGCTCCCACCCCACCCTCTGCCCTTACCACCCCCCATTGTCCTCATCCATAGGTGTATGATTTTTGTCCAGTCTCTCCCTGCAGGCCCCTCACCCCTTTACCCCTGAGAATTATCAGTCCACTCCCTTTCTGTGCCCCTGATTCGATTATATTCACCAGTTTATTCTGTTCATCAGATTTTTAATTCACTTGATTTTTAGATTCACTTGTTGATAGATATGTATTTGGTCATAATTCTTATCTTTACCTTTTTCTCCTTCCTCTTCTTAAAGAGTACCATTCAGTATTTCATATAATACTGGTTTGGTGTTGATGAACTCCTTTTCCTTTTTAAATTAAAAGATTTGTGTGTGTTTTTTCTGGTTGAGAAGAGAGACCCGGATTGCTCCGTGTTTCTCAGAGATAACTGTTTGCATGTGATAAGAGATCAACCAAAGAACTTGTACGCATATAAGCATAACCAATGGACACAGACAATGCGGTGCTGGAGAGGAGGGATGAGGGGTGAAGGCTAGGGGTGAGGGCGGGCGCAGACTGGGAGAGGACAGTAGGGGAATAGGGGACATATGTAATGCTTGCAACAATAAAGAATAATAATAATAAAAAAAGAGTGTTAAGCCAAAGGAATGCAAACTTATCCAAACAAAGCCTGCTGAAAGTAAGCACGCACACTCTAACCCGGTGGTTCTCAACCTTCCTAAGGCCGCGACCCTTGCATACAGTTCCTCATGTGGTGGTGACCCCCAACCATGACATTTTGCTACTGTTAGGCATCGTGATGTAAATATCTGCATTTTCCGATGGTCTTAGGTGACCCCTGTGAAAGGGTCATTCGACCCCCAAAGGGGTCGCGACCCACAGGTTGAGAACCCAGGCTTTAACCAGCTGGGCAGGTGTGTGCCCGAGATAAGCTTCGGGGCAATCAGACGCGCCCCCTTTCTTTGGGGCACTTCTCCACAGGGTGAGTTCATAAGCTAAAGAGAAATGGTCCTCCTGGTCTCGGGGTCCAGCTCCTCTCCTCTCACCTTCTCCCACCTTCGCGCTCTAATGCCCTGCGCCTGCGGGCCGGGCGGTACCGGGGCCAGGACCGCTGCCCGGGGCGGGCGCTGGGCAGCTCCCCGGATGGCGGTGCCAGGCTCAGAGCCACCCAAACCTGGGGTCCCTTTCAGCGCCACCGCCCCTGCTGCCTGCCTCTACCGCCGCTCCTGAAAGCACAGCGCCCCTCTGCCCGGGGCTCCCCCAAACTTCGGCCGCAGCTCCGCGCGCTGGAGCCGTGCGCACCCGCAGGGTCTGAGGGCCAGGCGCGCGCGTCCCCTTCGCTCCCCCTCCACTCCCTCCCCCAGGAAGCAAGCCCCGGGGGGCTCAGGGCGCAGGTGACGCCCCCTGAGCTAGTGGGAGCCAGGGCCCCAAGGTGAGGCGCCCTGGGGCGCCCCGTGGCCCTCCCTCAAGCCCTCTGACCCCCCAGTTGTGCCCGCCCCGGGCTGTGCCGGAGGTGCGCCCGGCCTGCGTCCCGGCCGCCGCCAGCCCCGCCCGGCGCCCCGCGGCCCGCCTTCCCGCCTTCCGCCCGCGGCGCAGGGGGCAGGGCCGCGGTCACGGTCACGGTCCCGGCTGCGCGGAGGCCCGACCTGCCGACGGGGCTGCACCCTGCCCGCGCCTCGCCGCCCGCCGCCCGACCAGGTGCGTCCACCGAACCCCCCGACGGCCGGGCTGGGGGGCCTCCGGGAGACGGGCCTGCAGCCTCCATGACCAGGGTGGGGGCCCGGGCCCGGAATGGGGAGGCTGCGGGCGGGCGTGGGGCTGGGGTGAGGCTGCAGGACCGTCCCGAGCGCCCGCACGGAGCCCTGGCCGCCTCCTCTTCCGAGTCTGGGGACCCAGCTCCCCGCCTCCCAGCGCGCTGTCCCGCCCCTTTGCGGTCCCTCTCCTTTTCCGCTTGCGCTTTCACTGCTGGTGCCCTCTGAGCTGCCCAGGGCACAGTGGCCCACTGGGCAGGTCCCCAGCGGGACGGACGGGGTGCGGGATTGAGGGCGTGAGGCCCTGGGGAGACGGTGAGAAAGGGAGGGGCTGCGGGAGTGCTGGTGAACCGGGTCCCCATGAAGGGGCACCTGAACCCGAACAGGCCGAGCGCCCAGGGGACACAGGCTGCGCCTCCTCCCACCTCCTCCAGCCTCCTCTCCGCCACCTTCCCAAAGGGTGTCCATGGTGGGACTTCTGCACATGACGTTGTGGCTACTTAAAAGCTGGTTCTGTTTGAGCCTGTTTTTAAAGGAAACATGTAATCACAGAAGCACACAGCTCCCACCACCCCCACATACTTACCTTTAGGTCGATTTTCATCTAGGTGTTCCTTCAAACAAAATGCTGCTAGGCCTCTTCTCGCCCGAGTTTTGTTTTCTTCGCTGGAGAATCATGGTCACCGTACTGTGACTGAATGCATGGCTGAAACACAGCGGTTCTCAACCTGTGGGTCGCGAGCCCTTTGGGGGGTCAAATGACCCTTTCACAGGGGTCGCCTAAGATCATCGGAAAACGCAGATATTTACATCACGATGCATAACAGTAGCAACATTTTATGGTTGGGGGTCACCACCCCATGAGGAACTGTATGCCAGGGTCGTGGCCTTAGGAAGGTTGAGAACCACTGCTCTAAGGGCAGAGCCCCAGGCCTCTGCTTTTGATAACTTGTTTGTAAAGCCAGACGTTCCTCTTGCTTTCAGGATGATGAACTCTTGTTTTCCCGAGCCGGTACTGGCTGGTTTGTGGGTGATGGGAGAAGGCTGATTCTCTAGGCCAGAGAGGGAGAGAGAGAGAGATGTGCATAGGACACAGACACTTTGGTTGAGACTATTCTGCACGGGTTCTAGGTTTCCAGACCCAGGTTCCGGAAAAGCTGGGTCACTTTGGACTTGTCACTGGATCTCTTTAGTCCTGGGTTTCAAAATCTCCAGGATGAGGGAGGTTAGATGGGGGAGATGCCGGAAACCAAACATCGTCTCACTCATAGAAAGATGTGGACAGGAGACCAGAAGGCTGGTCCACCTTCATTGCTCTGAAAGGTCAGAGCTAATCGCTCACTGTTTAGTTGAAACGTTGTGAGCTGAAGCAGCCTCTACCTGTTTGTCTCATGTAAGTTTCTGTTCTTGGAATTTCCTGCCTAAAGGCTATGGGTGTATCCCACAGTCTTAATAAAAGGGAGAAAAAGGCCAGAGCAAGGGGTAGTCCTTTCCACTAGACTCTAGTGACTAGAGGAAGGCTCCGGCCTGGACCCCCAATGTCGCCAAATTAATACTTTTCTAGTCTCTCTTTTCGTTTGCGTGCGGCCTCCTTCAGAACCCGAACCCTGAACTGGGAACCCTGAACCACGTGGGACGTGGAAAGAGGTTCCCACAGCCCCTCCTTGAGTTAGATTTCAAGGATTCTCTCCTTTATCAGGGGTGAAAGATGGCATTCCAGGTGATTTCATGGAGTTCTGTTTAGTTCAGCTGCTCTGCTTGGGAACTCTGTACCCCAATCCTGGGCCTCCGTTCCTCTCTGCCACCTGCGGCTCTCTCCTCTCCTTCTCCAACCTGCTTTAAAAGGGCCTGGGAGTTCAAGGTGAGGATAGTCAATGACATTTTGCATCTCGCAGGCTCCCTGTCTCAGGTCTGGCTGGCTTTTTCCAGCCTGACAAGACCAACCATTTCCTGCTGCAAACACTTCTGTCATGTCCCTCTGCTCCTGGGCTCATGAAGGCCCCCCAAACTCCGTGTGGCCTTAACTCTGCGGCTGCATCTCCCAAGCTCCCTCCTCCCCGTCTTCTTTCCATTGCTCCCCAGAGGCACGCTCCCTCTGAGCGCAAGCACGCGTCGCCCCCTCGATCCCCAATTATTTTTTACGTCTGTTGCCCCATTTAATTCTTAGTCTGAACCTAAGAGGGAAGGGCTATTGTAGTCTCTGTTACCTTCCTACATAGAAACAGTGCTTGGAAGATGGGGAAGTTCGGTCCTCAGAACACAGGCAGGTGGAGGCAAGGTTTCTTCCCACCAGATGGACAGTCCAGGGAAAGCCTGTGAGGTGCTGGAAAATGTGGTCTCTGGGGCATTGTGGGTAAGTGAATTTCGGATGGGAGTCCAGGCCTACCTCTTCCTCTCTAACAGTGGTTCTCAACCTTCCTAAGGCCGCGCCCCTTGCATATAGTTCCTCATGGGGTGGTGACCCCCAACTGTGAAATTTTGCTACTGTTATGCATTGTGATGTAAATATCTGCATTTTCCGATGGTCTTAGGCGACCCCTGTGAAAGGGTCGTTCGACCCCCAAAGGGATCGCGACCCACAGGTTGAGAACCACTGCTCTGTAAGCATGAGAATGAATGCAGACAAGGTCCAATGCCCGCATCCCTGCAATCCAGGCAGAAGAATGCAAGATAAGTGCACGGGACCCAGATAATTAGTCAGCGAGAGCAAAAGGGGGGGGCTCATAACTGAAGTGGGAAATGAATTTGTTCCTTCTTTGTCAGTCAAGTTTAGCCTCATGGAAGGCAGAGACCAGTTGCGGCCGCTTGAACAACTGAGAGCGGATGGTGCCAGTTTGATTTAGCCATGGAGGCTGAAATTTTATGCCCCGAGGGCTGGTGTGATGGAATAGACCTTCTCATTGCTCACAATATTATGAAAAAAAAAAACACACACACATTAAAGCAACCATTTTTATTACTTGCCCTGGAGTCAGAGCTTTAAAATGTACTTTCGTCTCCCCCTCCCCTCCCCTAACCCACTTAGCTTTTAAAAATAAACACCGCATTCCTGTGCCGGCTATGGCCGGGGTTACCGGTCCTTTCTCTTTATCCCAGAGGCCTGTTCCCTTCATGCAGCAAAGAAGTGGGGCTGGTGAGCGTCTAGGTCTGTGGAGTTTTTCTTTAGTTACTTTGTGAGGCACATATTAATGTCGGTAACGGTTTCTTGAGGGTGTACTGCGTGCCAGGGAAAGGTGAACGAGACACTGGGTTTAACTAGGAAAGGAAGGTGGTCTGTGCACACATAATGACACCACGGGGGATGCAGAAGTAGCTACATCCGAGGAGAGAGGTCTGGGGAGAGCCGAGGAAGGCTTCTCTGAGTGGGTGGATTTTGAACCCTAAAAACCAAGGGAAGGGAGAGGGGTGTTCCATGCAGAGAGAGAGAGAGACATGGGCGAGCAAAAGGAGGCATTCCCAGGGAGAGACAGCCCTGGGAGCGGTCTTGTAAGGGTGGGGCCAGAGAAAGAAGGACCTTGAATGCGAGACTATTTAGATTCTCTGAAATATTTGAAATTCTCTGTCATCTTTTCTTTTTTTTAATATAATATATTTTATTGATTTTTTACAGAGAGGAAGGGAGAGAGATAGAGAATTAGAGAGAGACATCGATCAGCCGCCTCCTGCACACCTCCTCCTGGGGATGTGCCCGCAACCAAGGTACATGCCCTTGACCGGAATCAAACCTGTGACCTTTCAGTCTGCAGGCCGATGCTCTATCCACTGAGCCAAACCGGTTTCGGCAATCTTTTTTTTTTTTTTTAATGAGTTTCTTAAAGCTGAATTTTGAAGCAGAGGATGCCACGTGCATTTTCTTTAGAAAATAGCTCCCTGAATGCTGTTTTGGAGGGAAAAGCAAGATGCCAGGAGAAAATGGGAATGTTGTTTCTGTGGTCCCCGGGAAATAGGGTGAAGGTCTACACTAGTATAAGTTTGAGAGGTACTTAGAAAATAGGTTCGGGTTTAATGACTAGCTGGATATGGGAAGCAAGGTTGACAGTAATTCCGAGACTTTGCAGTGACTTGACCAGGGCAATGGAGATGCCACTCATGAGAATAATAGACACGAGATGGGGAAGTGGTCTGGGGAGAGAGACAGTGAGTAGAGGTCACTGTGGAACGTTCAGGAGAGATCCCCAGGAGACAGCGTTGACTGTAGCTGTACTGTGACATCATACAGTTGAGAACTGTCAAAGGTTATGACAGGTCCTCAGCCTAAAAAAGACAGATCAACTCCACACACCACTTAAAAGGAAGAAAACACACACACACACACCTCAGACCCGACTGCTGACCGTTCCATCGTCTTTAAGGTAAGTTCCAGTGAAGGAAAAGGGCTGGATACTTACAACGATGAGGCGTTAGTAAAAGCCACCGAGAGCAACGGAAACAGAGCAACACAGGTAGGAGCAGCGGAAAGGGACAAAGAAGAGCAAATGGCAGGAGTGTCGCAGACAGGGTGGATGGGTAAGGACACAGGTACAGGCGGCTTGGGAACACAGAGAAGAAACTTGAGCCGGCTCTTCCCAAGAACTGTTACTGCTTTACTGTAAGAGTGCCAAGAGCTTTAATTTCTCCCCTATTCAACCTGTCAGGAAGAGACAAATAGGAGATTGTTCAGAGGCGCTGGGCAGGGGGCTGGATGTTATTTTGCAGAGAGAGTGCCGGGAGACTTTGAACCGAGGGGAGAAGAACAAAGGTAGAGGGAGATAAAATGAAAAGGAGGATGATTGGGAGGAATTCTCAGAACACTTAATGGACTCTCTTGGACAAAGAGCTGCGAACAAAGAAGGCCGAGGGATGCAGTGTTCTCTGGGTATTGTGGCATTGGACTTGCGTGGGAAAAGAGAATTTATTAGTGGAGCACCTTACACTTTAAAATATTTTAAAAATTTGATGGCTGCACGAGCCTTCAGAAGCAGGTGCATCCAGTCACTATTATCTTTTTTTTTTTTTTTTTTTTTTTTTTAGAAACAAAAACCTGGGTGCTTAGGAGGCTTCAGATGCTATGGCTGGCAAGGCATTTAGTCCTTGATTCTATTCACTGTACCAGGGCCTTGCTTTGCCTACAGCGTGTCCCTCCTACCCTCGCCATGCCACATTATGTAAAAATAAAGCAGAGGATTTGAGGGCCAACAAGGCCAGGACCTGGGGTGCGGGGCGGTGATGGAAAAGATCCTTAGCACTGACTGCTACACGCAGTAGGGATGGTCGTCTGAAGGGTCATATATCGAGAATATCTCTGGAAATGGAATGGCCCCTTCAATAGGGTAGAAGTCTACAATAGGAAACAGTCCTATGATTAACTCTGCTCTGAGGCACATATCCCCTTTATCAAGTGGACTTGATCACACAATATATTGTTGGATAAATTCAGATTTTCATATATGGGTTTTGCCTGAAGCAAGATACCTCTGCAGTAAGCTGTACCTGCGCTGATTATGTTACATGTGAATACTTTTACTTTTTATCCTCATGAGGATATGGGTTTACTGATTTTTAGAGGGAGAGGAAGGGAGAGAGAGAAAGAGAATGGATGTGTGAGAGAAACATCTATGGGTTGCATATCAAACTGCAACTTATGTATGTGCAGTGACCAGAAATGAACCTACAACCTTCGGGTGTAAGGGATGATGATCGAGCCAACTGAGCCACCTGGCCAGGCTGTGAAGTCTAATTTGAGTATCAAATATGAAGACAGGGATTGGAGTTGGTCCTCTAACCATTAGAGACCATTGAACATTATATTAGCATAGCAGGTAACCAATCAATGTTTGTAGTATGAAAAAAAATGAATGAACTCATTCATACATACTAGTAATTTTCTTATTACTTTTTTACACAGTAGAACCCACTGGATTAAAAAAAAGCTTATCAAATATAAAATGAATGGGAGAACTTTTATTCTTGTATTAAATATCCTTAAATGATACATGATCAATGTTCTTAATGTGTATTTCCAATTGAGGACTTTAAACATTTAAAAATTCCTCTTGAAGAAGGTATTTGAGGATAAGAGGATACAGTGAAGGGATCATACCAAAATAATGTCATATTTTAATGTGTTGTGTTTTTCAAAGCAGAGTATGACTCAGTTATTGTTTGTTATTGAACTTGTTTTTACTGTATTTTCCGGCGTATAAGATGACTGGGCATATAAGACGACCCTCAACTTTTCCAGTTAAAATACAGAGTTTGGGATATACTCGTCCTATAAGATGATACCCAGCGTATAAGACAACCCCCTGACTTTTGAGAAGATTTTTCTGGGTTAAAAAGTTGTCTTATACGCCAGAAAATACAGTATTTTGTTTTTTTCCCCATCACCGTGTATCTCCTCTATGCCTTCTTCCACCCATA
>JAAGEH010000297.1:18038961-18133902 GCA_011751065.1 Lasiurus cinereus | reverse complement strand
TAGGTGTTAAGTCTCAGTTTGATGATGTGAGCTCAGCATAGGTGACTCCATTTGGGCATCTCTCTCTCTCTCTCTCTCTCTCTCTCTCTCTCTCTCTCTTTCTCTCTCTCTCTCCTATCTACCCAGAGATATCATCCGTTCCCACAGGTTGAGTGCTCAGTCCCCACTATGGCCCTCACCATGAGGTCAACCACAAGCCCAGGGTTACTCTACTTCTGACCAATGGGCAATAGTTCGGAGGTCCCCACAGCGCCCTCCTTGGATGTGATGAATTGGCTTCAGGGGCTCACAGAACTCAGAGAAATATTTTTTTCTCTTAGATTACCAGTTTATTATAAAAGAGTATAACTGGGGACCAGCCAGCTGGAAGAGTCCATGGAACAAGGCGTTGGCAAAGGGCTAGGAGCTTCTGTGACACAGGCATGATCGATTAAATCACTGATCCCCATTGGCAATTCAACTCAATCCCTAGCCCCGTGCCCCTCCCTGGATGTGGGGGTGGTGTGGTGTGTAGGACTGATAATTCCAGTTCTCTAATCAGATGGTTGATTCTCCTGGCAACCAACCCCATCCTTAGGCATGGCCCCCAAATCACCTTCTTAACCTTAGTTGCTCTCATTTAGGACAGTGGTTCTCAACCTGTGGGTCGTGACCCCTTTGGGGGTCGAATGACCCTTTCACCGGTCGCCTAAGACTATTGGAAAACACCTATTTCCCATGGTCTTAGGAACCAACACACCGCTCCTCGGCGTAGCAAAATGTAGCCATGTAGTTTACTGTTGTTATATGAAAACTGTTGCCCATGCTACACCACGATTCAAGACAAAATTTCATTCATTTGTCATTAGAAATAAATATTTCACAATATACAATTACATATTGTTTTTGTGATTAATCCCTATGCTTTAATTATGTTCCATTTGTAACAATGAAAATACATCCTGCCTATCAGATTATTTACATTACAGTTCATAACAGTAGCAAAATTACAGTGATGAAGTAGCAACGGAAATAATTTTATGGGTGGGGGTCACCACCGCATGAGGAGCTGTCTTAAAGGGTCGCGGCATTAGGAAGGCTGAGAACCACTGCCTTAGGAGATTTCAAGGGTTTGGGGAGCTCTGTGCCCGAAATGCCCTTCTCTTTGCTTTCCTCTATCAGCCGAATGTTAACCATCCTTCAAAGTCTGACTGAAGTCCTGCCTCTTTTATGAAGTCCTTTGAAACCATGCATATTCTCCTTTTACACTTAATCATTATTACTGATTATTTTCTCTTTAATTTTTGCATTATCTTTTAGTCTCCACAATATATTTTATACTTTTTAATTATTATTTTATTATTTTTTAAGTATATTTTATTGATTTTGTACAGGAAGTAAGAGGGATAGAGAGTTAGAAACATCAATGCAAGAGAAACATCGATCAGCTGCCTCCTGCACGCCCCCCTCTGGGGATGTGCCTGCAACCAAGGTACATGCCCTTGAGCGGAATCGAACCTGGGACCTTTCAGTCTGCAGACCGACCCTCTATCCACTGAGCCAAACCAGTTTTGGCTATCTTATACTTCTGAAGGCAGGGATCTGGTCTTTTACTTCTTTTGTATTATGCAAAGTTCAGGGCATATGGTTTTAAATAAGTAGTTGCTAACTGAGTGATTGTTTATTGTGGAAAAGCATTACACTGAAATAATTTCCCATTGGATATAGTTTCTGGCCTGCAACTGTCTATTCTGAATTCTTACATTGCACTCAGTATTATAATGCAATGATAGGAGCATAAGAGTTAGAGTACATGCACACTAAAGTGTGTGTGTGTGTATGTGTGTGTGTGTGTGTGTGTGTGAAAAGCATGTACAAGTAAGTCTTAAAAAGCTTGTGCTGGTATGTCTAAGGGAGTGGACATAACTCTCTTTCTTCAATAGTTTTAATGTCCCATTGTGGATTGTAAGAGCTATGGTGCAAAGTGGTATTTGCAATCCCATTCGGCTCTTAACTTGCCAAGAAGAATATCCTCTCTCAGGATCTGTAGCTTCATTACAGTAGTAACCATTGTGTTGTCAAATCCTGGTGAATTATGCACAACAAAAGAGAAGCAAATGGCCTCGCTAAGCTTTGGCAGTTGCAACAAGGAACCTATCAATTTGAGGTTTGCTTAAGTGCAGTACATTGAAAAGGATGTTCTTCCAAGTAATTCTAGCGCTTGGAATGAACGAAGAATCATATGAGGAATCTGCCATTTATTTCCAAAAATTGGGGGAAAAAGAAAAGAAGACTCTAGCCAACTTTTCTTTGGTTTGTATTTAGGGAATATATGGACGTTTGGCATCTTAGATTTCCCCTAATTATCAGTTCACTTGTAGAATCTCTTTGAAGAACTATTTTCACATCCAAGTTATAACTGGCGTGATATAGTTCACCGATATGGTTTTCAGGGATCTGGCAGAAAATCAGACTCTCTCAGATCTCATGGTTGCAGTGGTTCTCAACCTTTCTAATGCCGTGGCCCCTTAATACAGTTCCTCATGTGGTGGTGACCCCCAACCATAAAATTATTTTCGTTGCTACTTCATCACTGTAATTTTGCTACTGTTATGAATTGTCATGTAAATATCTGTGTTTTCCCATGGTCTTAGGCTCTACAGCAGCGGGTCACGACATGAAGTAGCAATGAAAATAATTTTATGGTTGGGGGTCACCACGACATGAGGAACTGGATTAAAGGGTCGCAGCATTAGAAAGGTTGAGAACCACTGCACTACAGGCACGCGTTTCCAGGTTGAAACTCGGCAGAGAGGTTCAAAGACGAAAGAGATTCTAGCAAAACTGGAACAAAATCTTTTTTGTTTTGTTTGTTGGACGTAAATATTCTCTTCACATCTCACGAAACCTTGGAAGTCTTCATTTGTATTTTCTTTTTAGTGAGAGAAGAAGCGCCTTTGAAAAGCATTTTGTCTTTGCAAAGGCAGAATAAAACAACAACCTTTTGATGTTTGGCTACCGGTTTGCTTAAGAACAGAAAAGATGGAAAGGACTTTTTTCAAAAAAGAGGAAGGGTTATCTTTTTTTCTCCCTCTCTCCTGGAAGTCCTAATCACCCTGAAAACTGAAACACTGATACCCTTAAAAGAAGAATCTTTATCCTTCTTCTCCCTGGAATCAAACACAGGTGACCCCCGCTTCGGAAGAGTAAATACTAAGGATATATTTATTGAGAGTTTGAGAGGATACATGGAGCAGATAGCAGGAAGCATATAAAAAGGGCTATACAATTGTTGTAGTTTTTGCGGTAACACATGCAAGTGGACACCCCACAAGGCACCCCTGTTACCAGTGGCTTGTGTATCCTTGGAGAGAGTGTATTCTTCTTTTCCTTTTCTTTGTAATTAAATGGTAGCTGTCTGTACATTTTGTTCTCACCTTGTTCTTCTGATGTTTCTTCTTGGAGCTTGTTCAATATTTGCTTGCAGAGAACAGTTCATTCCTTTTCACAGCTTCGTGTCCTACCTTATGGATGTACATAATTTATGTAATCAGTCTCCTATATACAGACAGCTATGCTTTTCCAAACGTTTTCTATTACAGATACACTGAGTGGCCAGATGATGATTATCTCTCAACGCATAATAATCTGGCCACTCAGTGTATATCCTATATACTAAATGGCTAATATGCAAATTGCCCCCTCGACCAGGAGTTCGACCAGCAGGCAAGCCGGTCAACTGCCCATGTCCCCTCCCCCTGGTCTGGCTGGTCGGACCCCATCCATGCACAAATTCATGCACCGGGCCACTAATATATATATTGAGTGGCCAGATTATTATGCATTTAGAGATCATAATAATCTGGCCACTCAGTGTATATAACAATGAGTATCCCTGGACATAGATCATTTTCCCCATCTGTAGAAAAATTTCTAGAAGAAGAATTTTGCATTAAAATGTACATGCATATATGTACACCGATCTCCACAGAAATTGATTGCTCCTAGCAGCAAAATGTAATTGTGTCTATTTCCCTATTTTCTTGTACCACAGTGTGTACCAAACCTTAGTATCTTTAGCAAAATGATAGAGAGAAATGGTATCTTGTTTTTAGTTCTCATTTCTATCAGGAATGATCTTGAGCATCTTTTCCTGTGTGAGAGCCATTTGTATTTTCTGTGGCCCTGTCTGTTATTAACATATCTTTTTAAAAGCATTATTGCTCTTTTCTAATTGTTTTGAGAATTCTTAATGAGTTTATGAAGGCACCCAGTGTTTTATTTGTAAACTAGAGGCACAGTGCATGAAATTCATGCATAGGTGAGGTCCCTAGGCCTAGCCAGTGATCAAGGCCGATTGGGACCTTCTGGCTGCCAGCTGGGGCCTTCCTGCCAGCTGCCAGCTGCTGGGTGGGGCCTGCTAGATGGAGGAGGGATCAGGGGGGGTTGTATGTGGGAGTGCACTGACCACCAGGGGGCAGCTCCTTTGTTGAGCGTCTGCCTTGTGATGGTCAGTGAATGTCATAGCAACTGGTTGTTTTGGTCGTTCCTGTTATTCTGGTGTCCTGGTTGCTTAGGCTTTTATATATATAGATATATAGATTGTTTCCTTAGTTTCTTAGTGATTTGTCTTTTTTTTTTGGTTTGTTTTTGCTGATGAACTTTCAAATTCATATAGTTTGTTATTGTTTACAGTATTACAGATGTGGCCATTTACCTCTCCTTTTGTCCCCCTCCACCCAGCCCCACCCCAGGCCTTCACCATACTACGGTCTGTGATTTGTCTTTTAGTATTTGTTTCATAATATTTGCTATGAAGAATTCTTTATTTCTAATTTTACTAGTAAAATTGATCGGCATTCTATGGAATCTGAGTTTTGTGACATAATTTTAAAAAACTACCACTTTGAGATTACTTTTTAAAAACTTTGTTGTGTTCTTATACTACTTCTATCTAATATTTATTTTGGCATAAGGTGTGATATAGGCACCTAATGTAATTTTTTTTCTCATTTAGATATCAGGTTTTTTAAAAAATATTTTTAAATTATAGTTGACATACAATATTATATTCATTTCAGGCATACCACATAGTGGTTAGACATTTATATAACTTATGAAGTGATAAGGCTACTACCCACTTGGCACCATTCTCTGCTGTACTTTATATCCCCATGACTATTTTTATAATGAGCAATTTGTACTTTTTAATCCCTTTCAACTTCTTCACCCATCGTCCCTCCCATCTAGAAGATACTCGAAAGAGGCTATACTGTGAATTGTCACTGGCTTCCACCAGTGCCAGACTTGGGACTCTTTGGCCAGTGCCACAGTGAGAGATGAGGCCAGCCACTAATGGTGCCAGGCTTGGGGGCACTGGTTAGGAGTTATCATGCAAGTGAAGGCCGGTTGCCACTTGTGCTGGCCTTTGGGCTGACTGGAAGGAGCTATCATGCGTGCCAATGCTGGCTGTTGCTAGAGGGGGCTTTGTGGACCTGGAGAGAGTCTGTAGAGGGAGGTGAGCCAGGCCACAGGCGTGGAGGTTCCCTTGAAAGAGTCTCTGGCATGATGAAACAGCTCGGGTGGGGCATGGTCTCAGGAAGACACCGCAGTAGGGTAAACTAATTGAGTGACAGATTTTTAACCACCTGTGCTGGGCTGGCTAGGTGGGAGAAGTGTTCAACACAGGAACATATCTTCCAAGAGAGATGAATTCTGGCAGAGAATAGAGACCGAGGCACATAGTCAGGGAAAATAGGGTCTGAATTTATTTGATTGCTAAAATTTTGATACAAGAGTGACCAAGTAAAAAATGATCATTTGCAGAAGGAGCCAGTATGGACAGGGATAACAAGCAAACATCTACCAGGATAGATAGCACAAATGAAGGAAGAGATTGTGCCTAGGTTAAAGGGGAAAGTCATGTGAAACCTTCCAATGAATTGGTGTTTACTTCAAACATTTTAAATGCGATGTGGCTCAAACAGAAATGCCTCTTGTCAGTCTTGGGTCCCTGGGCCACTAGTTTGATGGCCACGTTGGCTTTGTGATGGCTGCTTTTATTTGGGATTGCCACTTATGTTGGACTGTGGGGGCAGTTCTCATCATCATTTTCAATGTGAGTGAGATTCTTCTGGCTGCCCTGGAAAATTGACATTAAAATACAGTTTTCATGAGATACTAGTCTTTCACCATCTTTTGAAATAATCTATAACCACAGCCTCATGTTTGCATGCCATAAAGTTCAACTAAAATTTGAAAGGCATAGAGCAATGGGACAGCATTTATATTGCAACTAGAGGCCTGACACACGAAATTCATTCAAGGGGCTCAGCCCTCGCAGTCCAGCTGCCTGGTGGCCCTGCCCACTGGTCTTCTGGAAGCTCGTCCCGCTGTCTGGTCTAATTAGCATATGAGTTCTTTATTGTATAGGATTATTGAGTGGGACTCTTTCTATTACCTTGGGACTGCTCCCTCCTAAGCGCTGACCTGAAACTTGGCCGGCCCTCTGGACACAGAAGGGGAAGAGCATTAAACTGGATGTGAAACTGGGATTTAAAAAAATAAGTAGTTTCAGTATTAAATTCCATTTAATATTCAGTATTAAATTCCATTTAATACTGAAACTACTTATTTTTTAAGTGGAATGTGACTCTTCTAATAACTGAGAGTGATTGTAAAGCAGTGGACCCTCCTATAGCACAAGTGAAATGAAATCATTTCAGGTTACCCATTGAGTTCTGACCATACAGTGACCTGGTTATGTGCAATATAGTAGAAAGAATACAGCTGTTACAGTCAGAATGCCTTGAGTTTCATTCCTTGTTCAGCCACTTCCTTTCCACGTGATTTTTGGTAAATTGCTTTATACACAGTTTCCTTCACTGTAGAATGGGGATGGGTTGTAGCATCAACCTCCAGGAATCTGGGGGGGAAGGAGAGATTCAATGAAATAAATTCTGAAAAAGTGTCTAGTGTGATCCCTGCAGCATAGATCCTTGAAAGGGGAATGGTGATTGTCATCACTGGACATGGGTCTGTTCGTCCAGGACCAATGGCCAATAGAGCTATCAAGGGTGGTTGGCAGTAGTTAGATGGGTCCCATCAAACAAATAGTGGCTCTTGCCCAAGTCCCAAGCCACCTTTTTCAACGAAGGCCAGGACATTCGCGAAGTACTTTTCTGCCTAATTTGGAAGCTTCCATGTCTCTGAGAGAGAATGCTATGCACACCATGAAAGGGGGCCCCTTGTCCTGATCAGAAAGACAAGGAAGCTCCAAAGAGGAGATCTGAGACGGGGCTCTGCCAGCCCCCGAAAGTGCCACCCACATTTCACTGGGAAGACGCGCTGAATAACATGCTCTTGGCCTCGTGAGCGTGCTCCTTGGCAACCTTGGCAGGAGGGGTCTTCCTGTTGCCAGCGAAAGCCCTGCCACTTGGGATTGGCTGTGAGTGGCTTTCCTTCTGACCCTTTCCCCGCCTCCAACCCAAGAAGGCTGGTTGGTGCCATTGCCATTGAATATCTTCCCTTCTGCTCTTGGGCCCTGGCCCAGACTTCCTGTCCTCCCCCTCCAGCTCACACAGGCATGTGGGAGGTTTGCTGGGAGCAAGCCCGGCTTTGGCTGAGATCGGTTTGGCTCAGTGGATAGAGCGTCGGCCTTTGGACTGAAAGGTCCCAGGTTCGATTCCCGTTGGGGGCATGTACCTTGCTTGCGGGCACATCTCCACTGTGCAGGAGGCAGCTGATTGATGTCTCTCTCTCATCAATGTTTCTGACTTTCTATCTCTCTCCCTTCCTCTCTGTAAAAAATCAATAAAATATATTAAAAAAAAGAAAAAGAAAGAAAGCCCAGCTTTGGACTTGGCCCTTTCTCAGCATGCCCCTCATCTGTCTGTTTTTGTCTGAAACCTCGCTTCTCTGTGACCCGCTGAAAAGTGAAGCTGTGCTGGCGAGATGGTGACTGTGTAGCCCCTTCCTGGCATGGAAAGGGGCATGTGCAGGGCTCCAGAGTGAAGAGAAAGGGTCCTTCTCCCTGAAGATGGCCCCCTTTGTCCTTGGCACAGCTGTTGGGGATGCAGCAGGGAAGAATGTTCATTGCCGAAGCCGTCCAGTCTGCACGGGAGGAGGTGCCATCTGATTCTGGAATGGGAGCTCTTTGCAGGGAAAACTTCGTTTCTGGGTCAGCAGGCTGTTTGAAGGAGGGAGCTCTTCCAGGGCCTGTGGGAGCCTACAGGGGGGTCTGAAGCCCAGGCAAGAAGGCAGCGGTGTGAGAGGAGGAAAGGGATTGGGGGGCGGGGAGGGAGGAGAGGAAGAAAGGTGAATGAGAGCTGCAGATGTGGAAAACCCGTTCTGTAGCCATCACATACTTCTGCTGAGAGTGTAAGAGAATTTCCCATTGCTCTGTGTTCATTTCGATGGCTAACACTTAAGTAGTGCCCACTACATGCCAGCCACCACAACCGACACTTCATTTCTATGAACTCTTTCAGTCATCACAGCTCCGTGAGGTAGTGAAACAGGTGTGCATGAACCATGAAGCAACTTTCCTAAGAGCACGCAGCTAGTAAGGGGTAGAGCCAGGTTTCAAACCCAAGAATTATATGTATATTTTTTCTTGTTTCCTCTCCTCTTCTAGCCTGTCCTCTTCTCTCCTCTCCCCTCCTCTTTTCTCTTCAACTGTATTGTCTATGTAGTGCTACATTTTTAACATTTTTGTGCTTTTTTTGGAGGGGGGGGATTATATTACTTAAAATGGAACCTCCAGTGTGGTTCTGAAGTGCTTTTTAGTGTTCCTACGTGTGAGAAGGATGCGACGTGTCTTACATAGAAAGTACATGTGCATAGGAAGTAGATGAGCTTTGTTCAGGTATGAGTTAGAGAGAAGGCTCTTGGTTGTGAGTTCCATGTTAGCAAATAAATGGATATTAAATATTGTGTCCTCAAACAAAACAAAACAAAACACCACACCTATAAACAGGGTTATGTATTGATAAGTTGACAAAAATGCAACTAGAGATTCTCAGGAGCCTGACCCTGTATTTCCCTAGAAGCCATGGTTCAGTATTCTCTAGTCCAGTGTTTGAAACAACAGTATAAAACATAACTACCTTGAATAATGAGACTCTACTATATATCTTTCTCTGGCAAAGATGATAATAAGTATTTTCTGCCATATAATTTTAGCTAGATACATAGCCATCTTCCTAAGCAATGTGGTAATTGGCTAAGCATTGCCACTACACAGGTTTTATCACCTCAATTCATAAAACCCCATACACATTATCTTACATGGTACCTGGCAAGCAGTTCTCAGCACATGCTTAGTGAATGAATGAATGAATAAGTGAGTAAGTGCATGCTTTAAGCCTATAAGATAACCTACTCTAGTGTTCTATATCTTAATAAATACATGAATGGGGGTGGGAATTACATTACTTAAAATAGAACCTCGGGAATTAATATTTGTCCTTTTTCAGTAAGCCATCTATAATAATAAAAAGATAATGTGCTAATTAGACCGACATCCTTCCGGACATCATTCTGAACATTCTTCCGGACAAAGCCTGGGCCGAAGGGAAGCCAGCCCAGGTCCCTGGTGCCAGAGGGAAGCCAGTGCTGGCTGTTGGGGGAAGGAAGGCCTACTCATGCATGAATTTTGTACCTCAGGCCTCTAGTAAAGTCTGTAGAGTAAGCAGGTTTTTCAGTTACTTAGCTGATTATATCCTATTTGTTGAGCATTGACTATTGGTATTTTCTTTTTTTCTCTCTCTCCTTTTATATATTTTTATTGTTTAAAATATTACATATATTAGTACATATATCTCCTTTTTTCCCCATTGACTTTCCCCCAGCCTCTCCTACCCTTTGTCACATGCCCTCATCCCACCCCCTCCAGTGTCTTAAGGACAGCTTTATTTCTTCTTTTCCAATTTGGATGCCTTTTATTTCTTCTTCTTGTCTAATTGCAATGGCTAATACTTCCAGTACTGTGTCAAACAGGAGTGGTGAGAGTGGGCATCCCTGTCTTGTTCCTGTTCTTAGGGGAAATGGTTTTAGTTTTTGCCCACTGAGTATGATGTTAGCTGTGGATTTATCATATATGGCTTTTATTATGTAGAAGTATGATCCTTCTGTTCCCACCTTGCTAAGAGTTTTTATCAAGAAAGGGTGTTGGATTTTGTCAAATGCTTTTTCTGCATGAATAGATATAACTATATTATTTTTGTCTCTCAATTTGGGCCAAATACCTAGAATAGTAGATGCTTAATAAATTATTATTACTTAATAATAATTATAGTTACGCTATGAGGTGAATTCCTAGAGATTTTGACTTAGTGCAGGGACTACATCTTTAAGAAAATACTGATGGAGTTGAACTCTGAAGTAGTAAAAATTAACTAAAGGAGGCAAGTTGGGTGTATTCCAGGCAGAGGGAACAGGATAAAGCATGGCATGCCGGAGTGTGTGAGATAAAGTCAACAAATCTAGGGTTCAAGAGGAGGACAGTGCATGAGATGAGCCCCCGAAGATAGGAAAGGGTAAGGTATTTGGGGAGTAAGAGCTGTGTGTAAGAATTTGGAGTTTAGTTGTAAACAGAAAATTGATCTTGTTGCTCTACAGACTGAAGGGAGACAATTGAGTGTGACTGTTCCTGGTCTTCAAGAGCAGGAGTTCAGTTTTGGAAATCTTGAATTCATCCAGTTGAGGATGTCAAATACATATATTTAAATATATATATTCTGGGGTTCAGAGAAGAGGTGTGCGATGAATACACATATTTAAGTGACCACATTGTACATGGCATTTGAGGTCAATAGCATTAATGAAATTGTCTAGGGAGAGAATACATAGTTAAAAAAAAAAAGAGGATTTTGTTCAGTCTGAGCCTCGAGGAACTTTAACTTTTAAAGACTTGATAAAAAAAAAGAATGAACAGGGAAGAACCTTTAAATTATTGATTCTTTATTGTTAAGACCTCTCTAAACATTTCTTTTGTCAGCTGCCCAAAGGTGGTTTCATCCACCTTGAGCCTATAATTAGGACTCAATTTAATTTACTCTATTTAATCATTAATTTTCTTGTCTGCTCCTTGTATTGTCCTTGAGAGCAGGGATTTCACCTCAAAATCATACTTAAAACCCTAGCATCTAGCATGCTGTTTAGTAGATGTGGAATGTATCTGTGTTTGAGTGGGAATAAAGATCCTCTTTAGGAAAGATGAGTAAGAACAGAGTTTTTATCACAATGCTTCTCTATATTTTATTTTAAGCATTTTGTTTTTAACTGTGAAATGGTGATTTCAGGCATCAGCAAGCAGATGGGAAGCTTTCTGAGGAGCAGAGAATTCCAAATTATTCCTGTGTACTGTCTTTGCATGGATTCCTCCCCTCCCTATGACCCTAGGCTGCTAGCAGCCACTCCCAGAAGCTGCTGCAGCAGAGAATTTGGTGCTCACCTCACCAATCTGGAGCTCAGCCTGCTCAGGTCTACCAGCAGGTCTTTCCCTCTTTTCTCTCTCTGTCAGGTCTGCCCATTGCTATTTCCTCCTGATTTTATCTAAAACCCTCCTTTTTTTTTTTTTCCTTTTTGGCCCAACGAATTCCAGGAGCATGTTTCCCAATTATAGGCATTATTTTACTCAGGATTTAACAATGTTTTGTATGATTACCAAATCTCTTCTTCATTTTCCATTCTGAAATACTTTATTTTATACTAGAGGCCTGATGCATGAAGATTCGGGCAAGAATGGGCCTTCCTTCCCCTGGCTGCCGGCACCACCTTTGCTCTGGCCAGAGCCGCCTTTCTACCTTCCCACGCTGCCCAGAGGCCCAGAGCATCTGGGACGGTGTGGAATGATGACACAAGTGTCCCACCCCCGGCTGCTCGGTGCCTGTGTATGCAAATTAACCTGCCATATTTGTCGGGTTAATTTACATACTCGCTCCTGATTGGCTGATGGTCATGGTGAAGGTATGGCCAATTAGCATGTCACTCTTTTATTAGATAGATCATAGAATTGTTACCTTTGGCAGTGAGGTTTCTGTATTTTTATTTATTTTTTTATGATGAACCTCAAAAGATAATGTGAATAGCGTGCGAAGACCAGAGGGCCTTTCTCTCCTCCTGCTGGGTGACTGTGCGAAAGTATCCTGCCATCATAAGCCGGGTGCTTTGTTTTGGGGTGAAGCAAACAGCAGTATCCGTGAAGCCTTGCTGGCCACTGCTGATTGCTCCTTATTGCCTGGACTTCGCCGCCTGATTTTCTTCTTAAGACAGACTAACTGTTCTTGACCCGAGGAATTTTACGCTAACTTGACCCATGGAATTTTTATGCTTACTTGACTCGTGGACTTTTTCTTGAGTCCCTGGTTTTGAACCAGTGACTCTGTTGTTTTAAGCCGGGTCTGTGTCCTTCAGCCTGTGTCTGTTAGCTTTTGTGCTACCTGTTACATTTCTCCTCTCCAAATGACAGGGGTGACTGAGCATTTTGTTAGCTTTGGGGAGACGCAGCACAATGACTTGCATGTTGCTGGAGAAGAGTGGGGCTCAGCTCTGAAGAATTGGGGTCAGTACCTGGAGGGCATCTGAGGTAGAGAGGCTAACTGAAATAGGGGCTACCTTAGAGAGAGACTTTTCAACAAGGTAAATGTCACTGACGAAGTTACGTATACATGAATGAAGACCATTTTTATTTATCTTTTTTAAAAATATATTTTATTGATTTTTTTACAGAGAGGAAGGGAGAGAGATAGAAAGTCAGAAACATCAATGAGAGAAAGACATCGATCAACCGCCTCCTGCATACCCCACAGTGGAGATGTGCTCGCAAACAAGGTACATGCCCCCGACCAGAATGGAACCTGGGACCTTTCAGTCCGCAAGCAGATGCTCTATCCACTGAGCCAAACCAGTCTCGGTAACACATTTTATTTATCTTTTTAAAAAATGTTTTTATTGATTTTGAGAGAGAGAGAGGAAGGGGTAGGGATAGAGAAAAACAATGATGACAAAGAAACTTCATTGACCAGCTGTCTCCTGCCTGCCCCACTACTGGGGATCAAGCCTGCAACCTGGGCATGTGCCCTGACTGGAATTGAACTGGTGTTTCCTTGATTCCTGGATTGACACCTAACCATTGAGCCACATCAGCGGGCATGAAGACCAAATGTTAAACATTTGAAGGCACACATTTAAAATGAAGGCTTAATGTTAAAATGGGAAGCTATGATTTTCAGTAATAGTATAATTTTGAATAACATGACCTTATCATTGATGCTAGGTGCTTTACATTTTTCAGGTTTTATTATATCAGTACTGGGAATGAAACCCAGAAAAGTTACAGAGGAGCAAATGATTTTGATTTTTTTTTTTTTACGTAATAGTCATTACACTTTTGTGGTTCTTTGTAAATTTTAAATTGCAGTAATAGTCTTGCTATTCAGTTTTCCTATTTTGTGCAACCTTGACCTTCTGGAATAGTCACAAATGTAGGAGAAAACTGAAATTAAAACCTCTGAGCTCAATGAAAATACATTCTCCTAACTCCATGGCTTGACTCAGCAAAACCATAATGAGATTTTTTTTTTTTATAATAGGCCCATGATAAAGTTTCAGGTATAATTTTAAAAAACAAAGTCCCTATTCTCAAAGACAATAGAAGAAGCAGACCAAAAAAAAAAAAATAATGATTAAAATATAGTAAATAAAATTGAATCCCAGTAGAGAGGTAGGTTCAAGATAGATGAAATATCTTTGGGCGACTGGCAATAGAAATGTTTAAAGAATCCCTAGAAATAAAGCATCAATAATTTAGCTCCCACTCTCTTTAAGATTCTTCCCTATTCATCCTTCTTTATCAACTCTTTAAAAGTTAAAGTTGCTCAAGGCTCAAATTGAATGAAATCCTCCTTTTTATTTCTTACTCTGAACTCTCTCCCTAGACAATTTCATGAATGCTGTTGACCTCAAACACCATCTACGATGCTGTCACTCAAATACGTATATTCATCGTATATTCACTGTAGACTTCTTCTCTAAACTCAAAAATATTTATGTCCAGTTGTTCATTTCTTATAAGCCCAGAACCTGTTTGATTTAGTTATATCGTGGTAATTTATTTATTTTCTCCTAGCAACATACAGTTTTTAATTTTAATCTAGGAGACAAAAGGAGGGTTATATATCTTTAAAAATAGCCCTTCACAAAGTTAAGGCCTTAACCCGTGACTGAGGGGAGACACTGAAGAGATCACTATAATCTGATGTGAATTTCTGTGATAATAGATGTGTTTATCTGCATTGTCCAATATAGTGACCACTAACTACAGGTGACTAATGATTCCTAGAAATGTGGCTATGGTGACTGAGGAATTGAATTTTAATGTAATGAACTTAAATAATACCATGTGGATAGTGGCTACTCAACTCGATAACGCAGTTCTAGATAATTGTATGAGTTTCCCATTGCTGTTATAACCATGAGCTTAATGATTTAAACTATCATTTTATTTAATGATTTGATATCTTTAGCTCTGTATGTTGGATATGTGGCACAGGTTTTACCGGGCTAACATCGAGGTGCTAGTAGGACTGCTTTCATTTCTGGAGGCGGTAGAACAAGCATGTCAAACTCAAAAGCTAACACGGGCCACATAAGCGAGGCATGCGTCCTGCAGGCTGTGAGCTTGCCCTGTGTCCTCTAGAGAAGAATCCGTTTCCTGGTCCTTCCCAGCTTCCAGCTGCTGACATTCCCCGGTCCATGGCCCTTGACTCATTTCCATGCAATGCCTGCTTTCAGAGCTCTTGTGGTTTTACTGGGCCCACCTGGACAGTCCAGGGTAACCCCCCTGTTCTACGTCAGCTGCTCAGCAATCTTAATTCCCCTTGACCATGTACCCTAACATTTTTGTAGGTTGACGGATTAGGATTTGAACATCTGAAAGGGAGGCAGGGAGACATTTTTCTGCCTATAACATCATCATCTTTATGAAAGGGCAGGTTAAGCCCTAGACATCCTTTTTACATTGTTAAAAACTTATACTTGTATTTCATTCACTATAGTACAGGGGTCTCATAATGAATCAGGAACAAAAGAATTTTAACTCTGAAAGGGGCTTTATGTGATACCGAGTCAAATCCCAGATAGTGTTATTTCCTTCTATAGAATCTACTAGAGGCCCAGTGCACAAAATTCTTGCATAGGGGGAGGTGCGGTCCCCTCAGCCCAGCCTGCACCCTCTCACAATTCAGGACCACTGGCTCCTAACTGCTCACCTGCCTGCTGGCTTGATCACCCCTAACTGCCCCCCCCCTTGCTGACCTGGTCACCCCCAACTTCCTCCCCTCCATTGGCCTGGTTGCCTCTCACTGCCTCCCTCTGCCCATCTGGTTGCCGCCAACTGTCCCCTCCTTCCCCCTCCGGCCTGGTTGCCCCACATAGCCTGCTGTTTAGTTGTTTGGTCATCCCTAACTAGCCCCCCTGCTGGCCTTGTCACCCCACACAGTCTGCTGTTTGGTCCTTAATGTGAGGGCATATTTGCATATTACCAATTTGCATGTTACCCTTTTATTAGTATAAATAGTTCATTTAGCTCCTGTCAGTAGTTTCCTATGAAGGGCACTCCCTGCTTAGCAACAAGACCCCGTTACGTTGTTGTGTAAGTCTTATGATTCTGCCACCCTGTCATTTGGCCCTTATTGTCTCCGCACCGTGGCACTCTGGCTTTGGCTTTCAGGACAATGTGAACCTGCTTTTTCTGTGGCGTTACCTATCTCAAGATGTAACACCATCACCCATGTAGCTGTCTGAGGAAAATTAGAGGAAGTTCCCTTTGCTTTATTTCCTATCCTTTCACCACTATTGAATATCCTAAAGAATAACTCCTAAAATATCTTTTAGAGCTGTCCACATTTTTCATTTTAATTATTGTACCTTTTAGTCCTAGAATTTAAATTTGGTTCTTGTTTACATTTTCCATTTCTCTTCTACTTTCATTTGTTTATTAATGAAGACCACACACACACACACACACACACACACACACACACACACATTTACTTTTCAAACATATTTATAATAATTATTTTCAACTATTTGTCTGGTAAATTTAATGTGTGAGCCATCTTGGGATCAATTTCTATTGATTACTTTTTTCTTAACTATGAGTCACATTTCCCATTTTCTTTGCAGATCCTGCAATTTTTTATTGTATGCTAGATATTGTAGATGAAACATTTTAGATGCTCTGTGATGTGTTATCTTCCTCTTAAAATATCTTTCTTGGAAGATAATTTTTTTTTTTAGAAGGCACTTGGTTACTCTGAACTTGGATTGTGCTTGGATCCTGACAGTCCATTCACAGATCACCTAACTTCATGGCTTCAAGATCCCTAGCTCATAGCTAAACGTCATGGAAAGCTCACTGAGGTTCTCACCTTTGGCAGCTGTGGGATCCTTAATCCGGGGGTGACACATTCACATGCCTGTGTGTTCCAGGATGTGAACATTGTGAGTGACCCAGGACCCCAGGATTCGTGTGACACTATTGGCATCAGTGGGACTGTGGCGGCCTGATGATGGAATAGCCTCTTTTCATCAGCTTGTTCCCAGATCTTTTAGTTTTTCTAGAAAAAAGCAAGAGTAGCCGAAACTGGTTTGGCTCAGTGGATAGAGCATCGGCCTGCAGGACTGAAAGGTCCCCGGTTCGATTCCAATCAAAGGCATGTACCTTGGTTGTGGGCACTTTCCCAGTAGGGTGTGTGCAGGAGGCAGCTGATCGACGTCTCTCTCGTCGATGTTTCTGACTATCGCTCTCCCTTCCTCTCTGTAAAAAATCAATAAAATATATATTTAAAGAAATAAAGAGTAATTCTAGATTTCCATTTGAAATCTCTTGACCTTTTAATGCCACCAATTGATCTGATGTTTGGAAGAACACTATACAGGCCAAGTGAAATATATTTGTCTTGGATATGGCTCGCCAATGACCTTGGCCTCAATTGTTGGCTTGTTTGCCTTTTGCTTTGGCTGTTACCTGCCCTCAGCCTCCATTTGGCTGTTCTTTGCTAATGCCACACGGGGTGACGGTTCATTGGAACAGCTGTCAGGTTACCCTTGACTTCTGAGTGATCTTAACTGGAGAGTAGGCTGGACAATGTCTGATGACATTGGCCTTTACCTCACTACTTGCCTTTGTGTTTCTGCCAAATGCTGGTACTTGGGAGGCTTGACTTGTTTTGATGACTTTAGTAGAAGAGAAATAGTAGGTGGAAGCATTTTGTAAACATTGAAAAGTAAATATGAACAGCATCCAGCATTTTGTTATTCAGTGACTTTCAACCCTGTTTGCACGTTAGGGTTTCTCTGTGTGATCTTGTCCTAATATTAGTCAGGAGGCTCCAATTTAATTAGAAGCTGGATTCCCACCCACCCATTCTTATCCTAATAGACCCATAGGCTAAAGAGCAGTCAGTTTGTTTGTTTAAAAAAGTATGGTCTGTAACCTTCTACCATCTTAGACATTTTCATTACCCTTTGATTTTAGTATTTTAGGCTTTTGCACATTTGAGGCATATCCTTCTTGAAACAGAAGATTCTTGCTTTCCTTGGGGTTATTTGACACATTCCAAGGGTGGATGTGGTTAGTTTATAAGTTGGAAAATCAGGAAAATACTTCATAAATCACAGAGTTTTCTCTGAGCTTGAGTCAGTATCGGACACACAGACTTGCTGAGCCCACCCTCCTGGTCTACCAGGTGTGGGTTATGGATGCAATCTCGGAGCTTGAGCTGGTGTTCATTAAAGCTAGGTTCTAATGAGCGCAGGCTCATGTGTTTGATCCCCCGACATGTTTGTTAACTTAAGTCAAGGAGGGGCTTCTGGCTCAGCCAGTCTGGCAAAAGTATGGTCTCAGGCCCAAGAAGGACTGAATTAGAGTGATTTCGTCGTCACCAAGGGAAAAAGGAACTCTAAGCTCATGTGCTGCTGGCTGTGGTAAGCGATGTCATCTGTGGATGGAGTGAACATCCATATTACCTTCACGCAGGGAGAACATTTGTGTCACATGAAATCTCCCAACACATTTAATACTGGGCACACAAATATTTTTTTAAAATATATTTTTATTGATTTCAGAGAGGAAGGGAGAGGGAGACAGAAACATCAATGATGAGAGAGAATCATCGATTGGCTGCCTCCTGCGTGCCCCACACTGGGGATTGAGCCCGCAACCCAGGCATGTGGGCACACAAGTTTTAAATGACAAAAAACAGTAGTTTCCAAGAAATCTAGGAAGAGACAGGGAGGCTGATAGCCCACGGAGCTTGGACGGCCGCCCATCATGGCCAACTTGGGACTTAGTGACTATGCTGAAGAGCTCTTGTGATTCTTTCTTAGGCATGCAGGAAGCAGCCGATCAATGAGTCTCTCTCATCATTGATGTTTCTATCTCTCCCTGTCTCTTCCTCTCTGAAATAAATTAAAAAATATATTTTTTAAAACAGATAAAAGTACAGATTCTTTGTTAAGGTAGTTCAGAAACCTTGCTCACTGGACACCATCTGCCACCTCCATTACTCATTTTTTTCAAACTCTTCCATTTCCTCCCTATAGCAGCATTTTCATCCAATGAGACTCTGAAAAGGCAGGCTGCTAGAAAAAAATGCCATCTAGTTTACTGGATTTTAACCATCTAGATCTGAATTTGAACGTTGGTTCTATCCCTTAACCTGGTGACCGTGACTTTGGACAACTATATCTAAATTCTCTGACCTTCAGTGCCTTTATCTGTTAATTAGAGGCAATGCCTATCTCACAAGTTGTAGGGAAGACAAAGTTTAGATTTAAGTTAAGTGTATGGTCAGTAGAGATTAGCGCCTTCAAGAGTTCAGGCTTTCCTGGAGGCCACATTAAGCTTTCACATCTGGGACAGGATTGATGCTGTGAGGTCCGAAAGGTTGGCGACCGCTGGGTGAGAATGTGAACCTAAACCTGGGCATTGTACTTGTGTTGTGGGATGAACACAGATTCTCCCTTACTCTCTGAAATCAATAAAAATATATTAAAATATATATATATTTGTGTGCCCAGTATTAAATGTGTTGGGAGATTTTTCACTTCCCTATCTCTTGGTTCTAAGTTTTATTCAGGTTACACTATGGTGGGTCTAAAATTCTTGATTGACCTGCAGCATCCTAGGAAAGATGGCGGAAGGGGAGGAGTTATTCCTTGCTGAGTGATGAAGTAGAAGTAGAAGCCAGGAGCCTCAGTGAAATGCCTCAGCAAACAGGCACAAGTCCCCTTTCCACTGGAATGACAAGATGAAAGAAATATGAGAGTCCATAATGGTGGTGGCGGGTAGGCTGAAGAGGGTTGGGGTGAGGTGGGAAGTTCTCCGTGGACCAGAGGTGCAGGTTTATAACTGAGGAAGGATTTCTTGATTTTACTTTTTAAAAAAAAATAAAAATAAAAGAATAACGGAATTTTAAGCAGGCATGAAAAAAACATGAACACATTTCCCCCTCATTTTGGTCTTGCAATGTAGTTAAGTAAAACTCTCAGATAACACAAAAACCTCACTTTCCCCCTTAGGAATATTTTACAGTGTTGCTAAGAAGTGAGGTTGACTGGTATGAATTTAACTACCTCCTCCTCCTCCTGCCCACCCAGACATTACTAAGTAGTGAGATGGTTGGAGGTGTTCAGCCAGATGACAAAAGAGAAATCAGAGGCTGGGGCAATTACAAAGTTAGATGATCTGTAATTGAATAATGTTGAGTAGGATACACAAATCAAAATTGTTTAAAATCGGTTAAAGGGAGGATTCATTTGGGTTTGGCCCTGTCTCAATGACATTAACGAGTGATTGAAGTCTAAACATGACTCTAGGTGGCATTTCCTGTTTATCTTTCACAAAGCTGGCATCAGTGTCCATGTTGTGTTCCCTACATGCTTCCAACCTCTACAGAGCAGAAAATGCTTTTAAGTTTCCTCAGCATTAATAATGGAGAACATTTCTTTTCTTTCTGGAATCTGGATAAATGGAGGACTAGTATCCAAGGGTATGTGTTTTATGGGTAGATGGGTATGAGATTTATCAGGATGATCACTTAGTAAGTGATCCTTTGTCCTTCACTATTTCCTTCTGAAGAAAATTCCTATTTTTTTTTTATAAGGCCATAGTGCTAGTGAATTGTCTGGGGAAAGAAGTTTATAAAAATAGCTCAGATTAAGGTATATGTGAGAAACGAATAAATGCTAGGATTTAGTGCCTCATACTGAGATGAGTATGTGCATTTCACAAGGAGTTCCCTGGAAACACCAAGGAGCATATATGCTAACAAAGGAATTTTCAGGAGATTTCGGGTATAAATTTGGTAGCTGGGGCAAAGTGGTGCGTAGAGAATCTTTTATATAGATCCTCCTCCAATCTCAACAGCTGACTTCTGTCTCAAACCTATTTTAAAGACAGGACCTATTTAGTTTTACCATAACATCACTAGATTCTCTTTTAGTTACACCCACCATTGCCAGAATATTTAAAAGTCCCTTTCCTTCCTCCCAAAGCTAAGACAACGGCGATATCTTAATTCCTTTCTACTTGTGCCTTTCTCTGTATTCATGGAGAAGTGAGGTTTGAGGATTATAGGGATTTCAATTTCTCACTTTGCATTCAATTAGCAAATGACTTCATTTATTATTGTCCTGGCTTTTCAGCTTGAAGCACATTTTTCTTTCTCTTCTACCAGTTTTAACAATGAAAATTTCAATCCATCATTACTTAATGAAGACATGGATAATCATGAATACATGGTTCAGTTATTTCTTAGAACATTTTTGTTTAATAGAAATATAATGAGAGCTCCATATTTAATTTTAAATGTTCTAATAGCCACATTAAAAAATAAGAACAGGTAAAATAATTTTTGGTAATATATTTTACTTAATCCATTTTTGGTGATATATTTTACTTAATCCATTGTCAAAAATATTGTCTCAACATGTAATTAATAAGATATCCTATAATATTTGTTTTCTGCACTTAGTCTTTGAAATCTGGACTAGTATATGTGCTTAATTTTCATAAATCATGCATGTTTGAAAAGAATGTATGTTCTCAAGTTATTGGATTCATTATTTTATAGATATACATCAAATCAAGTTTGTTGTGTTGTTCAGATTTTTATGTCATTAAAATTATTGTTGTTATTTCTTGACATATCTGTTACTGAAGTATATTGAAATCTTCCATTATTATTTGGATTTGTTCATGTTTTTGTAGTTCAGACATTGTTTGCTCTATGTACTTCTAAATACATGTTACTAAATGCATATACATGTAAAATCTATATTAATAGAAGGATAATATGCTAATTAGACTGGACATCTTCTGGATAATCTTCTGGACATCCTCACAGACAAAGCCATGGTGGCAGGACCAAGGCAAAGGTGGTTAGGGGCAATCAGGCTGGCAGGAGAGAGCAGTTAGGGGGATTAGGCCAGCAGGCAGGTGAGCAATTAGGAGCCAGCAGTCCTGGATTGTGAGAGGGATATCTGAGGGGTCCCAGATTGGAGAGCATGCAGGCCAGGCTGAGAGACACCCCCTCTGTACACGAATTTCATGTACCAGGCCTCTACTATGTTATACACTGAGTGGCCAGATTATTATGATCTCTGAATGCAAAATAATCTGGCCACTCAGTGTATATCCTATATAATAAAAGGCTAATATGCAAATTGTACCCTCAACCAGGAGTTCAATCAGCAGGCAGGTCAGCCAACTGCCCATGTCCCCTTCCCCTGACCAGGCTGACGGGACCCCACCCATGCATGAATTCATGCACTGGGCCTCTAAAGTATGTGTGTGTGTGTGTGTGTGTGTGTGTGTGTGTGTGTAATTATGCATTCAGATATCATAATAATATGGCCACTCAATGTATATTCCCAGTGAATTGAGCCTTTTATGTAGTGATTCTCTTTGTATCTAGTAATCATTTTGTCTTTAAATCTATTTTGTCTGATGATACTTTACCAGTTTTTTTAAATTAATATTTTGTCTTATAACCAGATAAGTCCATTCACATTGATTGTGATTAATGTTATATTTGGATTCACTTTTTTCCATCTTGTCATGGTTTGGACTGAAGTGTTGACCTGGATTGTATCATATCCTTGGTTGATAGATTTCCTAATCGCTAATTCATCCAACCACCTATCCATATCCCATTCTGTTGGACTATGTCTTTGGCCCCAAGAGCACAGTGGCTTAGGATTAAATGACACTGTAAAGTGATGCAGGAACTGGAAATGGTTAGTTAGGTAAAGACCAGGATCAGGAATCATCACCATCATCACATATTTAAAGGACTATCATATGTATATAAAGAAGATATAAAATTTAGCAGTAGATGACAGAAATAGACCAAGTGAGGATGATAATATTTTGTTCTTGAGCAACTATTACATGCCAGGCAAATTGCAGACTTTTTACCTTAACTTCATTCACATATCAAACCACTAAGGTAGGAGGTTATTATCATCATTTTATGGGTGAGGAAACTGAGTCTCGGAGAGCTTAAGGAAGATACCCAAAGTCAAACAACTAGTAAGTGTCAGGATTGGGAATTGAACTCAATTCTGTATAACTCCAAAACTCTTGTGCTTTCCACTGAATTATACTAGTAACACAGAGACATGAACTGGTAAATACTAAATAAAGGAAAAACTCTCTTTTAGTGAAAATCGACTCAAAATATAATGAACTACCATTTGGGGTAGTGAGTTTCCCCACCTTTAGACATTCCCAAGCAGAGGGGGGTGCTCAGATATCAAATCTATTATAGTGGGAGTTTTACTTTGAGTGGGAAGTTGTACTGTCGATCAGATCAGCATTCAGGTCTATTTCAGTCTCCAGAACCATATTGAAACTGTGCCAAAGCTCAACGAGAATATGTCTTTCTAAACCCTCCCTCCCGTTTGAAAGTAGCCACCACGTGAACTGGTCCTTTCCTCACTCAGCCTCCTTACCTCACTGCCACGTTAAATGACGTGTACAGGTTGGGGGTTCATCAGATGCTCTTTGACGATGACTCGATGGAAGTCAAGTTGGCCTGTTTAGCTCGAAGGGGGAAAAGAAAGTCTTGTGTATTTTATAGAGTGAAAACATGATTGCAGCACAAGTTCTGTTAATTTGAAATTCAGAAGCCAAGAAATGCAAAAGCTGAGAGAGACTGTTGAGAATGAAACGTTATTTTGCGGGGAGCTTTTAGCAAGTAGCCAGGATTCGTTGGGAGGAAAATAAAGGGCTGTCCGCTGGGTCTCGCTTTGTTCAGACATTTTGCCTCTTGAAGAATAAGAAAAAAATGGCTCTGTCAGCAGCCTCCTCAGGCCCCTTTGTAGACTCTGCTCCTGTCCACCTGATATTTTTGCCTCATTGCTACTTCACCACTTCCCCTTTTTTTTCAAGCCCAGCCCAAAGCATATTTCTTCCAGATGCTTCTATTGACTCATGCCCATCCCTGTAGCTGTACATCTCCAAGTATCCAGTAATGGCAGCCGATACATATATTTATATATAAAGATTTTACACACTCACTACTTTTGAGGAGTCATTTAAAAAACTTGTAAAAGCGATTTCATAACTGACCGCTTCCTACAACATGGCTCTGAGGTAGGTAGGAAAGATCTCATTATTGGCTTTTGATACATGAAGAGACAGTATGAATTGCTAAGTAGGTAGTGGCAGAGTGTTGGCATCTTTCAGCTCCACAACTCTAACAGCCAAATGTTGTGTTCCAGAATATTTCCCAGGAGGTTCTGGCTCTGAGAGTTTAACGTATGACATGGCTGATACCTGTGGTTTGATATATTTGCAGTGGGTGGATGCTGGTATTTGGGCCAACCAAGTGCTAGCCAATGCCTACTAGCATGTGAACAGACTTGAGAAGGGGCCCACTTCTGAGATGAATGTGCTGGCACCTGCATGCATGTGACCAAAAATCACCCAAGTTACAGTATACCATTTGAGACCCATTTTTGTGTGCTGTTAATTGAAACCATAAGTTGATCTCCCTCTTCCCTCCCCCCCCCAAAAAAATAGCTACTTTTATATAAACCTCTTATGGAGTAACCTATTTTTTTCCATATTGGTTTATGATGTATATTTTCTCATATGAAGTTAGAATATATTAGAGACCCAATGCACGAAGATTCGTGCAAGAATGAGCCTTCCTTTTCCTGGCTGCTGGACCCACCTTTCCACCTTTGCACACTGCCCAGAGGCTCGGAGCAGCTGGGGTGGTGTAGAACACCAGTGTCATTGCATTGGTGATGACACAAGCGTCTCACCCCACCCCTGGCCGCTTGAAGCCTGTGTTTGCAAATTAAACTTCCATCTTTGTTGGGTTCATTTGCATACCCACTCCTGATTGGCTGGTGGGTGTCACAAAGGTATGGTCAATTAGCATGCTATTCTTTTATTAGGTAGGTACAAGGGTCTGTTTCAAGCCTGCTTGTTTAGTTGCATTGATCTATTGATTCTTACACCAGCATCATAGTGTTCTAATTAGGATTAAAAGACACTTGAATATCAAAGTGTACAGTTTATGTACGTTTCCACCAATTTTACTTTTTTAAGATATAGCTATCTTCACACAGTGGTTGTCACAAATAATGCTTGTTGTTTTACAAAAAAATGTACATTTATTTGGGAGTTTTGACATTTTCCATTAGTGTTTAGTTTACTCTCCAAGGGCATATTGTATCTTTCCATTTGTTTAAGTTTCTTCTCATCTCGTTTTCCATAAGTTGTAGCTATTGTGAACCAGCCTTCCCCTCATTACATTTTTTTATTTTTTTTGCTGCAAAAAGCTTTCTTGTCTCATTCGGCCAGGGCCTGGGAGAGACTCCAGGTGGTTAGAAGAATGGCTAGTGGTTTGGAGAAGAGGCTCAGGGAGAAGCAGACCCCAGGGGAGCAGAGGGCCCTCCCAGGCCTCTGGCCCCACAGGCCCCAGCGGTGCTGGAGGGGAGCCTTTCCCGGAGATGCTCCCAGCCCGGCCCAGCCCGCAGCCTGCGGAGGGGAGGCAGGTGCGGAGGGGAGGCAGGTGCGGAGGGGAGGCAGGTGCGGCCCCTCTTCTTGATGAGCGGCCCCTCCTGCCCGGAAGTGGTTCTGCAGGAAGTAAGGGAGCGGAGGGCCTGCGGGGAGACCCCGGCCGGCAGCTGCCCACGGGCTGGGCCCGGTCCTCTCCCAGGCCGGGCGGCGGCGGGGCTGAGTGTGGCCCCTCGCCTGGGGGGCAGCCCCTCCTGGAGGAGGACGGCGGCGGGTGCGGCGTCTGCAGAGGCTCCCGCAGTGGAAGTGAAGCCCCTAGAGAGGTGGGTGTGGGCCGCCAGGCGGGGGCAGCCTCCACCTCGGGGGTCCCTTCTGGGAGTGGGGTGCTCCTGGCGGGGGGCCATCAGGGGTGAAGGGGGAACGGGGTGCGGCTGGTCCGCAGGTGGCTGTGCAGGTGGAGGCGGATGAGCCACAGGAGGGGAGGCTGGAGGCAGGGGGTCCCCGGGGCTGTGCCCCCCAAACTCTGTGGAAACAGGAGGCACAGCCGGGCGCCGAGGACCCTGTATCCCCTCCTTACATTTTCCAAGGAGTCATCGCTAATATAAAGAAAACGGACTCTCGAATATATATTTCATAATTGACCAATTTGTTGAGCGTTATTAGTTGTAGCGGATTTTTGGTTCTCTTAACATTTTCTAGAAAAACAGTCATATCCTCTTGTACAAGTAATTATTCCTTCCACCCTGCTGGGCTAAGATTTATATATCTGTTTTTTTTTTTTTAATTTTAGTAGTGATCCTGCACATGCTCACTTCCCCTGATTTTAATGAAAGCAGCTTTAATAATTTGCTGCTAAGAGGTATTGGCAGCCGGTCTAAGAGAGATGAGGAAATACACTTTGCTTCCTACTTCACTAGAGGGCTTAAAATTAAAAAAAAAATTACGTTGAATTTTATTAAGTGATTTTTTTTGGTCCCTTTTTTTTTTATATTTATGAGCTCTGTTTCATTTGACCTACCTAATGCAATGTGTTATATTAATATATTTTCTAATATCCAATAACCTTTGCGTTTCTGGGTTAATCCCGACTTGATTGTGCTGGCTTATTAGTTTAATATACTTTGCCTTAATTTTACCGGTTCCTCATTTAGGATGGTATCCATAAATGAATCTTGTCTGAAGTACCATTTCCGAAGTGTTTTTAAGGAGGAATATTATAAGGGAAAATCTCATGGTCAGGTACCTTTGAGAGAGGCAGAGGAAAACATTGAAAGGAAATTCTTTTTTTTCAGGCGTTTCTGCTCAGCATATGCTAACATGTGCTATAAATCTCCGAGAATGTTTTCCCAACTAATTCACAGTAAAACCCCCTTCCCCCAAATGACACTCATTTCCACAGAACCCTCTTTGGAAATTAACTTGTTATTGTCCTGTTTTGGTATGTGCTGTGCTAACATAGAACGTGAATTGGGGTAACTGTTCTGTATTTTATATGCTCTGCAGTAGGTTTTACAATATGGATGTGGATCGGGGTTTTGAAGTATGTTTTTTAAAAAATACATACTTTATTGATATTTTTACAGAGAGAGACTGAAACATCAATGATGAGAGAGAATCACGGATCAGCTGCCTCCTGCACCCTCCCCAAAGGGGATGTGCCCGCAACCAAGGCACATGCCCTTGACCAGAATCAAACCTGGGACCTTTCAGTCGGCAGACCGACGCTCTATCCACTGAGCCAAACTGGTTTCGGCTGGATCGGGTTTTTGAAAACTTGAAAGGACCATAGCATTTTCCCAGGCAGGTTTGCATTTTATTGCTCGATAGCATTTGCAGTGTCTTCCATGGGTATTCAGCATTCCTAGTTCGTTGAATTAATCTTATTACTATTTCTAGAAAATTATTCACTTTGTAGAGTTTCTAAGTGTGCTAAAAAATAATTGTGGGAAGAGTTCTCTTTAATTCTTAAGATATGTTTACTTATCTGTTGGTAAATAAAAAGGAATGGCCTGGCCGGAGTGGCTCTGTGGTTGAGCTTCGATTTAAAAGAGCAGGAGGTCATGGTTCGATTCCCGGACAGGGCACATCCCCAGTGTGGGCATGCAACAGGCGGCCGATCGATAATTCTCTCTCATCATCGATGTTTCTCTCTCTCTCTCTCTCTCCTTCTCTCTCTCTCCCTTTCTTCCTTCCTCTCTGAAATCTATAATAATATAAATGTATATTTTAAAAAAGGAACCATCTATGCCAAATACTTGAAACACAGCACATGGCAGTTAGTGGATGGTGACCTCTTTTATTTTCCACCTCCTTTTAAATTTTGTTTCTTCTTTATTTAGATTTGCCAGAATTATGTCAATTTAAAATTATTTTCCGAAATAACCACCTTTCTACTTATCTATTTATTTACTTGCCTATCCATCGATTTATTTTATTGTTTTAAAATTCATTAGTTTTCTGATTGGGTTGTTATTTTACTCTTCCTGCTTTTCTTGTAGTTGCCTTTTTATTATTATTTTCTAGCTTCTTGAGTTAAACAACATCGTTCATTAGTAATGAAAATATTTGACTATTAATTTGAATGAAAAATCGTTCTGTATTTTGTGGTCCTCTCTGTACATGATGCAACATTTGAAGTTTACAAAAGGGCTTATAGAGCAACTGGGGACACTCCTTCCTCCCCTCCCTACTCTTCCCAGGAGGCAGCCATAGTTCCCAGGTTCATCCAGTTACTCCAAGTAGATTTGGCTTTGGAGTATAGCTAATAGTTATTATTTTCATCAGGTTTATGTAGCTATATGATGTTAAACTTCTCATTTGATAATAGGAGAATGGCTTTAAAACTGCTAAATTAGCTATTATTTTGTTATTTCTATTGCAATTAGAGAATGTCATCTACAAATTTATACTGTTTGAAAAATCCCGAGATTCATCATGTGATTAATTCCATGGTAAATTTTTATAAATATTTCACAGATATTTAAAATGTATTGTGTCTGAAGTCACAAAGTGTAGAATTCAAAATTTTTATTCATGGTGGCTTACTTGCACTATTATTACAGAGTGGGAAATTTCTTATCAAATTGAACTTTTTTCAATTTTTAGTTATATTCCTGATAATTTTTATGTTTTATATTTTATGCCATAACTAGAGGCCTGGTGCATGAAATTTGTGCTGGGGGAGGGGGTATTCCTCAGCCCAGCCTGCACCCTCTTCAATATGGGATCCCTCCAGGGGGGCCCATTTAGGCCCGATCCCAGTAGGACATCCCTCTCACAATCCAGGACTGCTGGCTCCCAACTGCTTGCCTGCCTGCTTTCCTGATTGCCCCTAACTACTGCTGCCAGCCAGCCTGCTTACCCCTAACTACTCCCCTGCCAGCCTGACTGATGCCTATCTGCTCCCCTACCAGCCTGTTTGCCTCTAACTGCCCTCCCCTACAGTACTGGTCACCCCTAACTTCCCTCCCCTTCAAGCCTGGTCTCCCCCAACTACTCTCTCCAGCAGCCTGGGTCCCCCTCGGTTGCCCTTCCTTGCAGGCCCAGTCACCCCCAACTTCTCTCCTCTGCCAGCCTAGTCACCCCTAACTGCCCTCCCCTGCTGGCCTGATTGCCCACAACTGCCCTTCCTTGCAGACCTGGTCCCTCACAACTTCCTTCCCCCGCTGGCCATCTTGTGATGGCCATCTTGTGTCCACATGGGGGCAGCCATCTTTGACCACATAGGGGCCGCCATCTTGTGTGTTGAAGCAACAGTCAATTTGCATATTACTCTTTTATAAGACAGGATAGAGTAGAGGTTCAATACATATGTAACAAGCTGATCAGCTTCACGAAGGGGAGAGGAATGAGCTCCCACTCCTCTCTCTCCCACCAGTGCTAAATCCTGAAAAAGGGAAGGTTTGAGTCCTATTTTCTAAGGGGAATTTTGAACCCAGACACCCACTCTGGAGGCCTCATCCCTTGCTTCCTGGCCTCTTGGTCGGGGAAATAATGTGCTGTTGGGTCTTGTCCCCTGGGACCAAGTCAGGAAGTGGCTCCAGGGCTCTGCAGGAGGGCTCACTCCCCTTGCCCCATCCCTGTGCTCTTTTCAATCTGCCTTCAGTGGGGGCGGTTTATTCTCTTGTCTCCTTTCTTCACTTCCTTTGAAACCTCCAGTGAGAGAAGAGATTTTAATATTAGGAAAACGGGCTGGTGAATTCCTAAGTCAGAAATAGACCTCATAAATATGTATGAGGCATTAAAACTCTTCCTTTTGAAGTGTGATTCCTAACTAATGGATGCTTATGAGTTGATTTTTTTTTGCCTGGCACCCAGTTAAGTCCTATGCATACCAACTTGCTTATCGGATGAATAAAAGAACCTTAGGCTTGGATGGTGTGGCTCAGTGGTTGAGCATCGTCCTAAGAACCAAGAGGTCAATGGTTTGATTCCTGGTCAGGGCACATGCCCGGATGGTGGGCTCCATCCCCAGTATGGGGAGTGCAGGAGACAGCTGATCGATGAAATTTCTTTTTCATTGAAGTTTCTATCTATCCCTCTTCTTCCCCCTCTCTCTTCCTTTCTCTTGCAAATTAATAAAAACATATTAAAACAAAAAAATCAAACATGAGAACATTATGATTAATATTCATTTGCATTTCTATAACATTTTGGATCATAATATCTTCTAAAAATCTCTATACCATATTTTCTGCTCATTGTTTTATTTAATGCTCCCGACAGTGCTGGAAGAATGTTCCCATATCATTTGTCCTATTGTCATTCCTATTTTATCAATGAGGACACGGAGGTACAGATCACTGAAGTGACTTGTCCAGAGTCATGTAGTGAGTAAGGCGGCAGCAGGCTGACCAGGAGCCATGCCTTTAGCTAGCATGGCAAGGGTGTCCTGCCTGTCACTGCTAGTAACAGAGAATGATCCCTGACACTAAGTACAGTGGTACCTCGAGATACGAGTGTCCTAACATACGAGATTTTTGAGATACGAGCCGTCGAGCGAGCGATTTTTGCTTTGAAATACGAGCAACATTTGAGATAGGAGTAATGGCGAGGATCGGCCGGCTGCACACGACCCACCAGTTTACCGAGACTCGAGCGTCTCATAGTTTCCCACGCCTCAAGGTTACGGAACGAATTAAACTCGTATCTCGAGGTACCACTGTATTTATAACACACCACCTACTGTGTTAGGCCTTGTAGGTACATTTTGTCATTTAATACTCTTATAACCCTGCAGTGTAGGCCACTACTATGATTCCCCCCAGTTACTCACAAGGACACTGACATTTAGACAGGTTAGGTAACAGCGGCCAAGGTCACCCAACTAGTGCTGGTAGAGCTGCCGTTTGAACCCCAGGTTCCCCTGATTTCATGATCTAAGTTCCTGGCCATTTCCCTCCCTCCTAGCTTTACTGGGCCTAGCCTAGGAAGATGTTCAAGACAGCATTGCTTATACAGTGGTGCCTCGAGATACGAGTTTAATTCATTCCGTAACCTTGAGGCGTGGGAAACTATGAGACGCTCGAGTCGAGGTAAACTGGTGGGTCGTGTGCAGCCAACCGATCCATGCGATGACTCCTATCTCAAATGTTGCTCGTATTTCAAAGCAAAAATCGCTCACTCCACGGCTCGTATCTCAAAAATCTCATATGTTAGGGCACTTGTATCTCGAGGTACCACTGTAAAACGCTCTTCCACTCAGGAGGATTTCCATACTCCATTATATTCTCTGTGACTCCTTTAGAATCGGGAGCTGCATGGATAAGAAAGAAGCAGAGAAAGTAAAGGGAATTCACACGGTCAGAGTATCTATTCTATGCCCTCTGGCTGTTAGAAACCTGTATCACAAGAACTTTGTGATAGTATCATTCCTATTTAATGGAGGAGGAAAGACAGATTCAGAGAAGGGAAGAAATTTGCACAATGTCCTAAGTCAGTGGTTTTCAACCTTCCTAAGGCCGCAACCCTTGCATACAGTTCCTCCTGTGGTGGTGACCCCCAACCATGAAAATTTGCTACTGTTATGCATCGTGATGTAAATATCTGCATTTTCCGATGGTCTTCGGCGACCCCTGTGAAAGGGTTGTTCGACCCCCAAAGGGGTCGCGACCCACAGGTTGAGAACCGCTGTCCTAAGTGAAGGAGTCGGGACTTGCACCCAGGTCTGTCAGTAGAGGTGTTTTTTTAAAATATATTTTATTGATTTTTTACAGAGAGGAAGGGAGAGGGGTAGAGAGCTAGAAACATCCATGAGAGACATCGATCAGCCGCCTCCTGCACACCTCCTACTGGGGATGTGCCCGCAACCAAGGTACGTGCCCTTGACCCGAATGGAACCTGGGACCTTTCAGTCCGCAGGCCAACGCTCTAGCCACTGAGCCAAACCGGTTTTGGCAGTAGAGGTATTTTTAAGGGTGAATGAAGAGAACTATTTCTCAGAGGCATAAGAGGACTTTAACCAAGAGAGATTAATTTAGCCCCTGCTAGTTATAGGCATTATAAACGGTGTGCTGGAGCCCCATGAAGTATGCTGTGAAGGAACTCAAAGGAAAGTCCAAAGAGAAGAAAACTCTGCCAAGTTTTCAGGCTGCATTGCTTAGCTTACAGCAGGAAGCCAGCAGGCCTTTGACTGAAATACATAGGAACTGGGACCGAAACAGCAAAAACACTTTGGTAAACATCGTAATGATACACACATTTAGGAAAATGATGTTTTTAATTTGAAATGCTATGCAGCTTTGCCTTATATAGTCAGGGCTGGAAGTTGTGGTGTGCCCAGGAAATGATTTGCATTTCAGCCTTCGGGCAAAAATATGGAACTTGTAATTATGTCAGAGAGAGGCAAAAACCTCTAACAAGACAAACGAAAGCTCTAAAAGGCTCAGTGTGTGTGTTGGTTAGACGGTTGCGTGGCTGAGCATTTTGCTCGAAACGTGGTAGGGAATTTGCAGGTAAAACACACCCTTCGGAACCTTCCGCCTTCTGTTGCCAAAGTGCAGGAGTTGGGGGGTGACAAGCGTGTTCCCGCTCCCAGGCTGGCCCGCCTGGGGGTTCAGCTCACGGGAAGAAAGCTGCATGCTCCCCCCCCTGACATGCGCAAGCCAGAATGCATTCTGCGAGGCCGACCAGATGCACAACAGCAGCCATACAGACAGGCCCCTCACAGAGGCGACTCTGTCACCTCCTGGGCCAGGGCTTTGTGCCTCTGTGATCCAGCACCCCCTCATTTTCCTCCTCGCTCCAGCAGCCCCAGCTGGACTTCTCCAACGGGAGCTCCATCTGTGGGGTCTGTGGGGTGACCAGAAGACTGAGTTCCCTACCCCAGAAAACTGCAGTGGAGAGGTACCGGGAGAGGCTGGGAGGTTTTTTGGCTCAGTGGATAGAGCGTCGGCCTGCGGACTGAGGGGTCCCAGGTTCGATTCCGGTCAAGGGCATGTATCCTGGTTGCGGGCACATCCCCAGTGTGGGGCATGCAGGAGGCGGCTGATCAAGGTCTCTCTCTCATTGATGTTTCTGACTCTCTATCCCTCTCCCTTCCTCTCTGTGAAAAATCAATAAAATGTATTTTTTAGAAAAAATTCTTAGCAGTCAGAGGCAGGGGCAATGTGGACTGGGGGGCCCTCCTTTCTGACCCAGCATCCCTCACGCACCTAGAGACCTGGCACTGAGGGGCACTGAGGATGGAGCCTTGTCTTCTATGGGCCCTTTAGCCTAGATCCAGAGGCTGGATCAACAGGCAGTTCTCAGGCAGACGGAGATGACAGGCAGTTATAGAATGGAGGACAGGGCACCTCGAGGCGGGCCCCCCAGCCCAAACTGTGAAGGTCAGGAAAGGCTTTTCCCCGGCGGAGTCAGCGTTCCCTCGGGAGGAAGTGGAGGGGAGTCTCCCTCCACCCATTTCACAAAGCAGCAGTCATCTCTCCCTGCTTCCGTGCGGAGGCGATAATACCCTCAGCGGGGCCTGCAGGGTTAGCTCAGCTGATGCACAGGAAGCGGGTAGCTGCTGCTTGCAGGCCAAAGGCTCTTCCTTCCTCCCTCCCCCCCCACCCCCCGCCCCCGCCTGCCTCTCTCACCAGGAACGTGACTTCTGCATGGACCACACCGAGGCACCCTCAGGAGGGCCTTCAGCTGTCGCCTGTCACTCGGGGTTTATGCCCCTGCTTCCAGCTCAGGAGGTCTTTCCCTTTGCCACGGGTGGGGGGCGCGCTCACGCACCGTGCAAGGTGTTTCAGGTCCCGCCTGGACACTTCACTGGGGGAATGGTGGCCTCTGAGCAGGAGGTGGAGGGAGACAGAGGCTGCCGAGGGGCTGTGTTGGACAGAGCACCTCTGTGGCCCTGTGTGTGTTGGCAGGGGAGGCGGGGGAGATGTAGGGGGATAGGCAGCAGCCATCATCGGCTGTCCTAGGGCTTTTCGGGGAGCCCTGAGAGAAGGAGGCCTGGTCACCCAGGGGAGAGAGGAGAGGACAAAGAGGAAGATCATCTGCAAGGACAGCTCAGCTTGGCTCTGGATCCAGCTCTCCCGCAAGCAGTACGTTCTTCCGAGGGTGCTACGAAAGTACACGGTGCACCTGCTTTTGGGGGACACGCTGACCGGTGGGCAAGCCTTTCCCACATGAGAAGACAATGCCACACACCCCACAACACGTCAGCCAGGCTTTGCTTTCGGCCCCTCTGTGTCTCCTTTCGTGCCTTTCTCCGTGCCTTCTTCCGCTCCTAGCTAGGGCGACTTTGCATTTTCCAAACGCAAGTGGCCTTCTCGTGTTGCAGGTCCACCTGACCTGCGGGCGCTTCCGCACAGCTGTCACCACAAGCGCCCCTCCGATGCTCCTCACCGGATCAGACGCAGCCCTGCAGGCCGCGAGCCGCCGCCTCGTCCCCCGTTCCCGGGGCCTTTCCAGGGGAACCTGATGTGATTCCCCCAAATTCCTCCTCTGTTTCACAGGGGACAGCGCCCTGCGCCCAGGAAAGAAGCCCGCTCCTCTCGGAGTTAGCAGACCGCTAGGCAACTACGGAGCGATTCTTCCGAATTCAGTGTTTCCTCTCCTCGTTCCCCATCACAGTGACGCCAGTGACCCGAATTGTCGGCTTTTCATCCTGCCCGTGAGCTTCAGGGAATAAATCACAAACCTCCAGCTGAGCCGTGGAACCCCGGTTTCTCTGTTCTCTTCCCCAGCCCCCCGAGTCTCTGCCCCAAGGCACCCACTCCCCTGGCCCCCTTTCTCTTCTGTAGTCTCTCTTGCGACCCGAGAATCTTTTTCCTTCAGTCTCTCCTCCTGATCTTTTACATTCTACACCTGCTCTCCTGATCAATGTGATTCTCTCTCTCTCTTTTTTTAAAATCACTTTTTGGATTTAGAAATGGCTCTGAAAGCAACATTACTTTCTGCCCGTTCCTCAGGCCTGTTTCTGCCCGGTCCCTTCTCATCCCTGGACTGGGATGTACCGTATTTTGAGAAAATCTTCTCAAAAGTTGGGGGTCGTCTTATACGCCAGGTGTCATCTTATAGGGTGAATATATCCCAAACTCTGTATTTTAACTGGAAAAGTTGGGGGTCGTCTTATATGCTGGGTGTCATCTTATAGGGCGGATATATCCCAAACTCTATATTTTAACTGGAAAAGTTGGGGGTCGTCTTATACGCCGGGTGTCATCTTATAGGGTGGATACATCCCAAACTCTATATTTTAACTGGAAAAGTTGGGGGTCGTCTTATACGCCGGGTGTCATCCTATAGGGCGGATATATATCCCAATCTCTGTATTTTAACTGGAAAAGTTGGGGGTCGTCTGATACGCCCAGTCGTCTTATACGCCGGAAAATATGGTATTTTCCACCATGATCTTCAGCTCCACACTCCAAACTCCTCTCTCTCTCCAAGTCTCCCTCCTTCCCTTTTCATGTCCTCAGTCAGCTTTTACGTTTCCTGCCGCCAACCATCTGCAGGATTGCCTTGCTCTCTCCACTTCCTAGAAAACTTGTCCTGTGAATCCCCCCCTGCCCCTTGCCCCCATCTCAGGGACACTTTGCTGGCTGTGCACTGATGGGGCGCTGTGATGGCTTTATTTTCCACGGACGCGCGAGGCACTTGGGAGAACTGCTTTAGCTCCATGGCTGGGAATCCCCTTGGCTTAGCTCTCTTCTTGGGCCACCGCCGATGAGTGCGACCGTTGGGACAGAGAAGAGCTAGTGCATTCATTTCCCCTCGACACCGCGAGACGTGCTCTTCTTCCTGTGCGAGATCCCGGAACACAGATGCTGCGGATGCTGCGGATGCTATGGATGCTGGATGCTGGATGCTGGATGCTGCGGATGCTGGATGCTGCATGCTCCCATCCCATTGCGGGATGCAGGCGGAACGGAGTGTGCGTGTGATCTCAGCAGCTGATGGCTCCTGGCGCTGTGTGGGCAAGCCATCTCTCAGCACAGAGCAACTGCTAGGATTTGGGGGCCAGTGCACCCACACATCAGACTTTAAACGCAACGACGGATCGCGACGAACAGCTTCTAGCGAGGTGGCATTTTGTCAGCTCAGGCGCCTCCACAGCGGCTCAGGGAAGCAGCACGGTCCTATGTGTCTGTTTCACAAGCTGAACAGCAAATTTTGCGGAGAGCGACTTGCTGAGTGTGGAGGTTGGGGGGCAGGGAGGGCCCTGGCTGGGTCTCCCCGGCCTGGGCTGGAACCAGAAACTGCCGGCAGCAGCAGGACTCTGGAGGCTCTTTCTGAAAGCTTCTGTGTTTCCATGGGTCGGGAGGCTGGCCTCAGAGAGCGGAAGCGAAAGGCAGGCTCCGAAGGAAACCACTGCTCTCTCCACCGGAGAGCCCCTCGGATTGGTTGCTCCCCGGTTCAGGGGAAGAGGCATGGTGGGAAGCGTGCTGTGCAGCCATAAAAACTCATCAGTGCAGTCTGCTTGCTGTAGCCCTGTGCTGGCGCGTGGTAATTAAATCTATATATTTCCCGCTTGATGGTTTTCTGCAGCTGAGTCTCTCGAAGACTCGGGCGCTTTATCTGACTCGCCAAGGCCATGTTCTCTGGAAGAGGCTGCCGGGCCTTGTAATCGCTTTTTAATATCACCAGATCGAAGACAAATGCTTCCCGGGTTTATTGGCAGAAAGAAAGCACTTCCTATTCCTCGTAGGCTGGGGGTCCAAGCCATAGAACATGAGGACTTTACCTGGCTACAACCCCATTTTCTTTCACACCCTGTCCCCCTCCCCTTTTGCCCCTCTTAGATTGTAGGACCTCACTGTCTAGAGCAGTGGTTCTCAACCTTTCTAATGCCACGACCCTTTAATACAGTTTCTCATGTTGTGGTGACCCCCAACCATATTTCATAACTGTAATTTTGCTATTGTTATGAATTATAATGTAAATACCTGTGTTTTCCGTTGGTCTTAGGCGACCCCTGTGAAAGGGTCGTTCGACCCCCAAAGGGGTCGCGACCCACAGGTTGAGAACCGCTGGTCTAGGGTTACCCACTTTGCATTTGGCCCCAGAGAGTGTAAGCTGTACTCTTCAGGACTCAGGGCTTTCCTTGGTGGGTGAGTCTGGTGTGCACCTGTGACAGAGTCACAGACACAGACCCCTGGTCTCAAGAGCGTCCATGCTCGTGGCCAGCCTGGCCTTCTGGGCTAGCAAAGGAGCCGAGAGCTGTCTCGTCTACTCTTGGGATTTCAGTGCAGGTTTTGCAAGCCAAGAATACAAGGTTTATCCTAAGGCTCGTGGTGGACGGTCTTGGAATTGTAATCACATTACTTCACCGAAGCAGGGAGCTGGCTATTCATGTCTCTCAGCCCCCTCAGGGTGTCCGTCAAAAGTCACTTACATTCCACTATGTGAGAGAGAGGTCTATTGGTGAACGGAGGGAATTTGATGTTTGTTGTAGACACCTAAGAGAGACAACGAAATCAGGGGGGAAAGAGAAGGAAAGTAGGCCCAAGTCATGTTCTTAATTTTCTAAACTGAAAAACTGCTCACTGGTGGACGGTAAAAGGTCAGGGGCACAAAAGATGACTGAGCTCACGCACGGGCTGATGGTGGAGGAGATAGATCCCCTACATCGGTAGAGGGCGGCCGCAAGGGCTTCAGTGTGAGGCGAGGGGTCTGCTGGTGGCCCTCTCCCAGCCGGCTGGCCTCCCCCCACCCCGCCCCCCAGCCGGAGCTCTGGGGATCCGGTGCGAAGGCAGCTGCCGGTCGGTGTTCCACTTGCCCTGCTCCCCTCACCGCACTAGCCTGCTGGCACCGACCTGCCTCCAGACCCCGGGGAGAGGGAAAGGGACCATCCCGCCTGGCTTCTTCCCCAGCCGCTGGGGGCCGTCCCCCTTCCTTCCGCCCTCCTCCTCCTCCGGACAGTGCCCGCCCCTTGTTCAGGGGGGCAGGTGCAGGGCAGCGACATTGGAAATGAAGCCTCCTTTCCGTGGCTCCTCGGAAAAATACTGGTGAAGCTACTGGATGCAGGCGACTCCCAGTCCAAGGTGGTAGGAGAGGTGGGGCTGGGCATGCCTCTCCCTGCGCTGGCATCTGCTTCTAACAAATAAGAACGGTTCTGGTTCAATTCTCTAATTTTTTTTTTCCAGAAGCATGTTACAGTATTTTATAAATGTTTGAACTTAAAAAAAAGTCTATTTTGTCTCTTTAAATCTGTATTTTATAACCGTTATAGACTCGCAGGATGTGGCAAAAATGATAGCAGAGAGAATCCGTGGTGTCCCTTAGCCAGGTCCCCCTAACGCAGCGGTTCTCAACCTGTGGGTCTCGACCCCTTTGGGGGTCTAACGACCCTTTCACAGGGGTCACCCAAGACCATCGGAAAATGCAGATATTTACATCACGATGCATAACAGTAGCAACATTTCATGGTTGAGGGTCACCACCACATGAGGAACTGTATGCAAGGGTGGAGGCCTTAGGAAGGTTGAGAACCACTGCCCTAATGGTATCATCTATGGAACTACTGTACAGTTAATCAAATCCACAGACTTCACTCAGATTTCACCATTTTTTTTTACTAGGGCTTTTCTAAGGATTTCAAATGCGATGGCGTGTTGTGCCGTGTCAGTCCCGCTGCTCAGTGATGTCAGGACCACGTCTGTGGGACTTGGCCTCCTGGTTACGGAGTCACTGATGCGGCTCTAGATTGCGACCTCTTTCTTTGTCATCTGCTGCTGTTTGGTCTCTTTGGGTAGAATTGAAGTTGTAATTGGAGCAAATGTTCTTGTCTGGTGTTTTCCTTTCTCTGTGTCTTGCCCTGTGCCCCCCATTGTGTGAGAGAGAGGTGCCAGGAAGCATATATCCACAGAGAGTCTGAATGCTCCCTCTGAGCAGCAGTAAATTAGGTGCCAAGCAGGACACGAATGCCATGAAGAAGAAGTGATCTTGTGTCTCGGAATGATCTGCTTACACAGAATTATCAGCTCAAGACAGTATTTATTTTCTAAGCACATAAAATGCATTCAGCACTTTTCTCTGCATTCTAAAGAGGCAAAAGCTACTCTTCAGTCTGTAATATACATCCCCTCCTCCTACCCGGCCTACCTGCTATCTCTCCGGGTCTTCTAAAACCAAGTCCGGCCTGTGTTCACTGAGTACATACCAAATTCAGCTCAGTGCTAGATCCTGGAGGTTCAAAGGCGGATTCTACACCGTCCTTTCCCACATGGAGCACACAATTTAGTGGGACAGACAGACATCTTGAACATCAATATTTTGAAGAAAGATAACCGCCGTAGCAAAGAGAATGTCTAGGAAAAGAGGAGGCAGGAGACGGGGACATCAGTCAGGAGATTGCTGTGGTGGTTCAGGTTAGGGCAGTGGTCGGTAAACTGTGGCTCGAGAGCCATGCCGCTCTGTTGACTAATGAGTTTGCTGACCACTGGGTTAGGGTAACAGGGCCAGAAACCAAAGTGGTAAGGAAGGTTTAGAGAGGAGAGATGGGCTTGAGAGCTTTTTAGGAGTTAAATTTGATAGTATTTAGTGGTTATGCGTGGGAAGGGATAAAATAGAATGAGATGGCCCGGATGGTCCAGATGATGGGGAGGTGGAAACACCACGCACCAGGAGTGGGAGTTCAGGAGGAAGATCAGATTCTGGAGGAAAAGTCACGAGAAGGGTTTGGATATGTTGAGTTTGAGGTACCTATGGGCATCCAAACTAAGAGACCTTGTTATCTTCTAGATCAGTGGTTCTCAACCTTCCTAATGCCGGGACCCTTTAATACAGTTCCCCATGTTGTGGTGACCTCCAACCATAAAATTATTTTCGTTGCTACTTCGCAATTGTAGCAACGGAAATAATTTTATGGTTGGGGGTCACCACAAAATGAGGAACTGCATTAAAGGGAAGTGGCATTAGGAAGGTTGAGAACCACTGCTCTAGATGAACTCATGCTATAGATCATAAATGAGGCCTGGGAGGGAAAGATCTTGCTAGTAAGAATGTGTAGTAGGAGAGGCTTATGGAGAGAGCCCTCTGAAATAATAAACTTTAAAAGATTGATGGGTGCATAAATCCTTTCTGATTGGTGTTTTTAGTTTCTTAGGATATATTCCTAAGAGTGGAATTACAGAGAAACACCACATGATCTTACTCATTTGTGGATAATAAAGAACATTATAAACTGATGAACAAAAAGATAGATACAGAGGCAGTAAAGCATCCAACAGACTGTCAAATTACAGCAGGAAGGTTAGGGAGAGGTGGGGTAGATAAGAGATCAACCCAAGGACTCGTATGCATGCAGATAAGCACAACCAATGAACACAAGACATTGGGGGGTTAGGGTATGCCTGGGAGGGGAAGGCAATGGGAAGATATGTTTACATGTAATACATTAATAAAAAAAAGAAAACAAACAAACATAAAAAAGGATTGATGGAAGAAAGGAAATCTACAGAATAAGATTGGGAAGGAGAGCCGAGTTAGAGGAAGAAGAGTATGGACAAAAAGCGACTGTCCCCAGTGTTAAACGTTTCAGATGTCACGTGTGATAGGAAGCGAACCGTTTTCCCGTGGATGCAGAAAACAGGCATCCTTTATGATCCGTGTGAGTTCAATGTCAGCTGGCTGGTGGGAGGAGACAAAAGGGTAAACTGAGTGGTAGTTTATATAAGTGAACCACTCAAGGAAGAGTTGGGGATCATGTGACTTAGTCAAGTGCTAACATGGAATATAACCCAAAGGGGCTGATATTAAATATATAAGAAAATCCATAGCAGAGTGTTGGAGCCGAAATGCAACCCAAGGGACAGCGAGGACCTAGTCTCTTGATGACCCCCTTTAGGAGAGGAACCTGTAAATGTGCTGTAGTTTAAAGGAGACGACTCATATCTGGAGAAGAAAAGGCAATCATGAAAGTGATGAGTCAGACTGCGTATTGCTGTGGTGAAATGGAACTACCTGTGCGGTGAGTTCATTCTATAAACATTCATCGATAGGTATTGTACCGTTGGCTTAGTGTACACAAAAGAAAACCAGATTCCTCGCGGAGGACATGCGTGTTGAATTTTATAAAGAGAAAACACTGTTGCTATTCAGCGAGGCCTAGCGGAGTGACAGACAAACACGTGTAGATACGGCGAGCGGTGGGAGAGGCAGCAAAGAGCTCTGCCTCCGAGTTGGAGACGGATAACTGGGGCGCTGTTCGCAGAGGGAACAGCATGCACAACACCAGAGAGGTGCGAAGCATGTTGTGTAATTTCAGGGACCGGTAAACAGCCTGTCGGGGCTGCAGTGTAAAGGTGGGGGGACAACAGGGAAGGACCGAACACTGGAAGCCACCTCCCTGACAGTCAGTGGTGAGGAAGCAGATGTCTGAACAAAGGGGCCATTCTCTTGGGGCTTCAGGTAAACTGGGGGGCAGTGTGGAGGATGGACTGAAAATGTCAGGCAGAGAGTTCCAAATGACGGATAATGAGGCTCTGGGCTGGGAAAGCGATGGGAGGGCGGAGGAGAGGGAAGTTTGTCAAGAAAGAATTTGGAGGTGGACTGAGAGGCAACGGTTCCCCTGTTCTCCTTGAAGGAGAGGAAATTATGCCATGAACAATGCAGTTCCCAACTTACTGAGTGGGGGTGGGAGAAAGGGACAAAGGAAGAGCGGGCTGGAAAGGAAGATTCTGAGATTGCTGTTGGGTGTTTAGAATTCAGGTTCACGTGGGAGTCTAGGTAGACCTTATGCCGGATCCCAGGCTTTGCTTATGGTGTCAGTGTGAGCGATGTATTTAGTGATGGATCTCCAAGAAGCTCCTAAAGTAGTACAGTGGTACCTCGAGATACGAGTGCCCTAACATACGAGATTTTTGAGATACGAGCCGTGGAGCGAGCGATTTTTGCTTTGAAATACGAGCAACATTTGAGATAGGAGTCATTGCGCGGATCGGCCGGCTGCACACGACCCACCAGTTTACCGCGACTCGAGCGTCTCATAGTTTCTCACGCCTCAAGGTTATGGAACAAATTAAACTCGTATTTCGAGGTACCACTGTAGAGCCTTTGGAAATGTCTTTAACCTGCAAGGGACGGAAGAACGCAGCTCACAGTGACAGAAACAAATGGAGTTTATTATTATTATTTTTTTAATTTTTTTATATTTTATAGAGAGGAAGGGAGAGGGATAGAGAGTTAGAAACATTGATGACAGAGAAACATCAATCAGCTGCCTCCCGCATGCCCCCCACTGGGGATGCGCCCGCCACCAAGGCACATGCCCCTGACCGGAATGGAACCTGGGACCCTTGAGTCCGCAGGCCGACCCTCTATCCAACTGAGCCAAATCGGTCTCGGCTGGAGTTTATTTTTCTCCCATGACAGACAAGTCGGCGGTGCCCTGTAGATCCCGCTGCTCCATGGTGTCAGGACCACGTACGTCTGTGGGACTTGCCCTCATGGTTACGGAGTCACTGATGCGGCTCTAGATTGCGACCTCTTTGTTGTCATCTGCTTCTGTTTGGTGTCTTTGGGTAGGATTTGGTCACAGGACCTCCCCTGGCTGGAAGGTAGGCTGGAAGAGTAAGGAAGAGAATTGTTCCTTTGACTTCAATTACTAGTTCCCCATCCTATTAGATGCAGTGATTCTTTTTAAAAAAAATGCCATACATGCCGAAACCGGTTTGGCTCAGTGGATAGAGCGTCGGTCTGCAGACTGAGGGGTCCCGGGTTCGATTCCGGTCAAGGGCATGTACCCTGGCGGACACATCCCCAGTGGGGGGCGTGCAAGAGGCGGCTGATCACATGTCGTCTCTTTCTCTCATCGATGTTTCTAGCTCTCTATCCCTCTCTCTTTCTCTCTGTAAAAAATCAATAAAATATATTAAAAAATAAAAAAAATAATAAAAATGCCATACAATTTCTGATGCCTGCTTTATTATCCTAAATTAAGCATCATAGATACTCTGCGTATATATTTTCAAATAAATCAGTCTTATCCTAGTTGTAATATAAAGGAGAAATTAAAGGAAAAATGATATTCAGTGAGGTGTTTCGAAACGTAAATTCCGAGGCAGGGCTGCACTTGATGGTGATGAAGCAGCGAGAGGCTTGGCCTGGTGAATGTGACAGCCACAAATGCAGCCCGGCCCAGGGGTGGGCATGGTGATGGGGTTTCCCCAGCCAGAGGCAGCATTGTCCTTGGTGCCTTACCAAAAGGAGGCCCAGGTCTCGGTCAAGTTCTGAAACAGCGTAGTCCTTCCTGGATATGCAAGGCGGTTGTTTCTTGAAAAAAAAAAAATCAACTTGCATGAAAACGGCATGAACCTATTTTTGTTCCATTTGTACAGACAATAGAGTGAGAGTCAAGGCTCAGGTAATGGTTTTTCATATTCAAAAATATCTGCGAGGGAGGCGAGAGGATTCTCAGCCCAAAAGATGATGACCTACAGGAAGGGAGGGGAACTCCTGAGTCGTTTCTGTGGAGGCATAAAACCCAGGGAGTCGGGTGGGGGGGGTAGGGGGGTAAGGAGTGAGTCCTGGGCGAGGCGTGCAAACCACACAGACGCCGGGCCTGCCTGTCCATCAAGAAGCCCGGTCTCTCTCTGGCGGTACGTGGTCCTTCGGATGCAGGAGCGAAGTCTAACTTGAGGATGCGCGGGGCTGAGAGAGGCATCCGCAACCCTCAGCTCTTTGAGGAGCCAGCGGAGATCAGAGGCTTGGGTTCGGATGAAATGAGGCAGCAGCTGCAGAAAGGCATCCAAGAATAGGACACGGGCCCGAGGGCCTTTTTTCTCTCATCAGTCGTCCAAGACAAAAGGAGGAAGAGATTGGGAAGGAGCTGGAGGACCAAAATAAGATAATGATGAGCTGGTCAGCCTGGTGGAGAACATCAACCAGAGTCTTGGTGCGGAAACCAGGCATGTGAATAGGGTGGACAGAAAGGCAGCATCTTGTGGGACGATAATGGCGATTTTGTTGCTGCTCGCGGGTATGTATGGTGGTTGCTGCAGTCTGGTCTGGCCAGAGAGGGACCACCAGCTGGGACACCTGCCAGTGATGGAGCAAAGCTCAGCATCCTTTGGATACAGGAAAGCTGCTCTCAATAAATTCCCTCAAAACTCTCGGGGGGTGAGGGGGTGGGAAAGGAGTTTGGAAGTGAACTGCAAGTGCCGAGTCTGCTAGGATTCAGCACTTCTGGTCTTTATATCTGCTACTCACTCTAGACCAGCGGTTCTCAACCTGTGGGTCGTGACCCCTTTGGGGGTCGAACGACCCTTTCACAGGGGTCGCCTAAGACCATCGGAAAATGCAGATATTTACATCACGATGCATAACAGTAGCAAAATTTCATGGTTGGGGGTGACCACCACATGAACTGTATGCAAGGGTCGCAGCCTTAGGAAGGTTGAGAACCACTGCTCTAGACTGGCAACTAAGGGTTAAATTTATAGCGGTAAATCCCATGCAGCAGTGGAAGGTTTAGGAGGAATATTTAAGTCTTCACGTAAGTCGTGTATTTCAGTTTTGAAAAGTGACTGGAGAAAATGTCAATAAAAATCTCAGGTCCTAAGTCCTATTCCTTCTGTCTTTGAGCACATTCTCTTTTCATTGTGTCCTTTGCACTTCACTTAGCTTATCCGTCCTGGCATTTCTATCATAGCCTGAGACATTTTCAAAAACTGGTATTTTAGGGAAATATTTAGAAATAGAAGCAAAGGGCTTTGCTTTGTTTCCTCCAAATACAGAGCTATTATTAGAGAGAATGTAATTCACAGTCGGAGAAAAATTGGTTTTGCCTAGTTTGCTTCCAAAGGAAGGAGGAAAGAATGAAAAGGACATTATGAAGAATTTTATCTTTTTTTGTGTGTGTGTGAAAAAGATAATCTGTAACTATGGATTGTGAAGACAATATAGGAGAAGCAAGTCTGTCTCATATAGTTCTCCAGAGTTGCCTTTGAATGCAAAGGGATGAATTTTTAAAGTATCACATTTTGCAGATTATAACATTTAATGTTTCCATAGTTTGGATTCAAATAAAGGAACAATGACTTCAACCTTTTGTGCAAGAACTCAAGAACTAAGAATATTTTTTAAAAATGTTGTGCAGTTTAAGTTTAGACATTTCAAATGCCCTGTAATTGCCTGAGTTTTTTTTTTTTTTTCCAACTGGTTTATTAGTATTTTTAGGGATTTTAAACAGAGGACCTTGAGTGTCTTTGTAAATGGATGGCATCTTTTTTTGTAGCATGGATTATTTTTCCCTTGGTGACAGTTCCAAGGAACAACCAGATATGTAACAAGTAGTGGCTTGTTTGGGGGTTTTGAGGTGCTCCATAGGGTGTCCTTGGCCTGCTGCGGCATCTGGGTGAATTCTCCATGCTGGGGCAAGGGGTTGTTGAAAGTCACAAAGAAATGGTCCTTCCTTTCCTGCTGCATGAAGGGTGGGAATTGTTCGAAAATGTTAGACTGGCCCATTGCAGGGCCCCAGGGCATTTGGCTCCAAAAAAGATGGTTTCCCGCCATAGACTTTTTCAGTCCGCCCTCGGAGAATAAGTCTTCCTGTTACTGCTGTCTTCCCGCATTCCCCCCACTGGCCGGCCAGCTCCCTGCCATCTCTCCTCTCTGTCTTTGCATGGGTTGCTCTCTCAGCTGGTTACCTTTTCTTCAGTGCCACGCCCACCTTCCTCACTTGCTCATCAGTAAACTCCTGTTCACTCTTCACATATAGGCAGATGTCTCCCTGATCCCCTCCCCCACTCTGTTCTCATAGAACCTCAAACTACTTCCTTCTGTTAGAGGGATTTTGACATGATCTCTGACCCTATTCTTATTCTTGGCAGCCCTGGAAGGGTGTGGATATTATCCTATACATCTGTGTCTGCGGTGCTTAGTAGGTGCTCAATAACTTTTTGTTAAATGAATGGGGAAATGAATTTATGGCTCAGAACATCTTTTATCATTAATAAAGAGAGATGTTTGAGACGAATAATGCTATTTTTCTTGGTTGATCTCCATGGAATTATCTGCTCCTGTTGTAGACTATAGAAAAAATGGGCCGAGACCGGTTTGGCTCAGTGGATAGAGCACTGGCCTGCGGACTGAAAGGTCCCAGGTTCGATTCTGGTTGGGGGCATGTACCTTGCTTGCGGGCACATCATGTACCTTGCTTGGTGGGGTGTGCAGGAGGCAGCTGATCAATGTCTCTCTCTCATCAATGTCTCTCTCTCATCAATGTTTCTGACTTTCTATCCCTCTCCCTTCCTCTCTGTAAAAAATCAATAAAATATATTTTAAAAAAAAAGAAAAAATGGTGCTGCAGCTTGTTTAATCTCATTTGGTTGCAATGACTGTGTTTGGACATTTGTATTTCCGAGCTAAGGCCCACTAATAATGTCTTTCAGATGAGTCAAGCCTCCTTTTGGTCCGATAATGAACTTGACGTGGGTCCATAGGGTGCCAGTGCTTTTTGGGAGATTTAAAGGGTTCAGCTTCCAGTGACTGTATCATTCATGATTTTATCCAGTCCTCTCTTTTTTTTTTTAGGCAAACTATTAATAGGTTTATGCTCACTGTTAAAATTGCACACTTTTATTTTTCTGAAATGAGCTCCGAGCCTTGGTACGGATCTGAAAGATTTGGTAGTAATTTTGCTTTCATTATTCATCTTATTCAAATTCTTTTTGATTTTCTATGCCCAAATATTTCTACTTTTGGCTTAGGACTTTTCACACCCAGGAGGGCTGGTATTTTTAGTCCTTTTATGCAAATAAACTGGCTTCTTTGATCCTCCTTCTTATTTAGAATGACTCCAAGTCTACAATTTTTTTTTTTCATGGATGCTGATCCTAAATTTGTGAATTAGGAGAGAATTTTTTTTAAGTTGTCCTCAGTTATTGGCCTCTATTTGACCTTATTTTGTCTGTATACTTGACTATTTTAATTTTCATTGTAATTTTCTATTATTGGGAATGTACACATTTTATATTGGATTATAATCCCTTTTTTTTTAATGATGTATTTTACAATGTTTTGTAAAGTGGAATGGGATATAGTCATATCTTGTTGCATTTTTATTAGCTTTCTAAATATAGGCAGTTGGTAATAATTATAATTTTCTACTATGTACTAATGAAAACATATTTTAGTTAAATTCATGTATATTTCTAAAAACAAAATAATAAGAGATTCTTGTAGCAATACATTGGAGAAATATGTATTTATGCATTCTAGCCAAGAATTACATCAGTAATTTTCAGATTATGTTCTAGGGAAAACAAGGTTTAGAATCAACTAACACAAAGTTAGTGTTTATTTATATTGAGTGTTTGAAGTGATTTTTCACATAAGTCATGGTTTTGTGCCTTTAATCTTGAACTTTCTAAAATGCCAGTGTTATACTCAGGGAAATTGATTCATTGAAAGGTAACAAACCATCATCTTTTAAATTAAGCTCCTTAAAAAAAAAAAAAAAAAAAAGCATTGCCGAAACCGGTTTGGCTCAGTGGGTAGAGTGTCGGCCTGTGAACTGAAAGGTCCCGGGTTCGATTCCAGTCAAAGGCATATACCTTGGTTGCGGGCACATCTCCAGTGGAGGGTGTGCAGGAGGCAGCTGATCGATGTTTCTCTCTCATCGATGTTTCTAGCTCCTTGTCCCACCCCTTTCCTTTTTTAAAAATCTTTTTTTAAAAAAGCATTTATTGCATTTTGGGGATTTGAAGATACAGTGTAGTTAAGGTATTTAGAACAACATAGATACCAGTTTTTGCTTAAAAGTAATTATATTATTTTTTTGTTTCCTAATTGTGTTAGGGGGCATGATATATTATTATCAAAGTGGCCTGTTACCCATTAATTCAGCTGACAGACATGCAGGAAGATATGACAATGTAGACCCTGTTACTTTCTGAACGTAACCGTTAAAACAGAATGTAACCTCAGAATGATGATTCAGTGACCAGACAGAGGGAAGCACCACTCATTCCTTCTCTCGGCCATTCCCGGAAGCAGTCTTGAGATATGTCTTCTCTACAGCCTTCCATGAGCCCTGTTGTTCTTCTCTGGATTCTCAAGTCACTCTGTGTACGAGTCTGCTTGCGCACCTATATTTTATGATAGGTATTTGCTTCTCACACTGTGTTTAGGTATGGTCCATTGAGTTCCTATTATATAAATACATACAGTGTCTTCAAAGAAAACAATTCTTGCCCTGATTGGTTTGGCTCAGTGGATAGAGCGTTGGCCTGCAGACTGAAAGGTCCCAGGTTCGATTCCGGTCAAGGGCATGTACCTTGGTTGCACATCCCCAATAGGGGGGCGTGCAGGAGGCAGCTGATCGATATTTCTAACTCTCTCTCCCTCTCCCTTCCTCTCTGTAAAAATCAATAAAATGTATTTTTAAAAAAAGAAAAGAAAAAAGAAAACAATTATTAATCCTTCAGGAAGTCTGCTTAGTTGCTCCTGTTACCTGGTTGATTGTCGCTGCTAGTTTATCTGCTGCCTGGGAATCGTAACAAAATCCTTGACTTACTGTCTAAAAAACAGGGGTATCGACTAGGATTCGTGAGCTCTCTTGTGTCTCCCCACTGCTATCTTTATATGATTCTAATCCGTCACTAGAAATGTATCGTGAAATTGTTCATGAATGCTTGCAGAATGCTTAGAGAATTTTTAATGAGAAGTTGATACTTGTGATTTGTCTTAATTAATGGATGGCTTATTAACCTTTTTTTTTTTTTTTGGACCAACAGTTCATTCTTAAAAATGTGCTTTCAAGAATAAATCACAATCTGGGGAAATATTTTAATTGCTTAATAAAGTTTCACTTTTAAAAACAAGCATTATTATGGTCACTGTAGAAACTATGTATGTAAGTAGCTATAATAAAAGGGACAGCAGCAGCAGCAATATATAGTTTTCATGATTTCTTAAAAATATTTAAATATGATAGCAGGATTTTATTCCTAAAAGAGGCAAGACAAGTACTTTTATACTCTAGGGAAGTTGAACTCTATAGAGATTAAAGGCTCCTTCATTCCTTAAATAAAAATGTGATGAATGCCTATATATGGGTACAATGACTGAAGGTGCAATGGTAATTTACTCTATTTGATTTTGAGAATAGGAGAGACAGATTTATAAACAAAGTAAAGGCCTGGTACATGAAATTCCCCTTCAGCCCAGCCTGCAACCTCTCCAATCTGGGACCCCTTGCGGGATGTCTGACTGCCGGTTTAGGCCTGATCCTGGTGATCAGACTTAAACCAGCAGTCGGACATCCCTCTCACAATCTGGACCACTGGCTACTAACTGCCTGCTTGATCACCCCTAACTGCCCCCCCCCCCGCGCTGGCCGGGTTGCCCTCAACTGCCCCCCATGCTGGTCGCCCCTTACTGCCCTCCCCTACCAGTCTGGTCGCCCCCAACTTTCTCCTCCCCCACTGGCTTGGTCACCCCTCACTGCCCCCCCACCTTTCCAGCCTAGTTACCTCCAACTGCCCCCTGTGGGCTGGTTGCCCCATGCAACCTGCTGTTTGGTCATTTGGTCGCCCCTCACTAACTCCTCTGCTGGCCTGGTCACCCCACACAGCCTGTTTGGTCATCCATTCGGTTGTGATGGTCACTTAGGCTTTTATGTATATAGATTTATTAGTTGATATTATAGTTCATTATGATAGAAACACAGAAAATGTTTTTACCATATAAAACATTTAACTCTGGGGTTAAATGTTTGAGTGCATATAACTACGGTGTTGTTTGAGGCTCTACAGAAAAGCTGATTTTTAAAGCAGTTTCATGAAAGAAGGAATTATGAAAAGGCCTGGGTATTTGAAGGACAGTGTCAAGTTCAATGTAGCTAGAGCATTACTGTCCAATATAAATACTAGTATAACTATGTAAGTTAAAATTGTCTAATAGGCATATTTAAAAGTAAAAAAGGGACAGGTAAAATGTATAATAATAACTTTTATTTAATACATCTGATGCATTTTATTTATTTTTCTTACTTAAATAGGAAGTATTTGATTTTAAAGAACAAACCAGGTGTTTATTTTACACTTACAAGGCATCTCAATTTGGGCCAGCTACATTTCAAGTTCTCAGTATCTAGAAGTATATGAAAGAGAGAGAGAGAGAGAGAGAGAGAGAGAGAGAGAGAGAGAGAGAGGCCTTTTGTTTCTTCTTGTCTGAGTGCTGTGGCTAGGACTTCCAGTACTAAATTGAATGAGAGTGGTGGAAGTGGACAACCCTTTCCTGTTTCTGATCTTAAGGGAAATTCTTTTAGATTTTCATCAGTGAGTATGCTGTTAACTATGAGTTTTTCATATATGGCTTTTTTATGTTGAGATATCTTTCCTTGATTCCCACTTTGCTGAGAGTTTTTATCATAAGTATATATGGTCTAGTTATCTTTTTATTTTAATCTTTTAGCATATTCTAAACAGAAACATGAGGCAGCATGTGATTGCATGGTTTTAATAAACGCTGCCTTATTAATAAGGCCAATCACTGCCTCTTTACTTCCTCATTCCTGGAAGTTATGGTGCCTGAATTTGATGGTGGGACGTGGGCAATGGGTGAGAAGGGAAGGATAATCCTGTTTGAAAAGCAATCCTTGGGTTGTGGGCAGATTAGTGAGATTCTTTTCCTAAAACATGTTCCTTGTTTACGTAGACTATTTTAGGAAGAAAACAAACTGGAAAAGAAAAAAAATGAAGTTTCTTCTCTTCACATTTGTGGGTGCTCACCTTTTCGCCTTGAACTCTGGCAAACCTCTCTGCAGGATCGACACCTCGCAGAGGACTTTCCAGGAAATAAAAGAAGAAATAGCCCGCTATGGAGATGTCGCTAAGGCCATCATAGACCTTGCTGTTTATGGCAAAGCTCAGAACAGATCCTACGAGCGACTCGCTCTGCTGGTTGATACTGTTGGACCCCGATTGAGTGGCTCCAAGGGTCTAGAAAAAGCCATTCAGATCATGTGCCAGAACCTAAAGGAAGACGGGCTGGAGAACGTCCACCTGGAGCCAGTCAGAGTCCCCCACTGGGAGAGGGGAGAAGAGTCTGCCGTGATGCTGGAGCCGAGAAGGCAGAACCTGGCGATTTTGGGCCTTGGAAGTAGTATCGGGACCCCTCCAGAAGGTACCCCTTGTGTGTGTGTTTTTTCAAGTCAGTTTGCCGTGGACTTGGTCAAACTAATGTCCCATGGCATGATTTATGGCAGTGTTCATGATTCATGTTATCATTTGGGTGATAAGAAGGAAAATGTATTCATTTCCCCTTCCCTTGGTTTAATGAGTTCTCTACTGTTACACTCTAATTTTCTTCCTTCTCCCTTTCTCTCTCTTTCTGTCCTCTGTTACTTTAAGAAAGGTGATTGTGTAGGGCCATTTTTTAAAAATGACGTATCTACAGCTCTTGGTACGTGATATTTATCGGTCCTATCACTTGATAACTTGAAAATTGAGATCTATGTTTGTAGGCTAGAAAAACGAGGACTTCTTTCAAAGTGGCCTCAAGGTACAGAATTTCTTAGAATCGGTGAGAGAAGGAACAGACGTGTGTGCGTTGAATTGCTTTGAGTTAATTATTTGGACAGAGCCCGAGGATTCTAATGCCAGGGTGGCATTCTAACTTTATTTATTAGGACACTGGCTCAGCTTCCTTCGACAATATACATGTTTAGATCAGAGAGAGATTACTGGTCAACAGTGAGCTATCAGTCGATCTTGAATGTATCCGTGGATTATTTCCACGACCGACTAACTAGTTTATAGAAACTACTTGGCCTCTCTCTCTCTCTCTTTTTTTTTTTTTTTTTTTAGAAAAATTTAATCTTGTCTAATGCCAAGAGAAAGACCCAAAAGATAACTTGATGTTCAGGTTTTTTAATCATTTTTTTTTTCATGTGATTCTCATACCATAATATCCACCCATTGAAAAGACACAGTTTTGGGGTGCGGGGGGGGTTAGTATATTGGCAGAGTTGAGCAACTACCACAATAGTGTAATTGTAGGCCATTATCATCGGCCCAAGAAGAAAGGCATTGCTTATGCCCCTTGTTCCAGTGAAGCTTTTTTGCCCTTTTTTGAAGGGTCTGCGTGCAGTTTGGGAAGTGTTTTCAGGTCTGACCCGTGTTCTGGCTTGATGGTTTCTGAGCAGGGACATGCACCTAGCCTTCCCAATTGCCAGCGTTGACTGTGATGCCAGGAAGGCTGTTCTTGGTTGGTCCTTTCCCTGGTTCTTTGTTAGACGTGCCAATGTCCTGCCATTTTGCTCATTGCTCGTAGTGTCACGAAGCTATCAACAACCCCGTAAATGCTTTCTACCAGGCTCTCCGCTGTTCTCAACAGTACCCCAGTACATGGAATTCCCTGTGTTCCAAATGAAGTCACTCCCGGGGTAAGAACTGACAAGCTCTTCATCCTCCTTCCCTCGGGAGAATGTCTGTGCTCTGCTCAGGAGGCAGGCACAGAGCGAGTGGCCTCTCTCTCCAAGAGTGATACTCTAGCAGGTGCTACACATGGAGGGTGGTCTTCTCTCTCGGTCTCCTCGGCTCCTCTCTCCCAGGGTGGAACCTCTGCCCATGAGTGGCTGCAGAGGGGTGAGCGGAGCCCCAGTATTCTTGGCACCTGCACGTGCGGTTGGGTTTCTATCCTGTAAGTAGGGGCTGGGTTGAGGAATGGGACCTTGGTTATATCGCAGGAGAGTTCCCGGAATAGAGTTTCTGTGACAGGGATCTGGGAATGGGAGAAGGAAGCAGGTCAGGGCCCAGATGCTACAGATGCTCATTATTCTAACTCAGATTTAGTAGATTTTCCTGAATGGATGTTTCTTTTCTTTCTATCTTTCCTCCCTTCCACCCTCCCTCTCTTCCTTCCTCCTTTCCTTCCTTCCTTCCTTCCTTCCTTCCTTCCTTTCTATCTTTTTGCTTTTTGAATATTTTTTTATTGATTTCAGAGAGGAAGGGGAGGGAGGGAGGGAGGGAAGGAGAGAGGAAGGGAGGGAGAGAGAGAGAGAGAGAGAGAGAGAGAGAGAGAGAGAGAGAGAGAAACATCAATGCTGAAAGAGAATCAGTGCTTGGCTCTGAATGAATATTTCTTTTTTTTTATCATTTAATCATGTAATTGTGTTACTCTACCTTTTTGCATCAGAGACAGATATACAATGAACATTCAGTTATCACACATTGCACACTAGTAGTAATTCTTCAGGCCTTTTTACATAACCAAACAGGTATTGAATTCTGCAATATAGTACAAAAGTCCACAATCAATCCAGTCTTAGCCAGTATCTTCAATTTACTTCTGTTGCTGTACAAATAATTGGCCATTTCTAGGCTTACAAGTTAATAACAGGACAAAAAAGGAATGAATATTTCTTTATTGGTATGCCCATAGGACAATTTTGAGAGACTTTAAGTGATTTTAAAAAAATTTTGTAAGAGAGATCTGCCAAGTATCTTATACTAGCGTTTTGGAAGTGCCACGGTGATGGCCAGTTTGGATCTCTCTGAGGCCACATGAATAGGTGGTAGAGTCTTCTAAAGTCTCAGGGAGCCCCTCAGCCTCTGAATTGTACAGTGTCAACCAGGAGTTTTCTTCAATTGCCTTCTGTTTTACAGGAATTTATGTTAGGCACCAGTATATATGCATATATATTTTTTCTTTTTAAGACTTAAAAGTCTAGATTTTTTTTTTTTCCGTATGAGAAAACCAGCTTCCAAATTGTTTGAGGAACAATTGTATATTGGAAAACAGTATGGAAGTTCCTCAAACTTCCAGTTAGGTAGTTTGCTCAAGGTTATACAACTTATAAGAAGCCAAGTTCAGGCGTGAACAACTGTCAGCTCCAGAGTTCGTGCTTTGAGTCATTAGACTATCTTGCCTCACCTATAAATATTTTAATGTTATTTCAATTTATAATATTTGTCTGTTTTAGACATCTGACCGAAGCACATCTGTCTCAAAGCTGCTGATAACCTGTAACCGTGATAGCAGGATATATTTCTTTTTTTAAAAAAATATATTTTATTGATTTTTTTACAGAGAGGAAGGGAGAGGGATAGAGAGTTAGAAACATCGATGAGAGAGAGACATTGATCAGCCGCCTCCTGCACGCCCCTTACTGGGGATGTGCCCGCAACCAGGATACATGCCCTTGACCGGAATTGAACCTGGGACCTTTCAGTCTGCAGGCCGACGCTCTATCCACTGAGCCAAACCGGTTTTGGCAGGATATATTTCTGTTTGTACCTTTTTGGGGGGACACTTTTCTCATTTTTTTTTCTTATCCTCATTTTTAATTCTGTAGCTGGGCCGGCTCTTCCCTGGCTCTCTGCCTGGTGTAGAAAACTAAGCCAAGTTCCTGCTTGCTCCTGGGGCCTTCAGGACCCAGGGGAACTGAATTTTACTTACTGCAACCTATTGTTGTGTTCGAGACTCCCTTTCTCCCCACTCCTCATTCCCTGGGGCGCAAAGTAGATAAACGGTTGTCTGGCAACTGGACTATTTTAGGTTCCTAGGAGACTAGAGAGGTAGGCTAGGCCAGGTGTGGAAAAATTCGCTCAGGAGATCATGTGAAGTCAGCGTAAAGGGACTTCTAGGTGCAGGGAGTCTGGTGCAGAGCTCACCTCCCAGGAAACCCAGGTTGTGTCCTTGGTTTAGCCCCCTACGAGTTGTGTGACCTTGGTCTAGTCATTTAACGACTTGGCTGGAATATGAATCTGTCAGGTCTCTTCAGAATTGGATAGGCGGTGATATTTATGAGAATTCACAGGGGATCGGGGAAGCTAGAGTTTATGACAGCAGAATTCTCCCGGGTGAATGCTACAGAGCAAATTGCTTATATAAACAGAGGTAATGGTTTTTTTTTAAACTTTGCAATTCTAGACTGGGGTATTATAGTATGTGCTAGTTTATTTGTGTCTGGGTTAGGGCTCTGTGAGGTACCTACGAAGAGTTGGAGGAAGACAGGTATACCATCAGGCCAAGTACGATGAGATGCTGAGTAAACCGGTCTTAACCTAGTACACTTCCGGTGGGAATGCAGACTGGTGCAGCCACTGTGGAAAACAGTATGGAGGCTCCTCAAACAATTAAAAATGGAACTTGCCTTTGACCCAGACATCCTACTTCTAGGAATATATCCTAGGAATTCCAAAACACCAATCAGAAAGAATATATGTACCCATATGTTCATTACAGTGTTATTTACAATAACTAAGATCTGGCACAGCCCCAGTACACATTTACTCTCCTATCCCAGTGTATCTTAATGTTTTAATCTCTGCACCTTCATCTGCATTGGGCAGTTTTCCTAAATTTGCCAATGTTATGGGCTAAGAGTGATATTTCACTATTATTTTACTTTGTATTCCTTCGCTTATTGGTGAGGTTAATATTGTATAGGTGACTTGTATTTTTCTCCTTCAGATTATCTGTGAATAATTCTTGTCCAGTTTTCTGGTGGTACTTTAATGATGTTCTAGGATGCATAGGAACTCATCACATAATGAAGATTTAAATTCTTTCATTGTTGCTTGATTCAAGTTAAGATGGTTTGTTTTGATCTGTCACCTCCTTTTTATTTCTTCTTAATCGTTTATTTGTTTCTCATACTCGAGGAGGACTGGCTGGCTGTCAGTATAGGTACATGATAAGAAAACAGCAAAGTTGATTAATTTCTGCTCCCTCTGCTATCAAAGCGCTCTAAGAAACTGAGCTATTCAGCTCCATTTATACCGATGTTGGAACATTAACCTCATGATTCATGGTTCATAGATTGGCGGGTGACAGGCTTTTGAAACTGCACTCACAAACTTAAGGTCCCAATCTAGGTAGGCTTGAGTTTTGAGCTCTGTGCACTGCTTAGTACTTCTGCTAGTTCCTGTCAAGGTGTGTGTACCTCATGCCCATTCTTTAGGGAAATGATTTAGGAGAGGAAGGAAGAAGAGGGAGAGTTGGCACTAGACTGGGCCTAATGTGTAGAGCTGAAGGGTAGTTACTGTTCAGTCGTGGAACCACTCTACCTGGGTTCAAGTTAAAGCAGACAGGGGTATTTTACAGGATTTTAAGTCGTTGACAGAATCATTGGGCAAGCTAATGAGGCAGATTTTAACATTTCGGGAATGAATTTGAGAACTGTTCTGTAGAATCAGGCCACCAAGACTGCTGTTGTCTTTCCTAGATGGAGCAGCGGCCTTTGTCAGGAAGCTGCTGTGGAAAATCCAGACATTTTCAGAGTTGTGCTTGTCTCTGAAACAGAAGAAGCAGGAAAAAACAGCCTCCACCCAATTTCTACCCTCCAGATTTTGTTCAAGTGCATATGATTGGTGATGCTTAAATAACTTCTAGCACTCTAGCGTAAGAAGCCCCAGAAATGTAGTTTTTAGTATTTGTAAACCGAAAGGAACATTTAAAGGAGATTTGATTGGCTATTGAATGCCAATTATCATATCCACCACAGTGCTCATTTCATTATGACTCTCAATAACAATATGATATGATTTTTCTTTGCATAAATAAGTAAACAAGTGAGTAAAAAAGGTAGCCATTGGTTATATAGTATAAGTGACATCACCAAAAGCAATTTGGCCCTCTGTAGGTAATGGATTATTGTGGATTTAATTGAACTAAGAAAATAAAAGGAGTGTAATCGTGAGATGAAGTGGGGGCATATCCTCCTGGCAGATATACTTTGAAGAAAAATGTTCTAGGCGATCGTCAATTTTGCCATGTAAATTAAAGTAGGTTCTCCTTTTTCTTTTCTACTATTCTCCCCCCAGCCCCCGGATTTATTTGCATGTTTCCCTTTCCTAGGCGTTATCTTAAATATTGGCATTTTCAAAGATTTCTGCCTAAAAACATTATCCTTAAGTAGCATGATCCAGTCCCATGGCTTTACGTACCAACTATATACTTTGGACTTCTTAGTGTTCGTATTTGTCACTCATTTGTATCTGCATTTCCGAGAACGACTGGATGTTCTATGAGCCTTGCAAACTCAGCATCCTGTCTCTCCTATTCCTCATGTTCATCGATACTATTGACATCCACCCTGGCAGTCATGCTCAGAGCCTCAAAAGTCTAGCACCTGATACGTTATCCTGATTTCTTGCTGTCATTGTCTGCCTGCAATGCTCATCTTCAGGGATTTAGCTCAAATGTCTCCTCCTCTAAGGAGACTTTTTCAGTGCTTGCTTATCTCCAAAGTATTGTCTATTCATTCCCTTTCTCTCTGCACAGTTAATGCTCTTTTCACTGAACTATAGACAGCTGGGGGCTAATTCAGCCTATCATTTCTGACAGTTTCTTCTCAAGAAACTTCTGCTTCACAAAGGTAGGTAAACTGCAGTTTTTTTTAAAGCTCAATTTTGAAATCACTAGTCCAGAATACATAGGATCAGTTTTAAATACTAAATTTTAAAGACAGACTGTGCTGATACCCAGACCAACCTTGAAAACAAAGCACATTTATGTTCAAACTAGAGGCCCAGTGCACGGATTTGTGCACATTGAAAGGAAATTCATTAGAAGGTGGTTGGTGGGGTGGGACTGGGCGAGACAGGCCAGATAGGCCCTGGAGCCAACTTCTGGCAGTCCCTCTTCGGCCAGCCGCAGCAGGGGCAGCACCAGAGCTCGAAGGGCCTCTGTGGAGTAAGTGGGCTCCCTCCGGCAGGTGGGGTCTCTTAGCCTGACCTGCGGGGCTTGGGTCAAAACCAGCAGTCTGACATCTCCTGAGGAGTCCTGGAGTGCAGGAGAGCACTCTGCAAAGTTGCTGTCACTCGGTAGCTCCTGCATTGAGCACCTGTCTCTTAGTGGTCAGTGCACATCAGGCCTACCAGCTGGTCGGCTGGTTGCTTAGCCTTTTATATATATAGATTTGAAAAACTCTTCCCCTTGCAGTTTGTCAAGTAGTCGAACATATGAAGCTTGGGACAGGAGACAATGTCAGGGTGAACACACCCTCAAAGAAAAGTGTTCCTCTTGTGTCCTCTGGTGTCCTTGCTCCTTTTCCAAGTCACTCTGCTGAGACCAGGGCTGCATCTTGGGGTTGCTGTTGAATCCACATAGTGTTAATCTTGTCCTCATTTGTGTTCTACTCAGTTCTACCAAACTAAAGGTTTATTAGTTAGTGACTTTTAGAAAGGTTGGTAAGATTGCCACAATATAACTGTATTTTATGAAAATGGAGGAAAAGCTCCTTTTAGGTTAATTACATTTTTTTTTCACTAAAGGGAGAAAAACAAAATGCGTGAAGTGGTGAAGGGGAGGCTGGTAGTTAAGCTGTAGCTGCCAGGTAGCTGCGAGGGTTTGCTGTGGGATCACAGTGAGCCTGGATACACAGAGAATGGAAAATTCCTGATCCTTGTCATCACAGAGTTTGGCTCATGGCCCTCTCCTCTCAAAGACAGAGGCTCTGGCGTTTCTGATTTTGTTTTCTATTTCTGGCCCTCCTGAGAGAGAGAAATTCAATGTATTTTTGCTAAAACTTTCTAGAGCTGAATTTTGGAACACCAGAGGACAAACTCCTCCTGCAAGACTTGTAGGAGTTTGTCCTGTAAGAGTTAGACTTCTTTATCGATCTAATTATCGATCAAATATTTCCTCCATTGACCTGTTTACTCCTTCATGGTGCCGTAAGAGGTGGAACAGACAGGAGCTTAGAAGTTCTAGGTAGGAGTTCTTTGTCGTTAATGCTTTTCCAGGGTCTCATGGAGGTCAACATTCTTAACCTTTTAAACCTCAGTTTCCTTGTCTTCAAATGAGCCAATACTATCTATTTCAAAGGTGATATTTAAAATATCGGACAGTTGGTGTGGCCTGGCTTTTGGCTGGTTAGACTAATGCCATATGCATCTGGTAAGGTTGTTCCCGACACATACACAGCTGAATGTCACCCAGGGCTACATGACAGAGTTGCTCTAAGAGTAAAATAGAATCCTGCATGTGAACGTATTTTGAAACCTACAAGGGGGTACATAAGTCTGTGCTACTAATGCAAAATGCATGCATTGGGGCAGACATTTGAGAAGTGCTTTGGGCTGTTTGACCAAAAAAAAAAAAAGTTTTGTAATGAAAATAAAGAATCATTGCCTTATAGTTTCAACTTATTTAAAAACCAGTTTCCTATAAAGTTAAACAAATGCTTATTATGCAATCCAGCAATTTCACTCCTCGGTATTTTCCCAAGAGAAATAAAAACATATACCCACATAAAGGATTGTGTGTGCATATTCACCATGGTTCTATTCCTAACTGCTAAAAGCTGGCGGTGAGTCACATGTCCATCACCCAGTGAATGGATGAACACACGGTGATGCATCCCTATAGGGGAATACTAACCAGCAACACAGACGAAGCTCAAAAGCATGAGGCTGAGTGAAAGAAGACAGACACAAAACATTATATGCCATACAATTCCATGTATGTGAAATTCCATTAGAGGCAGAAGTTTAGTGACAGAAGATTGACTGACTGCAAGAGGCATGAGGGAACTTCATGATGTGATGGCAAATTTCTATGTCTCAATTATGGTGGTGGTTACATGACCACCTATCTATATTTATCAAAACTCATTGAATTGTACATTGACAATTGATCAGATTTCCTTTTTGTAAATTATACTCCAATAAAAAGTTGATAAAAAATCGAAGGAGGTAAAATAGTTTGCTTGTAAAAAAAATAAGTAGAAAATATATGGTTGAAAGAGAAAGGAGAAACATCATATTTACAAATCAAAATAGCTGTCCTTTATAGTTGATATATTTCAACTTGGGCTTTTGAGTGATAAATTTCAGCCTCATCTCTTATATCGAGCACTTGTCTCTAGTGGCACCAAACTGGCTATGAAGTCCTCCAAGCCCCCACTGTATTGTTTCTCTGTTTGCTGTCGTTTGCTGATGCTGAACACTTGCCTGGAATAGCTCTCTCCCTGCCCTGCCCTGACACTCCATGTCCTGTCTTCTCTCCCTTATCTGGCTAACTCCTGCTTATTCTTGATGATTTAGCTTGGAATTCGTCTTCTCCAAGAGATTTTCCTTGATTTTTCCTCTCTCCTGCACATTAGGGTGCCTTTGAGTGTCTCTGTCTGCTAGCTTTATCATTCCATTCACCAGATTACACTATAATTAGTTCTTTCCTTAAAGAAAGTAATCTTTTTAAGAAGTTAGTCATAATATCTTGCTCATTTTTCTATCCCTATTGCCCAGCACATTGCTGATGGTCTATAAATGTTTGAGCATAAATAAATGAGAGTGTCTCAGGGTATTGTGGTAAGGCAGTGTTAGGTTGTGAAAAGAATGGAAAAGAAGGAAGACTTCATTGCATCTTTATTTTAAAAAATTGATTTCAGAGAGGAATGAAGAGGGAGGGAGGGAGAGAGAGAAACATCAATGATGAAAGAGAATCATTGATTGGCTGCCTCCTGCACATCCCCTACAAGGGATCAGGCCCACAACCTGGCCATGTGCCCTGACCAGGAATCAAACTGTGACCTCCTGGTTCAGAGCTGGATATTCAACCACTGAGCCACACCGGCCAGGGCACTCTCACTGAATCTTAATCTCTCAGGAGTTAGAGGAACTTTTGTTTAATAACTTACTTTTTGTTTACACATTGTTTAATGTGTAGGCCTCAGCTTTCTCCCACAGAAAATGAAGAAAGTCTTATGTACTGGGTAGGATTGCTATGCAACATGAATAAGAGGATGCATGTGAAAGCACTCTAGGTAATAACACTGCACATGAGTTATTGCTATAGCCTTGGAAAGAGTGTAATTTCTCAGTTCTAGAATATAATAATGCAAAACCAAACCATAGAGGTAAAGTCTATTTACCTATTAGGCTCTTTAAGTATAGCCTCAGCTTTATACTGATACCTTCCCCTGATGCCTTGTGACAACGTCCTTGTTAGAACTTCTAGCTAGGACATCCTCTGCTTGTGAGAGACGTCTATTGTCTTTGTCACAGCTATTCGCTCTGTGTTATTTCTCACTGAAGCAATTACCAGACCAGTCTGTAAAAATTTTGTAGACTTGGTTCTTGTCTTATTTATTTTGGGGCCCTCGACAGTACTTAATGAAAAGCATTGCACCCAGAAATGCTAAAATGACAAACGAAGCAGAGCATAACATAGAACTCTAGAGGAATGTTCTCCAGTGTCCTTTCAGAAGGCTAGCTCTCAAAGTAACATTGTAATTGCATTTTATTTTTAGAGTCTGTTCAAACAATTTTGGGTCACCACAGGAACTTCCCCAGTTTATGCTAATAAAAATGTTCCAGATCTTTGGAAGTCTGCTGATGTCTTCATTTGGAACTTGGTGAGATGGAAGAATTCCACCGTATCTAAGATTAATTTCCACAAGTCTCACGGTCTGAACTGTAGTGTGTTATCTGTGTGGCAGAAGAGTTATTATTATGTCCTTCGAAGAGTGTGATTTTTTCTAGCATTGCATAAACATTTTCAATGTTTTACCTTGATCATAGTAAGAATGAGGAGTATACCTTATTTTTAGGTAACAGATCAAGACCTAGGCCCTTGATCGACTCTAATTGGCTAGATTCATCATCAGTTTTAGTCTTTACTAGCCTTATTGGCGTCCTTTGGAATATAATGGGAGAAAAATCTAATCAGTTATATTACATTTTGAGGTACATTAAGAGTACATCAAATAATATTGTAGGTAATATGGCTTTTCAGACATAGGATAAAAATAAATGAAACTGACAAGAAAATGTGAGAGAGATTGAAATACTTCGCTGGCATAGTATGCTATACAAATATGTAAATGAGATGGAATTACAACCGGAAGCAAAACAAGTATATTATAGTTATTTTTAATAAATGAATTTATATTTCAAAATTATTTAAACCTAATCTTGGTAAGCAACTTAAAATAATTTCTGACTTGTTTACTTCACCTTTCAAATATGCCAAAGACCACTAACTTCTTGCAACATTTACAGATAGTTATCCAAATGTGTTCTTGGTTAGAATGTGAAAATATTTGGGAAATAATTGTAGTACTTACGCTTATTTACTTTACATAAATTGGAATTTCCCATGAGTATAAATTGGAGGAAGTAGAAAGAAAGAGGAACTTGAATCTAAACCAAATATTTGTTTATGAGCTTTATTTAGAAATCCACATTAGTGACTCTGATAGTTGGGATATTAACCTAATCATTACTTCTGTAGAAAGAGAAAAATGATATTTTCTTATACCATTATATGTTTCTTATGAGGAAATTCTCTTTGGAATATCCAAAGAGAAATATTATCTTTTTAACAATTAGGTTCTTTTCAATATTCAAATATAGAAATAGTTACACTACTTTATTGCAGCCTCACTTTTTTAAACAGGTATTTTTCTGTTTATACCCTCCCCTTCCTCCAAAACAAACAAAACAAAACAAAACAAAACAAATGAACAAAAAAAGAAACTAGCATCCTAACTTCTCAAAGCTCTATGTGCTCTCAGGATGGATTGGCATCTTTCCTGGGTTACATGCCATAGCAAAGATTTTCTCAGCCATTCATCTTTAATTACATTTAAATTTACATTCATTTCAAAAGGATTAAAGGCCCCTTCAAAAATGATGTTCCTATTCACTTTAACAGCATGTATTAATTTATAGCCGTTTGTTGAAAAAAATGTGGTTAGTCTATGTCTCTTGCCTCATACATAATAAAGAACGCTTTTGGAAAGTAATTGCTGTAAAATATTGCTTGCGGTATCAAAATGTTAGTGTGATGGGGAGGTAGCATTTTTGCGCTTAGCAGACTGCTTTGAATGTCTCAGATGCAAACATAAAACTGGATAAGGGTAATAAGGGTGGGAGGGGGATGATAGAGCAGTTAGACGAGGCCTCAGATAATGAAGTCCTTGAGAACAGGAGTGGGGTCCTGTAAGTGCCCGGGGCAGCACCATCCCCACAGGAAGGAAGGACGGAAGGACAGCGATGCGAAGGACAGCGTTACTGCTAGGACAGCCAAGAGCCAAACACATCAGAGGTTGATCTTAGAAACTACTAAATCCTTCTTCTCAAGGTCTTCCTCTCAAGCTGAGCTGGTCTCTGGTTTTCTGACCAGATGTTATTTCTCCTCTATAAAAAAAGAAAGAAAAAAGAAAAGAAGCAACATACTCATTTAAAAGAAAGCTAAAATGATAGTCATCAAGCCCCACTGTGACTTGGGCCCTGACTCAGATAGCGTGAGAGACTTCTTCCTGTGATTTTCGTTGTGTGGGGTTAGGTCAGAAAGATGTGGTGACCAAGCAAGCTGAGATTTGATTTTGTTCATGTCTTACTCACACATCTCCAGTGTCTTCCCCACAATGACAATAGGGAAAAGTCTAAGCACGGCAATTTAGGTTTCAGGTGGAGGCCTTCTAGCATTTGCCTCCTGTATAAGCATTAACATTTACCACCTTCCAACCTGAAATTCCAGGTAGCTCCCTGTTACCGAAAAAGATGGGGTTCTTGGCATACTGCGGGAATAAGCGTTTCCAAGAGGCCCCCCAACAGGAGGATGAGACTTGGTAGGAAGCTTTATTTCCATGGAATCACACCCCTGGTTTTCCAAAATCCCGCTTGCCTCAGTCCAGTAATTGAAGAAGTGTAACTGGGGTTTCAGGAGAGCTAAAATCAGAGCCAGTGTCCAGATGTTGCTTTCCATGTTGGAGCGGGGTCCAGTTCCGTGTCAGGCTGGCTGCAGTCCGTTGGTCCATTGCATGTGGGGTCCACGTGGCTGTGGGCCATCGGGGTGAATGCAAGGAAGCAGGAGCACAAGAGCCGCATAAGCCCAGCGTCATTTGTGTCCCAAGAGAGCCAAGAACATGGAAGGCTGAGCGCCTTTGTTCAGGGGTCATGTACCCCAAATCTTTGTACCCCGCAGTGGCCCCATCCATCTAGCCAATGACCTCTGTTCCTAGGTGTGACTGACAGAAAGCACCTTCCCTATGTCATCCCCACTTTCCCGGGCATGTGTCTGTCTCCACTTTCTTGGACCCCTGGGGAGTGTCAACTTGTAGCTTCCTGGTGAAAGTTGCCCAAATGCCATGCCCATCATATCCGGCCTTCCCTTTCCTCTTTTTCTCATCTTAATAACTAATTAATTACAACCACTCTCCTATCTAGTGAAGACATAGTCTAGGCATGTCAGTGGGAAGGAGAGAATAAGCTAAAGCTAGAAGAGGGTGAGGCCTAGGGAAGGCTAACAGAGATTAGCACCCAGGGGAGCCTGGAGAACAGGGGTGCTGCTCACACTGGCAGTATTTCCGACGTGAGGGAATGGTGCTTGTTTAAGTGATTGTGTTCGGAGAGTGTGACATTTCTTACTGCTAGCCTGTCTGTGAGCTGCCATATTAGGTTCCAAAAGAAGGAGCCAGTTCCAGAAGATAGGTAGGAGTTAAGTGAGGAACTCAGGATGGCAGCTATCAGTCTGGTGGTCAGGGCTGGACTTCAGTCCTTGACATTGCCATGAAACCCACGTCCCAAGGGATATGCAACCACTCTGGCCTCAGTAGGGAGGGGTTAGGGTGGGAGTAGATGACAGTTCACTTTGATACCTAGAACTCTTATCACCTTGGCATATCAGACAGTGGATAAAATGCATCACACTATCCCTGACAGATAAAATGCATCACAGATAAAAGGCATCACACTATCTCTGGGTAGGGCAGAGCCTATAGGTGATGAGCTTTTAATTGTACAAGACAAGGCCTTTCAGGGACTAACATCCACCTGCTCTGACTTCTTTTAGCATTGTAACAGGCCTCTTTATGACCAATGGGTAGTCCTGTGTTACATATGATTATTTTATCATTTCCAGTTAATGTATGTACTTCAGACTAAGAAATGTCTCACATTTGTTTTTTATTCTCTTTAGGCTTTACTCAAGTTTTAAGTACTTCTTGAATGACTAACACATTTAGGGGCATTGTCCTGTCTGCCTACCTAAATCCAGGATGAGACCAAACCATAAGCCCAATTTAAATTAAGTTAGTTTTTCATTCCTTTCATGGACAGAAAATCCATCTATTGGTTTCCACCACCTCTGGCTCCCTCTCGCCCCCTATAAATGGGATGCAAAACTCAGAGATCCTTTATTTCTTCAACTGGGGATTGTGAGTCCGGTGAAGTGCCTTTCTTTATGATTATTTTGGAAACAACATATTTTTCACTGGAAATACTAGAAGCTTGAAAGCCAAAGGCTTTTGGCACAAACCTGTGAAAGAGATTCTAGATAGATGCATGCTCCTCATTCCGATTTCAGAAATTCAGGCTTTATTGAAGGATGCAATCTGTTCGCTTTGGTAAAATTAGACCTTCGGGCTATTTAAGGGTTAATGAATGAACTGTGCTAATCTGAATCTAGATATTTTCATTTCTCTACATCTTGCCCTTAGCATATACATTATTTCAGTAAATGATTTTTTAACTGTCGTATTTTCACTCATCACATAGACTTTTATTGAACACCTGCTATATGCTAGTTGGGTGCAGGTGCTGTTGATACAGAAAGGAGTACACCATTGCTGACCAGAGGGGCTCACGGTCCTCCCTGGCATCATGTGATGCACTCTAAGTAATACAGAGATGAGCCCTTTAGCAACTGATGCATATATTTTAAAAAAAGTGGTATGGTCATACAATTGAACATTATTTTGGCAATAAAAAGGAATGAAATGTTAATGCATGCTAAAATATGAACGGATCTCAAAAGCATTAGGAAAAGTTGAAAAATCCTGTCACAAAAGACTTTATTTTGTATTATTTCAGTTAAATAAAATGTCCAGAATAGGCAAGTTCGCAAATGGTTATACTGTTGATATTTAGCTCTGTTGACTAATGAGTTTGCCGACCACTGCTCTTGGGGAACGCAGTTGAACCCCCCACACAAACCTCTTATTTTGATTCCCTAGATCAGAGGTTCTCAACCTTTCTAATGCCACGACCCCTTAATACAGTTCCTCATGTTGCGGTGACCCCAACCACAAAATTATTTTCATTGCTACTTCATAACTGTCATTTTGCTACTGTTAATGGATCGTAATGTAAATATCTGTGTTTTCCCATGGTCTTAGGCTCTACAGCAATGATTCTCAATCTGTGAGTTGAGAACTGCTAGCAGGGTTGCTTAAGAGTCAGTGATTGGCAAACTCATTTGTCCACAGAACCAAATATCAACCGTACAACGATTGAAATTCTTTGGAGAGCCAAATTTTTTAAACTGAAACTTCTTCTGACGCCACTTCTTCAAAATAGACTCTCCCAGGCCGTGGTATTTTGTGGAAGAGCCACACTCAAGGGGCCAAAGAGCCGCATGTGACTCGCGAGCACAGTTTGCCGACCACTGAGCTAACTCTAAATAACAGCAACAATGTAGGCTTGGTTCCTCATCCAAGTCTAGGGGTGGATCTTGCTTGGCTTAAGGTAGTCATCATATTCCATCCTCAAGGCCACAAGGTTGGATTCAGAGTGTGCATTTAGCCCCTAAGTTGGAAACAACTTGTTAGCTGGGGCTTCTGGGAAAATGAAGCTTGCTGTGTCTTTCCCATGGGAACTGGTGGGAGAGACGTGCTTTCCCTGGGCAGTGTAATAAGGATGTGAGGTCCAGGAGAACCTGGAGCTGTGAAGGGGTGGAGCCCAGTGCAGATGCCAAAGATGAAGAAGGAAAGCACCAGGAGCCAGGAACGTCTTATGGTCTGGATATGAACTCGTTATCAGATATATTATTTGCAAATCTTCTCTCCCATTCCATAGGTTGCCTTTTCACTCTCTTGATAGTGTTCTTCAATGCAGAGAACTTTTTAAGTTTGATGTAGTCCCAGTTGTCTATTTTTGCTCCTATCGCCTATGCTTTTGGTGTTACATCTTAGAAATCATAGTTAAGTCCAATGTAATGAAGCTTTCTCCCTATGTTATCTTCTAAGAGTTTTATGTCTTTAATTCACTTGGAATTGTGTAGTTTAGGTCTTTAATTCCTTCTGAGTTCATTTTTGTGTACAATAGAGGTTCAATTTCTCTAGTTAGATATCCCAACACCATTCATTGAAGTGGTCTTGGCACCCTTATCAAAGATTTCTTAATCATACACATACCATACACACATTTACCCTCACCCCCTCACACACACACAGGCTCTCTATTTGATTCCATTACCTTTTTATGCAAGCACTACACACCACACTGTTTTGATTACTGTAGTTTTGTAATATTTTTTTTGAAATCAGAAATCAGGTGTGAAGTCTCCAGCTTTGTTTTACATAATTGGATTCTCTTCGGGTTCTAAATGAATTTTAGGATGAATGCTTCTATGTCTGCAAAAATTGAGGCTGGGATTTTGATGGTGATTATGCCGAGTTTCAAAAAACAAACACATAAATACATGGCGACTTAAGTTAATTAGGAAGGAATCTGCATGGAATGGGATGAAAAAACATGGAATTGTAGTCAATCTGACCTGGGTTCAAATTCAAGCACTGCTACTTTTTTAGTTTGGTAGGATTTTTGAACCTCCTGTACTTTCCTGAAACTTCTTGTTTTCACCTATTAAATGTGATTAATGCTCTCATGCTTAAATCTCTCCAGCTTAAACTGTATTGGTAATGGCTTTCAATTGTAATTGTAATTGAATGACATTGATAGCTGGATTTACGTTGTTTCATCCAATGAACTTGAATAAATGGCACCCAGGAAATTCTCATATAACATATGGTTCTGATATTTCTATCATGTCCCGAAAACTTTCTTGTAATGGCAAATTTCTGTGTCAAACAGAATCATGAAACTGAGCCAGGTTTTCTGTTATTGAAGGTAGAAATTCTGTGTCATTAGAGTATTTCCCCTTCCCTTCTGCCCCCCGTCCCGCCCCAAGTTTCTCATATCTAAGAAGAGCATCGGAAAGTTGAATTTTAAAACACAACTAAATAAAAAAGTTCATTTTAAAAATGCAAGCTGTCATAGACTTATTTTATCTCTCTGATATAACACTATAACATTATTTTATACTTCAGTATGCACACGCGTTTCTATCATTTTGCCCTTGGTTTTTGAAGATGGAACTTAGAAGGAACATGCATTTAGATATGAGATATTGAAATCTACTGAAGTGTATGGAATTATTTAACAGTACAACAGGCATGCTTGTATCTTTCAGAAGTGACATCAGGTGGGTTAGCTAACTGAAGCTTCCAGGAATGTATTTTAATGATCTCTAGGGTTTATCTCCTATTTCAAATTACTTGCTATTTAGTCTGCCTCTATGAAATCACTGGCACTTGCTAAATTCTCCTTCGGATTTGTTTTCAGTAAATCAGTTTAGCGTTGATCATTTCATCACTTTGAGGTGTGATAGGGGGAAGAAAGTAGTTATCTGATTCTCACTGAACAATCTCCCTGAGGTATTAAATAAATTTACTCTATATCTCATCTGTCATCTGCTATGCATGGTGAAATGCTCTGACAGGAACTTGACTAGTATATTCAGGGCTCCTACATTAGTTCTCACTCAATAGTAACAAACACCCCCCAGAATTGCTGTGGTTTGCAACCACTAAGATTTATTTCTTATTCACTTGATATATATATACTAGAGGCCCAGTGCACAAATGTGTGCATGGGTGGGGTCCCTCGGCCTGGTCTGTGATTGGAGCATTCTCGCCCAGTCCTGATCCGGCCAATTGGGGCTGGCTGGCTGGGGGAGGGACTGTGGGAGGTTGGCCAGCCATTGGATGCTGGCTGTGGGAGTCCACTGACCACCAGGAGGTCAGCTCCAGTGTTGAACGTCTACCCCCTGCTGGTCAGTGCACAATACAGTGACCGGTCGACTGATGGTTCGGTCATTTGGTCGCTTAGGCTTTTATATATACAGATGTGACAAGATACCCGCCCTTTCACATTTCATATATAGGAAGTTGGTAGTGTCTTTGCTTCTGCCTCAGATAAATAACTTTTTCACTCCAGGATCAGGCTGAAGGAGGAGCCCCCATCGGGGACTTGTCATTCTTGTGGCTGAAGGAAAAGGGCTGGCTCGTCAGAGGCAGTCAAAGCTTGCGGTGGTTCTTCACATTTCTGCTCAGCCGTGACCACGTTGCATGGTCCAGCAAGTCCCAGGGGCAAGCCCAATATCAGTGTCTTCTGAGAGATACCCTGCCATTTACAAGGCCTGTGATGGACATGAGAGAGTAGAGGGAATAATAGAATACAAGGAAGGTATAATTTTATTTATTTTTTTATTTAATAAATCTTTATCGTTCAGATTAGGAAGGTATAATTTTAGATAGGTCCCTTGGCATCTTTTTCTATTATGCCCTGTTCTGCTCATGCTTCTTCGAAAAGTCCCTTCCCTGCGCCTCTCACCTTTCTCTCCATCACCCCTTCCGGACCCTCTGCTGCCAAGCAGGCCCATGGGATTATTTCACAGTACCACGGGCATGCTTGTATCTTGTAATGGACTGACATTGGTTGTTGGATTTCAGGCTCTGAAGGAGGCCTGGGCATTTCCGCCAGCCCCATGGGGGATCTGTATGATGTGCGCCTACCTGATCGCTTTGGTCAAGACTGAAAAGAAGTCCCTCTGCCTCCGGAGCCCTGTGATGTGATACAAAGAGCTCTGCTCTGAGCCAGGTGGCTCCCCATTTGCTGAAATCAGACCCACTAGTTTTGTGCTATTCCTGATGATTAGGTTGAAGTGAAATTCAAAATCAGTTGCTTGCTATTTATACCTATTGGTTGTATGTCTGAAACCCTTACCTACCTTATTCTTATTGTTTTAGAATGCTTTATAACACACAGCAATGTTTACCTCAATCAGGTCCTCTGACGCTCACAAGAATCCTGGTGGTGTCAATGGGATTTTGATTCTCGTGTGACAGTCTGGGAAAAGATAAGCAACTTCTGCAGGATCAAAGGCTAGTGAGCTTTCTAGCCAGTATTCCCATCAGGGTACAGAGGGATGGATAGTGCTTGTTATGGATAAAGCATACCCTGCTTTAAAATGACATTTTGAAGAATAAATAATTAATATAGGAATAATGTAACATAGTAAATACTTCATAAAATAGTTTTAAAGGAAGGTACGAAGTTTCACTGAGAGGATTCACCTGAACATTAAATGTCTTCATTTTCAGTGATCTGATTGGGAGATTTCCATTTACATACCACTTTCCCAAGAAAAGCAGTCCTGGTCCAGATGGGGCAGTGTGGTTCCTGGAGCACGAAGCCCTGTGAGGCCAGTTTCCCACGGCGTCCGCTCCCTACTTCATCTCCCCTGCCCTGCTGTAGTTTGAGCCACTGTCACCTCTCAGAGAGCGCAGTAGTCCCCCACATAGCCCTCCATATCTGTTCTGTTTTTGTTTTTTACTCCTCCAAGCCTTCCATCCCACTAAGCCTAGCCATGCTTTCCACATGCACATCTGAACTTGATTGACTTCTCTATCCCCTCCCAAAGCCCTCCTGTAGCCACCAGGGTGCCAGGTGAGGTTGTCCTCCACACTGCCAGCCTGGGTGCCGTTCTCTCCCTCACTCTCTGCTTACTTTAATCTCAGTCTTCTCCTCTCCTCCCCGGTCTTCCTACCGGTGTCCCCAAATCCATTAGCTTTCATGTCACAGACCCTACCTTTTCAGCAAAGCCAGCTGTGACCCCCAAACCATAATAGCTAGTCCTGTTTTAGTCTCCAGCAGCCGGAAACTCACCTCTGTCCTCCCACCACCACTGGGGCCTGTGGATTTTCCTCCTTAAATGCCACTGGAAACTGATTGAGGTACCAAGAACTTCCCGATGTATTGATGACAACGGCTCTTGTGAAAGCCTTCATTCACCCACACCAGTCACTGTTGGAAGCTGCCCACTGCCTTCACTGGCAGAGAGGTGTGGACAAGAAACCCGGAAGGCTGGTCAAGAGCCAAGCACCCACTGTCAAGTTAAGACAATGGTAGCTAAAGCAACTTCCACTTTTTAGTTTATGAAAATTCTTGCTGATTGGCTATTATTGGAATTGCCTGTCTAAAGGCTATGGGTGTATCCCATCCTATCTAATAAAAGAGTAATATGCAAATTGACCATACCTTGGCTACACCCACCAGCCACGCCCATCAGCCAATCAGAGCAAGTATGCAAATTAACCCAACCAAGATGGCTATGGCCACAGAGAGAGTAGGAGGGAGGCTTGGGTTGCCCCTGGTGATGGAGGAAGCCAAGCTTTCCATAAACCCTGGCCGGCCCAAGCCTCAGCTTAAGGCAACAAAATTTCAATGGTTGTGCGAGCAGAAGGCTTGGCTCCGCTCAAGGCTAAAATTTCAGTTGTAGAAGATAAATAAATCCCAGATACCAGGGCCTCCGCTTGGGGGGTGTGGCTTGCCTGCAAACCACCACAGGCCCCTCACCCAGGCCACCTCGTGCCCCAACGGAACACTCATCCTGATCCAGGACACCCTTTAGGGCAAACCAGCTGACCCCACCCGTGAACCAGGCCTCTATCCTATCTAATAAAAGAATAATATGCAGATTGACCATTACTCCAACACACAAGATAACTGCCCCCATGTGGTCACAAGATCCTGCCCCCATGTGAACACAAGATGGCCATCACAAGATGGCCAGCAGGAAAGGGCAGTTGGCAGGGACCAGGCCAATAAGGGAGGGCAGTTGTAGGCAGTCAGGCCTGCAAGGAAGGGCAGTTGGGGGTGATCAAGCTTGCAGGAAGGACAGTTGAGGGGGACCCAGACCTGCAGGGGAGGGCAGTTATGGGTTACCAGGCCTCCAGGGGAGGGCAGTTAGGGATGACCAAGCCCACAGAGGAGGGCAGTTAGGGGCAAACAGGCTGGCAGGGGAGCAGTTAGGCATCAATCAGGCTGGTAGGGGAGTAGTTAGGGAGTGATCAGGCTGGCAAGCAGAAGTAATTAGGGGTAATCAGGAAGGCAGGCAGGTGAGCAGTTGGGAGCCAGCAGTCCTGGAATGTGAGAGTGATGTCCACGTAGGATCAGGCCTAAATGGGCAGCCGGACATCCCTCTAGGGGTCCCAGTTTGGAGGCTGGGCTGAAGGACACCTCCCCTACCCTTGCACAAATTTCATGCACTGGGCCTCTAATAGTCTTAATAAAAGGGATAGCAAGGCCAGAGCGGAATGGAATCTTTTTCCTTGAATTGGGTTCCTGCCTGTCCCCCAGTATTTTCAAATATATATTTTCTAGTCTCTTTCATTTGTGTGCAACCTCCTCCAGAGCCCGAACCCTGAACCACGTGGGACATGGAGACACTCGCAACTGGTGTCCAACCAGGAGTACTCGCAAGTCACCATTCATTACAAGGAAATACCCCAGTGGGTTGGAGAGAAAGCAACCATGTTCAAAACCACATGTTCCAACACAATGCACCTGATGTTTTAGAGGATAAATGCTTCCTGTGATAATCAGTAAATTAAACAAGGCTCTCAGAGGTGTGATTGCCTTTAATGTTGGGACCTCACCAATGGAAGCAGCATGGATCCTCAGTGATCCGGTTTCTAGGGATTGGTCTGCACTCTGTGCTTGTGGCTGCTGAGGTTGCTGAGTTTAGTCTCGGCACACCTTGAGCGTCCTACATCACCTGTCAGGTTAGACATCATGGGTCCACGTGGTCCCTCTCCATTTTCCAACTCACCACGTACCCTCTCTTCTGCAGAGGTCAAAGTCGACAAGGTGCTTGGCTGTGGCTCTCCCTCAGGTCGGTGTGTGGCATGCTGCTTTGTCAGGCAGACAGCTGCCTCTCGAGAGGCAATGCTAATTTTCTGGGCCTGTGGATGGCAATGAGGTCGGGCCTGGGCATGTTTGCCAGGCTGACGGACAGGTTTAATTTGAGCCTGATCTCAGGAGATCGTGGGAGGGGAAGGTCACATACCACCAGCTATCATGTGGAGTGGTTGCTTTTCTAACTTTCACTCAAACAGCTGAATTTAACATTTTTTCCCTCTGAGAACTTTTTTCAAGGAGACTGTTTTTCCTGCTTTCTTAGAATGAATAGAATGAAGCTAGCTTGGTTAAAAAATGAGATTTTCGAGCAGTGGTTCTCAACCTTCCTAATAACACAACCCTTGAATACAGTTCCTCATGTTGTGGTGACCTCCAACCATCAAATTATTTTTTGTTGCTACTGCATAACTAATTTTGCTACTGTGATGAATTGTAATGTAAATATCTGATATATGGGGTGTATTTTCATTGTTACAAATTGAACATAATTAAAGCCTCATGATTAATCACAAAACAATATGTAATTATATATTGTGAAATGTTTATCTGTAACTACAAATAAGTGAACTTTTGTCTTGAAGCATGGGGTAGCATGGGTAACAGTCTTAATATAACAACAGTAAACTACCTTTCGTCATTTTGCAGCAGTATGAGTAAAAAACCAACATCAATGCGAAGGTTGAGATTGATTCTTTCTCACCAGATCAGAATTTCTCAGGACAGTCTTTGCAAGAGCACTATGAAGATCATCTTCCACCACAAATCTACTTCTGTATTTAGACTTGATCACCAACAAGCTGGAAAACCCTGTTTCACAAAGATATGTTGTTGGAAATGGAAGAAGGCGCAACACAGTCTCAGACAGAACAGGATATGACTGCAAACACTTGATCCAGAATTTTGTAACTGGCATTATAGAGAAATCAGTTCTCACTGCATCGCTGTTAATAAGTTCAGTCAACTCCTCTTGTGCTGTCTCAGGAACATCTTCAACTTTGAATGGGCTTCTGGCAAGTGCAAATGGGGTGTCAGGTAGATTTGGAAAGTATGATGAAATTTCATCTGCAAGCATGTGCAAGTGTTCTTTCACAGAAATTATCATTGTACTCCTTTTGTCTGGTTCAATGTCATATTCCTCAAAGAAAGCAGAGAAGGTAGGCAACATGTAAATCTTACTTTCATCCAATTTTTTTTTTTGCCAAAGCTGAAGTTTCATTTGCAATGATCAGATCTTTTCAGACAAATCGAGGCATGTTGCATTTGGTCCTTGCAGTGATAAATTTAACTCATTCAAGATGGCAAAGATGTCAACCAAGTAAGCTATTTTCTGCAGTTCACTTTTATCCCTGAAAAGTGCTTTGAACTGCAGTTTTGCTTTCTGATTAAAAACCATTTTGAGTTCATCACAAAGCTCAAAAACACTTTTTAAAACTTTTCCTCTCAATAGCCATCTCACTTCAGTGTGAAATAGCAGAGCATTGTTTGGTGCATCTAACTCTGCACAGTTGTGAAAACAGTTGACTGTTTCAAGTGCTCACCTTTACAAAATTGACAGAACTTATGACGCTTTTCATTACTTCTTATAACTCTTGTGGCAGCATCTTGGTTGCTAATATTTACCGATGAATCATACAGTAAGTTCCCATGACTTTTGGTGACTCATTCAGTACCAAATGTTGAAATTCAGATCAACATCCTAGCATAGTGAAGTACCATCTGTGCAAACACCACAAACCTTTTCCCAAGAGATCTTATGTTCTTTCAGAAATGAACCAACTGTGTCAAATATATCACGTGCTTTTAAGAGGTTTGCAAAAAAAAGAAACTCATCTTTAAAGTCACCATCATTAATATACCTCACGTAAACCGTAAACCAGTAACTGTGAACAGTTTGCAATGTAGATTCATCAAGCTGGATACTAAATATTGGAAATGGAGCAGATTTAATTTCCTAGATTACCTGATCAAGAATATCAACAGACATGTCATCTGTTCTTCTGTGGAAAGTGTTGTCAGATAAGGAAATTGCATTCAATTTTGTAACAAATTCATCTCCGATCATAACACGAACAATGTCTTTGGCCACTGGCAACAGTAAATACTCAACAGTGGTGTGAGGTTTCATAGTTCTGGCGACTCTGAGTGCCACCAAATCTGAGACTTCAATGACTGCTACATTTTGTTTGTGGTGCTTGCCACCAGTGTCAAGTCTGGCTTTCTTGTGTTCATTAACTTTGCTTTTAAAATAGTTGGTATCCTTGCCGGCAAAGCTCTGATGCTTGCTATCAAAATGGTGTTTTAGTTTGTTTGGCCATATAAATTTGGCTGATAGAACTTCACAACAAATAACACATTGCGATTTCTCAATTCCTGCTGTAATTATTGAGGTAAAATCATACTGTAAAAAATCCTCACTATATTTTCTTAACGTTCTTCTCTATACGATCCATTGTCATGGGATGGTTTGCTAATGAAACTAATATATAACAGTGGTCGGCAAACGGTGGCTTGAGAGCCACATGCGGCTCATGAGCCACGGTTTGCTGCTCTGTTGACTCATGAGTTTCCAACCACTAACCTAGACACTCGATTCCAATAATTACAGGCTGTTGTTGTTCCTGGTGATTAAGCCCCTATCCCAGTGGTCAGCAAACTCATTAGTCAACAGAACGGCAAACTCTGGCTCACGAGCCGCAGTTTGCCAACCACTGATATATAACAATAGCTTTAATAATACAAAAGATGATACATGGCATAGTTCAGTCAATACAGTTCATTTAAATTTCCTATGATTTACCATCCTGTGTTGTTTTCTTTACATACCTGTTACTATCACAAGGGGCAGTATTCACATCACCCACAGCTGAATATAAAAAGACCGATCAGCATCCAGATTAAGTTCCCATGGTACAGATAATTTTTTTGCAGTAGTTGATTTTTCGGTACATGATTTTACATTTACCCAGTAATTATAATTCATGAAGTGTCGTTTTACTTCCAATACTGCTGCTTTCAACACAGCAGCTGCTTTCTACACAGTAGCTGCTCTCTACACATGTGTGACTGGTCCACATAAGTACATTATAGTGCCAGTGCAGTCACATCCACCTGTATTTGTACGGGGTGTATGTGATGGCATTGGCGCAATGATGTCATCACACTGGGTACTCGTACGTGGGCATATTTGCATGTGGGCGGACCTGCCTGGAGACAGAGGAATGTTGTCTTAGGTGACCCCTGTGAAAGGGTCGTTCCACTCCCAAAGGGGCCGCGGCCCACAGGTTGAGAACTGCTGTTTTAGAGTGTTTCCTTTTCTGTTTGGGGGCCTGGCAGGAAGCCTATTCATTCTAAGTGAATGGATGTTTTTTCCACTTTTGTCCTCCTTCCTTTGTTCTTTGCCCCTTTCTTCATTTTCAGCTTATTGAGATCTTCTTAGGCCTATAGAGTTTTATCTTATGGGCAACTTCCTTGATTTCCCCCATCAGAATTAATATTGGTTTATGTTGTTTCATGATCTTTTACTTTTTAAAAAAAATTTTAATTCTTTGTTGCTTAAAGTATTACGTATGTCTCCTTTTACCCCATTGACCTCTCCTTGGTTATTCCCCATGTCTCACCCCATCCCTCTCCCAGCACATGCACTCACCCCACTACTGCCTGTGTCTATGGGTGATACTTATATGCATGCATACAGGTCCTTTGGTTGATCTCTCACCCCATCCACCCATTCCTCTGAGTTTGGATGGTCTGTTCGATGTTGCTCTGTCTCTGGATCGACTTTAGTTCATCAGATTATGTTGTTCATTATATTCTACAAGTGAGTGAGGTCATGTGATAGTTATCTTGCTCCAACTGGCTTATTCGCTTAGCATAATGCTCTCCAGGTCCATCCATGCTGTTGCAAATGGTAAGAGTTCCTTCTTTTTTATAGCGACATAGTATTCCATTGTTTTTTAATCCACACATCTGATGGGCACTTAGGCTGCACAAGAACAGATATATAGACCAATGGAACAGAACAGAAAACCCAGAAATCGACCCAAAACATTATGATCAATTAATATTTGACAAAGGAGGCAAGAGTATACAATGGAGTCAAAACAGTCTCTTCAATAAATGGTGTTGGGAAAATTGGACAAATACATGCAAAAAAATGAAACTAGACCACCAACTTACATCATTCACAAAAATAAACTCAAAATGGATAAAATCAAGGAAGTTTCCCATAAGATAAAACTTAAATATAAGATAGGAAACCATAAAAATCTTAGAAGAATCCAAAGGCAGCAAAATAGTTGACATATGTCCTAGCAATATCTTTACTGTTACCACTTCTAGGACAATGGAAACTAAGGAGAAAATAAATAAATGGGACTACATAAAAAATAAAAAGCTTCCGCACAGCAAAAGAAACCATCAGCAAAACAACAAGAGAGCCCACTGCATGGGAGAACATATTTGCCAATATTATATCTGATGATATTTTACTTGGTGCTTCATTTAGCACTTGCGACATTTTGTGCTATTTTGAAAGTAACTTTGCCCATTTTTCTTCCCCAGATTATACAATTTTTTACAAATATGTTTTTATTGATTTCAGAAAGGAAGGGAGAAGGAGAGAGAGACATATTAATTATGAGAGAGAATCATTGATAGGCTGCCTACTGCATGCTCCCTACTGGGGATCAAGCCCACAACTCAGGCATGTGCCCTGACCTGGAAGTGAACTGAGACCTCCCGGTTCATAGGTGGACACTCAACCACTGAGCCACGCTAGTCCGACCCAACAGTGTTTTCTTTTTAATTTATCAGTTTTAATTTTTAGAGAGAAGAAGGAAGATGGATAGAGAGATAGAAACATGGATGAGAGAGAGAAAAATCAGTTGGCTGCCTCCTGCCCACCCCCTACCGGAAATCTAGCTTGCAACCTGGGCATGTGCCCTCACCGATAATCAAAGCAGAGACCTTTTGGTTCTTGGGTTGATGCTCAACCACTCTGGCCGGGCAGATTATGCAATGTTTAAGGATAGGACTGGAATTTATTCCAACTTGTATCATCCCCAACTCCCAGGACAAAGCCCTGTCCAGTGGAGGGGCTGTGCATATGTTGAAGGGATTGGAATCTCTAGGGCAGTGGTTCTCAACCTGTGGGTCGCAACCCCTTTGGGGGTCGAACGACACTTTCACAGGGGTCGCCTAAGACCACTGGAAAACAGATACTTACATTATGATTCATAATAGTAGCAAAATTATAGTTATGAAGTAGCAATAATTTTATGGTTGGGGGTCACCACAACATGAGGAGCTGTTTAAAGGGTCGCGGCCTTAGGAAGGTTGGGAACCACTGCTCTAGGGCTTGTCCTCGCATGAAAAGGTATTGTGCCATCATAATATTCCCCATACACAAATGGACAGTCAGGAGAGCTGCGCTGGGACTCTTTTATCTGCCTTGCCATTATTTTGCAATTTCCTCATCATTTCAGGTCAAAACACTGTTTCAAAGAACAATTCTTTTCCTTTCTTCGTAACAGGCAGTCGTTTTATTGGGCCCCGTTATATTGAGTAGTGCGCTCACGATAAGTTTATGTGATAAGAGTGAGAAGCTAGCTTCCTTTTGGGTGGGCCTGAATTGTTTCTTGTTTAGGACGAAGTCTTCTGAAACCAGAATCCATTTCCTAAAACATACCACATTGAATTGAGCCTCAGAGACATTGCTTTTCTGTCTGTGATATTTTCCTTTTAGTAGCACAAAATAGAAAAATCTCACTTCATGATCTTCTCATTCTTAACTGTTTTGGGCAAGAGACTGCAGTTGGAATCTCTTTATGAAATTCTCCGCAGAATTAATGACTTGCATCTAAACCACAGCCGTCCATATCTGTTGTCTCTGTAAGGAGACTGCAGCAGTAATTGTGCACAGGGTAAGTTGCTTAAACATAATTTGATCAGTCCTAGCTGGTTTGGCTCAGTGGATAGAGCATCGGCCTGCGGACTACAGGTTCCCAGGTTCGATTCCAGTCAAAGGCACATGCCTGGGTGGTGGGCTTGATCCCCAGTGGGGCATGCAGGAGGCAGCCGATCAATGGTTCTCTCTCATCATTGATGTTTCTATCTCTCTCTGCCTCTCACTTTCTCTCTGAAATCAATAAATATATATATTAAAAAATAAGACAAGTTGATCAACTTTGACAATGACAAGTGAAGAATAAAAAGAAACCCGAGATTTTTGTGCTTATTTTTAATGATATAATCAGCTATAGCCAAGAGAGTCACTTTGTAAGAGTATTTTTTTAGCACCAGTCCTACCTTTTTCTTTAGAATTACCACCCATCATCCTTTGCATTACTCCAACAGTCTGCTGACTCTTGTCCTGGAGTGAAGCCCCCTCCCGGTCCCTATGAATAGATTGGGACCCGGTGTGAGAACAGCATCCTGCGGGATGAGCAGGAGCCTGGGTAGACTAAGATCAAAACCTGATAACTTAGGTGGGTTTGTACATATTGTTTTATTTTCCCTGGTCAGTCCTCTTCCCATAAAGCCACTTAGGTTTTCTCTGACGCATTTTTACATTTTTGAAAACAGCAATGCTCTTAGTAGGAGGAGCATGACTCTTGGATTCCGGAAACCAGTCATTCACATCCGGCTCCACCACCTGATAGTTGTGTAAACTTACTTTTCGGCCCCTCAGTTTCCCCCTTGTAACTCGCTTGCAGAGTTCCTGTGCACACGGCTGTCAACAATAGAGACTCAATCGAGCTATTATTTCTTTCATTATTATCATCCGGTTATTCGGACAGAATATCCAGAAAAACACCATTTCCTTGGAAGCACACATTTCTGGAGTGCGACCCTGGATGGGGTATTATTTATACTTCGGCATTTTTGCTCTATTTTCATTCGGTACGTGCATGTGTGCACGTGTGTGTTTGTGCCTACGAGGGTGTGTGTGTCAAGCACCGTTTCAGTTACTCCGGTTACATGAATGAATAAAACAGACAAACATTCCTACCCGCCATGAGCTCACATGGCAGTGGACGCAGCTGGAAGCTGATAAATTCCGTGGAAAAGTTAGGCAAGAGTTGGGAGTGGTTTGCAATTCTAAGTCGGGAGGTCAGGGCAGGCCTTGCTGTGAATCTGACACTAGTTTTGAGTTCTTAGAGCAGCGGTTCTCAACCTTCCTAATGCCGCGACCCTTTAAGACAGCTCCCCATGTGGTGGTGACCCCCAACCATAAAATGATTTCCGTTGCTACTTCATCACTGTCATTTTGCTACTGTTATGAACTGTAATGTAAATATCTGATAGGCAGGATGTATTTTCATTGTTACAAATGGAACATAATTAAAGCATAGGGATTAATCACAAAAACAATATGTAATTATATATTGTGAAATATTTATTTCTAATTATAAATAAATGAAATTTTGTCTTGAATCATGGTGTAGCATGGGCAACAGTCTTCATATGACAACAGTAAACTACATGGCTACACTTTGCTACACCGAGGAGCGGTGTGTTGGTTCCTAAGACCATGGGAAATAGGTGTTTTCCAATAGTGTTAGGCGACCCCTGTGAAAGGGTCGTTCACAGGTTGAGAACCGCTGTCTTAGAGGTTCCCCTGTACTATGTTGGAGAATGGGGGGCAGGGGAGAAGAGAGACAGGGAGAAAGGGGGGCAGTGGAGCTGCTGATTTGTAGGCAGCGTGAGCATTTCTTCTGTGTAACGTGTCCAAACACAAACGCACATTGGAGAGTGAGGGTTTCCAGATGGCCTAGTTTCGTTTTATTCAGCGGTAGCAAAACGTCTTCCTTAAGTGTTAGTGCCCCCCCCCCCTGCCTTCTCCAGTGACGCATGCGCCATCGGGTCCAGCTGGTCTGTGACCTCCGCTGGAGGCCATGGCCCTGGCCGCCCTGGGTTGTGGAGCCGGCAGGAAGCCAGGCCCCTCAGGGTGGGCAAGGAGGCGGGCAGCCACTTGCCTGCATAATGCCTGAGCCTGTGGGGATTGTGAATTCCTCAGAGCAGCCTCTACCCACAGATTCGATTTCAATTTAAATCTAAATGCATTAAAGTAAATGACATTAAAAAAATCCAGTTTCTGATCACATGAGTTTCATGGAAAGTTTTCAGCAGCCCTGGCTGTCTGAAGGCTCCTGTGGCATCACGGAGCTAGACCCCTGCCAACATGCCACACCACGCTCTGAGCACTTCTACCTGTTGTCTTCTTGTCCGGTTGCTGTCCTCTTCCAAACCTCGCTCTTCTTTTTACTTGTTGTTTCTCATCATCGATAGGATTAATGCTAGCTTTCACATTCTGTGAAGAGCAAGGGAACGAGGCTCTAAGAGAGAGAAAAAGCTCTCTGAGTCTCTGAGTTTTCACCCTTGGCACTTGGATTTCTATTCTGACAGCCCAAGGCCTTTGGTGCTTGGCTGTTGTTGTGCAGCTGAGTTCTGGTGAACGGAGAATCCGACTAGGGAGTTTGTTGAAGGAGAAGAACTAGCAAACTTTAATGGGAAGCTTTCGCTCCAGCCCAGGGTCCCGGAGTTGAGGGCAGTGCCACTCAAGGAGGTATGTATTGACCAAGTGCTACACGTACACGAGCCACTGTGCTAGGCCCTGGAGATTCAATCAAAAATGAACATGGCCCCCCACTCTGAGGAGACCACAGTGTGAGTAGCCGAGTCTTCATTAGGCAGAGTTTCACCACCCAAGGTCCAGGTCTGCCCTGGACACTCTCAAAGTCCAGAGAAGGGTGGTGCCTGAATCAGCCCTCCTGGGGCCGGGAGGAAGAGCTGAGGCCAGAGGCCAGAGGTCAGGGAACGCTTCCTAAAGGAGTGATGTTTAAATACAACTGGAGGAATAAGTAGATGTTTGTCACATGATGGAGTTGGGAGAATGGGGTCAACATGACATCATGTACCGTAGTGTGAACCAAGACACAGAAGTGAACCTGCATGGTGAAGGGAAATTTAAAAAATATATATATTTTACTGATTTTTTATAGAGAGGAAGGAAGAGGGATAGAGAGTTAGAAACATCGATGAGAGAGAGACATCAATCAGCCGCCTCCTGCACGCCCCCTACTGGGGATGTGCCCGCAACCAGGATACATGCCCTTGACCGGAATCGAACTTGGGACCATGCAGTCCGCAGGCTGATGCTCTATCCACTGAGCCAAACTGGTTTCGGTAGAGGGGGAATTTTTAAGTGTACTATTGATGGGCTTTGAAAGCAAAGGGAGCCAGTGTCGAGAGAGAGAGAGAGAGAGAGAGAGAGAGAGAGAGAGAGAGAGAGAGAGAGAGAGAGAGAGCGAGCGCCAGCCTTTGGTATGTAAATGAAGAGGAGTACTACGGGGAGGGTAAGTGGCTGATCTACTTATTGAGCAGTTCCAATAGTTCATGCTGGCAGCTCTGTTGAGATTTAATGGAGGGACCTGGACTGGAGGTTGGGGCAGCATAGTGGGGGGTGACTGATGGGGGAGAGATTTCTACCCATTCAAAAGACAGATAAAGGCCTGATGTGAGGGAGTATAATGGGGTTCAATCAATATTATTAGTGTTTGAGGATTTACTAGAAACAGAGGATGAAGGAGACAAAAGAATCAGAGATGATGCGCAGCTTTCAGGAAAACAGATTAATTTGAGCTCTTCTTCCAAGTTCATGGTGATAGGGTTTGACCTGTAGCGATTACTAGTGCTTTGCATTGGCAACTGTGGCGTCTATGTTAGGTTTCTGCTCTTTAGCACTCTGTCACTCTCTCGTTTGTTAAAAGAACTCGATGCATAGCCCAGAGAGAAATACCACCCTTGTATGACTTTAATTTTGCAGTGGCTTATAAAAATTTATAGAAATTTGGCTTCATTTCTAGTGGCTCCCATCCAGATGCCAAAATTACCCCCAGTGCTAAGGACGCCCCTTAGGTAAACCATGGAATCTGTTTTTCATTAGGAGCAGCTGAAAACCATCAGCCAAGTGCTCATGCTATGCCAATATTAATGCCAGTCAAGTTTCAAGGTAACTAGGTTTCAGAAAATTACGGTTCTCAAACTCTGTCTAGCTGCACCCTTGCTGGTATTTTGGCGCACACTAGCATTTATCCTGTGAAAAAAAAAAAAAGTAGTGGCTTCCTTACTTTCCGTAATTGCAGGTTGCTTTTCTTAGATGATCAATTCAATGTGGAGATCTGAATGTTAGTGGAGACATTCTTATAGATCTGCAACCAATCACTTTAAAGTAAAAGCACAACTTCAGTCTGGACGGTGGCAATAGCGTTGGAGGAGAGCCTGCAGGGAGGGTCCATTGTGCTGGAATCTACGTTGAACACAGGAATTCTCTTATAACTGCTGCGCGTTTTAAAAGAATTTCCCAAGTAACAGTTAATATTTTAATGGCATCTGTTAAGCTTCCAGAAAAACCCAGTCCTCTAGTTTGCAAGATTAAGGAAGGATGCCAAATGTATGTTGGTACTTGGGTTTTTAACGACAGATTGCATGACTGTGTGTCTAAAGCCACAGAACAGTAGGCGCCTGCCACTTTCTTTTAAGCAGTTATATTTAACCACTGCAGCTGGCCTTTGTTGCTAAACATTTATTATTAGTAGTATTTTTTGTTTGTTTGTTTGTTACTCCAACTGCTCTATAAAATTGGATCTTCAATGGTCGGCAGTTTTTGAATGACTTCCTCAGAACCTGTGAAACCCTGTTCCCTAATCAGGAAATTAGAGCAAGACTTGTGGCCTGAGGAAAGGTAGCATGGCTCTTCTGAATGAGACAGTAGGATCACAGGACAGCTATATAAGATCTTCAGAAATTTTATGTGAAGAGTAGTGATATAGTTTGGTGTGAACAAGTACTGTAAATTGAGACGCAGGGGAAGTTCCCACATCCTTGAAGAATGTCTTGTACAAAGGAGGGAAGAAAACAAGCTGAATTTTTCTGGTTCTTGGGAAAGGTTGCATTGACTATTTGTTAAAAGTTAATGAAGATCAGCCCTGCTGATGATTTGTTAAAAGTTAATGAAGATTCAGTGGTAGAGTATCAACCCATGAGCCAGAAGGTCCCCGATTCCATTCTCAGTCAGGGGCATGCAGGAGGCAGCCAATCCATGTGTCTCTCTCAATGATGTTTCTATCTCTCTCTAAAATCAATAAAAACATATATATTTTAAAAAGTGTCTCTAGTCGGTTTGGCTCAGTCGATAGAGTGTTGGCCCGAGGACTGAAGGGTTTGGGGTTCAATTTTAGTCAAGGGTACCTACCTTGGTTGCAGGTTTGATCCCCAGCCCTGGTAGGAGTGCATGCAGGAGGCCACCAATTGATGTGTCTCTCTCACATTGATGTTTCTCTCTCTCTGTCTCTTCTCCTCCCTTTCACTCTTTCTGAAGGTCTGTGGAAAAATATCCTCTGGTGAGGATTAACAACAATGAAAAAGTTAATGAACATCATTGGCTTCTAAGAACATTCTTTATAAATGGCCATCCTTCGTATGATGTCATGAAGGAAGGTTGTAGTGTAGAGCAACATAACAAAATAGTTTTATGAAAAGATAAGTATGTGTTTCATGAATCCCAAGGGGAGCCTCCTAAAAAGTATTTTCTTTATAAATAATTCATGTCATCCTGTGGAACCCGTGACTTCTTAGGGTGGGAAAGAGGGGGAAAAAACCTATCTTTTCAAGCCATTTGCAATTTAATACCAGCTGGTTACGGGAGTCGAAAAAACCTCATGAATTGCATGTTACTTTTTTGAATGCCTTTTCTCTCTCGGGAAAACTGGCTAACCCCCACAATCTTTCTCCCATGGCAAACGGCTGTAACACTTTGATCCCCTCAAACAGTTTGCCAGATGTCGCCGATAGAGCATGTGTGACCTTTCGTGCGCCAGCCCAACCTGGCTGATCGGAAACTGTACGTTAACCTCCTGTGACTTTTATTTCTAGGCATCACAGCAGAGGTTCTGGTGGTGACCTCCTTCCGTGAACTGCAGAGAAGGGCCGCAGAAGCCAGAGGGAAGATTGTCGTTTATAACCAGCCTTACACCAACTACTCCGACACCGTGAAATACCGGACGCGGGGCGCCGTGGAAGCTGCCAGAGTGGGGGCGTTGGCATCCCTCATTCGATCGGTGGCTTCCTTCTCCATTTACAGGTTTGTCACGATGCTACTTTGAAATCCTTTAAAAAACACACACACACAGCCGAGACCGGTTCGGCTCAGTGGACAGAGCATCGGCCTGAGGACTGAAGGGTCCCAGGTTCGATTCCGGTCAGGGGCATGTACCTTGCTTGCAGGCACATCTCCAGTGTGGGGTGTGCGGGAAGTGGCTGATCGATGTCTCTCATTGATGTTTCTGACTTTCTATTCTTCTCCCTTTCTCTCTGTAAAAAATCAAAACACACACACACAGAGTTTTCCATGAAAGAGAAGTCCTTATGAAATGAAAACAAACCATTCAAATGAAAAGAAAACACACACACACAAATGTTAGCTCATGGACTTTCCCCTATCCCACATTTGGTCAATTGTACTATCTAATTTGGCCTTTTTAGGATTCCAGGCATCATTTGTGCATTCCTTTCAAAAGCTTCCCACATTTGTGACGATCCCATAACATTCCTCGTATAACCAATATATTCTGTACTTTCATTAGTGGGAGAACTGACTTCACGTCTGTGTCTCATCAGAGACGCTTTGACGACTTCAGAGAAGTGAAATAAACACAAAGTGGGTGAGGCAAGGGGGCCATCTCTGGTGCAGAACTGAGGAAGCAGAGGATGTTGGGAGATAGAACTGGTTCAGCCTTTGAAAAACTGTGTGGCCTTGGGAAATGTTCTTCAGCTCTCGGGGCCTTGGCCTTCTCTTCTATTAATGGGTGGTGATGAGTAAAAAGATATTTACAGAATTATTTTAAGGATAAATGAGGTAAACTTACGAAAGACACTTGATTGTTTGCAAAGGCCTGTGTAAATGTTTGGCGGGATGATGTAAGGGCAACCTAAGTTTTGTCTTCTTCTTTGTGGTTCGGATGGCAGTAATTTGCCAAGTGCTTTATTGACTCTTAGTCGTAGGATGACATTTAGCACTGCAGTGGATAAAAAGGTCTAAAAATTGATCTGTGGACATTTGGCCTCGTTGAATAGCTACATATGGTAGTGCCACACATTAAGGATCAAATATTGGAGAAACCATTTTAGCATTATAGCCTGATCTCTGTCAGATAAAGAGATGCAAAAATAATTGCACGTAGAGTGTATTTGGTTTCTCAAGACCAGGTCTTTAGTTACCTACGGTAAAGGAAAGCTTATTCTGCACAATTACTATTTGGAGCTGGAAACATAGCGACTTGACCTTAATTAGCATCCTACACCCTTGAAAATAAAAATAATTGAGGAGGGTACATTAGCGAGTAGGAAATCAAGTCAGAAGGAGTTGTCCAAAAGGGCAGAGGAGAAGGAAAGGGGCATTTTTCTTTTATGGGGGTTAAATATCTTCCCAGGGGAAAAAGATGGGACATGTGAAGACCACCTGTTAAAAGTTTTATGAGAGAAAGTCTAGTCCCCTCATGTCATAGTCCTAGGAATAATGATCTTTGTGGAGTCTTTAAAGGTTTGGTGGCTAGGGAAATAATGATTAGACCATATTCTGTTGGGTGGTAAATCTTCTCAGGAGGAAAGTCCTAAATGGCTAGCTTATGGCTCAGCCACCCCCCTTAGAATAACAGACTGAGAAAGCCATTGCCACTCACCATGATTTCACTGGTCATGAGACCTAAATTATGGAGCGAGTGTTTTGCTTTGGGAAACTGGGAGATTGCCAGCAATATTTATTTAAGAACTACGACTCATAAGACTAATAAATTCCCAGATGACTTAATGCACTGCCGTCTGCCAGGGTTAATTGGCTTTTTTCTTTTTTCTTTCTGGTGTAACGAAGACGTTTGGAAACCCAGACCGTAACCCAGGAGCCCCAGAAAAATTTTGTCCAGCCCAGGACTTAGAAATCTGTTGTTGGTCTCTAAGATCGGAGGTCAGCAACTTGTAGTGTATATTAAGAAGACATTTTTATGAATATTTCTAGATCTAGACTGATTATATATTTTTTTCTCGATATTATAACCAACCGTATTTCACTGGACTCTTGACTTTAATAACTCCTTATTTTCAACATTTATAAAAACATAATAACCTTGCCCTTTACTTGGTACTTCGATTAGAATCTTTCACATATGTCATCTTATTTGTTCTGACAGCGACCCAAGGAACCAAGCAGAAGGAGCCTTATTAGCCCTACTTTATAGGCAGGGAAATAAAAGTTCAAAGAATTAAGCATATTTACATGTTGAAGCCTTGTATCCTGAAAAATTAAAACCAAGTGAAATGGATTCTGTCTCTTTGTTCACTTCTAGCTAATTGTTTCTTAGAGTCAATTTTCCTTAAAAATATTTCATATTCCTTCCTATCTCTAATTCTTCATCTCTCACTCACTCCTCAGACCATTTTAACCTGGCTTTTGCTAGTATTCAAATGGAACTTGTTAAGGTCACAAATAGTTGACTAATTGTCAAATGTAATGGACATTTTCAGGCCACCATATTACTTTATCTCTTGACTGCTTTTCTAACATCTCTCTCTGTCTGTCTCTCTATCTCTTTTTCTCTCTCTCTCCATCTCTATCTCACTCCCACCCCCTCTTTCCCACTTCCTTTCCTATTTCTCTGGCTTGTCACTCAGAATATGAGCAATCCCCATACGCTTGTGGCTTCAACCACCTCTCCTATCCTTATGCCTATCCTTATGTCCAACTATCTGCTGATTCTTCTGTGGATGTTTCATAGTTATCTCAATGTTAGTTTCTTTCCAAAGCAAACTCATCCTTTCACTTCTTTCTCCTGCATTCTCTATCTTCATGAAGAGAATGTCATCCTGTCTGCCTTTAAGTTACATGTTCTTGATTACTGTTTTCTTCCCTTATTCATTATTTTTACTAGATATATCATGTCCTGGGTTCATTTATTTCAAAAAGTACATACTTAGCAGCTCCATTCTCCAGTATCACTCTATTTTCTAGTAGCCAGGAATCACTGACACTTCCCCAGTGTGCCACATTTCCTCAAAGTTTGCAAGTGCTTTCTCCTCCTCAACATCCTATTTCTTTGCTTTTTTAAAAATATATATATTTTATAGATTTTTTACAGAGAGGAAGGGAGAGAGATAGTTAGAAACATCGATGAGAGAGAGACATCGATTAGCCGCCTCCTGCATGCCCCCCACTGGGGATGTGCCTACAATCAAGATATGTGCCCTTGACCAGAATCAAACCTGGGACCTTTTGGTCTGTAGGCCAATGCTCTATCCACTGAGCCAAACCGGTTTTGGCTCAACATCCTATTTCTCTTCTCCCTGTCTCCCAATGCCCCTCAAGATTTATCTTAAGTGTTTCTTCTTTTATAGAGCCCTCCCTGATATTAAGCCCAGGTGAGATACTCTTTCTGGAGGTGCCACATCATCTTGCACATACTCTAGGTCAGCGGTTCTCAACCTGTGGGTCGCGACCCCTTTGGGGGTTGAACAACACTTTCACAAGGGTCGCCTAAGACCATTGGAAAACACAGATACGATTCATAACAGTTGCGAAATTACAGTTATGAAGTAGCAACAAAAATAATTGTATGGTTGGGGGTCACCACCACATGAGGAACTGTATTAAAGGGTCGCGGCATTAGGAAGGTTGAGAACCACTGCTCTAGATCATAATGTCTTAGAGGTCTTTTGGGTCCGTGCTTTGGTAGGGCAGACTAACTGTCATACAAACCACTTCAAATCTTGGTCACTTAACACAGTAGCCGTCAATTTCCTGCTCACAAAATAGTTTCAGGAGTGTGGTCAGCAGGTGGCCTTCCGCTTCTCTCCATCCTGTGGCTCCATCAGCAATAAGATCTCAGAGTCCTTTGCATCCAGCTGGCAATGAAAGATATAGAAAGAGAAAGTTCATAATCAAGAGGAAAGTTTGCCAGGGCCAGGCCTGGATATGTCTGACCTCACTTACACTCACAGATCACTGGCCAGAATGTAGTTGTGTGGAGGCTAGCAAATGTGTTCTGCCTCAATGCCAACTTTGGTGAACTATTTCAGTCTGCCCCGATTGCCTATACGTTTCAGAAAGACGTGGATTATATATATTTACCTCTCTGTCCACATAACTCAGTATAATTTTTGTTAGGTAATAATCCCTCGGGAAATGTCTATTGAAGGAATGAACTTGTCTGAGAGCTGTAGTTAATTATGGCAGAACTCTTATGACGAACTGATTCTGAGTGCCCTCTGACCAAGCTGTGTGGCCTCCTTTAGTAAGTTCAAAACAACTTGAACTTTTAGGGCATTTGCTCTGTATTTGGAGGAAAATATGTCAGATTATATCTTTTTTTTTCTGCCATAACATTCATGAAAAACAATGTTTTGAGTTTGAGTGAGTAAAATGGCTCCCCTCTTTCTGACGGGCTGTTCCCATTAGCTCGGTGGGAGTGCGTGATGTTGGACTCTGTTTATGGGTTGTGTAGAAGTCAGCAACACCAAGGCACAGAATAGAAATTATGATTTCTTGCTGCTTGACTTCAAAATTAGGGAATCTCCTGAAGAACAGGAAGTGTGTCTTATCAGTTTGGTTTGACACTTGTCAGTGCAGTTATCCGTGTTTGTCTGCCATTTTGGAAGTACAGCAGTCACATGGTTGCATGAGAGAGGACCTCAGAAGATATCTGTGGAAAGCCCATTCCTTCTTACCAGCACTGCCTCCGGTTTAATGCTATTATTTTTCTGTCTTCATGTTATTTGTGTTCTACTGCACAAATTTACTTCATAGAGAAAATTGTTTTCTTGAATGATTTTTTTTTCTTTTGTTTACCATGCAGTATCCACTGGGATCCAATTAGATTTTTTTCAGTTTTTCTAAAATATGTAAAATGCCCGTTGCCTTTGTCATCGGAGTATATTTTAAGGATAAATGTGGTTAATATAAGGGATTTAAGTTTTGCAAAGAAAACTTCTTTATAGAACCATTTGTTACATTATTTCTTAATCTTATCATTTTTAGGTAAACATTTATTGAGAGCTTACTAGTTGCTCAGAAGTTGCCAAGGACTAGAGTTACTCAGTTGAATTAGACTTTTTTTTTTTTTGTCCCTTAGGAACATTCTGTTTGGCTAAAAGAGAGAAGAGTAAGCTTAAAATATAGATGACTAATATAATATATTTTTTATTTAGTGCTAAGTGCATGATTGGGGGAAACGAATGAGGAACATTAACATTTATTAAGCACTTTCTTTGTACGATGCTTCTCAGAAGGCTTAAATAGTTCGTTCATTTAACTGTTATGCAACCCAATGCAATAAAATAGATATTGTTCTCTTTCTTTTACTCAAGGGGAAACTGGGTCAGAATGGTTAAATGGCTAGCCAAGTTACACAACTAATGAAAGAACTAAGAGTCATACTCTGAGTCTCTGGTTCTAAATGCTAGTCGCTTTATTTTTTATTTTATTTATCGATTAAGCTATTAATATTACATATCACACCCACCCCCAACTCATGCCCTCACCCCCAGGTGTCTGTGCCCATTGGTTAGACTTATATGCATGCAAACAAATCCTTTGGTTGATCTCTCCCCCTTACCCTCACCCTGTAGTTTACACCAAGCAACCTGGAGCGCTAATGCTATAGGAATCAAGAAGAGATGGTAGATCAGAGATAATCTGATTAGGAAAGGCTTCACTGAGATGGGGGTTTTGGGGTGTACTCCCTGAAAAAGCGACTTGAACAAGAGAAAGAAAGTGGGAAGACATTCCTCTAGTGGGAGCAAATGGGGAATCACTGAATGGGGTGAAAGTGGGGGTGATATTTGAGAGTACTATTTCACTAAATATGGTCCCTGGAACACCATCATCAACCTCATTGGGAGCTTGTCAATATGCAAATTATCAGGTCCCATTTGAAACCCATTAAACTAAAAAATGCTTGGGTGTGGGACGTGTGGTTCACCCAGCTCCCCAGGTGGTTCTGATGCAAGTTAAAGTTGGGGAACTGAACTGCTGTTTGGAAAGATAAGCCTGGTGACTGTACCCAGCATGCTTTGAGAAGGAAAGACAAACCACTGTTCTAATAACGCAGATGTGATACAGTGAGAGCATAGATGATGGCAGTGGGAATGGAGAGGGCCAGCAGGAGGGATCAAACTGGTCAGAACTGGTTCCATTTGATGGGCAGCTGGAGAAGTCCACGTGTACAACAGGCAAGGATGAAAGACGAGGGGATGACTCTGTGTTCAGTTCGGCCCAATATTTTCAAGCCACGAGGTAGACACAAAGATATGGGTCTGCGGTTTGTCGGGAAAAACAGATCTGGCTACCTCCGCAAGCTTCAGCCAAGGAAATGAGCTACCAAGTCCTTTTGTTGATGGGATGTGTCTCCTTTCCAGTCTGCCTCAGTTTCCATTTCCCTCCGCCGGGCTTGGGGATGAGAGAGTAATGAGAAACACAGGTTTCAGGAGAGGGAGCTGGTTTGAAGGCTACATGACGGGTTTGGCTTTTAGGCATTTTCAGTTTGAGGCGATTATGAAACAGCCCCATGAATCTGGTTTTTCATCTTTTGTTAGAAAAACAGTTAAGCATTTCCATTTCCCTATTATCCACTTTGGGGATCACCCCAGGCAGTTTCGAGTCCCAGGCTGGCTTTCTTGCAATGCTCTGCCCCTGGGGACCTCGGCCTCCTGCTTTCTCCACACGTGAGCTCGACAATACACTGTAATTTTGATATTAGCCCAAGTAAAATATAATTTAGAAAGTAATTCTCTTGAGGCCAAATTGTCTGTTGTACTCCCGTTGCCAAATATATATATATATATTTTTTTTTTCTAGTTATTTTCTCCATTGCCCAAGATCATTGAACACAGACTCAATTTTAATCAGCAAAGAAAGCAAAAGGCTGTCCCTTCACTTTACTGTGAAAATTGCATCCCACACTGGGTAAGAATTCATTGAAGTGGGAATGAGTTGTTGATAGAACTTGGCTTTATGAATACTGCTGGTTTATGCTTTCTGTCGCTTCGCCTTTGTATGGAGAGGTTTAGGGCAGAAGAAGAGGAAGAGAAGCAATCCACTGTGAAGATGCCTGAGATCTGATTAGATATGCAGCCGGAGAGACACGAGTGAGTCCAGGTGATGTTTATGGAGTGTCACCGAGGGAGGGTGTCACCCATCTGGTGAGAGCGCCGTGGAAAAGCATAAATCAATCCTGTAATGATCATTAATGGAGTCGATAAGTGACATAATATAAGCCCTGGTTGGGCTACATCCAGAGAGTTAAATAGCTTCAAAGAGGGGCCCTGATTAAAGACATTACAATTTCTGGAACGTTCTTCATCCTGATGAGATTTAACATGAACATTTCTGTAATCAGAGGGCCGGCTGAAGACATTCAGCGCCGAGATGAAATGTCTTAAGAGGTTGATTTTGAAAAGTCAGTGGTCCTCAGAGAAAAGAGATGTCCCCCACTCCCATTGTTTTTTTTTTTTAATATATTTTATTGATTTTTTACAGAGAGGAAGGGAGAGGGATAGAAAGTCAGAAACATCAATGAGAAACATCGATCAGCTGCCTCCTGCACGCCCCCTACTGGAGTTGTGCCTGCAAGCAAGGTACATGCCCCTGACCGGAATCGAACCTGGGACCTTTCAGTCCGCAGGCCGACGCTCTATCCACTGAGCCAAACCAGTCTCTGCCCATTGTTTTTCTAATGGGAGACTATTAATGCTGCTACTTCACACGTCCACTTCCCAGGATTTTTGATATCCTGGTGGTTTAGTCTTTGGTGTGACCTTAGCATAATTAGCTATCACGTTTGATTTATACTGTTTTGAAATATTGTTGCTTTTGGGGGGCGAGGGGGACAATCAGGATTACAAAAGAAGGAAAGTACCAGTGACTCACAATGGAGCAACTGGGCCGGCCTCGATGTGTAGGTTGTTTTCCTTCCTTATTTTTTGTGTGGTTTTTTTTTTGGTTTGGTTTTGTTTTTTGCTGAGTTCACTCGGAGTCTCCTGACAGATGCACAGTAATCAAGCAGAATGCCAGTCCTCATCATTTATGCAGGTGGAGGGCGGCGGTGCCCCCAAGGGGGGGAACCAGGGAAGATGAACACAGAAGGCTGCCATTTATTTATTTTCCTTCTCATCATCCGTTTCCCCCTCTCTCTGATTTTTTAAAGGGCAGATTCTTTGTTGAGGAGGCCTTTGTTAGAAATCCCGAAAAAATGTCCTTTAATCACTGGATCCTTATGATTGCTTCAGGTGGTGTGGCAGGCACACCAGCTCATCGTGGATAGACTCAGGCGGTGGGACCCCGGAGCCCCAATTCTGGATCTTTGTCCAGCCACTGGCCAGATGGGTGGCATTGGCAAACTGCGTAAACACTCCGTGCCTCAGTTTCCCCTGTGCAATGGGGGGAAAATAACTATACCTTCCTCCTGGCTTTGTGTGAGGATGAAACGAGACGTTATTTTTGTCCAGCACATAGCGTGACATACAAGGAAAAGGCTCTTATTATACAGCTTTGCTAACTCACAACTAGATATATTTATTGAATAAAAGAGAGAAGGAAAAGAAGCAGGAAGAAAGGCAGGAAGGAAGAAGGAGACAATTTCAACTTAGTTAGTATCACTATTATAACTGTAGGTGTCTGGTTGGGACATCATATTGCCATTTTGATCTGCAGTTTGTGCAAACTCGGATGGGGTTGTGTGTTTACTCGTCTGTTTGTCTCTCTGGGGTGCGAGTTCTCCTGGAGACACGCAGTGTTTCTCATTTATCTCCTTAACCCCAGGGTTGTGCCCGATGCCTGCTGCACAGTCATGCTGGAATAGATGAGAGAGAAAAAAAAAAAGAATTTCGAGGCAGCCTATCTGGTTTGATAACATGTAAATTGAAGGTGTTACCATTTCATATCCACAGAAGTCGAATAATAATACAGATGAGGTGACTAACCTTGTGAATTGCTACTTATCGAAAATAGAATCTCTGGAATCCGAGAGGAGGCTATATAGTTATGTAAATGTTGGTAAAGGATTGCAAACTGCATATTACTCTGGTGCTTTGTGAGGCTGCTATAATTAATGGCCTGTTTGCATTCCAAGTACAGACTGTCATTTTTCATCAGCTTTTAACCTTGATATAGAAATGTATTCTTGGCTGCTATTTTGCATTCATAATTTTTTAAAACATATATACATGCTCACCATCTACTTTTCCGGCTCTCTGATGATCCAAAGCAAAGGCTTAAGAGTCACATCACTGTGGCATGTTTTTTGAATCTCTACCGGTAAAAAAATAAATGAATGCATTTTGAATATAGGTTTCAGGATTCTGACAATGTGGTTTGCTTGTGCGGTGCCCTTTGAAAAATGTCTAGGATAGCACCTGAACCAAAATAATTTTGAGTAGCCTCAAGTCAGTCTTTTAAAATTGCAGGTGTTTTTGTGATCTCTCGCTCTCTTTTTCCCCTCTCTCTCCCCTATCAGAGTAAAGGTGAATCTTGCTAAAGTCCTTTTGCATCCAAATGACCCTCCAGCTTCTTCTTCTTTTTTAAAAAAAATATATTTTATTGATTTTTTACAGAGAGGAAGGGGGTGGGGGGGATAGAAAGTCAGAAATATCGATGAAAGAGACATCGATCAGCCGCCTCCTGCACGTCCCCTACTGGGGATGTGCCCGCAAGCAAGGTACATGCCCTTGACCGGAATCGAACCTGGGACCTCTCAGTCTGCAGGCGGACGCTCTATCCACTGAGCCAAACCGGTCTCGGCCCCTCCAGTTTCTTTAACTCCCCCTGAAGAAAGTACCAACCAGAAGGTACTAGAGGGGAGATTTGGCAGCTTACAAAGGCAACTCTGTGCACAAGAGGATTTGGAATCAGACAGTCCTGGCTCCAATGCAGGCTCTGCTACCCAGAGGTTGCGTGACCTTCTGTACGTCACGTCACCACTCCGAGCCTGTTCCTTCCTCTGTCACTTGGGGAGAACACTGCTGACCTCTCAGAGTGGTTGAGAGAGTAAAATGCACTGAGAAAGCCTTTGGAGCGGCAGTTGCCAACTGGTGGTCCATGAAGCCAGAAAGGTTGGCAGCCGCTGCACTAGACATAGAACCTGACGCATGGGAAGTCACCAGTGAAACATAACGGACATCTTACCTTGATCGTGGTCATTATCTTGTTGTTGTCATCATCATTAGATCATGAGAGGAATAGGCAGGTGGGTAGATGGGAACTGACCTATCTTAAAAAGGAGCCGATCCAGGATGCTCCTCACTGTGGACTCCAGAGAACTTGGCTCTGTCTAACTCCTGGTTTCAGTAAGTCACTGTGATAGTCTCCCCCAAGTCTTTGGCTTAAAACCCTTTCTCGCCTTTTCTACGCTTTTTGGCCTGAAATGAAGGCTTGGTACTATTCTTGCGTGTCATACAGGATGTGCTGACTTGGAGCAGTTATCAGTGGCCAGCTGCCCAAGACGAAGCAAGTATTTTGTCTGAAATACCTTCCAGGCTACTGTCTACCTCAGGGCCTTTGCCCTCACCCACCCCTCTGTCTGGAAGGCCGCTTTCCCAGCCTTTTCCATCTGCAGATCTCAATGGAAATGGTTTTTATTCCCTGAGAGGTCTTTCCTGACTACCCTAGTAGAGTAGGTCTCTCTCTCTCTCTCTCTCTCTCTCTCTCTCTCTCTCTCTCTCTCT